>JANVCC010000073.1:5115158-5488058 GCA_025345505.1 Todiramphus chloris collaris | reverse complement strand
AGAAAAGAAAGGAGAGAAAAGAAAGGAGAGAAAAGAAAGGAGAGAAAGGAAAAACCCAAAGACTTCCATCCAGTTCTGTTCTTGCTGCCAAGGTTCAGTGGAGGGAGGGAAGAGAAATCATCCGAGAACTAGAGTATTCCTGGACCAGAAGAGAAACTGAGTATTTTAGAGGAGTGCCCATGCTACTATTATCAGTTTTATTAGACAGTGTTAAATAATTTTTAATAATTTAGGAAAAAAAAAAAAGTGGATTTCGGAAATGATGTGATCAGCTTCTACTGGCTGCCACTGAGACCTGAATGCCTTTATCTTTGATAATTTTCTATCTTAACATTACTTTCTGTGAGACAGTAAAGGTGCTTTTGATCAAAACAGTACTGCTTCACAGCAAGCTTCTCACATCTACGTGAGCTCTTAACTACCTTAAAACAGTTTTGGAGATTAAAGACAAAAATCACACCCCTATAACTACAGAGAGGGAAATGTCACAAACCTTCTTCACAAATCTCTCCTTTGTATCCAGGGACACAGATGCAGACGCCCATGATACAAGTGCCATGGCCAAAGCAGGTTGGATCAATACACTGCTCTTCTGGAACATCACACTCTGGTCCTTTCCACCCGTTCCGACACACGCAGTGCCCTTTCTCATATTCTCCATTTCCACTGCACAGCACTGGACAGGAATCTGAAAAAGGCAGATTGACCTTTTTAATGTATTTACATACTTACATAGATTAACACTTATTGCATTTATTTTTTCTGTAAAATTGCTTTTCAACTCCAGGCCCCTGATCCTCCATGTGATTTGAGGGTTGTGACAGGCTGAAATCTTTGAACTACACAGTTCAGCAGTAATGTCAGACATGTCCTTGTCCCCTCAGCCTGCTTCAGTAGTGTACCTTAATTTTGACCTGAAATGGATTATCTAAAATGATAAAAATTATTCCCTTCCTTCGATTGGCCTCTGCAGAAAATTTGCAGTGATGCCTGCTTATGATTTTCAGTAAGATTAATATTTCTTCTCTGTGAACTGAAGCAAGATACTGTTCTTTCTTCTAAGCAGACTTAACATTACTGAAGTTTTAGCCATTACTCATCTGCATTATATAAACTAGCGATGTGGAAGCTCAGTTTTACAATCCACTATCACCTTCTGAGCCAATCAAGCTCTTAAAAAATAAAGTCAGTTCTGTATTTGAGGAAACAGTGGAACAACACGAGAACTTCCAGACATCACATGCAGACCTCATACTGACAGAAGTATCTGGAAGAGAAATAAAGCTCGCTTAGCGTGGTTTTTGTTCCAGTGCTGGAAAACAGTCTCTAAGCTGCTTTAGGTTTCTTTTCTACACCCTATCCCAGTTAAGACCACAGAAGCATTTAACCTAGTTATGCAATTTTCTCCAAAGTGAAACTGTTTGTCACTTTTAAATAACAGAAAACATTATGCTAAGCTACTACACTTATTACAAAACGTACATTTTAATCACAGAGCAGATGCACAGAGGGATGGAGGAATCTAGTAACTCTGAAATCAGGGAGAGAGAAGTGGCTGATGCTTCTTAGCTCAAGGACAGCATAAAGAAACTTTCTACGTCTGTGCTTGTATTATATCTGCCACCTGTCTGGAAAAAGGAATTTAATCTCCTTTAATCACTCTGAATCTTTGCAAGCCCAGCAGTCACACACCGTAATCGCGATCCCTGTCACGCACCGTGGGTCGGTTAATAGGAGATTACCTTTTGCACAATCGGGACCCAGGAATCCCGGGAAACAGTGGCAGTGCCCCGAGATACATTCTCCGTTCCCGTTGCAATTAGTAGAGCAGTCATCCAGGATTTCTGTTTATTCGGAGAGTTGTGCACAAAGGAAAACACAAATTGGTTGGATATAAAATGAGTGACATCTTCACCTCACTCTGCAGGACACATCACACCACACACATAGGTGCAGAAGCAGTAAAAGGCCCATTTTCATTCCGAGGGAGCATAAAACAAAATTCCTGTTCAAGCAGCTTACAAATATTAGATTTTGTCTTGACAGCTTGGAGATAACAAGTGCATCATTTATATTACACCAAAAAGCTTTTAAAGTAAGTGTTCATGTAAAATTTACTACCATTAAAAGCGCTGCAAGAACCAGAGTATTTGCTGAAAAATGTCCACCTTAAACACTTTATTTCACTGCTGAAGTAATTTGTTTGAAACCTGGTTTTAGAATAAACTGCCTTCTCTGGTGCTCATTTGAACCACATGAACTGTGTTCCTTGGAAGAGGGGGTAGGATTTCCACTCCTATATAATCAGATGGAAAAAAGTCTTTTGTACAGTGATGAAAATCAGTGCAGTAAAGGAGTAAGAACCAGATTTGAAAAAAAAAAAAAACCAACAAGCACCACCAAACAAAAACCACCCACTTCAATTCTGCTTTTAAACTTGCCCATGTTTTCTCACACAGCTTTGGATAGTAAACCACTTAACCTCACACATCTGGGGACAGAGGCTCAGATCTATATGTGGATTAGCTGGTTTTAAGTTACACATGTATTTCCAAGAGGAAATTCAGTGGATTCACTGATTTATATGTTTTTTTTAAAATGAAGAATATGAAACAAATCCAAGACTAAGAGGCCCCTATGCAGAGTAGGTCACTGTCAGGCAAGCACTAGGACTGGGTTTCTCTGTAGCCCACACAGGTACTGTGCTGGACAGGAGAGGCTCTACACACCAGGGGGAACTGAGACTGTTTTATGCCATGTGAACTGCTAGACGTGGGGAAGTACTTCTGGCTGCAGGAAGATGGGAAACGTGATTCCTTTCCCACAAAATAATAACTTGGGGAAAAAGAAAACAAACCCAGATCCTGTTGAAGAGTAGGTGTCCATGTCAAGGGATCTGGGAGGAAAACATTTCTCAGGAAAGGCCATACCACTGGAATATTTAATTTAATCAAATCTGATATACTCTTAAACAAAACTTGTCAAAAGATGGACTAGAAGTACATCCTACAACTAGCATCAATAACTGAAATAACTTTATTTTGATTTTATTTATGGGCACTTGGGACAGATAAGGATTGGTTCCTCTTGAAAACTCCTGCTATTATTTAAAAATGTTCCTTTTCAGGCTATCAGTTTATACCAAAGCTCAGCCATTTGATATGTATCTATTCATCAGATATCCACTACCAACCAGTACAGGGGTGTTTGTTTCAAAGTCAAAATACCAGTTTGTTTTCAGAAGTAAGTTTTTTTCACAGATATGCTGCTCATTATGAATTTTTACATATTACTGTTCACTATCAACTCCTCTCTTGCTCTATATGTACACCTCCCTGTCTTCTCAGTTTTCCAGAATCACATGGTACGTGACCCTTACATTGATTGATCAGAAATGAAGAATTAACAGTTTGAGAAGTTACTTCCCCTCGATGCAATGTCCAGTTTCATTCAGTCTATGGAAGTACTTGAGGCATGCCAGATTTTGCATGCAAATTACCCCCTTCAAGGGGAAGTCTGATCAGAGCTTTAGCTAAAGTGTCAGCAAAATCAATTTTGTACATAACTAACACTGAGCAACTTGAAATGCAAGCTAACAGCTGCTCACGAGGAGGGCATGACCGCTTCGCAGAGCCAGCAGCAGCGCACGGCAGAGACACAGCCAAGCTCCTGCTCTGTCCCGACTCATCCAGCCTGTGCTCCTGCTTGATGCCTTTGCTGTCAGAGATGTCAAACATGACTCCAGCCCACCCTGGGGTGAGGAGTATGGCTCAAGACTTTTTTTTTTTTTTTGTTTTTGTTGAAATCCCCAAAGAAACAAGCAAGAACCATTAAGCAAAGAAAAATATGAGAAGATGATACACCGGTTATGGAAACACAGTAGATAGTGCTACTTTCAAACGCATCATCAGTACATTCTTGTAGCATGAACCCTCTTTCAAAAATGGCTGTGAGAAGACATTTTGAGGAAAGATTAAACATAAGGATTCCTGACAGCACTGTGGTTCTCACTACTCCCCTCTTTAAGACCCACTCTATTCTGCTTATTGGCCGGAGAAGGGATGGACAGCTTCTTTTTCAACAAATGTAACAAGAACCAAAATACATTATGATTTTTTTTAAGAGGTTAACTACTTAACAATGAAGCCTTGGTTAAACCCTCCTGTATAAACACTGCTGTCTTACATTAGAAACAAGCAAGGGGGCAGGTATTTGGATTCTGGAGTTTGGCCAGTTTTTATGCTCTTCATGGAGTGTCTGCGAAGATGCTTCATAAATTGCTTGAATATTATTTTCTCATATAGCACTGAATAATGGCATTTTTTCTTGCTTTTAAAAGACTCACTTTTCTGAACACAGCAAACATGAACTTTTACACCAAAACCAGTCATTACAATACTATCTTAATTTCTAAATTATGTTCCTGCAAGTCCTTCAAAATCTTGGTATTTGAATCATTATATGCTGCTCTGCAAGGTGTTTACCATCAAGTAAAAATAGCATCCAATTGTTCTCAAGAGCAGATGGCATGTCCATTACTAGTAAAGACATCTTGCTAAACATATGGTAGAACAGGTTAACTAAAGGGCATAGTGGTTACAGTCTTGCAACAAGCAGAGACTGTCATAAATACATTTTACCTAAATTTAAATTCCAAAGAAACCCTAGGTGTGAACACTGTTCACTAACAACACCTAGAGCCTCAAACATTTGCCCACCTATGAGAAAGGCAGTGTGGACCAGGACGTTGTCACCTGCGTTTGCCTTTTGTGTTTCAAACAAAACGGTGTATTCGAGTAACTGTACAAAACAGCACCCATCTGTCAAACAACAATCACAACCATATCTACAAAAGCTGCCTGCTAGGTTTTTTCCAACTGACTAAAATACTGGAAATAAGAACTTAAAGCCAGGATATTTTGTGTAGTAAATAGAGAGGGCAGACATAATCTCTTCTACTCTGAGCAAGATAACACCAGAAGTTACTCAAGCATTTAAGCTATCCTATAAAAATCTTAACACACATGAAAACTTCACACTTAATTAATTTGATAACATCCATCACAATTGTTGCTATTTGTCTAATATTGGCATAAACATGAAGTTGCTCCACTGAGGTTAATTAAACTAAGCTGAAATAAAACGTATTCAAGAGACTTAGGAGGTACTTACAAGAAGTTGGAATCAAGGTCACTAATTTCTTTTCCAATACAGCTTTCCAAAGTAATAATCCAAATAAAAATTTGATTGTAATTGTTCTTACCAATCGCTGTAGTTAGTACGAACACTTGCTCCACTTTCTTTCCATCGTTGTAGAATGCCATATGCCAAGCTCCTTGATCCATATACTCGATGAAACCTGTCTCTTGCAGTGAAGTCAAGATCAGATTCCTGGGGGCTTGATGAGGCTCCTCGGAGTTTTTTGGTTCCTGTTTAATTAACTGTTTTCCATCCATCAGTTTTACAAAATCAAACTGAAATAATAATGAGCAAAAATTAACCACCTAGCAAATTTTTATGAATCTACTCTGCATGTCTCACTGAAACAGGAGCAAGGAGTTGAAATCTTAAGAGGAACTGCCTGCCTGACTAATCACCAATGTGGACAGCAGTTGCATAACCTAGTCCATTTAGCTTCAGTTCCCATAGAAAAACCTTGCTGCTTTAAATACAACAGATTTACTTCAACAATTACCTCTTTAATGGGAATAATTCCAAAGTTCCCAAGCTGTAGTGCCTATGTTATACAGTGATTCATCTCAAATTCCAAGAACAGATTAAAGAACCTGTTATTCTACACCAGATGTTTAAATGTTTGTCCCTTAATATCAACGCTGTATATCAAAACCTGAATACAATATTAGTTGTTATTTCATTTTATTACTGCAAATAAGTATATGCTTTTTACATGTAAGTTAAGTAGGTCAGAGATGTAAACCTTTCTATGAATCCCTGTTCAAGAACTGTATTTATTTCTCCAGTTTTTTTTCCTAGGCATCCTGATTTTCAGTAAAGTTCAACTTCAGCTCAGTTGAAGACTCAGCTTTAATTAAAGCCAATGACAGCTAGAAGTGCTTATTTCTAAGATCAAAACTCTAGTAAATATTTTTTCTGGTTAGACTAGATGACCTCCAGAGGTCCCTTCTAAACAATCCTTCAATAATTCTGTAGATAAGTTTATCACACTCTGTGGGAGTGTGATCCTCCTATAAGAAAGCTGAAAAATCTATTATCCATAGAAATGACAGCTTTATATGCCAAATACACTAAGCCTAGAAAAAAAAAAAAAAGAAAGAGTTGAATGTGACCAGCAATATCACATCTTCGTACTGCTTAGAGAGGTTTTCTCTGTCAAAATCACTCAAGGTAAACACTCAACAATAATCTTCATATTAGAAACCAGAAACAGATAACAGCTTTTCTTCTTTTTTCTCTCGTTCTTCCTCTCAGCTCTTTACACTGACTATGTAACCTGTTCATTTTGATGAAGTCGTAGAGAAATTAAAGCATTTTCAAATGATTTGGTACTTTAACCCGCTGCAAAGACGACGCTGGAGCTACACAGCAGCCCAGTGTGTGCCTGCCCAGGCTCCCAGACAGTCACATCACACAGGGCACAACTGCTGACCTTTCTGGCACACCACTGTCCCTTCCTCTGAGAGAGCAAGGTTTGAGGGTATAGCTAGACCTCAGTAAAAGAAAAGGATATAAACACGCTGCTTTTGAGGGTTACAGCCAGTCCCTTCTTCCCTCCTTGCTCTGAAAGTGGATTGGGAACATTTGCATCCACTGCTGGTTGAAAATGTAAGTATGACAGGATTAGTATTCTTACTAATTACCTGAGTGTGAGTAGGTGGAATGTTTCTTCTGCCATAAATTCCCAGCAGAGAATCCTTTGCCAGTGAAATGTTAAACTTCAGGTACACGGGATGATGTATAGTAATCTGAAAGCGCCAGAACAAGCCAGGGGGGATCGTCTGCATAACTTGTGCTCCAATCTCAACTTCTCCTGTGTCTATGGCCCGTCCCTTCTGAAACACTAATTTTCCAGAAACAAAGAAGACAATCAGTTGTGTATTCAAGGTGGGTGAAGATAACAGGTCACGAGGTATAAAGACGCCTTGAAAACAACCTCTAAACAAAGGCTGCTTCACTGAAAGCGTTGTGGTTTTTTATCCAACTAGTTGAGAAGTACAAATAAACTCGCATGCAATATTTACGACAACAGGAGTCACTGAGCGTTTCTGCCCTGGAGATCTTGGAATGCTTTACTGAACATAAAAAGGTAGAAATGCTGCTGCGTAAAGCACGGTCTTTACCTACCAGCTATGTACACTAAACCCATTCAACTGGGAACGCACAGAGACAAGGCGGTGGGAAATGTAACCGGCACAGATGCCAGACTGCTGCCCAACAGGCGCTGCGGAAGCTACATGAGTGGACACCAGTCAAGATGGAAAATCCAACAAACCTGGTAGGTCAGAGCCCATGTCCAAAGCTTAGATTTCTATTAATCACCATTCCTAATGATTTTATTATGGCGGTGATAATCTAGTCCCGGAGAAATAAAGAACATCTGTTTTGGCTTGGTCTTTCTGCATGAGAGTGTGAGAGGGGCATGAGGACAGGGATCAGCAATCTGAAGGGAAAACTGGCCTGATTTCCTACTGCCTAACAATACATTTGCAGACATCTACAGTATGTAACTTCACACGTGGCTATGAGAGCGCTGAAACAGAAAGGGGAATGGAATGCATAAAGAAGATGTTGCCAAACTAAATTGGAGCTGGCTTGCTCTGCTGGCTTGTATCACCATCTTTGTGTATTTTAATGGTTGTCTGCGATCAGCATCGTGACACGCTGCAAATCACAGACCCGATCCTGCTGACATCTGAGTGAATTCCATCGTAAGCATCGCAAAACTCAAACTCACATTTCTGTACTTTCTCACAAGCAGAAAAAAAAAGCAGGATAGTACAGTGTGCAGCAGGAAGAGCCAGGAGGAGAAGCCTGAACTCAGCAGCCATATCCATTTATATTTCATTTCATTCCAGTGTCACAGTGCAGGATAAAGAGGAGCAATCAAGGCGACTGGAGCCTCGCCTTTTACAACAATGCACATAAATATCTAAATGCAACATTAACGTACATGGAATTTTATAAATTGCCATTGGAAACAAAAACAGCAGTAGCAAAGCTAGGGCTGGCATTTTCCTGAATGTATTAATAACAAAGATCCTCAGTGGGATCTTACATAGGCTTTAACTAGCGTAGGAAGTACTTAGCATTCTTAATGAATAGAGATTTAATTTACAAGGCAGGAGTAATTCTCAGGGTACTGGATCTTCCAGCTTTACGGCTGCTTTGTGTCACCAAACCTACAGCAAGAACTAGGAGCTGACTTTTAACATCTCAGCACATAAAAGCATCTATTTCCAAAGCAGAGAACTTGTAATCTCCTACTCCAAAATAACACCTGTTACTTAGTTCAGGGGTTAAAATATTTCCAAAGCGCCGCTTTAACAACGTTTGAGGTGAAACTACTTCTGTCCAATTTGCAGAGAATTAAATTTCCTATGTTGGGCAACAAAAGTGGATCCCTTCCTACCCCTACCCAAAGAAGATCCTACTTGGCTGATGTATATTTAAAAGCCTTTTCCCCTATTACCAGTACTCCAGAGATATTAAGTCTTAATGACTCTTTGCAAGCAATTTCCCTGGGTGAAGTGAAACACAGAGGAACTTTTTGGTGATATTGACACATCGTAATTAATGTGATTCAATTACAAGATGGTAGAGCACCGCGTAGAAAGTCAAGGATACAGTATCATTTTTGAAGTTAATGATGTTATAGGTCGATGTTCAAGGTCCTTTAAAATACAGTAACTGCTTCTTAGATTGTTGAAGCGAGGCCTGGTTCTTTGTTGAAAATAAAGAGCATTATGTCTTTAGTCAGGGAGTATTTTCACTAACTGATGTTATCAAATTATGCTGAATACCATGCCAGTGTCGCTAGGCTCAAACCAACGTCACTCAGAGTTTTTCTACAGCTGGCTGAAAATACCTTTGCTTTGGTAGCAATTTTATGGATCCTTAAAAAAACCCAGATGCACTTAGATTTACTTTTATCTCATTACACGGGAAAGAAGCGAATGCTGCTGTCCACAATAACATAAACATATATATGATCTACCACCTACTGAAAGCAGGCAGCATCCCTACCTTTCAAACACTACTTTTTCAGACAGCCACACAGCATGAAAAGGCTACTGGAAGAGCCGTGTCTGAAGGGCTTGTTTTCATAGTCACTGAGCCACTGTGTCATCTTCATAGAAAATGAATTTAGCTCTGTTTCCATGCTTAATTGAACTAAGCAGGTATTTGGCTGTATGAAAAGGGCATCTGAAGATACACTACTGAGATACACTATCCTTGTGCTTGCTCTCTCTTGAAAAGATCTGAAATAAGCTTTTTTTTTTAACAGTGCTGCAATACAATTTCTGCTCTTGTTCCAAAAACATCTTTCTGATAACACCATTTTTCTTATGACAAATTCTCACTTAATTATCTATATTCAATTCCTTGTACAGCTCCCAATCTTGCCAACTGGTATTAATTCTTCCCTATTCTTTCCAAGCACACTTGCCTTGCAAGTCTAAAACAGAAGATAGATTCCTAATCTTGTCTTCAAGAAAGTACAGCTCTGAACAGCGTGGTGCCAATTATCTTCACAAGAAAGTACCCATATGCTGATTATTTCTGATCCTGAAACAATCCATCTCCTTGTACTCCCCTGGTAAATATCCACATCAATAGGATGTCTGAGTTTTTAATCACATTACTACATATTAAAATGTTAACTCAGAGCTGTGGGTCAGTGTGTTACAAAGTGCCTTCTTAAAGAAATCTGACTTGCTGTTTTGTAAACTTGATTTTCATTAACAGATTAGTTAAAATATATGAAAAGATTAGGTAAAATACATGCTTTTGAAATCTGGAAAAGCATTCTCTGCTGCTCTGTCGAGTTGAGACAATGGGAGACCACAACATCTGACAGTAGTTACTTATTCCTCCGAAATCACATCAGAGGCCAAGTAGTAACTCTCTGCAGTATCTTGCTGTAGTGAAAGGAGTAGCCTGTTTCCAAACCCTCCTTCTCAACCTATCTTGCTGTAGTGAAAGGAGTAGCCTGTTTCCAAATCCTCCTTCTCAACCCATCTACATGGAGAATTTATTACGAGCACTGGGAATAAAATTACTGATATGTATTAAGAGAGGTGGAAAGCAATAAAAGCAGCAAGAATTAGCCTCAGCCAGACTATGCATGTACTAATGCCTGGTACTAAGTCCACATGAATTTTTTTTGTGTTTCCCCAAGCGTATGCTTCTTGTTAGCTGGTGGTCTGGATTACAGGTTACTCCCAAAAGATAAAAGGGGACATGTGGGACAACAGTCTACCCTCTTTTGACTTACATATTCTTTTCTCTCTTTTCAAGCATCTACATTTTAATGATTTTTAATGATTTTTGATGTTTTTGCTGCACATCCTCCTTTGGAAGCCAAATGCTTTGGAAGAGCTTTTATTAAATCTGTAATATGTTGACAAAATGATTTAATGCAGTTGAGAAGAACTATTTAAGATATTTTTCCATGGTGCATCAGGACAAAAATACAATAGTGTATAAAACATTTACTGCAATTCACTACCTATCCGTCCTAAGGGATGAAATAATGGATAACAACATCACTGTCTCCTTACATATATTTCTGTTGCCCATTTATTTAATATGATCTCTATCCAGTTGTGCCACATTGATTTGTAAGACTATTCACGAGAGATGTAACCTTCCTTCTGGAGGGACTGGTGCAACAACATCCCATCTTGTCTCATACTGACGTAGATCTTACCTGGCATACACAAAATCAGACCACTGCTCAGTGCTAAAGTTTGGAAGCTCTGAAAATCTCTCAGTACAATTTTACCTTCCTTTTCACAACTGGAAAGAGTAGGGTTCATATTCTACTCCCATTCGCTTTTTCTCTGATCTAATCTGATTTATCCACTTTTTCTGAGTATCATAAAAAGGAATGAGAGGGTCATCTGCTTGTTACAGTCAATGGGAAGCATGGGCCAGAGCTTATAACTAATACTGGAGTAGGTGATCAAACATTAAAGAACAGGACTTGTGAGAAAGGAATTGTGCACCTCTGGGGTGCATAAAGAAGAGTGTGGCCAGCAGGTCGAAGGAGGTTCTCCTCCCCCTCTACTCTGCACTAATGAGACCACTTCTGGAGTGTTGTGTTCAGTTCTGGTCTCCCCAGCTCAAGAGGGACAGGGAAATACTAGAGAGAGTCCAACAGAGAGCTACAAAGATGATGAGGGGACTGGGACATCTCTCTGATGAGGAAAGGCTGAGAGCCCTGGAGCTGTTTAGCCTGGAAAAGAGAAACCTGAGAGGGGATCTTATTGATGTTTACAAATATCTGCAGGGTGGGTGTCAAGTAGAAGGGGCCAGGCTCTTTTCAGTTCTGACCTCTGACATGACAAGAGGTAACACAGGAAGTTCCACCTCAACATGAAGAAAAATTTATTCGCTGTGAGAGTGACAGAGCCTGGAACAAGCTGCCTGGGCAAGTTGTGGAGTCTCCTTCTCTAGAGACCTAGATCTGTTCCTGTGTGGCCTGCCCTGGGTGACCCTGCTCTGGCAGGGGGGTTGGACTCGATGATCTCCAGAGGTCCCTTCCAATCCCTACCATTCTATGAATCTATGACCACAGAGACAGTCCCGCTCTCTGTTTCACGATCCGTCCGCACAGCACTGTCCACTCCTTCCCTATGCCAGCTCTGGCACTTCTCTGCCCCTTCAAAATCACTGGTTCAGCCACTTGCGTGGCAGAAGACTATTGGCATTTTCGAATGAAGCCACTCTCTGCTGTCATAGTGAACCGAAGTGTCTCGGTCACGCATAAGACAATCCCTGCAGGGCTCACGGGGATGCCGGGAGCCGCAGAGGCAGGGAGCAGGGGCAGAGCAGGAGCGTGCCCCCGGCAGCGGGGAGCTGCCAGACCGGCTCAGGCGTTTTGTGAAACCTCAGTAGATTCCTGCAGTCTGATTCAGGGTGACTGCTTAAGCCAGGATGTGACAGGATGCTGTATTTTAGCTTACGCCTTCAAGAACTGGATGCCTTTAAAAGCATCCTACCCTTCTGCATATTCTGACCCGTCAGTATGAACGGCATCACTTTGCCCAAGATTGACTTTGGCCTGCAAGACGAGCACAGCACGAAGCCCTCGGCACAAATGGGAACGAGGGAACGAGGCAAACACGGCCTCACCTCTCCTGTCTTAAGACAGAAGCCAAACGCTCTCATCTCTCTCATAAAAGCAGGGTGATTATTTTGCTATTGAACATTGCCTTCCTAATGGCTTGGGTCGGTTGCTAATTTCAGTGAGAGTTCTGATAAAGGAAACAATTTGATTACGGGCTTTTCATACCTCTTCTAAAATTATACTAGAGAAAATAGAACCTGAACTCAAAATTCTGTCAGAGCATGGCAAACACAGCATCTGAAGAGTAGTGTTGTTTAATTGTTCGTAATCTCTCTTGTCATTCACACGTACCTTTTTTTTCCGCTTTATCAGAAACTTTTCCTCCGATTGGTGAGTAAGTAGTATCCATGGAGTCTGCTCCTTTATTTCCTTTGCTAACTCCATTTTCATATAACTGCCCTTCCACAGGCTGTAGTTGCCAGGTTAAACCAAACAAGTGTACTGCTGCAAAAAAATGAAGACCAATTAATTGATGGCTAAGCTACAGCACCTTCAGTCAGACAAAGAAAGAATGCTATGACCCAGTTTCTGCAAAGTCAAGTATTACTTCGTTCTGTTAGTAAGAATTCAGATTTTCAAGGGGTCTAATGAGCAATTTACTATTTTACCTTAAAACTCAATGCTTAATTAGTTTCCACACTTTCTTTTGGAGCTCAGCCAGGTCAGGGTGATGAATTTCTACGGCAATTAATGGAAATACTTGCAATTAAAAGGATAGCAGTTGAATTAATTTAATATTGTGTGACAGATTCCAATGCTACATCAATATTGTCCCTCAACTGTCAAAAAGCTCAGAGTTTGATTAAATATTGACACCGAATAAAACTTTTCACCTTTCCCATAGAGTTCTGAGTTAAACTGTGCCCACTGCATTCCCAAACCTTTTCATTTAGGTTGAACATTAGTAAAAACACCGACTCCACGGATTTACTCTAGAATTACACCGAAGATAAAAAAACAACTCTAGACCTACAATATATGCAATTATTCTACATTCCACATTAACACATAGATGTTGCTATTTATGCACATATTGGGATATTTACTGAACTCATCCTTTTATGAAGTCAGAAACTGTCCTTGTTGTCATACATCAGGGCTGACTACTTCACTTTGCCTACAAAGCCACTCACTATTTTCTGCTTTCCTTTCTGTTGCTCCTCATCCGAGTCATTGAAGGATGTGGAAGGACAGCAACAGATCTTATTTCAAGCATAATATGGTAATGCTGCAGTCATTCTAGATAATTACCTAGGTCTTACTGAGGGAGGGCAAATCCTTCCAAGGAAGAGGTTGCCTTAGCATTGAAGTAACTCAGCAGGGAGGATTGATGCTCCACTAAAACATGGACTGGGGATACCCCCGACAGAGGAGCCGAAATTGTCACATAAAGAGCAAAACCTGAGCAGCAGGCTCTTTAGCCACATACAGCAATTTGCACTGAGTAGGATCTGCCCACAGTAGGAGTCTAAAAGGCAATATATTTGCTCTTCCTGAAACACAGAATCATAGAATGGTTTGGGCTGGAAGGGACCTTAAAGAACATCTAGTTCCAGCTCCCCTGCTATAGGCCAGAACCCCTCCCACCAGGCTACTGGCTGTACTGAATTCTCAAGCCACTGCTTCACTGTCAGCTCTGGGGTCTGGAGACACACCAGTAGACAGTAAATTCCCACTCCCCAGAAGAGATTATTAGATGCTTACTCGGGTGTTAGTGGTGAGAGCTCAAGCCAGAGACTTGCCTGGTTTGCTTCAGATTCTATGGACTTGAAATCATCAAGGGACCTTACTAATACTTTGAAAAGGGTCTTGCAGTCAGACCATGCAGACCTATGCTCTGATTTTTGTGCTTATTAATGCAAGACAGATTACTTCTACATACAGAAGGTACAATGAAACTCGTCATGCCTTGACATCTCTAGAGCAGGCGGTTCTTACTCACAGCTTGAGCTTCTGAACGTTATTATTATTATTTAAAGAGTTAATAACAACAAAAAAAAGAAAGTTCAATGGGATCGAGAACTAATGAATGTACATTTCATTTATACTAATGCAAAAAATTATATCAGCACTTGAAACAGATCAGCACTAGAAGCAAAACATAACTGCACACAACAATAAGCTTTATAGTAGTTACAGAATCATGAATATAACCTCATTGCTTTCTCACACTGTTTCCATTTTTCTTTTATTCATTTCTTAAGATAGCATTTGTACGTACTGCAGAGGGTTACAAATCAAGGACTCAACACATAATGCATCTTTTTGCTCAGTATATGTCTTTTCCAGATTACATACACTATGCATTTTGTCATCCATTCACACCAACTCTGAGAGCTCGCTTGCTTTGTCTTCCTTCAAGCTGGGGATGTGCTGTTGTTTTTATAGTTCATGCCAAAGCTTGGCAAGCTAGGAAAACTATTTGTAGGTATGCTTGACAGTCAGCTTCCTCCCTAAGAAACACCAGCTGCATTGCAGAGATGATGGTCTCAGCCAGCCTTGGACATCTAGTCCGTGGGAGATGACACGGGATACTGGTGGGAGCAGCTTCCCATTAAACACAGTGCAAGACTGACTGAACAACAAAGCACACAGCTATGAACATAGGTCTGCTGGAATTCAACTTAATGATTTGTGTCACTGCAGAAACCTGGTCATCTTGCAATCTTCAAATCAATCTGATTTGCATTACATTAGCTATAGCTCTTGAGAAATTACCTTTGGATCCAGGTATCACTCTGGTAATAACCAGACCACATACGCCAGTAAAACCATTAATTCTTCGAGATGGCTTTCTCAGAAGTTAACCACGGGGAATAATAAATGTTTACGCAGCAGACACAGAGCCCTTCCCTTCCCTTTTCCTTTTCTCTGATACTTTACTTTTACCTGGGGTATACATAATTCCTACAAAGCTTGTGTTTCCTACAACATATGTACATCATGTTTTAAATATACACCTGTTTCGCCAAATAAGATGAAATAAAACTTTCAAATCTCTCTCTCTCTCTCTCAAATCTCTTTAGAAATAAGTAGGCATGTACTGAATTTCATTAAAAAGCTCAAAAGAACTTTTGAGTCATTCTCTCTTTGATATTCCTAGTGGATTTTTGGCTTTTGCTTTTTCCTTTCTACACAGAGGCACAGAAAATGCTGTGGAATTCAGCGGTGGGCCGCAATGTCACTTCCCACAGCATAAATCCATTTGTAAGACTCTCGGCTGTATTTCCTAGGGGTAGTGCCCAGGTATAAGACTCAACTCCACAGACCAAGCAGAAGATGACACCCTCCGCTCTGTCCAATTTAGGACCAGTAAAAAGGAGGGAGATTCACTTCCTGATGGAGGTCTCTGCCCTTTCCTCAGTTCATCCTTCCAGACTGATGTTCACAGACCTCGACTGCAGTACTTCTGAGGGCTGGCTGCTGACTGACAGTACCAAACCCCACCATTGTGACTAAAGATGCATTATAGGATGTAGCTCAAGCTCCCACAGAACACAAAAACCAGCCTTTGAGGTCTGATGACTACACTGGTTATTACAGAAAAAGCAAAAGCTACTTTGGCTCTGCCTACCCGGCATTCCAGAAAAATTCTGCCATCAGATACCCTGTATTTTGCATCACGTGAAGTACTTCAACTACTAGCAGGGTAAATAAGGTCACTCACTGGTGAACTGCTACAGTTGTAAGCAAAAACCAAGTACTACCAGGCAAATGGAGATGAAAAAGCTTGTTAGCAGCAAAATTTGTCCCTCTTTACATAATGTTTGGAGATAAAGCTTGCAAGATAGATTCCACCATACCTATATTTCATTTATATTTTATTAGATAGCCCTGTTTAATTCAAAGTTTCAGATAAAATTGTAAGACATAAGTGGACATATAATTTTTTTTTTTTTTTTTTACACAACATACATTATGAATGTTATTGCAGATGCTGAATTTGGGAATCTGTAGTCAGTGGAGCTACAGAGACTGGAGGATGCCACAGGATTATGGTGAAAGGAAGCTTCTTCCTTCCTCAGTCACCCTGCCCTTGCCAGGCTGCACAGTGAAGCTGCTCAGAGTAACTTTAAATGATCTCTCTCTGGAATACAGAAGATTCTACTCAGAGTACAGAACTTTTCTTGGCTAATTTATTATGCTTCTTAGGTAAAAAATAATTATTAGGTATAAAACAGATCTCTTGCAGAAAAAAAAAAAAGATAAATTATTTAAAGGCCTCTATCTTCTACCCTTCCCATAAGTTTCCTTCATGGAACAGAGAGATGAAAAGCAAGTGTGACTTTATGCTGCCTAAGGGATTTTCTACATCCTGAGGCAGGTTTGGGGATGTTTCACATTACTGCTATAAGTAAAAACAGTTGGGTCTTTTCTGGAATCAAAGCTTGGGTCTTTACTTCTGAATAAACAGCCAGGTTGCTTATTTTGTTCAACATTTAAATAAAACAAAACTGACGCTTCCAGATAAACTAACTCAGTCCTCACTATTCTGTGGCATACTCAAGTAAACATTCCCAAATATATAAAGCGGGTATTTTTTTTGTGAACTCACTTTGTAAACTGGATTAACCCACCATCTGCTATGAAGCCAATGATCTAATTTAATTTATTCTTATCTACCTTCTGTGTAAGCACAGCTTGTCAACTCCTGTGCTACACGTTTGGCAGAACATGAATAAGAGGCTTGGCTCTACCGCAAAAGAGACTCTCTGTAGCGAGGAGATGTCAAAGAAGTCCTGTGCAATAAGTACTTATCAACCTGTGAAATGAACTTCAGAGGACAAAAATCCTACAAACGTGAAGTCTCTCCAAATTGCTGACCTTCGCTAAAGGCTTCTCTTTAGCTTTCTCTGCTGTTTCCAGTTCTTTTCCACAATCTCAGTAGCACATCCTCGTGAAGCCTAGACTTCAGAAGAGCTGCAATAGAAGGTATGGCAGCAGTGGAATATTCTTTCTGCACCTGCTCTGACCAAGTGCCAGAAAATGATTTATTTTCTATAACTGCTAGCAGGTTCTGTTTATAAAACTGGATTTCACCGTGGCATGAAGCCACGTTCCAGTAAAGGTGAAGCAATATGCAAATAACCTGTATACAAATAAGAGTCAGAATCAAAGTTCTGATCCTGACCTACAGAAGGAGTGTTCTTTTGTGAACTCATTTTGTAAATAAAATGCTATGTTATTCTGCTATAACCAAATTTGAAAATTTGAGACTGTTAATATTTGATTCAGTCTTAAGAAACTTTTTTTTTTAATTTGGTGAAATCCAAACTGAAGGGATAAGTTACTTTGGACCATATATGGCCTTTCATGAAATAAGGATTTTTCCATTTATTTGTTAGAGCCATTTTAACGCTAAAGCTCTTCTCTTTTGCAAGCAGCCTTCTCTTTATACCTAGCATATTTTTTACACCTGAGAATACAAATATCTCCTCTTCTGCAATCCTCCTATTGGATTGTATAACGACCAGCCTGGGTTCATTTTTCATTACCGTGTCACATGTTACACCAAGAAACAAAGAAAACCTAATCTCAGGCAACAGTACAATGCTGCCAGGCTTTCTCCTCAGTGCGTTTAAAGATTTGTGATGATATCAAGTTAATCAGCACAACCCAGGCTCAGAGAGAGGAGGTACCAGGATTTCCAGCTGTGAAACCCTGAGGTACCTGTCTCAGAGCTAGCCCACTAAGGAGTTCCTCATTTCAGAGTTGCACATCTGCATCACAGGTTTTACCTACACCTGAAACACGTAGCAACATTTACTATACCATAACATTCTTCAGTGTAAAATCAGCATATTTTCCTCATGAGCCTTCTCTGCATAATTTCTATTTCTCAGAGTTAAGGATTTCTATGTTTCCTTCTGCTTTATCATTTTTAAAGCAATGTAGCTAACATTATAAATCTATTCACTGAGATATATATGTCCTTAAAATTGGCCTGGCCTTTCCCAATGCTGAAACCATCACTCCTCTCCCTTGTACACAGTGATGGGCCGCAATGGCAGACGGTGAAAAGGTTTTCCTTTCCTTACCCTCCATATAAATATAATTTAAGACCCAACACCCACCTCCAGTGCATGCTCATAAATAGGGATAATACTGTGAAGGAGAGGGCCAACTTCATATTCATACTTGAGAATTCATTTGTATATAAAATAGTCGTTTTGTAGGCAGGGATGGTTAAATCTAAGAACATGGGATGCAATTTTCAGAGGCACTGAACATTTGCATCTCTTGCTGAAATCAATAGGAACTGTAGGAGTTCAGCACCTTTGATCAATAGGACCAGTGATTTGCAAGTCCAAATCAGCCGCTGATAAAACGGTAAGGTAGCATGGAATAAAAATTCTACTTACTAATGAGCTAAAAATAACTGACTAGATGAGCAGCCACATTGAACACTGTATTGTACTTAAAGAAAATGGTGTGGCGCTGAAAAATCACAGGAAAAACATATTTCTTATTCTATCTCTTGCATTTGCCTTCTTTACTCTTGCATTTTTGGTCAGCTTTCTTCTTTTAGTTGCTGACAGCATCTTAGGTTTTTATTACAATAAGAGTAAACCGAGAATATTTACTACACCATTCCACAATGCTAGCCTGTTTTAGACTCTTTATAGCAACAGAGACCAATAGATGGACAAAGAGACACAACTATTGACTGAAATGAATCAAACAGGTATGTTCTTGTCTTTGGAATCTACATTACTGCCTTTGAACATCAGGAAGTACACAGTGTCTGCTTGTCCTCATCTTACATACCAGATAAAATAAGCTATTTTATAAGTGTTAGAGAAATTACAGGGTTTTATTTCATATTTTCCAAAGAGTTTCCAAGTATCTGAGCCTGGACTGGTGACATGGATCCAGCTCACTCCTTTCAAACACCTCATGCCAGAGAAATCCACATCAAGACAGCCAGGGATTTATCTGTTTCTGTTTTACTATCAAAACCTGAAAACCTTTTAAGTAATTGGATTTCAATAATTTTCCCTCAAGATTTTTTTCTTTTAAAAATTGAGCATTCATTTGCATAAATCTTTAAAACACACACTGCTCATGTGCCCTCCAGACGCAGCGAGCGCTCGCAGGCAGATTCTGCCCAACTCTTGTTGCTCTCTGAAGAACAGATAACTCGTTTTCCCATGTCAGCCTTTCACCCCACAGGCAATTTCACTTGGCCTTAACTGAACGCTCTGCCCGCTCCCACAGTCCTGGCCAGGCTCTCAGGAACTGCTGGGGAAGCTGCCACAGCCTCTCGTGCATTAAATTCACATCCCTGGTGGGTGTCCCAATTACTCACCTGCCTCACTGTCCGATCTGTGGGCAAATTCAGGCAATTGTGCCCCAGGCTGCCATGAATAGCTTACAACTCTCAATATATATGAAAGTACAGAAGAAAAAAGAAAAGAATATATGCCTTGATTCAATAGAAAATAATTCTACGCATTTACAGCGTGAAGACCAAACATCCACTTCATGCAATGAGGTCTTTTTTGGAGTAACTACTATGACTTGTAAAACCTATTCAAAGAAACTACTCCTGCTGAAGTGAAAATACATGTTTACTTGATAAACTAAAAAATTATGACTAAAAGGTTTCAATAACTCAGTTGTTACAGGGTTCTAGAATTTCCTTACTGTCCATGTAACAGTCAAATTTATTTCAGAAAGGAGCAAATAATAACCATAGTTATTATAGGTCCAAAGTGGAAACACAGGGAATTTTTTTTTTAACTGGCTAGTAGTTCAAAGGAGCAAAAGATAGAGAAGCATGCGTTCTCAAGTAAAAGCTTCTCTATTGAGTCTCACTGATAATAGGGAAAGACTGAAAAATCAAAGAAGAAAAACATTTTGCTACTTTACCTTTAGATTGAAAAGAAATCACAGCTTAGAGCACTCTGGCACAGGTCTCAGTTGCTTTCAAATAAAAAAGCCACTTGCAAGTTTTTGATATGGAATAAGCTTTGGGTTACTTCAGGAATGTTCTGACTTGAGGCTGAGATTCAGGCCTATTTTTAACAGTAATGTGCAGCTCATGCATCAAATGGCAGTGAAAGATGTTTGAGAAAGCACATTTAAGTTCTTAGATAAGGGGAAGAAAAAGCTTAATGTTAAATTTTGATCTATATTCATTTGTCCTAAGCCCACAGCTCCTTTTAAGTTCATGTAGACGATGCCATAAAATACAACGATGAAAATAATTTTGCCTTTACAAAGTCTCCCTTATTCTTCCAGTAACAGCCACTGAGCTGATCCCAGGTTAAATCATGAAATTAAAATGAGTTTTGTTTTGCAATTTGGGTCCAAGTTTGTAGTCGTTGCTCAGACATAAGTCCCTCTGACTTGAGGAATATCTGCCTGGAGTGAGGACTGAGGGACCCGAATCACGGTGAACAAATTGAAAACACTCAGAGGAGTGATTTTTAACTCCAGTGTTACATTCAATTGTATATTCATCTACTTTAATTTAAAACATGCACATTTATACTTCTGACATGGAAAGATATGCAAATAGGAAACCCTACAGAAGCGAGTTTTGAAAACAGTTTATATGCTATTATTTATACCTAGCAGAAAGGAAAGAACTATGTACCTGACTTGTAAGAACAGACCATGAACTTACTTAAATATTTAACCAACTGGGAATGGGCAGCATGATTATTAATTTGTAATAAGCTCGCTGACACTACCTGACTCTGCAGGAAAGCTTATGCAGCTGAAAAATTTCTGGGGCAAACATTAGCAAATAAGGGCATCTTGGAAAAATTTCTGAATTAGCATTCTGGGTTCAGAGATTTCTATTTTGCTATGGAAAACATAACTACAAATACTAGTAATTCATAAAATATGAAGAGATCTTCATTTTACCTAGTTCTACCCAACTGAAGAAAACATGTTACACCTTTACATTACGAGAAACACAGACCCATCTACAGGAAGTTTATGCAGAGGTTTTTAATTATAGTGACGTGCAGTGCTCACAGCCTTCTCAGGCTGACGACAAGCAGCAGAGCATCTCCAGAAAGTTACATTTTCAGTGAGGGCCTGAAATCTAAGCAGGGATCCAACATCCAGTTCTTCACCCTGATATAACCTAAGTGGTGTAGGTGGGATATATACGTAGCAAACAGATGAGGCTGCAAAAATGATACAGCCAGAGCTAACTGAGGGCATATGCTCACCAGCTGTTTGCTAAATCTGCAGTTAATGCAGCTTACTGGATCCTCAGGTGCCTTCAAATAACCGTACACCAGAAAGGATCAAATCTGCTTTCCCATATGCATTAGATGAGGATGTTAGTGAAAAACCCTTCGTTATGAGCATCTCACTGACAGTAACCAGAACTTTGTCACTATGGGATCAAAAAACCCTGTGGGAAACAAAAATGTCTGAAATTGTAATAATTTTCACAATCAAGCCATTTATTCAGAGACTACAGAAATAATGAGCAACCACATATTTGTTTGGAGGCATCTGTACTTGCATCTCTGCTCAAGTTTGACCAAACACCAACCACTCTTCCAGGCAAACCCAGCTTGACTCCCATTCAAGCTATAAGATCCGGCAATAATATGGCTCCTGCTCACTAGCAACTAAATCAACAAACCAAGAACGTGTGTGAGAAAGTGCATCACACAAGCAAAAAATTAATTATACTTCCCTACGTTTACAGAAGCCACAGTTGCTAAGAGTCTACACAATAAATGTTTTGCAATATTTTTCAATTCAGATTGAAAAAGCAATGCAAGAATTAACGTTCAGCCAAAATGCCATACAGTAAGTCCCAAAGACTTGCTCTCCCTGCATGACTGAAACAGCGTTGACTCCAAGCCCACCCGCATTGTATCCATCTTCCAAACTAAAATGACAGTGTCTCTAGCTACGCTGATAAATCCTTGCCAATTGCCAAAATTGTGAAGTTCAAGATGAGTTTGAAATTTAGTAACTGCACTTCAACCTATGTACCGTTTTTCTGAAACATAAGTTCAGTAAAGGGACAGCAAAATATCTCGGAAAAACACAGTGTAAAATACTACATATTTTTAGAGCTAGCTGTCATTCAATTATACTTCAGACGTGAAAAGATATGCAAATATGAAACCCTACAGAAGTGAACTCTCAAAATAGTTTATATGCTATTATTTATACTTAGCAAAAGGAAAAGAACTGTCATTACAATGATGCAAGAATTAACAGGAAAAAAAGAGAAAGATTTTAACTGTGGTCAGTGAAGAATTGAAATGAAGGTAACTTGGCAAAATATAATTAAGCATTACCAGTCTTTTCCGAGGAATTTTTTAAGAGCAACAAATCCAAATGTTTAATTTAAGAAAAATATCACAACAGTTAAAATCAGTTGGAGTCCTCTGCTAGAATTAACGTGGCATCTTGAATAGTATTTCTTTCTGTATTAGGCAGCATCAAGGTTAACAGAGCAGAAAGTTAACGAGAATCCCACGTTGTACTCAACCTCTGGCCAACCTAGCGTTTTGTTCGCCAGAATTTACAAAGCACCCAAAGGCAAACCTTGTCAGCAAAACATGGTTTGTATTAGTGTAAAAGCAAGCAAGGCAACAGGCTAGAAAAGGTAAAGAATAATTCAGCATAGAAAAAGAGAGGCTTACCGATAACATAGGCTAGCAACAGCGCCAGGGTGACTGTGATAGCAGTGGCACTCAAAGCAGTGCACTTCCAGTTGCAACACCTATAAGGTTTGTTAAAAGTGAAGGCAGGTCTGGAAAAGGTACTTCTAGGAAGAGGCCTAGGAGGTGGAGAGTAAACAGTATTGGAGGTTAAAGGATAGTTCTGACTGGCTGCGCTGAAGATAGCTGAAGACCCAGATCCATGTTTAAATAGGAAATGCCTATGAAAAGAAGACAAAGAACCATGTTGTAAAAACCACTTTGTGATTTAAGAAGTGAAAGGAACTACATAAGCACTGCACGATAAATGCTTCATATAGCCACAGAAAACAGCAAGGACAGGGAGGTGTCTCTCAGAATACCCTCTGTCCTGAAAGTTTTTCAACCACACCGCGAGATTTCCAGCAAATGTAAGTGAAACAACATAACAGAAATGAATTCTAAACTCTTCTCCGTGATTCAGGGTAATGCTGAGGAAAGGTTATTTCTCAATACAGTACCTGGGGGTCCTCCAAGAAGTGCAGCCCCTGTGTGCCTTGTTACACGGGTGTGCCTCAGACACGGGAACGGTTGCCAGCAGTACCCACTGCATCCACTAACACACCACTGGGCTTATCTCACCAGGAGTACAAAAAAAACAGTGCAGAAGCCACTACTGCTCTGATTATTTATTTTTACTATGGATTCTCTCCAGAATATAGGAAACAACCAGAATCAGAGAAAAAAAAAAAGAAAATAAAAGAAAAAAAGAAAAGAAAAGAAGAAAAAAAAAGACAAGGTAAAAAAGAAGAGAGAAAGATGACTACTAAGTGGCAAAATCTACAAGGATAATCCATTTTCAAGGACTGTAGTCACTGTATAGGTGAGTACAATTGCTTTACTACTCTTAATTGAGCTATTTTTGAGAGCAGTTTTTCTTCAAATGCTTTTGCCTACTGTGGTAATTCTCAAACATGCTAAGAAAGAATTCATTTGGAGGCCTATTTCAGCATATTTTGGAGGACTGATTGCCTTCAAGAAAAAAATAGCAAAAGACCTACATTAGCACAAAAAGTAAAGTACAGAAATATGCCTTGCAGAATAGGCTCTGGTGCAGAAATATACAGTGGTTGTCTATAGGAAGACGGATGGTTTTCAGGACTGGCAAGCGCTCTCCAACAGAGTATGGGAAAGGAGGTTTAAATTTAACCAATAAATTACTGCACTATGTGCTCAGAAATTGCAGCAAAAAAGGACACATTCAAGGGTAACCACATCGACCACATATTCTTTTGGCAACACTGAACTTTCTTTGGACCTTCTTTCCTTTATGGGAGTACCCCAACTCTTGAAGGCATTTCTCAGAGCCTGCAACTCTCCCAAGCTTGCCAGCTCCATGCTCTGGGAGCCAGGCACCGATGTGCAGTAACTACTCACTTGCAGTCCAGGTGCTCTGAACTGTGCTCTGTTCATACGAGCTCCCCGCTGAGTCAGGGCATCTGTGACTGTTGCTGCTGCTGGTTCCTACACAACCCATGGCTCTGCTCATCTATCAGCTGAGAGCTGTGCAAGTGCTCTGTGGACCCCAGGCAAGCTCTACCGCACCACTTGTGCTGGGGGTACAAGTTGCCCTTCTGCCAAAACTGAATGGGGATCTTGAATTTAGAAGCACATGGCACTGTGATGCCTGCAAGCCAAAAGCCACAGACAGACTTCACAGCTGGTTAACCAGCCACTGTTGACATGGTCCAGAATCTCCCCAATGACAAATGCACCTTTACGCCTTCGGCACGGCACAAGACGAGGTTTTGAATACATATATGGATCAATCAATCCATGCTGGTAGAATCTCTTTGATGGATTCGCAGTGGGATGTACACAGGATCAAACACTCAAGTGTATGAAACATGATTATACTGTGACATTTGACTTTAAGACTATTGAAAATACATGTTCCTGAAAAGGTAATTGCTAAAATGGTGTAATGAGTATGATATTATGTATTTCCATTTTAAGATTTTAAAAGAAAGGTTATAGTTCTCAAAATGCCAGATTACAGAACATAAAAAGGTATTACGGAGCAGTTTTATCTTTTAAAGGGCCTTTTATTCAGGCAGTTACATCAAAAAGAAGGTGAATGAGAATACCAGTTTGCCTGCATTCCAGACTCCAGAGCTATGGACCAGAAGTCTTCTGACAAACCACGAAAATGAAATTTTTGTGAGGCTTGTATTGAGTGTTAGTTATTCCTGCTTCATACTTCCTACCCAAGCAAAGAGCACTCGGACAAAAAAAGGACAACTGAATCCGAGTACAACATCCTAACATTATATTATTTGACACATTCTAGTTTTCTTTCCCACTGACTTTCCCAGTTGCAGATATATACATTCTATAGATGGCAACGTTTTGAACGTGGTAATGTTACCTGCAACTCTTATCAGCTCAAAAATTCTAAACTTAAATATAGGAAAATAAAAAATTCAAAGGAAGTGACCTGTTTACATGCCTATATACATCTGCTTCCTTTGTATCAGGGCATGAGAGTACAGTTGGTTATTTTAGCTTCAATGCTTTGTTGCCACACATGAAGGCTTTTGCAAGTACGTGAAGCCTTATTTTTCAGTCAGCAGTTAAGAAGATACAAAGTCACTTAGGCTTTCAGGAGGGAAGAACATCACAGCAAAATTCCTCCTGATACTCAAGGAAGCAGAATTATCATATAAGAATAGAAATTCCTTATTATATATAAGCATATACATATGTAAGTATATATATGTATATACATACACACAATGATATATAAAAACACTCAGTAGTTCTTTACTTGCTTTATACTTTCAAGACAAAATGACAAAAATCTACTTATTTGATAATTTCACATTTATTTTTAATATTACAGCAAAATGGTCTGATATTGTCAGCATTTATTGCCCTTTGTAGTGCATAGCTCAAAGGTATCCAAGGTAAAGGGAAGGAAATGCTGAACTGAAAGTTATTATTAAGGCTCTAACAGTCTTGCAATCAATGGCCAGAGTAGTTTCATTCTCTTCCACGGGGCTTTATAAATGTGGCTTCACAGCTTGATTCTAAGGTGCCAGCGTGCAGCAGGATTTCTTTATCAGCAGAAGTGTGTGCAGGAGCAGGATGCAGCTCACGCCTTTTTAGATAGATGATTCCATTCACAGAGGAGAATTTACATAGCTCTAACGTGGGATAATAAAGCAGATTCTGAGGCAAGGCTCCGCTGAAACTGAGCAACCAGTGAAATAATGTTAAAAATCAAATTTGTTTATGCCTTCCATTTTTGGGAGACTATATTCAGTACCCAAAGACATTTCTACGGAATTTGAAAAGCACTGGTGGCACACAGACAAACTTCCCAAGCTAGGCTGTGACTGTGTTCTCATAAACTCAGACGGCTGATATGTCTGAGCTCGCCACTGTGCCCAAAGGACATCAGGATGCACTAAACTGCTGCTATCAATTCTATAAAAGCAGGTGCTCTCTCTGAAAAGCAAGATAATAAAAACTGCAGATCAAAAATGTAGATGTGACTGCAGCCTGGTGTGTGCTTTAACATTTGATCTGAGAGAAAAGCGAAGATTTTTTTATTATTATTTTTGGTAACCTGGGAACACAAGAAAACTCAAAGAATTTGTAAGGATGATTGGTAAGACCACGTGTTCCAAAATGTTCACAAAAATGTCAAAACCATCCAGAAAGAAGAAGATAATATTCTCTTAAAAAGATAAATACAGGACATAATCTATAAGGCAGCTGTTTGTGAAATAAAACTAATTTAGTATAGTTACACTGATAATTCCAAAGCATAGATAAGTATTAGAAGGTTTAGTAATAATTTTGCATATAAAAGAGGCATTTGGAAAACATTCCCTCTGTATAGTAAGCACAACATCTGTTTGCCTGTCCATCCAGTTGTTCATCTCTACAAACATAAAACTTGTGAGCTTTGAATCCTCTCAAGTGAAGATAACTGGAAGAAAAGGTCCTACAGACTCAAAAAAATTGGGGTGGGGTGTGGGGAAAGACCAAAACTACCCCAAAACCCCAAGAAAACCAGCAAAAACCCCAGTGAAATCTCCCCTCTTTCTGAACTCTGCTCGTTTTCTTCTGCAAGCCCCTCCAGCCCCAGGTTGGGCACACACACGGTGGCTAACAACGCAGAACACAGACTGTCTCAGCAGCAGCCAGGTCCAAACCTGCCACACCGACACGCTCAGTAAAGAGGTAAGGGCTGAGGGGAGGGAGTTACTGGGGAGTCGAGGTGACAGAAGGCAGGAAATTAGACCTCTCAGTCCTGCTAATCACAGAATAGCTTGCTTTCTCTACGGAACCAGTTTCCTGTGGCTCATCTAAGTGCTCTCCTTCAACCTCGAGAGGAATGGTATATAACTCCAAGAGTGCAGTTCCTGCTGAATTCTCAGCTAGGAGAAGGTTAGAGAACAAGAGTTAATTTCTGTCTTTACACCTTTTTTCTATCAGGACGTTTTGTTAGGTACTTCTGGCTTCTTACCTGGAATGGTAATTTAAGTCTTATAAAAGCTGCACATGAAGCAACATCCCAGCTGAATTCACGTGGCAGTAACATAACACTATTAAGAAACCAGATTAACTCCACACAGAATTCCATAATTGAATTCTGAGAAAATATTTTCATATCCCAGGACTGTAGTAATGTCCCTCAACTTTGTCAAGGGCTTGATATCACTTCTGTTAAGTTCTATGCATTTACCCTGTGTCTAGCATCTGTAGGCCTAGAAGTGCACCTTTATTTGTACCTGTAACATCCTTTCCTTCCACTTCCATTAAAAATTACAGGCTTGTAAGAGCAAAAAAAGCCGATTTGAAAGCGAGTTGGTAGAAACACAAATATTGCAATATCTTGGTCAAAAAATTAGTCTGCATTTCTTCTGGATAAACCAAGGAGGAACACATTTGTACTTGCAGGTGTTTCACATTCAAGTAACAGATACCCAAAGTGTTATGAATTGCTGCATAGCTGTGTGATAGGAAAACTAAGTCATCTTCAGTTCGATCATTTAATTTTTTCCATTTCTTTTCAGCTACATTCTGTAACTGCAGATAATATATATAACTATGTATCTACGCCGGTGTTAAAGTAGGCAATTGAAGTAATTCTTTTAGATGTCGATAGAAGCTCAAAGGGAATATTAAAGAGGTGTAGCAGCTGAAACGCAAGAAGGATTCTGATGTTTGGCATAATGACAAAATATATAAAGACAGTGGTCAAAAGGTATTTGGAACTGATATAGTTGCCGTCTACTTTGGCAGACATCAAACACAACCCCATTGTTACCTGACTCTTTTAAGTCACTTGATATGTCCTGTGATGGTGGGAAGAAGTAGAAATTTGCTCTTCCCTGAATTTCTATCCATCCTATTCTGTACTCAAAGTAGGAGGAGAAAAAACAAACAAACAAACCAACCCAAACAAAAACCACCACAAAAAAAACAACCAGGAAACTTCTAAACTTAGATAATAATTAGAGTAGGGACCTCTGTTTATAAACAGAGTGAATATACTCAGCAAACTACACAGTATAAAAACAAGAGAGTTATTTGACAACAAAGATACATACACTATACCCTCCTCTTGAAAACCAGCCAAGGAAAACTGTATGCGAATATAAGACTTGACTTAAGATAGAATCTGACCTATAATTTTATGTGCTTTGTTTTTTCTTTTTATGTACAAGCACTGCAGGAACAAGAACGCTTATGGATGAAATAAGGGGCAAATGGCCATGAAAACTATTTCTCTAATTTATCATTCTATTTCTACATACATAATTGAAATATATTTGAAACTCCCTGGAGATTTGTCTTTGGGAACAGAACTGCTTTGTTAAAATTTCCGCTTTTGAGCTGGACTTGCCTTTTGAGTCATTCGCATCAAATTGCTTCCCCTTATTCACTGATGTTTTCTTTACATAGTGTTTGAAAACATAGCCCTGTGACCCTGAATGTGAAAGGATGTAAAAAGAATCTGTATCCTTTACTTTTCGCTTTAGTACAGAACAACAAGTGACATGATGCTGACTCACTTGTCTGTTGTTGCTGCAGGCAAGCTAAGCCTGTTAACCAGGTGACTACACTTTCAAGTCCCTGGCAGAAATCTGGGACAATAATTATATAAATGTAGGACATTGCCAAAATCAAGAACAGCTTCTAAAAGGGAACAGCTGTCCAAAACACAAGTGTCTTCTGGTTTCATTGGCTATTTAGGGGGAAAAAAACCCCGACCCAACCCCAAAACAAAATGTACCACACTGGAGACATAAATTGCTCTTGTACAGATCAGTATGGGCTTTATTACCGTGATACATGGTGACATCGCTACAAATCCAGTCGTTTTCAAAAGCACTTTTCTGTGGCTTTGAACTTTCCTTTAGCACTACAGCTCAAAGAGCTGAGTAAAACTGACCACTGCACACAGGGATTCGTTGGGTAAGGAAAGAATAAGCTCGTGGAAAACCAGAATAGTACTTATCATAATACTTACAAAAGTTACATAAAGAATAGTATGTACTATTTGCAGAGTACTTTGACACCACAAATCAAAAAGGCTAAAAATACCAATATTGTAATTTTGTTGCTTATATTCTGTGGTTAGACTTAAAGAAAGGAAAGCGAAAACTGAAGCAGTAGCACCACGGTTTCCTTTGCCATGAATTGCCTCCTGTGGGTATTCAGCATATTCTGACTTTTATTACTAACATTTGAGTCTTCCTCCAAACACCTCCACTCGCACACATTACGGTCTAAAGCCAACCTGCACAGCTACTGTGACAAATAACACAAATTTTACTTGACAAGAGGCGTATCACAGTAACTACCTGAATACTCTCTGGTCTTCCAAAACAGATTTCCTAGAAGTGGCTATCCAGGGGATAGATAAACATTTCTGGGCAATAACATCAGACATATGCATGTGATTTTCTCGCAAATGAAAAAGACAGAATCTTTTGCGTATCTCTGACCCTTTCGCACCGTCCCCGTTTTCCAGATCAGCCTTTTGTATTAACCTATAATTACCTTTCTCTTTCAAGATTGATATTCAGTCTGTTCCTGGTTTTGCAAACGAAAAGACTGTCTTGCATAGAAAGCTAACAGGCTTCTTGCTTACTGCTGGCCATAAAATAACAACATATCTTTAATTTTAGTTACGATTTTATTACCATTATTACTATTATTATCATTACCATTGCATTATTTGACATAATGAGGGAAGAGTACCTGCAGCTTGATTGGTCAAGTTACTACATTAAGCCTGCAGAAAATCCCCCTACACATACAAATGCTACTCCACTGTTGCAGGGAAGCCCACACCAGAGAGTCTTACCAATAAAACCAGTAGAATGTACGAACCATTTAAATCGTCGTATTGTCCTTAGTGAACAGATCTCAGATTATTCAAAAGAAGGACCATCAAGTGCCATTGCTGCTGACATGAAAACTGTGCTTCAGTGTGGCTGACAGAGGTTTATATTTTTATTTCCACAAAGGATGCTTTCAGTCTCGCATTATTAAATTTAGGGTCATATTTACAGCTTTTATTTTAAGTTCATGGTCATATTTACAGTTTTCAATTTATCTTTTATAATTCAGAAGTCATAAATATCTTCAGATCTTTTCTGTTGTGCAGCAGAAACACCTGGGACTGGATTTCAAACCCTTGCCATGTGTTTGTTTTTAATAAGGTAAGCCTCTCCATAGCTTAGATTTATTGTTTAATTAGTTAGAAAATCACAAAATACAAGTGAAATGTCATAATAGCAAATACTGACCAACAGGATTTGAAGGAAAGATTATAAACGAAGCCCTCCCCTGTGTTTATTCTTGGGATAACCACGAGCCTGGTCATTTAACTCAGGAGTAGGCTCCGTTGGTAAACAAGTTTCTAATGAAATGCATGGCTCAAACAGGCATTGTCTACCTGCTTGGTGGTTTTGGCCATTAACACCTGTGTGCCTCGGGAGCTGTAAAAGCCATTCTGTTTGCTATGGAAACCTGGAACTGGGAAAAAGTCAGGCACAAAAGAGCTTTCTGTATCTCTGCACTGGGGGTAAGATTCACAAGATGCTCAAATGAAGAGACCAAGGAGAGAATATAAACCATCCGAGAGCTCCCACCGAACCGTGTGAGTGGGTATTTATATATGCATCTTCCTTCCATTATATCTGCTTTTAGCACTATTCCAGCTTAAACAGAATGTACAAGTTTCTGTGATTTGAAAGGCTATTAGTGTACTTCTTGAAGAGCACAAATACTTATGAGCTTGTTTAAAAAAGAACAAGGGAAAACCACAGTACAGAATAAATCTCTTGATAAGTGACAGCTGTCAAGATCTCCCTTATACTACACAGAATTATAACCAAGATGATATTTTTAGCAAACAGAAATCCAGATAGTCTTAAATATGCACCTTGAAAATCCATATTATAACTATATAATACAGAAAGGAATGACTGCATCTATATGATGAGCTTGAATCCCAAAACTCCTAAAGTTTTTAAGTGGTTAGAGCCACAATCAAACTTTAGCCCGCTGAAATATTGCTGAATAGTAACTAAAACTCATAACTGCCTTGAACCACAAATACTTCTGTTATTATTCTAGTACTTCAAACTTTTATATAAAGTAATGATAATTGAATCTCAGGTTCATGGTCTGGTACCTCACTGTCCCCTTAGAGGAGCTATTACCATGGTGATAAGATTGCTTAAATTAAGCTGTCTTTTTCCACAGTACTTGGCTCATTGCCAGTGCAGTGAAGGGAGATTTCAGTCCATTCAGCACAGCATTAACCTCACTGCCAACACTGCTAAATGGGTTAGAGGAACTAGAAAGAAATTTGATTTAAAAAAGGAAGGAAGAAGCAAATAATTAAAATACTAAAGCACAAAGCTATGAAACAAAATCAAAATTAGGTAAGTTTTGGTAGTTAGACAGAAAACTTTAAAATTCCAATGCTTGGGTAACGTAAAAGCAAAACTTTACTCAAAATGAGCACGTCCAATGGTTTATCCATGAGGGAACTGTAACAAGACTATAGGGAGAATCAGAATTAATGTCAGGCAAAAATCCCTATTTAACATCTAACATTGTCTTCTTATCTGGGAATTTGACCACAGAGGGAAAATAAATAGTAAACACCAGGAAAAAACAAAACAAAACCCCCCAAGACATTGGAACAAATACTGACTCAGCTAACGGGGCATGGAGAAAATGAAAACCACGCCTTTGAATTGTCAGGGTTTAATCCATACTCCATAAAAAGCAGTAAACTAGTTCAGATGGGGCTGTCAGAAATAATGACAATGCATTACACTGTAAATCTTAAGATTTGAAACGTTAGACCAAAGTATCTATGAAGCCTGAAAAAACAATTATTTTAGTGGAAAGGAAGGGACTAGGTAGTAGGTTACAAGTACTTCACTCAGGGGCAGAGAAAAAGATCAATATATGTAACATCCTGATAACATTACCCTAAAATAGTGAATCAGTGTTTCCCATCTTTTTACGTGGTGCGACAGATCCTTGTGGTCTTTTTTGCTGGCAATACTTACAAATCATTTTTCTGTGTGACAATGAAATGACTGCACGTTCCTAAGTCATTTTAATAAAGAATATGGGTTTTTCCAAGCTGTGCATGCACGTGTACAGGTAGAGCCTGCACTTGCATTTATTTACAGGTGCATTAAGCGCTAAGGCTGCAGCACAGTCAGTTGACAGTTGGAGCTGTTACACCTCCTACAGGTACAACCCTTCTCCAATTTCTCCATCAACAGCTATGCTACGACACGTCCTCTGAAATTTTAAATGTGTTCCTAATTCTTATTTTCATTTGGGTTGCTTATAATCAGAGTAACTGGCGGAGTTAGAGAAACGGCCTTGGCAATGACAGGCATCCAGACTCTATTTTTGGCTTTGCCAAAAGCTTGTCTTAACTTGAGCAAGTAATTTCCCCTTCCCGAGTCAGTCTCCTCATTAAACATTCAGGCTAGCAAGCTGGGTCCTGGCAAAAGTGTTTTGCAGATTAGTCCATGCGTATAACACCTCTAGAAGCACAAACCAGAATTTCTGAGTTGCCCTTTCCCATACCAGTGTAACAGAGTTTTGCACTACAAAAAACTTTCTGAACACCTACCTACCTCAGCACACGTCTTTACTGCTGCCCTTGGTGGTCTAATCTAGGGGTTCAAGTTCTAATTACCTAAGAATTCATTTCATCAGAGTACTGCAAGCATTTTCAGTACTACAGAATTTTCTTTTACGTAAATATGACACATTATCATTACGAGCAGACCCATAAAGTTGCTTCATTTCTGACCATCCAAAGTGAACAGGATTTACTGTCACATGATTAGAACTAAGAAATCTTTTCCTGTCTGAAAATTCTGTAATATTACATGGCTATAACTAAACCACGCACACACGTGTGCTGGTTTTTTTATGAATTAACAAGAGATATAGTTGGAAGAAAAGCTAACCATATGCATTCTGATTTTTGCCTCGTTATTACAGTAGGGAATACATTACTAAGTCTTATTTTTGAGTGAAAAAGTTCCAAATAAAAAAAGTAGGTCTGCTTAGACATATTAGGTAGATTTGGTACTACTAAAGACTTAACACAGAAACACAGCTGCCAATGACATGTTTGCCTTTATCTTTTAGGATTAATTTTAATGAGCAGATAAACATTAATGGAGAAGGAAAGCAAAAGAATCCAGGTAATACCTGGCTAGAGTCTCTGTTCAATTCTAGCTGAATCACTCCCTGTTAAAGGAAGGAAAAAACAAGCTACAAGTCCTCCTTTTTCTCTAAGGCTGTGCTGCATACTAGACTTCTGGGCAGTGGTGATCACAACTGGTTTTATCAGTGTTCCCCTGGCTATATTGCTTGTCTGTGCATAAACTGCATATCCATCTTGGCAAACAGTCTCATGGATTCTACTGTCAGATTATACAGCCTTTCATCCAGCTTCATGAGAGGCTGCAGTTAGCTACCAGAGAGTGAATGAAATCAGCTGAAACAACCACTGAAGGGTAGGAATGTGGAAAATTCCCAGACTCTGTGAATTGCTAACGTGTAGCCCATAGTACATTTTCCAGTCCAATTTCCTAATCCACTGCACAGACCTTTTGTCAGGATGCAATTACACAATTATAGATATAACTGTATATCTATGTAGTTGTCCTTTATGAGACGTTACAAATTTGCAAAAATAGTAAGAAACCAGAAAAATTAAACTGAACTCAAGAGAGACTTAAAATTGAAAAGTATTTTCCCCAATAAGGTGTGTTGAGAACACAGTGAAGAGGGGTCCAGAAAGACTAAACAAGACCTGTCCAACTGGTAACTGAAGAGAACCAAAAGGAACTTAATGGGTACAGAATGCCTTATATGCAGCAGAAGGTACAGATATATAAGCTTGTTACACCAGACATGACAGAGATTTATCTTTATAGACTGTGTGAACAGAAGCTTCTAGCTCTAGAATTACCAACTGAACTAAAATTTTGTTCATGTTCACTTTTAGAGAAAACTTTCCATCCTGCTTGATTCTTTTTTGTGAGCTGTCCTAAAGACAAATAATAAAAGTTTTATTTCAGAATTAATTCTTTTATTCTTCAATCCAAACTTAATAGCCTTTCAGAGAAGAAAAAGTTAATTTGGCACTTCTGATCAGCAGCAGTTGAGACGTATACTAAAATTAAGCAGTAAAATAAAAACAACCTTGTAAAAGAACAGAATTTAGGTTTCATTGTGGTAACTGTCCCTTAGACATATGTGTATTAAAAAGAAAACGTTTCCATGCATAATATCTTATAGTCTCTTCACCAGATTAGCTGGATGTCAGACATTCACCTGTTTCACTAAACACAACTTTCACAGTCACGTACTTTACATTTAAAAAGCCAAACCCAAAGAACACCCTAGTCAAAACCTCTTGGTACTCTGCTCACAGTGGAAAGGAAGAAGGTTGTAGAAAATCAAGGGCTTGTTTTAAACGTCGATTCAGCAAATGCAGCCTTTGTTGGAAGGCATCAAATTAGCTAATACTAATCTATCTATTAGCTAATACTATCAGGAACAAAAAAGCTTATTATGGACAACAAGTCAGAGGAAATTATACTTTTACCTCCGTGGCAGAACTTCAGGTGCTGAGACACAGGTTTGCTGAATACAGGATGAATTTGCTTTCAGTTATCTTGCAGAGAGATCATTTCTATTCATTGTGAATGATCCTGAAGTAGAAGCCTCCCTTGCCCAGCCCCCAGAGGTAAAGTCTCTCCATGCTCTATACTTATCTTGGGCCCGTATCATTCTTCCATTGCCAAACAATTATAATATTTTATTCTTTGTGTATACACGCAAGAAAGTGTTTAAATTGAGGAAAATATTATTTTAGTATAATTTCCTACCTTGAACACTGACTCTGGAAGTGCCAGAGTGCTCTGATTAAACAAAACGGCGCAGGGAGAAGGCTCGTGGGTGACACAAGTACACAGGCACAAATCCTGCCTGCACACCACTCTTCCAAAAACGTGCAGAACACGCGCTTTCACGCGCATTCATGATATAAATCAATCGCATTAATAAGGCCTCGCGTGGCTACGTGTCAAGGCCTCCGTTCAAACCGCACTGCCACGTGCTGAACGACAACCTTGTGACTCCCCATCACCACCTCCTTTAAACACCGGGCTTCCTCCCCACCTTTTGGGTTTTCTCTTCCTCTTTGAAACACCTGAGCTACGCTTCGTGCGACAGGTCGGTCCGTACCTGGTTTCCAGCGGTATGTTGCTGTTCAAGACCCAGCTGTTATGGAGATGCACCGAATCCTGCGTGCTGGTGGGGGGAGTCGGGGCAGCAGGACTGGGCTGGCTGCGGGTGGTCATGGATCTCCTCTGGAGAGAATCGGCCGTCGGAGGTGGTTTTCTGGCGCAGGTGCACGCGTGCGGCGGCGGAGGCGGCGGCGGCAGGGGTCTGAAGGTGAACTGGTTATGTGGGCTACCCGGCATATCTGGAACAACAACGAAAAGGCAAAGACGCCCATGGAGGGTTATTGTTTTAAGGAGATCAAGAGACAATGAGCATCATACAACAGCTACCGGGATTAAAGCATTGTGCTTGATCGTGTTGTTAACGCAGCTGCCTGGAAAACATTGCTCCAACATGTAAAAAATTGAAAATATAACAGTAGAGATAGAGACACACCCTCCAGCACTCTAGTTCAACAACAAAAACAAAACAATTAAAAAAAAAAAAAACAAAAAAACCAAAACAAAACAAAAAAAAGGTAAAAAAAAGATGATGCCAATATGACATTCACTTAAGTTGTCATAGGAGTTTTGGAGGAGGAGGGTAAAGAACAAATAGATCAAGTTGACATTGAATTGCAGCGCAGATACCAACTGATTTCATGAGGTGTAATTCTCATTTAAGAACACCTGTGAAAGATATAATAGAACAATCACTCTTGCGCTTCGAATCAAGAGAGAAAATAATTGAGTAATTCCTACCACCTTCCAAACATCTCTCATAAAACAAGGTTAACGCATTTCTGCGAGTCTCTTAGTGCATCTATTAAACGAGACCTGGGGAAAGGCCCTCACCAAGACTACCTGAAGCACTAATGATCCAGGTACCCAGAGGAAAGGTTTTATGCCAGCTAAAAGCAGACGAGCTGGCAAGGGGCTCACAAGGAGACAAAGTGAAGAACGTGCAAGGTGGGTACCCGTGGCCCTGCCAGCAGTGCTGCTGCTGCCCCGGGACCCTCAGCACCCCAGAGGGATGCTGTATCTGCAGGGTCCTGCCCTGTGCTAACATTGCTACCTGGCTTTAAGGTGCCAGCGAGCTTGAGTCCTCCTGCAAAAGATGACAAAGACACACATATGGTGTAACAGCACTTTGAAGGGAGAATAAAATCCTGCGTTCTCTGCTTCTCACAAGAGTCTCCAAAGGCTCTCAGTACAGCAAGATGAAGAATTGGGGCAGGAAATTCCTTTTCAAAAGAACAATAACAAATACTTTGCAAAGAAGATGCTGATAAAAATATCTGCCAGATTAGGTGAACTGAGAAGCTATTAACCTGATACTCTTCCGGCTAATTTACCTCAGTGTCTAACGTGGCTTTGTCCCATTTCTGTACTCACCCTCCCCTTTACCTCAGCAGACGTCCAGTTAAATTTGCACAAAAGCAGCTGGAGTGGAGCTCTGATGAACTTGCAAAAATTCCCTGCAAGGAACTGTTGTGGCCATCCATTTACAACACATGCTTTCTTTAAATTATGACATGATGTGTCTTCAAGGTGAAAGATAAAAATGTGCCCCTTCCCCCTTGGAATGACTGGTAGAAAAAAAAAAAGCACTTTTTTCCTCTGTGACAGTCACAATTTACCCCAACTGGAGAAACAAGGTTGTTTAGTGTTCCACATAAGCTTTTCTATGCTGTGGTAAGCAAAGCTGTCACGGATTTGGCCCAGGCTTAATCCTTTTAATTTCATTGATCTTTTATCAAGGCAGCTTTCTTACAGTTGCATTGAGGTTTACACTGTACTATTAGTTTGCATATACCAGAAATGCATTTCTAAGCATATTAGAAAATTGGAGACCTCAGTAAATTAAATCACTGGAGTCAACAGTCCAGAGCTCTGAAATAATCTGCTCAGGCACTTTCATATAATAATTAATCTCAGCAAATCCTGTATCCTGCTATTTTAGAATTGAAAGCTACCCAAATTTTGGACATAATATTTGATGTCCAGCATCCTCAAGTATTTGATCATTGACATTCCATTAGTGATATCAATCTTAAATCCACCCTACAGAAAATTTGCAGGATTATTATACAACCTATAATTTGCATGACAAGTCATTTTAATGGTTGTGACGCTGTCCTGTTAGAAAATTGCTGATCTTTGCCAGGACACGTAGTTAAGACTCCACGAGGTACATCAAAAGCTACGCAGTAAATGCCGAGCAGCCAAGGTGACTGCTTCTCTAGTTAAATGGGGAAAAAAAAGGTATAATCTAAAGGGCAACGCATCTTTTAGTTCCCTTCTTCCCCTTTTATCTGGGCTGTCCCTATCCTGTGATAGCACACAATTACCTGACAATTAGTTTAGTTTGTTCCATGCAATAGACTGATTCTGCTTTGTGAACCGCACTATATTTCTGGCTGGTGGGGTACCTCGTATCTCCCAGTGCAATTTATCACAATACATTAACACATCAGATTTCCTAGGGGATTCCTTTTTAATTATCACCCCTTCACTCATCTACTGGCATCACAAATAAACCTCGCATCAGATTCTGAACTATTTTGGTGATTTAAAGACGAGTCTTCTGCATCAGACCTTCATTTCAGTGAAGCACTGCAAATTCATTATGCTGAGAATCAACCTGAGTTTCCAATTAGTTTTTACAGACTTTCTCATTTGGCAAAGTTATTTTTATTTTGCTTGAAACTAAGTCTACATCTCATTAACTTTATTTTTATACCACAAAATGCGTTGTTTGGGATACAAAGCAGCGTTATGTCTAAATATGCACACTTAGGATTCTTCAGGACTCCGAATAAACATTAGATCCTGGAAAATAACTTAATGCAAAACCATTTAAATAACAAAAAAAATTGTATTGCACAAGATAATTTGTCTACAGCCTACAAGTCTCCAAAAATGTATGGGAGGGATACAGAAATTAGGTTAGCTATAAATCTGTATCCTGTTGCTATTGTTCAGCATAATGCTAAACATAACAACTCCTGCTCTTAGTTTTAATGTTTCCTAATAACGTTCAGATTTTTCAGATTTGTACATCAAAAAGTCTAGGTATGATAGGAAAAAATCGGTTAGCATATGATTAAAAATTGGCTTGAAAAATACACCAGGTCTTCACCAAAGTATTTTCCTAACAGTTTTGAAGTATACTCACCATACTTTTTGCATCCACATGGAAAGAAAGGGTAATTGAACTGTTTTATCATTTACTGACAAGACTACAATAGGCCGTACTGTTACTAAGTGAAGTATATAAGAGAGAATATATTAAAAAGTAATGGACCTTAAAAGGTTTGCATCTAACCTGCAGTGCTTCTGAGATATTTTAATTTTTCTCAGTTCCTAAATTCATTATTTATTGGTATGTTTAGAATATTTTTTGTTTTAAACTAGACATGTCTCAGCTGAGTATGCATTAGTTTGCAATCCATTATTTAATGAATAAAAAGCAACATATGTTCAGAGAGTTTAGTTTATTTAAAAGTTCAATGGGTATACAGCTGCTCAGTTAGGAATCAAGCTGTAATTTTTTTCTCAAGCAGAGATGAAGGAGCATTGTGGGCACTGAAGAACTGAAATAGATGCAGTGTAGGGAAGAAGAAGAATCTGAACGCTTAAGACTACAGCTAAAAGATGCAGAATAAAAATTCTTGAGTTTACAGTGTGACTTATGCTCTGAGTCTAAGATGAGAAACGAAGAATTAGATGTAGGTGCTACCATTCCACAGTGCTGGTTCTGCTACAGGCTAATGTACTTAGTCATGTTGTGTAAGGCTTTACAACCTTTCCCTCCATTCTGAATTTCCAATTATTCTTTTTTCTGTATATGTCACAAAGACCTTAATTTCTTACTTATCTCTGAATTACCTTTATTTTTGCAGCCACATGTTTTGAGAAAAGGTAAATATGAAAAAAAAAAAGTGTATGAAATTGCTGTATTGATTTACACATTTATTCTGTGTTCCAGTAATCTATTCTACACTTGCTCCTTCTGATGTAGCTCAACATTTACTTGGTGTACTTTACCTGCAAAATCCTTTGCTTTGAGAACTTTGTCAGACCACTAGTATATAAAAATATATAAGCAGAACTTTTAATATCAATTTAACTTCAGACTCTTTTGCTGTACATAACTTTTTTCTCAGCCTTAGTACACAGTAAATCTTCCAGAATATAAAATAGCAAGCATCTCTGAAGAATTCTACAAACCATATGGTTTTACGCAAAATAAAGTTTATAATGGAATAAAAGCTTACAAACCAAGGGCCATATGGAGTCAAAGTTTACATATGAAGTAAAAGAGATTTAGAGACCTCTAGAGACCAATACTACTTCCAACCACAGCCTACTGACTTATGACCATGGTGCTTTGAGCTTGCCTCTGTGGCAGTAGATTTTTCTTGCTGAGCAGGATGGGATGGCCCAGAACAGGCAGAGGGAGGGAGGGATCAGTTAAGCACTGGGGATCATCAATGGGCTCTGGGCACTTTATTTATCAATACAGGTGTGCCCTCAAATAGCCAAGTGTGTCATTTCATACCATACTAAAAGTAATTCATACCGCCACTCTAAGAGCAAATGAGTCCCACATATCATTATTTAGGTTGTGCTGAAAACACAGCACTTCCCTTCTGAAGAAAAATTAACAGAAATCTTATGCCACGTACTCTGAATGGCGTCAATGAGCCTAAAATACAGCTGGGTTTGTGTTATGATAATGTCATGATGTCAAAGAAATGCTGTATAATACTTAAACACTCAATGTGCTCATATGGATCCCTTTAAATGTTTTCTTTATGTTCTCAGTATCACATATGTTCAATTCCCTTAAACCCCTTACAATCACACATGATAACAGCTTCTAACTCGTAATTTGTGAATCATTTTAACTAGAAAAGATTTGGTACAATAAGAATTCTAATCATTTCCTAATGCTAACAAAAACTTAGTTCTCTTTCAGCATTTTCAAGTTTAGCCATATTTAAAAATAAAATACAAGGGGAGTTCAACTCTTCCAAACCACAGTAACACTTACATTGAATGCTGTATGGTTTAGCTATGTAGGAAAAATGTCCATTCTGTGTATAAGCTACAAGGACACTAAGGACTTCTTATAATAGCTGTGCAGCACTTCCTCTTCTATTTTTACACTAAAAGACAAAACTTGTATTGTAAGAGCCAAGTGACTATATTTTGTAAACACTCATAATGGACCTCAGTCTAAGAAACTTTACAAAAAAACATAGTTACCCACTTTTGAGCAACAGAGTAAAAAGGAATAAAGGGGGAGCATCACCAGCAGGTCTCTCTTTAGAACACGGTTGCTTTTACAGTAGTCAAATGTTTCGTGTTTCTTTAACTCTGTTTAATATAATCTCTTGTGAAACAGTGTTAAATCAGATAAAATTCCTTCTGGACTCCATACTTATTTAGGTAGACTAATGCGAACCTGTTATTTCAATTGACAATTATGGTCCATTTCTATAAAACAAGTGCTGAATTACTTAAAATCTACTAGAAAATCTTCAAAAAATCAAATAATTTTAAGTAGACTTACCAGTATGACACCAAGCTAATAATCAATCAGTGCTTTAAAACTTCTAGCAACAGAAAGCATAAGGAACTTTCATTAGCAGGACTTTCTTATTTACCAGTAATTTGCCATTACTGTTGCATGTCAGGATGCTAACACTGCTGGGATCTATTTATGGTAGAACATCAATTAGTGGCACGATAATAGGAAAAAAAAAAAAACAACCCACCACCCTGGAGATCTCAGTGTTTTGGAAAATAAATCAGAAGTGTCTCAAAATTGTCTTCGCAAACAAACTGTTTCTTGATTCAGCTGCAGGAAGATGCGGGAGGATTTTTCAGGCAAAACAACGGAGGTTAGAACTCGTTAGAGAAGGAAAGGCAGTGATTTATCCCTAGGGAACTATCACATGGGCACCCTTTCCAACTTTGCTAGGATGCGTTTAATAATATTCTGCCTTTCAAGATTTAAAGAGTTCTGGCATCTGCCATCTCTGTACTGTATACTTAACTTGTCAGTTTTACTTTGTAGAATTCTTGAAAAAAGGCTGCTAAACTCTTTTTTTTTCTTAGGTGTGCGTGGGGGAGTGTTTCTGCTTCTTCTGATGATAAAAATGTTAATATACTCGAACCAAAAGAAGGGCTTGTGGGCCCAAAGCTATCTATTCTTCTTCTCCAGCTGTATCAGCTGGTGCAATGAAAGACATTACCTTTCTTGACAAACTTTGCCTCGCTCAGAGGCACTTAGATCCGTAGACCATTAGAGCTACAACAGCACTACTCCTCCTTAATTAACTCCATCGCTCAGTGTTTTAACTCAGGAGCCTGATTGCTGGAGTAGAGTAATTTTGGACATAAACACTGCACTGTAAGATGCTACTCTCTGTGCTGGAGTTTGTAACCAGAAAGGAGTCTCAGGTTATAACGCTGTGTACTGTGGGAAAGATGCAAGTTTTAAACGTTAACGGGATGAAGCACCTGACACTATAAACACACTGATGGGTCTCCATATAACACAAACATTGTCAGAGGGGAGTGAAGAGCTGGAGCTCCTGAGGTGATTTTATTCTGCTGAACTGTCTGAATTATAGCTGTGTCCTGTAGTACTTCATACAGCTGTTAAATACTCGTGTGCTCTATGTATAATATTTACATGAAAAACATCATTCCATCCTTGTGAAATGCTCACATTTATGTCAATTAATATGACAAATTCAACATGAAGCTATCCTACTCGCTCCTTTCCATCTCCTTCCTTGCAGGTGGTACATCTATCAGATTCTCTCAACTACCCATCCAGTTGAGACAGGACTCTTAAATCACTACAGTCTGTTCCCACACAAGACAGGTCCGTTGGTGGTTGAGTCACAGAGGTCAAGGAGAAAACACAAAGGGAGAAGAAAAGCAGCACTCCAATTATGATGGAGACTAAGGGAACAACCTAAACTACCAGCTCAGGCTTCCAGTGGTTTGCTTAGCAGATCAAGCAGCTGCTGGTACAATTAATGTCACACAGCACTGAAAAGCATAGAAGTGGAGACAGACAGCTCCCAGCCAGCTTAAAGGTGGTATTTTCAGAAGAATGCATAATTCCTACCATTACTTCAAAACAGTGGGTTCAGTCAGTATCACGAGTTGTAACTTCTACCTGTGGCAACTCACAGGGGACGGTACAATCACTACCCTTAAAACTCCCAACAAAGCGGGAGAGATTACAGCTTACGGAGTAAGCCTATCATCCAGGTTTACAAAAGCCAGGCAGTTACAAGTAGCCTGGCAGCAAATTTTGATGACCTCAGAGGTGAACACATTTTGATTAAAGAGCAGTTTATGACTGGTAAAATAGGTTGCAAGCTGCCCCGGCTGTAAAAATTAATGTTTCCCCAGTTATTGATGGTTTTCAGCAGAGTGATATATATTAAATTTGGCCTTTGTGTCATTAAATTCATTAGCTGTGAGGGCTTTCTAAGAGGGATCTATGGGTAATGGAATTAGTAACCATAAATCATACTGAAATACACCGTGTGTTTAGCCCAGTGGTTCAGGGGATATGTTGTGAATATGGACGTATTAAGCCACTTTGTCACCAACACCTCTACAGTGGATGATAACTTTCCCTGCTCCATCTCTGTTCCTGCTACTTTGCAACATTTTTAGGAAGAAGAACTGCTTGAGGCCATGGCCTGTTACAGACCCAAATCATGTAAAGCCCTCCAGCACTTCAGCTCGCTGCGCTGTGATGGCTGAGTGACGAATCTTCCAATTCAGTGCTTAAGGCTGGGGACAGTGACTTGAGTCCTTCCAGTTGCTCAAGTACAGAAGCCTGTTCAACATCAAGTGCAGCCAGAAGAGAGATCAGGTTGTTGATTACAATTTTTGTAAACAGAAAATATTCTGTGGCCCTACAAAAATAGAACAAGGTGGTAAGATCTAAGTCACAGTTAAGCCCGGCACTTACATCAGGACCCAAACTCCCACCTGGATATAGAAAGGCTTTGCTCAAGACACCTCACTCTGCACTCCAGATTATCATGTCAAATCCAGACATCCAGCATCTCCTGACACCACCTTACAGAGCATAATGGAAAAAATGAGATCCATTTTTCCAATCAATATCATCTACAGACCTAGAAGCTTGAAGCTCTTCTGGATCATTCAGTTATTGTCTCTATCCCCCACATATTTACTTCATTTTTAAGACAATTCTTTTAGAAATATATTAATGAAGGGATATTGTGAGAAGTATATTTTGGTTTCTATGTTCATAATATTCTGAAGTACATGTTGGGAGCTTATAAAAGAAAATTAAGATCTCTGTTCTTTAATAAAACAGATTCCTTCTTAAAATCAAAGTACATGTGGCCCCCTCCTATCTTCTCAGAGTACTCTGACCCATAAAAACAATTGTAATTAAGACATAAAGCTAAATAATTAAAGATGAACTTAATTTAAATACTTAAATTAAATACTAATTAAATAATTAACTCTTAAAGAAGAGATCTTTAAGAGAAATTACAGTTTCAAAACATGTATTGTCCTTTTGAAGTTTTGCTTTAGAAGAGTAACAATTTTTTACATAGAGAATTATTTCAAACTCTCTTTTAATTCTCTATTTAAAACAGTAATTCTTTGATTAGGGAACATCTTTTTAAAGCCAAGAAGAATGGCAACCTTAGCTGTAGGATAGTTAGCATGAAATTGTTCTTGGTGACCCTTAGAAATAGATGGTATTATTTAAGAAGGAGGTTGCATGTAATTGCCAGATAGCATTAAGAGGAAGCTATTTGTCACTCACAAATGATTTTACACGGTATCTAAATTACACTAAATTAGGTAAAGGATATACCTCGGCGTAGAATTTGAAGACCAACTATTTCTTGCCTTTTATCCCTAGAGGTAGTTAGCAACTTCCTGTCCCCCTCAACTTCATCAACAAATAAAAGAAACACTTCTACAGAAAGATCTATTCCTGCTATTGCTCTTTGCTAACATTTTATTTAGGAATGTTGACATTTCTCCTATAGTACTGAGCTTGCTGGGAGGAAAGACAACAGTACATGTGTAACTGATGGTAAACAACAAATCGATTATTTTTTTACAGAAAAGAAAAACTCCTGTAGGGAAAGACAAAATAACAACACAGAAGCAGGTGATGTAATGCCTGAAAATGAACATAGCAGCCAAGGCACGAACCCACAGATTTCAAGTTAGTGTCTCTAATGCCTATTTTGGCATTTACAAGGGAGCACAGAATTTCCTGAAATACCCAACACGCTTCTACTGCTCCCCTAAACTGGGGCTTGTGGCCTGGTTCCTCAGAGCTATTTAGGACTTTTAACTCCACTCTGCATTGTATCATTGGGAGCCCTGTGCTCTGAAACACCTTTGAAGACCTGAGCAGAACATCTATCAATACCAACAGGGTCCCTGCTGCATAAAGCGATTCAGAGAGTGAACTTGGGGCAGTAAGGCTGGACAAGCTTCTCCTGCTGTTCTTGCTCAACTTGCTGAAGAAATCTAGTGCAACCGAAAATTAATAAAGACTACGTCATTTTACAGCACTAATAGGTTATAAAAGTTCTTTGTGACAATATCCTCGGTTCACCTCCCAACACATTTCTAAGGTGCATTGTGCTCACAGACTATCCACACACAGATATTTAAACTCATTGTAAATAAGACACACATTTTTGAATATTACTAAAAATTACATCTATAAAATACCGAATAAAACCTTCAAAACAAATGCATAAAGAAGTATCAAGGGAAACATATTTTTTCATATGAATCTAACCAACAAAGTATTTTAATGAGTGCACATCTATTAAGAGAATTCTCAGGATACTGTAATTATTATTCATTTTCTAGAATTGTTTCACCATGAAGCTTTATGCTGCTATGGGGACTTTAATGTTTATGTTTTGTGACGGCTGCGTTGACTATTAAAAAGCAATTTGGCTGACATTTTAAGTCTTTTGTTGCCAGTTTTAATTGGATTGTTCACCAAGCATCAACTCCCCCGTTAACTGCAAAAATTACAGGCCAACGTCAGTTTATAGTAATGACTGTTTAATGATTTTATCCTGTTACTGTGCCAGCTTCATATGGATGCATGCATGATTAGTTTCATATCAAGACCTGTAATTAATAACTGAAACCTAAACAAAAGAGAACATCAAACAAGAACGCATCCTTAATAAAGACTCGAAGATTTATCAAGATACTCAGTCCAAATTCAGAACTAATTAACGTTTTGAGGTCAAACAGTGCAAGACTTGGTGTTAAGGAAAAAAGTTCTCCACACCTTTTGCTCTAGGAGAAATTTCCCTTCAAGTGATGCAAAGTTCAAGAGCTCACTGCAGTGAGTCCTGGCTTATCATTCTGAAAACTGACTCAAAATTATTCAGAACTCATGATTAGCTATTTTTGTTTGCTTTCCAGACTGGGTAAAGCTGCTGTTATAATAATACTTATAAGATATAAAAATAATTATCCCTCAATTGAAACTTACAGTGCTTACAAAGAACAACAAGCCCACTAACTGCTCAGAAATTCAGATTTTTGAAAGAAAACCGACTGTCCTTTGTTCAGCTGTGAATTCTGTGCCAAACTCCTACATATTTCAGTACTTCAAGTAGAGCCAAAAAAAAAAGGCTTTTAGAAGATAACTCTTTCAAAGTGTGAAATACCCATGAAACCAAAGCCAGAAACAAAGGCTCACAAAGCAGGGCCAGCAGTGCAAAGGCAGCGGGTGCCACCTCATCCTGCTTAAACAGAGTTCAAGAAGCTGAGGGCTCCCTGGAGAATTCCACACCTTATGGTTTCAGCCATCTGACATGGGGGTAACTTTCCATAGGCAGTCCAGGGAAAAAAATTACTGACCAAGGGTTTTCACTGTCTTATTAATAAGCACATCTGCACTATAACATTTGGGATGGGGTGTCTCTGTAAACTGAGCTTGTACGTTTATGGATTCCCATTAAACTTAGACCTCAAAGGTCACACACCAGACTTCACCGCGTTATGCATTCAGCAAGTGTTCAGGCAAATTTCTGCAATTTATCGCAACTTAGAAGAACTTCCATTCATCTGTTTCCAGACTTGACTTTTATAGTCTATAGGCACCTACTAGAAAATATTAACCTACTGGAGAGTCAATAGATTTTCAAGGTTGCTTCATTTTTATGTACAAAAAATGGTATGCCTTCCAGAATCATCCATTTTCCCTTTACTGCCAGGATGATGGCTTAAAACCTGTTCTGACCAAACTTTTGAGCAGATGGCTTTATTTGAAAGATTTAGGAGTAAATTTAGGACCCATCTCTTTTTCCAGTTGCAACAGCATGATATGGGATTAACTTCATTGATTTCAATTATGTTATTCTGCCTTGGTTTGCTAGATGTAACCACAGAAGCTAACGGTCCAGCTTTGATAGGGCCATATCCATTTTTTATATATTTAGAAACAGAAAATTTGTCACTTGAACATGTCAGCTGTGGAACACCACACGATTCTGTTCCAGGAACAGGGCTACTGTATTTGTGATTTAGAAAGGGATGAACCACTGATCCAGTAAAACGCAGGTTGGCACAAACTTATTTCAAATTTGTAAAATGAGAGGGTCCAGTGGAGGTGTGTGAATGGACCGTACATCAGCAGATGAACATTCACATCGACAAATGTAACGTACCTCAAATTGATTGCTGAGATCTAAATTAACTCCAAGTACTCAGAAAATGGAGCTGCGTATGCCAGTAAACAGCTCAATGAAAACCTCTTTTCTACGTACGGCTTTAGTAAAGAATGTAACAGCATGGAAAATAAAGCAGAATGGACAGAAAGTAAAAAGCAAAGTAGTGTTAGATCATTACATACCCATCTTGAGGAATATTTTGTTCCATTCTTGACACTTGGGTTTTTTTCCCCTCCATAAAATCATGGAATGGTTCAGTTTGGAAGGGACCTTAAAGATCATCTAGTTCCAAACCCCTGCCATGGGCAGGGACACCTCCCACTAGACTGAGTTGCTCAAAGCCCCATCCCACCCGACCTTGAATACTTCCAGGGATGGGGCATCCCCAACTCCTCTGGGCAGCTTGTTCCAGTGACTCACCACTCTCACAGTAAAGAATTTCTTCCTAATATCTAATCTAAATCTACACTCTTTCAGTTCAAAATCATCACCCCTCATCTATCACCACACTCCCTGATCAAGAGCCCTCCTCACTTTTCCTGTAGCTCCCCTTTCATTACTGGATGGCCACTATAAGGTCTCCCCAGAGCCATCTCTTTTTCAGACTAAACAAACCCAACTGTCTCAGCCTGTCTTCGTAGAGGAGGTGTTCCAGCCCTCTGATGATTTTTGTGGCCCTCCTCTGAACTTGCTCCAACAAGTGTATATATCTTCCTTATGCTGGGGGTCCCAGAGCCGAGCACAGCGCTCACTTGAACACACTTCAGAACAATTCAGGAAAACTAGAAGGGATTTTACAAAAAGGTGACTAGATTAGTGATGTGGAAAAACTGCTATGTGAGGAGACATTAAACACATTGTTTAGTTTAATGAAAAGCAAGACCCAAGTGATAGAGAAACAACATCATGAACTCAGTAGGTACGCAATTATTTATACTCACAATAAAAGTACAATGCATCACCAAATGAAACTGGGAGAGAAATTTAAAACTGTTAAAAGCGAATACTCTGGGGTCGGGTTTTTTAATCCTTTCTTTTTATTTTAACACCATATTTAATCTATGAACTTGTTGCTGCAAACTATTATTGAGGTAAAGAGGTTGCAAATACGTATACAATTTTATATAGATTATTTTTCATCTACACAGAGTAAGCAGGCAATACACACACAAAGCTAAGTGCATCTAAGTGTAAATCGTACATATAAAAAGGAAGCATTTTTATGTGTGTACATATAAAATATACATACGTACATAATATATGTGCACAAAAATCTCCATTGAATTCAAACTCCAGAGGAAAGATTGAAAGTTAGACCGATACTTGGCTCCACTTATTTACAAGGCTAAATTTTTATCACCTTGGAGGATTTAATTTGACATACGTTAATACAACAGTGTGGAGCAGAACTGCAGTGACTGCTTGTCTCCTGCTCCAGCCAAAGAACCTCAACCAAATTCCAGCCACCAGTGAATTTCTTCGTACGTCATCAGCCCTGGCTGAGTCAGAAGACATTTGAGGAAAACAAGATGAGTATGTCATTTACTCAGCCATCTGATGAAACAAGTTTAAGGCAATCCATTCTCATTGCTGAAAAAGAAGAATGGATCTGCCTTGAAGTCATGATGCAAAAAATAGAGGTTAAATACTTGATTTGCAGATCTCAGAGCGAGCTGGGCATTGACACTTAAATAGCAATTTGACACTCAACACAGACAAGGAACTCATGGAACCATTTCTATAGGATTTATTGTCCAGAATAGAATAGTAATTCAAGCCTCCTTCTGATCCTCATCCTGATGTTTAAATTCTAATGCTGATGCTTGTGTGCAGTCCTTCGAAATACATGCCTTCTGGGCAAATATTCTGAATAATCTCAGTCAGATTTTGTGAACGGTACAAGTGGGACTACCACACTTCAACCTGAACGATGCAATAACCATGTAACAAAGCACCCTCCACCAAACTCATCTCACACTACTGAATAAGAGAATAACCAAGGAAACTAGGATAGAATGAATAGATTTGTTCATATACTTGCACTGTGCTTTATACACCTGCCTGCCTTTATTGTGGAATATGCAGACTGAACGCAAACAAAGTAAACGTATCAAGGAGGTGGAGGAATGAGCTGGCATAATAGACGCTAGAGTTACCTTTTACTGACGAGAATGGACAGAATGGGTGAATATCAGCAGGCAGTTTCAGCTTAGGCAGTTTCAAAATGACCTTTTAAAAGTAATTATTAGAGCTGCATTGTAGCATTCAGCTGAAATTGAACTCTTCAGAATTCCACACACTGACAAAGCATAAAATTGTGAAAGAAAAATGCATCGTACGCATCAAAAAGGATGGGGCCACTCAGACACACCTTTCCTCCTCCTCTGGCTTGTTTTTTACAATCTACCATTGAAGAAAAAGCAACACACCACTTATCTATCAAAATAAAGTACATCCTATTGTAGAAAAAAAAGTACACGGCTGAAAAATGTACGAGTAAACATGTCAAAGTATCGGTTCCAACTGAAGAAAGAAGATTATATCTTTATACTCAGTTCTAAGACAGCTGTATGGTAGTTCAGAGTCCAAACAGGGATGAAAATTTTACCTACTGTAGGAGGGAATATCAGATGGCTGCAGAGATGCTCCCAGGCTAGTTTACAGCCTGTAGTGATCTCCAAAGCTCTAATTCCATCCTGTTGATTAGACAGGACAAAAAGGGGGAAGGGAAAGAACTGTCCCCAGCTCCATCCTTTAGTCCCCGTGGCAGCACCCATCCTCGCTCCGCGCATTGAAAAGCGACTGCATCAGTCCCAAAGAGGCTGTGAAGAAAGAATTGGTACTATTGCCCTGGACATCTGCCCAGCTAAAATTCATCTCATGTGAATATCCTTGCAATTTGATGGCACAAGTATGACTATAGTGCTACATCATTTATATTAAAAACACTGCTGCACACTACACCTGACAGCATAGCTAATGCAAAACCAACTTCTACTTCATGAGACTGAACTGAGTGACTGAAATTGTAGTTGATGTTTGCAGCATTGATCAAGCTCCAACGTAAAATGGTTTGAGAAGTTTATCCATTTACTCATTAGTGATTCAGCTTCTTCCAGTATGATTTCCAAATGTGAGATGGCATTGCTTGCTTTGCATTTTTTCTTCACTGTGAAGCATTAGCTCCATTTCACATGCTACGAAGGCAGCACTTTACCTCTACAAAACTAAACACCACATGCTGCTTTCAAAATGATTCTATTGCCCTCAACACCCCCCCTCAAACTCCATAGCAACAGCAGCAAATTCCTTGTCTACTAATAAAAGCCTCCCCTATGGCATTAGTCAAAGACCAAGCTGTTCTATGAGGTGATATTAGTAGAGAATCCTTGAATGGCTGTTAAAGTGAATAATATTATCCATGTCATCGCCGAACACATAAAATCACCTGGAAGATTTCCAGCACAGATTCCATGAATTAGAAGAAAATTCTGCACTCAGTAACATCACAAATTCCTGGCAGAGCACGATTGCAGGTAGCTTCTATGTGGAGTATAGAGAGAGCACAAGCACAAATGGTTCTTGCATCTAACAAAAATAGGGGCAAACTCCTGTCACCGAAGCACAGAGATGCTCCCTTCCCAAAAGCAGGAAGGCAGAAGCACAGATGAAGTCAGACACTGTCTTATATTCCTTTCACATAAGCCAGGTGAACGCAAGGGAACTGCCAAGTGCGCTCTCTTGATGGGTATAGTAACACATTCCTTCTCTCTCAGCATCTCCTAGTGCTTCCACCGGTGCAATGAAGCTCTTTATTTTCTGTCCCAAGTTCTTACTGTCAAGCAAAACTGAGCAATGAATGGGGATACAGTTCAGCTGAGAGCAGAATTTGATTTAATATTCCTGTATCACTTTGAACATAAAAATGCACTATGGAAGTGCTAAGTCTTATTAAGCGTGGCAATAGTGAATGCAGGGTGACAGTTTCCCTCGACTTGACAGCACTGCTCACCAGACTCCAATGTATAGAAGCATAACCAGGCAATGCAGAGAACACTTCAGGGTAGAAACCAGAGGAAACACTCCTCACAAATACAGAAAGCCAGGCTTTATGGCTTTCATCTGAGCTTGGGAGGCTCAGCTTTATTTGCTGACACAGACACGGGGCTTGGATCTTAGGCACTCTTACCATACACCTGCTACCTGAGACATGCCACTCTGAGAAGGTTGTTGGCACAGAGGTTTGAACTGCTGTCAGTCATCGACCGTAGGAGTTACTGCGCTACAGAGCGCGTCGGTGACTGTCTCTCCACACCAGCAAGTATTTGATTATTTATATGCAGGGAAGTAGTTCGCAGGAGATTAGGAGAGAGCAAGAAAGACATAAGACTAACTGTTTACCAGGTGCAAGGGTTTAATCTTCAATCCTCCTCTTCACTGTTATTTGACTTTTCAGGTGAGTATCCTGACATCTGCCTTTCCTCGGTGACCCCCCTTGCTCTGATGAGGAGTTTCACCCCCAAACAGAGATCTCTTCTTTGGGGAAACATCCCTGGAACTGACACATTTCCTGAAACGTCTGGGTTTCAGAATATTTTCAAAGAAATAGGATTTTACATTTTAAAGCTCTACCACTGAGATACAGGCAGCACTTTCCTGTGAGGCATACATCACAGAGGCAGATTTCGTGGTAGAAGTCTTAAATTAGCAAAGCTTTTCTGACGAGGCACTGGGGGACCCCGCGCGGCTCGCGCCCGTATCGCAATGTCCCGAGTACTCCGTGGGCATTTACTTCTTTACCTACCAAAGCCAAGGTAAAGAAAACATAGGCTAACTATAGCCAACAGGAGCTTCTTGTGGATTGCAGCAGGCACCAAGTAAAACCTCTGTGTGCAAAACTTGCAAGTCCACCTAAAAGAGCAAATAACCAATTTACCGATTTCTCTTCATACACAAGAGGAAGATTCTGTGGACTCTCAGTGTATCCACACACAGCTAATGCTATAAAGACAGACTAATTCTACAATACAGCCCAATAAAAGACAAGCTACCTGGTAATCTGCCTCTTTGTGAAGCGGTACTTCTCATCTCACACAGGAGAGATAAGAGGCAGCATGGAAAGCTAAAAGGACAGCACTTCATCCCTTTGTTTGAAAATTTTCAATAGATAGCATTTTTTCTTTCTTTCTTTTTTTTTTTTTTTTAATAAAATTAAATGGCTTCTATTCAGATTCACCATGAAAGAAAAGGGTGTCTAGTTCAGGCTGGGCACAGTGACCTGCCCTAGTCTGTAGCTGAACAAAGGCATAAAAGCAAATGATAAATTTCCATTTTGTTATACAATATTTCATTAGGGAGCTAATTAAACAGGCTGTACTCAAATGCGGCATATAAACAATATTACACATGAAGAAGAGCATTTCTGGGAAGATATTAGCTGATAGCACCAACATAAATGATTTAAAAATTTTTTTTCTTTCTTTTCTCAACAGTTAGGAACAAAAAAGCTTTTTTTCCCCCATTACCTCATCCTAAGTAGTTTTTCAAATCAAGCCCATGTTCACATTCACGCTGTCACTGATAATGGATCTCGTGTCAAATAAGAAGAGAGTAAAGGACCTGATAATAAGTGCAATTATAAAACATCAAAAATGGTAGATCAAAGTGGATTTCCTTTATTCCACTGTGTACAGTCACTTCACAGCTTTTCAGTGTTCCCGTCATGCGGTCCTGACAGGATGTATTAATTTTCTCTATTATCATAGCAACAAGAACAGCACACTTCAGAAAGCAGCTGACAAATGCAGCTCCTCATTATTACTCTGTCTTACTTTTATTCATTTTGTTTATAAAAACACTTTTTAAATCCCCTTCTCCTGAGATTCTCAGGCATGATGCTAGCCATCAAATGGTTGATAACCTTGTGAGAAACAGAACTCGGGGACAAACTCTCAAGCCTTCCAAGTACTACCACTCTTCAAGAAAAAAAAGGGAATTTACAGCCTCCAAAAATTTCAAACCCAGTACCGTGCTCATGTTAGAAGAGCTTGAAAACTTCATCTAAATACTCCCACTCTTAATTCATCTCGGATGAGTATCCATTTTCTGAATATTTACTAAATTTTGTATGGGAATTTATAGCATAGGCTGGTAATTTAACGTCCAAATTGCATTTGAAAAAGAAAACAAAATAATAATAAAGCTCAGGAGTTAAGCAAACTAGCTCAGCTTCATTCTTCCTGCCTTGGCCCCATGGGTACCATGACTCAACTCCTGGTGTGGCTGCTGAAGTTTTATCACCACAGCAATAGTTAGAAGCTTCTGAAATGAAATGTGCATAGCAAGAAAATAGTTTTACAGCATTTTCCCTGCAGGAAAAAATATGGATAGAAGCTTTGAGCTGGTGGTCTCCTCAATAAACTATGCTCAGCATTCCCGACATTAAAGCTTGCAGGAGGGTTTGATTCTGAGCTGATTGCAAAATGCTGCAGCCAGTATTGCCAATATGCAAGGGAACACAAAGCAGGCAAAGTAAGAATTAAGCAAATTACGTAAGAAAACAAGTGCAGGCAAGATAAAGTTCTGAGGCAAGACATTGTCATGTAAAATTGCACACCCTTGGTGAAGCGAGTAACCCCTAACAGTTCTCACTAAGTGAAAAATATAATATTCTCACTAAATTCTGAAATGATATTTGACATGTGGAATTTCACAGATTAGATTCTACTCCAAGCACACATGCTGATGTAAAGCATCGTGCTCAAGGAGTCTACAAAGTTATGTTGAATGTAGAGTATCCGGGATCAGTACTGGCTTCCCTGACCCGTTTGAAAGAGTAACTCCAAAGTCACTGATTCAGTTGACTATGACGTGGCCCTCTACAGCTGGATGTAAACACAAGTACTATAGCATACTGCCATCACAAAGCAACTATCTTAAACATCAGTACAAAAGCGGATGCAGCAGTTTCGTATCCTATCCCTTGAATATCATGGCAATGACGCGTAGAAGTGATTTACGTCTTCATTATTTCTAGACAGCAAGAATCGCTATTGCCAGCACTTCGTGGAGTCATTTGCTAACATTTAAGCAAGTTGTGATTAATGCAATTTGAGTAGAAAGCATATTGGACAGATAGATTATAGCCCTGCTGATACCGTATGTACAATAATTAGTACTTTGACAACAGCTAATTATTTTTTATTTTAAAGCTGAAGGATTTTATTCATAAATATTGTGGCTGGAGTTAATAGATCTTTTTTTTTCCATACCCAAAACAAGGTGACAGATATTATGCATTAAATAAGTGAATAATTTCTAATCAATATTTAAAGCTAATGGAATGCCAATCAATAACGCCACTAGACATTTCAAGCACTGCTGCAAAGTATTATGGACAAAATTAGTATATAAAGCACCCACATCATCATCCCACCCGCTGTGCTGTGCGACACAATGAAACTTAGTGAAAGGCTATTGAAAACTTAAAAGCTACCTCCTCAAAATGCAAGGGATCTAAGATAACAGCACGAAACACCGTTCCAGCCGTATTGAAGACCATCTGCCTGCGTAAGAAGTGGAGTAAAAAAAAACAACCCCAGAATCTGAGATGTACTGAAAGGGAATTACTTCATTGATTTTGATAGTGCTGCTCTAGAAGAGCACATCCAAGTTGTATGGCCTGCAGTTAGCATCAGGGCCTTACTTATCTCCTAATGATCAAAGTAATGTTCTGTATAACAGGAGCAAGCACCTGGTTTGTTTCACACTGGAAAAGCTGAGTTTAAAATATTCCAGAAAGTCTGAAACTTTAGGAGAAGTGGTTTGAAAGCCTAAGAAAAAAAATTCCTAGAACCTGGGGTGCGGGGGAGGGAGAGGGGGGAAGAAAACAAGGAAAATCATCGCTGGCACACGAAGATGAGGCACAACTTCTTGTAAAGCAAAATGGGCAACGAAGGAGTGATTCCAAGACACAGCACTATTCAGCTACCTCAGCCCCAGGTCACATGCTTGAGGCATTAATGCCTACTTTTTCTCCCCCCGGGGAAGTCCATCAATCACAAACAATAGCTACTGGAAAGAGTAGAGTGTAGCGAAACCCAAGGTGCCCCACCACTGTACCAGAAGACAAAGATGTGGGCCTGAGCTGCTGCCCAACTGTACACTCCCATCCAAACATTTCAACAGCCTGAATCAATGAGGCACTGAACACAGTACAGGACTGCAAATGGTATTTATGACTTGACTGTTCAGAAATAATGAAAAAAGCCCCAGAAAACAAGGGATAATTCTAAATTATAAGAGTTGCTTAAACCCTTTTATCCATTTCCTTTTGAGTTCCTTTAGTCCCAACAGGAACGACCGGAGAAGAGCAGCGTTTTACTTGAAAAGGAAGCTGAAATCCTCACATCACCCTTTAAGGGCTGAGTCCCCGTGTGCTCTTGGGGGAGCAGGCAAAGCTGATGAAGGCTCTGCTTGCAGACTGGCCCGTATTTTAGAAGAACCTTGGGTGTTCTCATCATTCTCTGGGACAGGAGCAGCATACTGATCTTCTTTTAGCTCTTCCAATTTTCTTGCAATACATTAGTACATTAATAATTGATGTTTCATTGATTTGATTATTTTCTTTAGAAAGTTGCACAGTTCTTCCCCAGCTGAGAGCTGCAGAACGCTCCCCAAAGCATTCACATTTATCAGTACTTGTCTGACTCACTCAATATCAGTTTATTTGCCTTAATTTGTACCCTTGCGTTTAACATCAAGGAAGTTACTTTTTGATTGACTCTGAAGAAACAACCTTTAAAATCAGAAACTGAAACAAAAGCTTTCCCAGCAGAACAATCTTTAAAACTTAATGATACTAGAACAAACTTCTTGGTTTCATTTACTTGGGTAGTAATTGCTCAGTGCAACACAGAAGCCGTTTCTAATAGAAGACTCATATCCCTCGCTCCTTTAAGTGCTTTTGGTATCAGATTAAATATTAATACAAAAGAAACTGTACTTTTTGCATTACTGTTCTGTAAGGGATCACAATATGAAACAGATTTAAGACTGATGTCAATATTAAATGTATTTTGCTTTTCCATCAAGACAATGTGGCAATTTATACAAACAGAGAAGTACTCATCCTTTGGAACTTTGCATTTCCTTGAGCATTTACCCATCCAGATTATCAGGAATGAAAGAAGTGGTCAGAAACACAAATAACGTCTTTTATTTGACTGAGGCTCCATTACATTAAGAACAGAAGAACCTAAGAAAGCAGTCAGACAACTACATCTTATCAGGAATCTATTCAGAGATCTGAGAAGCCAGCAGAAGCAGCCTTAATGCCAAGGTATGCTGTACAAGTGAGAAAACAGTTATTAGCAAAGATGCACTTCTTGATTATACTTCTGCCACAGACATCCATAATGCAAATATCCCTACAAATACCTTATTCGGCTGTTTTTAGAATTCACCACCTTTTGCCTCATGGAGTAGAGAACGAGGGAGAGCCAATAATTTTTTTTTCAGATAGTTAAAACAAGTTCTTGACAGCATACACTTGAAGAGGTACCAAAATTTCCTGCCACAAGTAGAAAGCGAGACATGAGATGTGGGATCAACAGCAGCCAGGGAGTCCCAGTGTTAAACATTCTGAAGCTTTCTGAATAGCTGGGGTAATACTGGAGTGCTGCTGACCAGAACTGGCATCTAACCATGCCAAACATCATGCCAGTGTTTGTATCACCATAGTGGTCTTCTCACGTGAAGTGGTACCTGGTAAGAAGTATTCTTTTAGCAGTTTGTGCATGATTTGGCTGATGCCAATGTCTAAAGTTGTAGCACTTAGACAGCCCCACACATAGAATGCTTATGTTCCAAGCCCCACCAATGCTGGGTAGAGAAGAGCTCTCTGGCAATGGAAGAAGGTTACCAGAGGACTGGGACCTGTGAGAGACACCAAGACCACTGCAGAAGCACAGGTTTCTGTAGCTCATGTAGAGTAACACTTAAATTTTAAGCACACTAATCAGGGTATAATCAGTATTAGCTTGCCTTGAGCTCAAATGTAACCACAGTGCAATAGTGCACCCCAGAGCGGTAACATTTGATGGCACAGCCTGGCACTAGATATCACCATTTTATTTAAATATGTGAGCAAAGAGAGAAACTACAACCTGTACTCAGGTGTCAGGGAGAAGTATCAGAATTTACACAAGGTAAGGAATGGGATAAGCACAAGATACTGCAAATTGACAGGACATCCTCAGCATGAAGCAAGTTGACAATGAATAAATCTAGTAAAGTTTTGTTTTGAAGTCTAAAACTGGCTTATCAGAAGACCTTCCATTCTTCCAAATACTCTCTCCAAAGCTATCTCTAATTCCCTAACTGATGTATATATGTACAAACATACTCAACTGCAACACAGAGGAACCTGGCTTCCCTGTCACCTATGAGGTTTGCAGTAGACCTTACACCCTTTAGATATGCAATGGCTACCAATGGGGACTCACTCTTTACAAGGAGTCACACGGAACAGACCAGGGGTCGTGGGCACAAGTACTCCTGGGGAGATGCCAACTGGACTCCAGAAGAAAATTCTTCACCATGACAACAATTAGACATTGGGATAATTTCCCAAGGGAAGTGCTGGATGCCCCTACACTGGACAGTTCTAAGACTCAGCTTGACAGGGTGCTGGGCCATCTCATTTCAACTATATACATATATATATTTTACTTCAAAAGGTTCGACTAGACGATCCTTGAGGTCCTTTCCAACCTGGTATTCTAGGATAATAAAATAAGAAAGTTAAGTCACAGAAGGTGATTAAATGGAATGTGACCCGAGTTCCTCTTTCTGCATTATTACCCAGAGTCTCTTTTCTTCACGCATCTAACCCAATGGATGCAAACAGCTTGAAGCCCTACAGTAATCAAGCCTGAAAGTGATACCAGATGCCTAAAAAAAGAAGCGAAAGCAGAAAACCACACCAAAAAAAAAAAAGTATGGGTGACAAACCGTGTTCCTGCAGATTTTAACGTAGCTTTTCACATCATAATTGGCACTAATTGCACTATTTACATGTTAATGCACAACACCTGGCCTCAGCTGGATATAAAGAATGGTTTCCTCTCACCTCATTGACAAGGAATTGAACAGTCTCACAGAGATGTGGCTTGCAAATAAATATAAGGCACCAATAACTAGGACAAAGTGAAAGCGATCTTATTCATAATCTTTAAAGAAATGCAAAGCTACTGAACATTCATTTTGAATTATCAAAGAACTAGACTGAAACTAAGCCTGAAACACACACAGGAGGAAAAAAATTAAAAGAGACAAAGCTTGATTAAAGAACTTGCCTTTTGACCTAAAAAAGCACACTCCCCACCTCTCAAAGAAAGGAACAAAAAAGAACAACCCAAGAAAACGCACCTACTCCCCCCCAAAACAAACAAACCTTGGGGATAGGATAAAAAGTAAACCAAACCAATTCCCACTGTTGTAGCTGAATGGGCAATCTACTGTATTATCCTTAAAATAAAAGTCTGTATACTGCAGCAGTGACAGAGGTTTCCCCCAGGAAACTTCAGCAGTGAGAATAAAACAGTGGTGATGAAGCTCAAAATTTCCACCTACCCGGTTCCTAGCTGAAGAGCCTTCTTCCTACAGACTTGACCTGGACCAACTGAAAACAGCATTACTGCTTTAGTTTTCTTCAATCAGCGAGTCACTTTCAAAACTACTGTAAAAAATGCCCCAGCTAATTCACTTTATCTTTTTTAAACACTTGCTTTTTCAACAAAATTACAGACGCTACACAAGTACTGCTGCTGAAAACACTCATTTATTGGCGCTAATTACCACATCTCTGGAATTCATTTCACAACTCCCATTCTTCAGCATCTCACAAATTTGACAACAAAGGAAAGCCAGATATCTAAGCACTGCTGTGCGTCTTACCCAAGTCCAGTGCGTGCCAACCTTTTCCAACCAACATTCACAGTATAGCATGGCCTGAAGGATTCTGCCCAGCTTCTCTAGATCAAATAGAATATAATCTCTAGACATAAACTAGTCAACTCCTTGTCTCTTCCAGCTGTACAGTAAGATTTCCTAATAATTCTAAATGGATTTCTGTAGTAAGAATGTTCAGGAAATATTCAGATGTGGTTTAATTTTTAGTTCTGCTTTGTTTCAAAAGCTTAGTAATATCCTCTTGATTAGAAACACAATTAGCTATATGTTGTTAAGCTTATATTGTTTAAAAAAATATTGCTCCAGTTGTTGGTATTTTTTTTCCAATGTTCTAATTAGCAAACCCTTAAACATTATTATAGCTCAAATTACAACTGTCCTATATGGTATTTAACAGAAAGATCATTCAGAAAAGCTAAATCCATTCAATACCAGTGTTTGGTAAGAACAAACCATATCAAACTGCTATTACTGACGTGCAGAGACCGTTTATGTATTACAAACTATACTTCCACACAGTAAAATTCAGCTCATGTCAATTAAAACGTGTTCAGAATAACTAAGTATTATTTTGCCTAATACTGCAGAAAATAGAATAAAAGCAAATTCCGTAGACAGAAGTTCCACACTTTAACAAAGGACAAACAAAGACACGTTTAAAAGAAAGTGCCAACCACAGATGGAGGAAGAATTGCAGTGTTTCATTTAGAAAAGATTTGTTGCAAATCAGAAGTCACATTTTAACAAGACGCATGTCAACTGAGGTTTACTGACATGCTGTAGGAATATGTAAGGCTACAAACTGTGATACATCTAAAGCAAAGGTACACAATGCAGAAACAAACATCTGCTCTTCCTATTCCACTACGAGGAAGTGTTACTATCTACAAGCAAGGTTTCTAACACTGTAATAGAGAAATACACAAAAAGACAGAGATGTTAGAAGATAACCAAAGACTGGAGTAAGAAAGGTAAAAGTTGTAGGAAGTACAGCTATATTACCAGCATTACTGTAAAGAATGAAGAAGGATAAAATAGGCAACCAGCTTGTATAGAAAGCACACGTACTACACATGAATGAACTTTGCTCAGGTCTTACCCAGCCAGAGAGATCAGCCTTCCTCTTGGAAGATGGGAGATGCTTTTAATGCTGCTAATAAGATTTGCTACAAGTTGCAGCTGAGACACTGTGAGTTGATTGTGCCTCCTAGTTTTCATCCTAAGAACCTTTCCATAGATTTTTATTGTCTCTGCAGATAATGAGGTGAAAGACAGAGGAAAACTAAGGACACTTGTACAATTAATAGAACACCTAAAGAGGAAGATCAGTGCAAAGTCATCATCGCAGAGGGAAAAATACAAACACTAGCAAGTTAAATGACTTACCATTTAAGAAAAAAACAACCAAAACCCACAAGCAATTTTGACAAAGTCACTGAAGTCAAAATTATCTTCTCCCAATTTAGCCTGTTAAGTAGGAAAAAGGCCACTGAATTCCCTTTGCACATCTTTAGTGAGGACACTTAAGAGTTGAGTCATATTACAGAGCTACACCTCTCTCCAGTAACATGACATAGCAGCTATGCTCTCAGATGGACACTGTCCTAGGAAACACCTAAGGGTACAAAGCAGGGTGAGCTGAGACCTCTGTGCAACACACACAACCAGCACCACTGACCCTGCAGCAGTGTGCAATTCCCCTGATGGGGTAAAACTGGCTTTGAAGTCAGCTCCATTTCCTCTCACAAGTAACAAACCCATCCCAGCTCACGTTGATCAAAGCTTTCTACTCAGTCATCACATAAACTTTACACCAACAATTTTTCTAATAATCTAATCTGATAGGAAAGTTACTTCAACACCACTGGTGTTTAACACAATAACATGTGTGTTACTGCCTGTGAACGTTCAGGCACATAGATAGATTTCTATCAGGAAGAAAAACCAAGTAAAAATAAAAAGCTCACTTGGCATACTACTTTTTCTCGTTATCCCTCACTCAATATTGCTAGGTACTTGCTAGAAAAGACCAAATGAATGAACTTATGTCCACACAGACAAATGCAGTCAGCTCTACAATGTATGGATAGAAGAGAGGCACGGAAACACTAGATGATGACAGTGAACACTGTAAGTCACTTACCATGCTGGGGGAAGAGGAAGAGAGCCATCCCTGAAACCATTTCTCGGCCCAAGTTTAATGTCAACCTTTGTACATACATAGTCTAAGTAGACATCCTAAACATGGGCTCACGTGCTCCGTCTAGAAGACAGTGCTCTGAATACAGAGACGTGGTATGAATGGGATAATTACACTGGTGCCAAAACCCCTTTCCATTCTTGCTCTGATTTTCAGCAACGGGATATAGAAACACTAGCAAAAGACTTGAAATGTAATCTTTATGAAACCCAGAGCTCCATCAATCAACCGAGGAAAAAGAAAACCAACCAATTTTATGAGAGTTCAGGAAGAAAAATCTAAGTCTGCAGCAGAATGTAAGAGGCATTCCAAAAGGTGTGCAGTTTCTATTATCTTTTAGGCTTTTGGGAAAAAGATTTAATGTGAGATGAGAGGTTATGCTTTATATAGTGTCTAACTGACACAACAAAATAATAGGGGGGTTTGGCGAAAAATCAATACAGGCAAATTTGAAAATAAAGAGTGATTTAAGCATTCAGGACTGTGTAACACCTTAACAAAACATTAATTACAGTTAACTTTGACATTCTGTGACAAATGACTCTGAAACTCGCCTTTGACAATACCAGATTTTGTAGACAGAAGTCATTCACAGGGACGATAAGGTGCAGATCTAGCACTTGAACTTAATTGCTCGCTTTTTGTCAATTAGGGCTCTTGCATTTATCTCATGTATTTTAAAATCCTGACTCATTTTGAAGAATTCTTTTCTTGAAAGCTAAAATTGTGTTGTTCTGGTTACTAAAATCCTGATTTGTAACAAAGATCAGCAAATACGAGTGTTGATGTAGCTTCTTTCCCAAAGGAAAGCAGAGCTGGCAATACTCTTTACATATACTTAAATTTGACAGTGGGAAAACTACAATTTTAATATTGAACAAAGTTTCAAACTAACTGGAGATAGTTTGAGGCTATCGATTTGTCTTCACTCCGAAGAAAACTCTGTCGGAAATTCTCTTCATCTCCCTCCTCACCATAAACAACAGACCTTTCTGCCTGTTGTTTTATGCCCTGAAGCGCCTCTACTTATTTTCCCAAGTGGTATTTGATAGAGTGCATCAGTCCCTTTTCTTTGCCTACTGAAGGTAAATTTTCTCATTCACATTATTTAAAGCACATTTACGTTTGGAAAAGAAAATAACGTTCTTTGCCTTCTTTACATTAGACTCTTTTAATATCACAAAGAAAATAGAGATCAACTGAAAACATCAATGATGTGTTCAATTCTGCAAGAACTGATGGAATAAAGGAAAAGCTCCAACACTGGAAGAGTTAATAGATAAATGTATATGTTGTAATATTAAAAAAACCCCACGCAAGAAACACACATGGTCTTGCTTTGACTCTTGGGAGGATTATAATTACAGAAGTTCAGATTTTGAATCGAAGCATATTCAATTAACAGCATAGTGATTTAACTCTTCTGGTCGTCTTGCTCGTGTCTACCACCTCCTATGAAGGTAAATCTTTAATAAATAAGGTTAGCACTTAGAAATAAGGGCTCTCAGGAGCCTGACAAACAGTACAACTATTACATTATCAACTGTAAGTGAGATTGGATGGATAAGCTTTTCCATTTTGATGTCCCAATTTTCCTCTTACTAAATGTTAGTCATCCATGTTTTTACAGTTGTACCTTTAATTACCCTTTCTGCCACTTCACAGTCATCAAATAAAGCCTGCATCAGTAAATATCAGCAAAAATCCTCGTCTGACATTTTAAACTGACTTTTGAATTTAATACATGCATTTTTCCATTATATTTATTAATAAGGCTCATGGTAGCTTTCCTGTTATTAAGAAGATTTGCTTTGCCATAGCATAATACTTGTATCTGAGGGACCTATGTACATATTGAGACACAGATGGATCAGAGATAGTATCGTGCTTCTGTGGGAGACTGATCTCCATTTGAGAGCCCGAGTGTTCCCCAGAGGTAAGGGAAGATCTGGCAGTGCTCCAAGCACTCCTCTTAGCTCTCCTCATGCCCACACAAGCTTTGGGGGACCACAGAGGAAATGTTTCATACTCACCTCTCTTGATGCCCCTCCCCAGACAACACAGACCCGAGGAAATGAAAAAAAGCAGGCCTACATAATCACATATATTACAACAGAAACAAGGCAGCTAACAGGAATTTTGAGGTGATGGTGTAGCTGGGGAGAGGAAAGCAAATACAGTATTGGAAAGCTCACACCAATCCTAGCAATCCTGCCTTAGGAAGCTGACTTCAAGACTGTCCGTTATGAGAACCACATTTTTTTGCTGAACATTACTGTTCCAAGTAGACGGCTTGGAACTGAGGCTGCTCATCCCAAAAGTACGAGCTTACAGGGAAGAAAATGAACTAGAAGAAAAACACAGGTTTATGAACACAGCTGGAGAGATGAGATGAATTCTACACTCTGATTTTCTGTTGTACTGAAGGGGTATGAAGAACATCTCTCATGTTCCTCGACAGGTTTGTCAGGTATTTTTACTTAGCAGATCTGTTAAGAAAAATACGAGTCTAAGAAGACGTTAGGAGTAAATTCCATCACATTTTTTAATTGCTTGCTAAAAAATAAATGAGGTTTCACAATACAGCAAGAGAACTGTAAAATTTTATGGGACAGATTTTCCTGCATTGTCTATTGTTAAGGATTTAAAAGACTAATGTGCAAAGACACAGAAGAAAATGATACGAATGCCAGTTTGGAAGCCTCCAGCTCCCGCTGCCTTGGCCTAACTGCTAAGTGCTATCCAACGGTATCCCCATCAGCAAGGGTGAGCCCTTTCTCAGGCTGGCATGGGCTGTGGCAAAGCAGAAAAAGAAAGATATGATAAGCAGTTGTAGGGTTGAATTCTCAAGAGTACCCTTGACAGGATGACCAAGACCTCTGTCTACATCAGGATCAGAAATACACCTGCAAGCAAATGTGGTTATTTTAAAACTAGATTATTGAAACAATTGGGCATGGACCAACTCCATTATCCTCAGTTTAACGGGGAACAAGCTTACAGAATATTTGTATGTATTCTCAGAAAAAAAGGGAGATTTTTTTTTTGCCAACTGACCTTTTAAAATACCTCTGCAGAACAGAGACCTTACAAGAGCTAATCTTGAGGATCTCTCCTAGCAGTGAAAAGTCACAGAGGTAGTTCCCACCTTCCTGAGACTTGTTTACATATCAGCTCTTCTACAGTCAGCCTGGCACAGCTCATGGCTCTCTTCACTCAGAAGAAAATATAAAGGTTTCTGTGACTTAGATGATTTTTGTGTGACAAATATTATATAAACTATAGCCAGGATTCAGGACCTGCGTAACATCCACTGATGTGTCAGACACTGAAAGCTACACAAGCTGAAGAGTAAAGCCTTTAATTTAAGCTTATTTCACTTGCAAAAATAAAGACCTGAATCTGAAATGAGACAGAAGTGGTATTCAGCAAAACATCCCTATATGCAAATACACACCTTCATACACGTAGGTGCCAGTGAGGCAACGACAGCGAGCTCTGCAAAAAGTCTAGAATTATCTAAGTGATACAGGGGAAGCTGGTGCTCAGCAGTCGACCTCCAGAAGCCACTGCCAAGCCTTCAGCCATAACATGAACGTGGGGCAGGAGAGGAGTGCATCAGTGAAAATATCTATTGAATATAACATACACAAAAGCCAAGTAACGACACAAAACCCAAGTAGGTTGATTTTTTTCCTTTCTGTTGCCATCATGAAAAAGAAGTATGAAAGCAAATACGACAAACAAGTCTTGAACTCACAGGGGCAAAAGCCAAAGACTCGATTTTGCCTCTCTAAACCTATCAAAACCCAGATGGAATTCAAACTAATAAGTTGATCTGAGGAATGGTAACACAGCAGAGAGAAGAATCTTTATTTTGGGTAATCTATAGTTAAAAAACCCCTGCCTTGCTTGTAGCTTATTAGTAAAAGGAGGATAGTCAGGTCTGAGCTTCACACACCCTATCTGAACCACAGCCTATTACTGTGAACAGAACCACCTGTATTGGCAAAATACAGGCAAGACTAACACTGCAAAATTGAGCTTGTAGTCTTTTATACTTTGAAACTCTACTGAGACAGCCAACCATTCTGTGATGCAAGTGTTTGTAATTTCATTAGCTGTACCAGAGTACAAATAAATTGAGATACTCATCAAAACAATTAAATGCATGTCAAAACTTGTTGAAAACAAAATCTAGTGGGCTTTCCAAATGTGATTTTATCAGTACATGTTGCTACAAGTTGGGGGTTTTTTAAATCCTTGCCAACATTTCATCATCTATCAGCAGGTCTTCAACATGAGATCAGCTATCACATGTCAATTAATAAACCTGCAAAAAAGCTGGATGCTGTAAATTAATTTAATGTGAGAAAGAGAAGTTGGTGACTGTGATTAAGCTCGTACAACGTTCCCTCACCTACTGAAGGTGTAGCTGCCTGGCAATTTAAATTACTGTAACACAGAGATGATGCAATTCTGCTCCTTCTCCTTATCTCCCCTGGCCTGGTTCCACTGTGCAACTGCAGAGTAAACTAGTTCAGGGTTCTGCACTGAGAATTAACCTAGCAAAAGAACTGACTGGTTTTCGTGGGGGTCAGCTCTTGTGCCCGAGAAGAGCCAGGGACACTGAGCTAGCATCAAGGAAATGGCAGGACCGTGGCATTTGAACTCTGGTGTAAGTGGATTTTATGAGCAATGAAAGAAGGGCTTCAAGGTAAGGTAAGGTAAGGTAAATAACAGCACCCTTCCCACCCGCCCCAGGGCTGACAGCCAGGAACCTGCAAACACAGACAAACTGACTTCTGATCGTGTCCGCAGTACTCACAATGGAATTTAAATAATAAAATTGAAGAAAAAGCACAAAAGTCAGCTGGCAGATACCGATGTATATAGTTGTTTAATTTCAGAGTGAGTTTACTAAAGAAAAGGAAACTTAATTTCCTTGAGGCAGGAACTGTCTGTGGAATAAAGGCTGACAGAATCGGAACCATAAGGAGCTACTAAGGGATGCTGTACGTTCTTTATCTTTTCTTCCTTCTCTGCTACCCCTTCCCTATGCAAATATGTAAGTAAACAGAAGACCCCCATCCTGTAAGTGGTTCCTGCCATCAGAACACTCAGTGAAGTCGACTGAAGCTTTGTGCTGGACAGGGAGCCTTGTGCAGAAATGGTTTCATAAAAACCTATTTTTAAACAAGAAGATTGCTTTTTATTTAATCATCTCAGTACATATTCTGTCATTCTGGGCAAATAGCCAAGAGGGAGGGAAAAAAAAAAAAATTATCTCCTGCAATAGTAACAGAACACATGAAATTTGTAATGTTATGATTTAGCCATTTTTATTACCTTTCCCAAATTAAAAGCAATCCATTGTCATTTCAGTGTGAAATAGGCTCTATTTCCTGTCAAATGCAGTGAAAGCACTTAAGCCCCATCTCTTAAAGAAAGAAAAACATTGCAGGCATCACTCCCATTAGCATGTTGCCTTTAAACTACAGTTTTGTGGAGTTCTTTGAAGAGTCTGCAGAGATTGAGAGGAGGAGGAGGCTGGCAGCGCTGGCACCTGAGCCCTACCTCCAGCTGACCAGCTCCACCAGCACCTCTGCAGCAAGCTTGCAATTAATGGTCTCCACGCTGGCTCTGACAACCAGAGCACCCATTACTGCCAATTGTGGTTTTCTAATAGGAAACCCAGATGGCTAATTATGAGCACTTAAATGCCAAGATCCCTTATTAACCGTTTCACCTTAGAATTGCGTAACAGCAAAATCGAGGTGATGTACTTTCTAATGCAGCAAGATATTCTCATGTCCTGACCTTTCATTCATTTGGAAAGATGTTCTGTGAGAACTAAGTTAATAATCTATTTCTCTCTTTCTGGCAGCATTTGTAAGTGCACTTGTGAATATTCAGACAGGTGTCAGCTCAGGGGAAGGGCTGGTTAAGTTGTTTGGTGGGGCTGCATTCACTGGTTGTGAATGCTGGATGGAGTAAGAGCATTTCCTACATGTTACACCAAGGGAAAAAGAGTGGATCACTTGAATAGCTTAACCAGGCTTCAGCGTGCACAGCATGAGCGTGCTGTTTTCTACATTTTCAGCAACGTGGTTTATCTTTTTTAGGGCTGGCTTCCCTAAGCTACATGGTCTCCATCCAAGTTTGTCATTGAACCTCTTTCTGCAACTACAGAGACTGCATGTATACCTTTTACACCTTCTTGAACTTTCCCTTTATTTTTCTCCTCTTTCTTCTTTCCAGCAGTTTCATTGTATGCTCTCCATCTCTCTCACCTTTGATGTGCATCTCCACTTCAGTGGACATCGACCCGCTTTCCTCTGCCACATTCTCACAACATCTCCAGCAACCTTCAAAGCTGCGTGTGGCCACTACAGCCTGCTAGTGAGAAGTGTATTTCTGATCCAGAAAGTGTATTTCTGATCCAGAAAGTGTATTTCTGATCCAGAGCAGGCTTGCACACAGGGTTGTGCTGCTCCACACCAACGCCGAGTTGAGGCCAGCCCTACACTGCTGCGTCAACAGTTTCAATCCAAAATATACAGAGTGAGCAATCTGTGGATTATTTAGAAGATTTCACTGGGACACTGAAAAAATTGCCACCAACTATCCTTAATTCTTATTTTAATGCTAGTAGTGCAAAAGTGAAGATGTTGCAGTCTCCAAGTAAGAAACGGTTAAGAAAAAATTAATGAAAATAGATACACTAGAAGTAAATTAAAATATGAACTAATATTCTGAGTCTGTTCCTAGCTAGTTACCATCTCACATACAGTGAAATGCCTGCTCCAGCAGCACAACACAATGATGGCTCAGCTCCTTACCAAACACAAAATCCCAGGTGCTCTCACAAAGTTTTAAAGATGGCTGTTGTATGACAATGACATTTAAACTACAGCTTAACTAAAGAGCAGTTTGTGCATGATGAGCATAGAGAGGGTAGGAAGACCAAGCTGTTCATAAAATGTGAATCCAATTAATCTTTTAGCTGTACAAGATTGCATTTCAAAACGGGACTCACTCATGACAGCAACAGTGCTGTAAGTGAAAACAATTATGTGTCCAATGACAACAAGTTTTGAAATGACAGTTCAGGAACAGGTAAACATCTTTATTTTCTATCCCCATATTCTCCATGAGGTTTGATTCTTCTCCTATTTAAAAATAAGAATAGTAGTATTTAAAGTTATTATCCAAGTGAAGGAAAAAAACCAATTCTACTCCATAATTAGCATAAGAACAAAAGATGGACATTCACATACCCAAGTCTAGCAGTTTTGGTGCTTCTAAGAAATAAGGCTTTTCAACAATAAATTTTAACTCCTGTAAAATACTTTCATCTAGTTTGTAATCAAAATGCATGGGTCTGAGTGAAGATCATCAGACTTTTTCAAGTCCAATACCTTCTTACCTACTAACCTGGAAGACAGTGTGCCCTCCAAGTCAGAGTCATCATCTGACCCCTGCAGGTGTTAAAAAAAGCAAGTACTTCTAATTCTGGTGTGTCACAAGAGACTACAAAGCTGCCTCTATGCCAGGACTAGAATATCGTTTCTTGCAGTTAAATAGCATGGCAAAAATCCTCAGGTAGAGGAAGACTGCAGATATTTTGCTTCTGGTAATGGATTCCCCCCACTCCCCTTTAGTTTTACTGGCACAGACTCCTACAGCTAATAAGGATGGTGTAGATAGGCTTGCTGGTATTATTAATACATCACGTGTGACCTCTAGGAAGACCCCAAAGTGATCTGAGGATCCTGGAGTTCCAGAGGAACAGTATACTGAATACTTCTTACAATACATCTTTTATAAAGATTATACTTCAGCAGCCTGGAAAACAGAACAGATTTAAGGGCCACCACAAAACTGCTAACTCTGAAAGCTGCAAAGCAGGTTGGGTGGAAGGAAAACATTACAGTTGGTGAGTTTAGAGTTCCATATGCTAGAGGAACACAAAGACGTCAGAGCCCACTTTGGTATATCTTTCTGAACATCAGAAACTACGTTCCTCTGCGGAAAAGTGTCAGGAAACAGTTTAAAAACACAAACAAAACACAGGTGTAAAAGAGGAGAGCCTTTCTTATCGTATACAGTGTGCAGGAGAGGAAGGAAGTAGCTTTAGGGTTGACTTCAGTTCTTGTTAGTCCAAGACTGGAATACAAAGATAAGCTGCTTCCTTCCTCAAAGCATGGAGACAGAGGAGAGAAAAAATAAACCGGAGGAGAACAAATTCCACCATGGTCTTGCTTTTCAAAGAAGAAAATGTGGCGGTGGGTCTCTTATTATCCCACTGGGACCACGGCTGTGTGCCAAGTAAAAGTGGAACAGTTGAGGTGAACCCTAGCTAGGTCTTTTAGAAGTATGCTAAAATCTGCAGAAGCAAAATGATTTGTTCATTACTGTTTCAGTTCGTAGCTTTTAGCAACCACACAACACTAAGAAAGTGCAATTTTCACTTTCTAAGAGCGAAACTTAACCAATAAAACTGAAGATCAAAGACGTTTTCTCCATTTCTCTGGTCACTAAGTGGTAGCACATGCTTAATTTCATAAATAATTCAAGCTAATGGGAAGTATTAATTTTAAAGAAATTATTATCAAAAATAGTACTTTCTATGGGTAGCACAGCCAGCAGTGTAAAAGAAATACACTCTTGGAAATAATTACATTTATATTCATTAAACGCGTATTTTCCAAGGACATCAATGCAGATAAAAATAGGTTAGTTGCAGAGCATTTCTTGCAATTTAAGTATGACGCTGCATGGAAAAATATATTTGGCCGAATGGCAATTTCAGAACAGAACCAGGGTGACACAGGCTGCTGCACAACTAGAGGCAAGTCCAGATGTCTTGGAAATAGAAATGAAAAGTCAGACTGCTGTATTCTTTTATATGATATCACTCGTCTCAGTGTTCCTTAGTAAAGTTGATTCTACCAGGAGTGGACTTCATTTGTTTCCTATTTCTGTCCCAAATGTTAAGACAGATTCTATAGAATACTGTATTTCTTAAACCACCAAATATGCATCAGAAAATTACGGGCAATCCAAAACACTGATTCACACTTTCTGATTAGATTATCTGTGTCATCCATGCCCGTTAATACAATAGAACTCTTCAATTATCTTTGGATAATGTCTAATTTAGAAACAAAGAGGTACCGGGCAGGCTTTCTTGTAACACTCCAGCAGAGCAGGTGAATTATCTGGTATACAACCAAAGGGAGTGTTTGGTGGCTCAGTTGAGGTTAGTGGAATACTGCAAGCTACCAGACACTAACGTTATACATTGTAATATGACTGGCTATCTTTCACAACTGAAATTATAGCACATGATAATCACTACACAGCTGAAAAGACAGAAACAACCATCACATTACCTGTAAATTAAAAACCCCTCAGGCTTCACATGTTTTACCGAGTTGAAATCATGTATTTTTAACACCATCAATCAATTTTACATGCTGCATGCAGAAATGACATTAACCAATGTATGGATTTACAAAGCAATCCTAAACCAGTCACTGAATGCTGTTCTCCTCAGCTGCTATGTCAAGGATTTAACCTCCAGAATGAACACACTCTGCAAACAAATCCCCTTCAAATCCAGACCAGACAAGCAGGACAAAATGCCAACCAGCACAACCTGCACCGCTCCCGGAGGGAAAAATCTACCTGTAAATCCTAGGAAGGACAACAGCTGTCCAGCTGCTCCTGGAGACACTCATCCCAGAGCTGACCATCTGGGGTCCATAAACACACACGCAGTCGTTGCTTCACTGAAGCAAGCAGAATGGGGAAAGAAAGTGAAGGCTGCTACCTTCCCAGAGAAATGCCAAGGCAGTGTGGGAATTGTGTACATACGGCGATGTGGGAATGGCAATGCTATTTTAGGAAAGACTAAAAAACTTAGAAAAGAAGTAGATCATAAAGAAGTTCAAATTTTACAATGGGCCACTCTAAGTATGCACTGAAATACAAATTAATACCCTTAAAAGACTTACCAAGTTTATATCTGTTAACATACAGTTTTAAATGTGATATACACTAAAGATTTATAACCATCCTTCCATAGGAGAAGAAACTAAACTTATGGAAAAAAAACCTCTAGAGTCTTCCTTCATAACATTCATCAGACTTCATTTAGAACATTAAATGATTACCTCGGAGCAAATGTTGTTAGCAGGGCAAGACAAAACAGCTTTGTAATACTTTGTAATCTTTCTTATGGGGTAGAGACAGACGGCTGTCTTTTGACTACGTGATGAGATCTGCCTAAACTCACAACCTGAACTACGCATGTGTCTGTATCTATAGGTGTGTACAGCTTGCAAGGCTTGAATCCATCATTCTGGTCAAAGCAGAAACGTCATCCCCACCAGGCCCATGTAACGGGGAGGGTGCTAGGAATTTTTGGAGAAGAGGGTTGCAGAAGAAATTAGCTACTGGGGGAGGAGGGTAGGGCACAGATGTTATAGGACTTCAAAAATGAGATTGTTTCTGAAAGCATTATTTTTGGGGAAATTTGTAGGATGCTGGTATATCGGTTAGGCTATTTGTGTAATCTCCTTAAAACATTCCTTACTGCAATATGACATTTTGTTGGGTTTTTTTCTGAAATTTTAACCATTGGGAATGAACCTCTCAGACAAGGTCTCTACCTCAGGGAGTTCAAGGAAGCAGGGAGGGTTATCCAGATTCATCCAGACATCTCTGAGGATGATGTTCAGGACAATGCGTTTTACATATGTTGTTGGACACTTTTCCTCTAAAATGCTCCAGGGCTGGAACAAGAGATTTGCAAATTGTCCTAGCATTAGCCTTTATGTCAGTCTCGCATCCAAACTGAATACAGGCAAGTCCTCAGAGGCTTCTGGGCAACCAGAAAGTGCTGGCACCACGTTGTAGAGAAGCTGAGAAGACTTCAGCCCAGAGCTACAGTGGTCAGGTCTCAGCTCTCACTGCTACATTTACTCATCCAGCAAGGACAGCACTAGAGAACAAGTCTGTGAGCCAGAGGTTTCTTCCCATGCTCCTAAATACCTCTGCTTAATGGCACTTGGGCATGATGGAGCCAACAGATGGCTGACTTGAACTACTACAGGAGAGGCATGATCAAATGAAACCATCTGGACAGAAAACAGATATAGGAAATCGAAAGAAGAGAAGCTAAATCACTGAAACAGACTAAAATAAAAAAGGAGAGAAATGAGGATGACAGGAGAATGATTGGAGCAGGAACAGCGAGATCAGATCTCTTGAAGACTGCTATGGGAAAATTTGAATGGAAAGCCCTGAAAGAAGAAATTAAGTTTGGAGAAAAACTCTGGGGCAAAGCTCGAGCCTGGAAAGAAAGTGATTGAGAGCAGACCAGGGAAAGAATTCAACTTCAAGGAAGGAAGCAGGGCAGGGGGAGAAATAGCTGTCCATTAATATTTGTGAAATCCAAGAGCAATACATGGATTTTTTTTTTTTTTCTTCTTTCAACGTGGGTTTCAAAGAGAAGATGATAGCTCGCTACTGCTATCACAAGTTCTTCAGTTCAAGTAGCGTAAATCTTTATATTGAACCTAGACGTTAAAAACTGCTCGAAACCAAATGATGCCACATGATAATTTCATTTCTTATTTTGCCTTTTTAAAAACCTAGAGAGATGTAACTTAAGTCAGTGAGAACTAATCTTTGCATTATATTGCCCTAATGTGTGAAATATTCTGAAAAAAATCAGGTGCTCAGCAGTTCAAATTTGATGCTCAAATTTAGCAGGTATTTTTCACCGAATTTGTCTGTGTGTGAATTCGCCATCCGTAAAATGGAGGTGATGCCCCAGTTGTTTCCTGAGGTTATTGCAAAAATAAATACATTAGCGTACGTCAAGTATGTGAATATTGTAGTGATGAGCACCACCGAATTGCCAACAGGAAATTAATATTGCTGTAAGAATAAGGTTTGAATAGTGGTAATAAATAAGGCTTCAGGCTATATATTGAACAATTAAAGTAAAATAAAATATTGAATAGCCTGTCATCATGCTGGTGCAGTGTGTTCTATGCACTCAATGTGGGATGGGTCCTGAGGGAGAGGGAACAAGCAGAAAAGGCAAGTAGTGACTGTAACATAATGCAGATGCATACACACCCTTAATTCTGACACTTGGAATTTTCTGACAACTAGATTTGATATTCTTAGAAAAATGATCATTGTCAGAAGAAGCATACATAAAGAAAAGCAGCATTGTTCATGTGAAAAAGCAAACAGCACACTGCAAATGTACCCGTGGGCAGATAGGAATCTTCGGTACTGCTGTAAACACTGAAGTTTAACAGAGGTGCTGACACACTGCAGAAGGCTTTTTGCTTGCAGTTTCTAATTTACCAGTGAACATATTATAACTGATCACTACAGGAACATGAGTTTCCTCTGTTCCAGACCTTTTTCTATCCATGTCTATATACAACTACAGAAGATCATTATTCCAACTTCTTTGGGAAGATATTTTGTTTGATTTTAATTGCGTAATAACTTACACAGTAACACACACACACATACTCACTCTTACTTACTTTACCTGTTCACCTCTCTGTGATTTTTGCCTATGTGAAGAATAAAGGTAAAATAGAGATTTCAGTATTTGCTTTAACAACACGATGAAGCAAGTTCTGCTCCCATATACATGGCGTTACACAGCAGGGCTGAAACCTTCTCATTCATAAACCGTGTGGATTAGTTAGCATGCAAGGGATAGCAAAAACGAAATTAACTTAGTCACATGTATTTACACGAGTGCCTTTGCCATGATCTATAATTAACACTTATCAGTTAATTCATAATGAGGTAGCAGAACGAAGCACAATGACGCTAGCAAACCGTGTGCATTTTAGAAGCAAATTCCAGAGCAGCCTAAGATCCTGTCTGTTCCTATTTTGGCAACTCGGTCAGTGTCCCTCAAAGCATGCAGCCCTTCCTCAGGTAAAAATCCCAGTTCAAACAAATGTTTTCACCCAAGGAAGCAGTCAGAAGCCAAATAAACAAAACAGATTTTGACTGGGCTTTGCCACCAGTGCTGAGCTGGATGGAGCTGCTCAGATTCCTATCACTTGCCAACTTCCAGAATACGCCGCCGGTTGGAGCTCAGTGCAGTCACATTTGCTTGCCGAGCTTTTAAAACAAAGCCAGACTGACATATAACTTGAATTCTGGACATCATTAAAGAAATTCAAGGCCAAGGGTCATTGTTTCACATGTCTTAATGTTGATAGGGCAGTCATGAAGTGTAATGCTCTCGTGTGAGAAATAAAATGCATTTAGTACATCCCTCTGCCTCACTAGATGCAGCAGTCACAAAAGAAGGGTAGCGTGCAGGTGTAGCAGATAACAGCAGAGAAGGTAGCCTGTTACACACTCCAAATGCTTTTCTAAACATATTTAAAAACACCAATCTAGTGCAGTAAAGTTAATACACTGTTTTATATTCACACTGAAGTGCAATTTCTCTGGCTCTCAATGAACAATGACAGCACCCGATTTACAACGTTTGTTTCAAGGCAATTTAATTTCTTCCAGCGGTGTCAAACTAGTCACATACCAGTCCACGGATAACAAAATCACTGTTACTTCTCTTCTGAAGAAATAGCCTGTAAGGTTTAGACAAGCAGAACTATCTCTTCACATTAATTTTAAGTTAGGGGTAAGCAAAGGACTGACTGTTAAGAAAGAGTCATCAGACTCATCAGTTCCACACCGTAACTAGAAGACATGTCCTGTCGACAGGCTTTGCAGATACACAACTTAAAGGGGAAAGAAGTTATTTTGCTATCAAGGCTGTGTTTAAGAAGTAGGTAACAACTGAGATGATGGGCTTCACACCTACCGTGTACTGGAAAAAAAGACAGAGGAGGACTCGCCTCGTGCACAGCAAGCAGTCAGCAGCACAGCAGCGGAGAACCGCAGATGAGTTAATCAGGCTGTATCGAGATCATCACATTCATAAAAGCAAAACAAGCTCTGCTAATTAGTAGCCACTCTCACTACGTCTTCCTTGTTAAAGAAGGTGTTCTTGTCACAAGGTAACTAACTTGAGACACAAGCCCAGTGAAAGCGTGGCAGACTGTGCCAGGACATCAAATTACAGAATAGTATTCAACAAGTTCACAGTTTATAATAAAACTACAACATAACTTACTTGGATTTTAGCTTCAAGGTAGTTAATTTAAATACTAACGGATTTAATGTTTTTCTTTAAGTGAGGTGAATGCTAAAAGTTTGAAGCAAAGACAGCAACAGTACCGGAAGACTTTCATTACCTGTACCGAGTGATTGGCAAGACATACAGACATGCTCAGGAGATTTACAAAATCCCCAGTCCAAAAATTTCCAAAGCTAGTATTTCGCAAAGTCTGTTTCTGACAGATGAGATGAAAAGTAATCACGGGTGAGGCACGCTGCACTGACAGGCACACGGGGGATCAGGCACTGAAAATACAAAGTGGGCCAATTAGCAGCGTCCACCCTTTGTCAAGAGTGCTGGGAACTGAAAAGTTGAATCTGCCTGGACCCGTCAAAAGAGTACAAACTCCAGCTGGGGTAGAAAAGCCAATGCTCTTGAATAGATGGAAAACTTTGATAAGAAACGGAGGCAGCCATGCCCAGATTCTGAAGTGCAAACTATAGAGGAGAGAAGGAAGCTGTGATTAACACATCAGCAGTGCAGTAGGATAACGAAAGGAAGGTTCTGATTTAATCCTGGCACAGTTTGATTAGATGTGTTTTTATTTAATTTATTTGCTTAAACCTTTAATAAACATTTGTCTATTTGGGTTAGCATGGGTAAATACCTTGACCTGCATTCTAACCTGAACTCCCCTTTATTTAATGACTAACTTACTACTGCACAAGTACTTCTGACCTGTTTGCGTTATTATTTTACAAATGGATTCTGCCAGCTCATTCCCAGATGTATAGGCTTCAGATTCAATAAGCTTTCTGTATAAACAACAGATTGAATGGCCTTTGTCCTTATTAGCTTATAGAAAATTAATTTCTTAGTGTTAATTTTTGGGCTTGGGCCAGCTGCCAAATGCTTAGGGCAGCTGCTAGAACTATAGACAATATCACACAAGTCAGGGACGGAAAGATCTATTAGGTTGGTTCCTTCAGCTGAAGACTGATGAAGAACTGCAATCAATGAATCACATTCCTGTCATGTCCTCTACAGTACACACTCAATTGTGTTGGCTAGTTTTAAACAACTGCAGCCACAAAGCCTCCACCACTTCACTTACTGCTTCATACTACTCTAAACCAGACGTGTTTGAAAAATATAACACTCACTGAAAACACAACAACTTTACAGATTATGAAGCAAAGAAAGAGCCAATGCACCCATCCAGTCCGATCACCTTTGCAATCTGAAGTACAGCTTCAACCAGTGACCCTCACCCTGACCCTCCTAATGCAAGGCGCAGCTCAAGCATGTTGATTCACACCCTGAGGGCTCCAAGGACCAAGGACTTACTGTCCCTCAGCAAATTATTTCCACGTTGAATGACTGGTTTAGAACTTATCTTTGATTTCATATTTACATTTCTCAGACTCCCAGTTACAGATACTGAACTAACATTGCTGTATCTCTGGCTGCTAACAGATATATTCTGCACTGTCATGTTATTTATATACCTTCAAAGTTCTTCCCTCTCTGTCCCCCATACTTGTTTCAGAGTTAACTGAGTGACAACTCAGACATCCTCTACAGATTCAGACCTTTAACAAATAAAAAAGAAAAAACAACCAAAAAAATCTTTCCTTAAATAACAACTCCCAAAGACATAATCACATTTTGCACTCTGAGAGTCTCCTCAATTTCATATGTCTCTTGTGTTGAAATGCCCAGAACTGACTCCTAAGAGAAGTCTTCGTGACATCTGCTGTGTTTCATAGAGCCTTGACAAGATGCATGTACACAGGCAGCTCAAAGTAACATTTGACTTGTTGGCTCCATTTATCTCATTTATTGGCCCTTAAGGTCCCTTTCAGTGTTACTGCTTTCCAAAACAGTTCCTATTTAAATCTTTTATATTTGGTTCCTATCCCCCACGACAAATCTCGTTTGGCTTCTTGGGGATCTTTGAAGCGTTCCTTATAGACGTTGGTGTTGGCAATGATTTTTTTTTCCAGCTATTAAAGAGGTAACCAGCAAAATTTTAATATTGTCATAAATATCTATACGATCTATAATTTACAAATTAAAAAGACTAACTGTATTTGGTAATTAATGTTTCTAAACAGACAACAGCAATAAAGGGCACAAGTACCACTCTTAATAGTCTGCTCCACTTCCTTATTTCAACTGCTATAATTTCTATGCGACAATACTAGGTGGGAAACAAAGGTTTTGATAAATTAAAAATATAAAACCCAATTATCTTTAACACAACAGAAGCTTTCTTATGCAGAAACTAGACGTGTGCAAATTCTGACCTGATACCATCTTAGGAACAGATAAGGATAATAATTAAGTTCTTCACAGTTAATGACAAAATTCTGCATTGAAGGGTGTTATGCATATTCTATGAGGCTCGGAATGAACCTGTGAAAGAGAAGGGAGATAAAGTAATCAATGTACCTATACCATTCAGGCTCCTGAGAGGACTGGCTTGTTTTTTAACCATACCTATGCAATGTGAGGTTAAATAAGGCTTGATTTCCGCACGAATCCGTTAGCTTTCTTGTTATATATATAATAAGAATCTTGGCCTGGAAGCATTGTCCAGGTGATCAGAAAACTGCCAAGTGGTAAGGTTAACACAGGGAACCAAAACCTTTGCTTGAGACCTGTCTCTATGACAGTGTCTTATTCTGATTAGGCTTATTGTTTTGCATTTTCCCACCTATCCCATTAACTGATGAACCGTGTATACTGAACACAGGTAAGCACTCTATAAAGAAGAGGGAGGCCAGTGTCAGGAGCACAACCAGAACATTTCCAAATGTTTTCAGCTGCACCCAGCAGAATGGCAGTAACTACAATTTGTGGTGTTTCAGCCTCTGCAACGACAGCAAAATGGATCTGGGCTTTCTACTTCTCTGTTTTCTTCTAGGGTGACTAGAAATTGCAGTAACAGTTATCAGCTTATCACACAACTGAGGCGACCCAGCAGCATGTCCCCCATCCCCTGGGTCTCCTCATATTAATATAAACAAGCTGCATTCGAGAGAAAAGTCAAGAAATGAATTTGAAGATGTGGAGTTGTGAAATGCCACTGAATTCAGTAAGCAATCAGGTTAGATTAGTAGAAGGTTGTTCCTTGTTCTGCTATTCTTAAACAAACAAAACGACTGACCAGAAAAACAAAGACATTAAAACACTTGCCAGTTCTTTTCAGATCACTATCTCTGAAACAAACACAGAGAAAATATTTTTAGAAGTAATTAAATCAGCCAAAAGCAGTGAGCCTGTAAGACCTACTTGCAGTGGAGATTTTCTAGCAACTGTCCCTAGCTGTTTTCCTGTTCCAGTGGCTCAGTGGAAGAATCCAAAGAAAGGTCCAAATCTGAAATTCCCAGCACAAACTGCTTGACATAAACCAGTTGAAGAACTCCTCAAAATAGAATTATTATTCATATGAACAGGAGCAAAATCTCAACTGCCCAGTCATTTGCTTTTACGGGATGTTTGCTTTTTTTGTTTGCCTTCCCTGCCCCCCCACCTCAGTTTCCCCTTTTCCCCAAGCAGAAGGGATTCCTTCGAGTCTATTATAGAAGCATGTGCATCAATGGATGAAAACAAGAGGAGGAATTCTCTAATCTTGAGAAATTTTGAAACAATTTTCAAACTAATTGAAATTTCAATGCTTCAGTTGTGCAAGTCACGCTAAAAACCAACAGCGTATTTATCAGCCGAGATAAATAATTTCCACCTGCTTGCTTTTTTAATTTGAGTAGTGATTAATTTCAGTGCAAGCACTCACATTTCTGAGGTATATGAATGCTGCCAGGACTCACACTGTTTAAGCCGCTATATTGAGACAGAGCAGGTGTGAATTTGCCACTTACCGGAATAAGCACCGTAGCCAGCCCCAAACTTGTGCTGTAGAATGCTACGCGTGAAGAGGTTGACGTACACTTCAAAAGATCTCTCTCTGCATCACAGGAGCTTTAGCAGGTCCTCATAGTTCTCCAGGAATAATTGCTTTGGGAAATTACACAGATGTTTTAAAACTAATTCACTGCCTCATGTTTCCACTTCTTGACTTGAGCTAGCTTGGTTTTTCAGCTTCATCAGCACACTGATACTTATTTAGGATTCAAGCTTCGGAATATGACCGAAGACTTTATCAACATCATCACAGAGACGTGTTGATGGCCTCAGAGGACATGAGACGTAAAGAGAGGCAAGCAACCAGAGAGCACTGAGGCAGGAAGGAGGGAAAGCAGCAGGCTGGGAAGATCCTGCCACATAGTTTTGGCAGCCCTGTTGTACACTTGAGCCAGACAACTGTATTTCAAAGAGTACTCGACCACTGCTTGTTTCCGCAGGGGCACACAAAACTGCAAATGACATCATTATGTACTGAACGGGCAGCAACACCAGGGACGGCAGCGCAGGCGACCGTGGGGTTTCGGTGGCACAGGAAACTGCTGTCAAAGAATATCATCAAAACATGATTTGAGCTGGCAAAGCTAACAGCCGAACATCTCCACTTCGTGGACTACCCTTGCTGCTTCCAAGCTGGCTGCAAGTTATTTCTGTTTCCGCATTCTGCCTCCTAATGCAAATCTCCCCAGTGGGAACCCACAACCTGAGCTCCTCCAGCTGTCTAGAGCCTGGATCAACTTACACGAGTTCACAGCCAGGAATGGTATTTTGGTCCATGACCGCACAAGCCTGAAGCTTTAGGAGAATCTGAAACCATCTGAAAATGACAAATCACTGCCATTTCTCTTACGAGAGGCTTCTTACAATAAATTTGACCACGGTTCAGCATTTTAAGATTTCTTACTGAGCTTGAGAGAGAAACCCAACTGAAACTGCAGACTTGGACACAGCTCTCCGCAAGGAGAAAGGACACGTGTTCTTTTCTTCTTTTCCTATTTTGCCAAGTAGAAGGCAGACAAGAAGCAACAAATGAACAACTAATTCTACAAAGATTTATTCAAAAACCCAATTGATTTAGACTGTTTACTTATTATGGCTCTTCATTTAACATTAATAAGCGCTGTTTAAATTCTAAAGTAATTGCATATAACCATGTTTATTTTATTGCATGTATAGCAGTAGTATTGTTTAAAAATGCATACAGTATAAACCAGCCTTTGTACTTTTTTCTTTTTCCCTTTTATTTTCCAGATCTTTATGATTTAGGGATTTTTTTTTTGGCCATTATTAGCCACCAACCAATTTATAAGATATCTACAGCAAAGCTCCAAAAATTCCTCTACAGTTGGCTGGTAAAGTACAGAAACTGCTTTCTATTTGATTTTGTATTAAAAGGAAATTGGATATCACAAGACTAAAATGGCAATGTCAGCCAGAAAGATATTTTGAGACAAAACGCAGAAGACTCTCTTCAGAGAAAAGATGTAAACAAGAATGAGTGACTGAAATAATGTGGACCACTTCAGACATGGATGAGAAGTACTAAGGATCAAAAATGAAGTATTATGCTCTAAAATGATCCAATAAAAATCGAACTGCAGTGCAGTAATCAGAAAATGTATTGGAAAAAAGATAGGTTATAAAAAGAAAAAGGAGCTTCCAAGTACTGCAGGTTATCAGCTACTATGGAAAAATCTGTACACAGGAGATTGTATTTCTAACAAAATATGCACGCAACCAAACACGGCTGGATTTGCTGTTCAAAAGGAAGTGAACTATAAAAATTAAAAAGCTAGAATGGAGACAGAATCACAGGCTAAAATAAAAATAATCAATGCAACCATTGATAGGGATGTTGAGATGAACACTGTACTGCCTGAACACGCAGCCGCGCAAGGCTGGAGGAGGAATGACTCAATTATATTTTTCCCCACGGGCAGAGACATAAAAGATAGTTGCAGACACATTGAGCACATCACAAAAAAGCATTTGGGCAGCACCCCTTGTTAGAAAGAAGAACTGCAGTTCTAAGCAGTGATTAATTACAGACACTGGAATGAAAACAAGAAGGGTCGGGCTCTCTCGCCTTCGGCAGCGAAGCCCCAGCAGACTGTGGCTCTGCGCCCACCTTCGCAAACGCTCACCAGCACTTGCTACCCACAGACTTGCACAACATGGGAGGAAGGTCTTGCTTTATCAAAGCAACAGAGAAACACTGGAAAGCCATGTCCTTAGCAATTTCTGAGCTGGGAGATTTGTGAAAAAGGCACAAAACCCTTAAGCAGTCTGATGCGAAACCAAGGCGAGGGAGAGGTGGGATGCAGAGGCTTCCTCGTGCACCTGCACCACAGATCATCTCTCATGTTCTCTTCCTATTGAAGTAGGCAGACTTCTCAGGATTGCAGCATCCTTTATGCCACAGGCACTGACAAGACACACAAAGACAGCAGGAACTTGGTAGAACACTGTCAGCTAACCCCAAACTCACAAACTACGTATGAGCAAACACACAGCACTGAGGGTGGCATCTTCCCCAGAACATCAGCTTCTAGCCCCTCTCACTGTGCCACTAACGGACGGTTCTTTCAGTCACAGTCAGGCTACTGAGATAAAAACATACCTTAACTAGCAAGCAACTCTATTATATGATCCCAGCATCAACAGGTCAAGCAGATTCAAATCAAGTAAACTACATCAGATACCTTCAGTTGCATAATCAGAAAGGTTTTTTTTATACCAAATTATGCAGAAAACCATAAATTCAAAGCAAGAATTATGATTCCACCAATTCAACAAAAAATGCAAGTAAAATACTTGCTCTAAAGGAGCGCAGCACACTGGGCAGTAACAGAAAGTTTGCTGTCTCAAAAGCACTGCTTGGGAAAAGTTAATCAAATATGATGTTCTCAAACTGAAAACGCCACTTGAAATTGCTGCTGGACAAAGTAATGAGAAGGGCACTCAAGACTCAACAACACTTACTGTGGTTTTAGTATAGAAAAAGGGCATGTATTCATTTATATTTTACATTTACTCGAAAATAATTGCCAGCAGAGAGGGAAAATCATACTGTTATTTACAGTTTGAAAGCTACACTGAAAGATGAAAGACCCTTTGGATTAAATGCCTTTTACTCCACTGGCTAATTACAGTAAACCTGGGGTGTGTTTGAGGAACGACGACTCCTTTTTGCTTGTTGTCATTCCATGACACAATGGCGTTGCTTTAGAGTAGAGGAGAGAGACACTCAGCACTGTTAGGAATGCTCAACAACCCTTCAGTGAGCTATAAATACGTGGAGTGACAACACGGTGAAGATCCTACAGGCAAACATCATACCACAAAGAAACTCTAACATCAGGTCAATTAAAGAAATGGCCTCACCCCGTCCTGCAGGAAATACATCTTTGGCTCTTCCTTGGCCATGGTGTTTGGCTGATAGGCGATGTGACAGTATTTTGGAATAGACAAGAATACATGACGATGAAATATTGCAAGCTCATTTACAAAACTGAATTCATTTCAGCTTCAAAGCAAGTGAAATGCTCACGACGCTGATGTAAACAAGCCCAAAGCAACATTTGGTAATGCTCATTACAGTGACAAGATTCAAAAGCCAAAAGAAAATTAACAGTTCATCAATAACATTCAACTGTTCCACAAATATCCCCCTGGGATAAGAAAACATCATCTGTGTCAACCCGGAGTCACACTCCACAGTATTTGTTAGCATAACCAGTGCTATCTGGGATCTTCACAGGAGGAAAGCCAGGGAGAAAGTCTAGTAGCTGAAGTCACAGAAATTCAAAATCATCAGTGTTCACGTGTTCGCATTTGTTTAATGTGCACATCATTTGGGGATAGATGGGCATTTAATAGACACAAACATTTCTTTCTTAACTTGCCTGTAGTTAAACTACTGATGCTTTTTTTCTTTCAGTTCCAGTGCACCATGCTGTCTTCGTTACATTTCTAACCATGTCAGAAAGGATATAAAATCCCTCTAGTGCACATAACTGATGAGGTGGGGAAGGAGAAGTGCTATTTATCATAATAAATATATATACAGTTTAAAAGTACCCCTAATTTTTATCCTTTGGGTTTCTCAAGGTTTCTGGAGTTGAACAACCATGAGCTGATGCCCTAAGCCATCTTCGCTTCCAAACGTTTCCTCCCCCATATAACTCTTTTAGTAAAAGCAATTTCATGGAACAAGAGAACCTCCAGATCACCGACTTTTCCCTGCTCCTTTTCTGGATAACACCCAGGCCAAGGACCACAGCTACTTTACAACGTTTGGTCTCTGTTGCCCAATGGGCTGCTCCTCTGCGCTGCCAACGCGCGTCATGGCAAAGACCGTACCATCAGATGCTGACACGTGCTGCTCAACTCAAAGTCAGCCTTGTGAAGCACGCTACAAAATCTACATTGCAAATCATCTGGAGAAGAAACTTAAAGAAACAACACTGGCAATATAATTAGTCATCAGTCTATGTGAATCTAATTAAAATATTACTGAAAAACATCTGTTAGGGAGAGGAAGCAGCCTGAAGGAATTATTCAGTGCTCCTAGACCAGCACTCTAGAAGAGCTAATTATATACAATTCCTCTTATGTTCATGTGACAAAATACAAAGTCAGGGTGTAGAGTTAGGTGTGATTAAAGAAAACAAAATTAATATCTAAAATACTGAACTTCATTTCTTAAGACCTGTATTTGAAAGCAGGCTGAAATAAGTGCTATTCAAGTCTGCGCTCTACAGCAGAACCTAACAGTAATTTCATATACAGCTTCTCCATTCTTATCCTATTTTCTACTGCAGAAATAAGGAACAGTCTAACGGGTTTGGTTTAGCTTTCAGTTGTAAAAGACTACGAAGTCTGCTTCCCTGGGAAGCAGCCACTTTCTCCATTTTCCATGTTTCTTCTAGATGGTCTGACCAAAGCTATTTGCTGCTATCAATATTTCCCATTTGTAGGATGAGGATATACTAACATTTGTAGCTCTGCATAATACAGATTTATGTTGATCTTCATCTTACTTCTAAACCCAAGAGGAAATGAAATACTAACAAATGTGAAAATGGAAGATAAGGCTCTCTCATGTAATTTAATACACAATGAATTAAATGGGTAAAAATGAAAAAAAGGCCGAAGAGGAAGAATGAGCAATCTTATGTCATCCGTGGTAGGACGACAATAAATTCTTAGAAGATCTCATACTGTCAAGAAGAAATGATATTTAGATTAAACCTTGCTAGACCCTAAAAGGATAATTTGTCAGTATTTTCCACTTTTCTACCAATCTTGTACTCATTTGCCAGATCCTTTCTTTTTATCTCACAGTATTACAGTCCGGAATAGCTAAAAAGCATTTTGCTAGTGGGAAGAAAAAAAGCTCTAGGTATCTTTGTATCTAAAACCATACCAGCTGAGGGTATAAGGAACCAAGTAAGTGTAATTTGGTCTTATTTATCTATTAGCCTTAACTATAATCTTCTACGACCAGAGTTCACAAGTTTTCCCGTCAGCCTTATTTCACACTAACAATATTCCACTGGCAGCTTTCAGCAGAACATCCCAAGCTTTGATGAAAACCAAGTTCCAACTGTCAGGAACGTTTACATTTTAAGACATGTAAGTGAGAATTGCTTATATTTCAAAACAAGCCTTAAACTAAACCAGCATTAAACTAAAAGAAATCATTTACTGCAAAGGATATACATATAAAATATGACTGTAGGTTGTTTCTGTAAAGCAGATTTCTGATCTTCCAATACATTTTAAATTGTAGCCGAAAGAGATTAGAAATAAAACATATTATAAACTTAATAATAAAACAACATAAATAAAACATTAGGATAGACGTGCCAACTGTTTGGGACGGAACTGTTCCCAGTAATACACTAGTCCTGAGATGTCCTCATGCAAAATTCATGCTAAATGTTTAACAGAAAAAGTATTTTTCTCGGGTCCCTCTGGTCTCACAAAGATTGCTGAGATGCCGAGCCAGGTAATTCCCCCGGTTTGGCACTGCAGCACCCTGACAAAGGCAAGTGCTTTACTGCCCAGCGCATCTCACCCTTCCCCTCCGTGGCAGCCTGGAGAAACTGAGCTCCCAAGAATTACTGCAGCACTGCAACATCCTTTTGCACTGGTAAAATATTTGTGGATATACTCTCCCTGCATGCTCATTTCCACCTGAGAAAGTCAAAAGTATTCAGAAGAAAGAAGGAGCAATAATTTATATTGCTACAGGCTCCTTAAGCCACATCCACTCTCCTTTCTGCATGACGCAGGGGAGGGAAGCCAAGTGATTTTTTTTGAGCACTAATGCCAAGTTATTCATTTCTGGGATAAATATTAGACCTGACTTCTCTCCTCAAGCTTCCTTCTCTCCCCTCTTTTAGCTACTCATGAAAGAAAACAAAACTGCAGGGCTAAAAATATTACACAACCTTGTGCCAATGCACAGCTACTTTTTCAGGTCATTTGGGTTATAGAATATAAAATATATTTCTGCTACATTCTAAATATGGTTTCATTATCTTCAGCGTGAAATATGAAATACTGTTTGATATTTGTCTTTAAATTAGTGTTCGCTGTGCTTAATAGAAACATGTGAAAGGGAATGTTTAAACACTGTGTACTGATGTTAATATACCATATGAAAACTGTAAGGATTAAAATTGCAGATATGCAGATTAAATGCCCCTGTCAGAAAAAGTAATGAAGCTAGTCATTTTAAAAGGCAGACTTTTCCCCACTATACTGACAAACAGCAACTCATCATAAGCTGAATTTCCATATATGAGCAATTTCATAAATGACTTAAATACTAGGGGTACAAATACCCCATTTTCACGAGTTTACAAAATGATGTATGTGAAAAGGTGATGTTAGAGGGCTCACAGAAGCACCTCACGCATATCCCTACAATTCAGATGACTTACATGCTTCCTTTGAGACAGTAACATGTCCAAAGGAACCACTCTGAGGTCAACAGAGGCATCTTACACTCCTAACAACTCCAGCAGAGCAGTTAGGGTGTCAGTGCATACTCCAGTGCTCCCCAAAAGGCGTTGCTATGTTACTGCAGGGATTCACCAGCTTCCTTTGCCACTGAGGAGGCTTCCTTGAAACAACAGGAAAAATAACCAATGTGAACACCATCTAAACACTAAGAGAGAGAAAAAAAAACACCATAGAAGCAGAAGTAGTCTTTTATTAAGGCAAGATTCGTGACCCTTTTCTGTCAAGTATCTGAGAGTATCATATATCAAATATCTGACAAGCTATGATAAACTCCAGAAGTTGAAGGAATTTCACCATGGGGGCTTTGTGTTGTGTTTAAGTGATGAGGTTGCCTTAATCTATTAGGTGACTAAAACCAACCAACGACTAGACAGGAGTGTACAAACTTAAATGCAATCCCCGCCACAATAAAAAGCCCAAGTAAAGCACACTAGGAATGTAGAGAAAAATACCAAATGGCACCAGAATGGGATTAAGACTGATGTTTATCTTTGTATTTGCAAGGCTACTTACACATATTTGACCTACCTGCTCTACTTGTAAATTAGTAACTCAATTTCCTAATTGCACCACTGTAAATAGAGAGTGACGGGACAGGACCTCATGGAGATACATCAGATACAACCATGGTTATTACAAACGGAATCACATGCAGTCACATGCACACTTCTCCTCAGAGAATCTATTGTTATTATAATGTAGCTGTTGATGATAATTTCCTGGAGAAAGGAGAAAGCCAGAGATCAGCTTAATGCCTGGCTTGTTTACAAAATAATGGTAAATAACAGCAACATTAATCCCTATGCTTTCAGTTTCGTGCATTAAACACAAGACTTTTATGAAGAGCCAAATTCAAGTTAATTTAAACAGGTGTGAATTCACAGTAGGTCTATTGACACACAGCATAAATTAAATCTCAATCTTATCCTTAGCTAAATCCTCCCCATGTTTGAATAACTACTGCATTCACAAAGCTGTGTAGCTCATACAGCGTCAGTCTCTCCAGTATTGCTTATAGTAATTAAACATCTTTTTTCCCCTTGACATAAACTGTTAGGATGCTGAATCTCAAGTACCAAGAGCTGCGGTGACTTGCCCTAAAGTCTCCCTTCTGCTCAGCAATCTGAGTGAAAAAACCCCAGAGATTTAGGGAGACTCAAAAGCTCTGTTAAATGGACCACAGATCCCAGGGTATAAAACAAACACTTGGGTGAATCACATAAGACTAATCTTACATGTTTCTGTGTCATAAAACTGAGCTTTGCTCTGTAGCCTACTAATTTCTCTACTACATCTATTTATTAATACATGGCTAGTATTATTTTTCTATCTTTGAAGTCTGCTTTTTAAAATTATTTACACTGAAATTATTCCAAAGAGAATCCAATCTTGTACACTGATGTTATGAAGGAAGACTTCCAATATTTTCTGTGAGAGAAAGGAAGCAATGACATTTTTTCATAGCAGGGATTGCTTCCACACCCAACCCCCCCCCCCCATCTTTCCTTTTAGAAAGACAAATATGTTATGAAAGAAAATCCCCTGGCCAGATCTCAAGCACTCCAAAGCCATACTCCATGACCAGTATAGTGGTATTTCAGCCTGTACTAACACCCTAATTTCTTGTCTACAAATCTCAAAGAAGCTATTGTGAACTATAGTCAATGCCTAGTTGTCATAAAATAGAGCAGCCAAAGGAATTGAACATGAATCTGGCTCCAGGACTGAGAAGGCATTTCACAGTACACTCATCCAGTACTGGGAATCCAGTACCCTGCTATTGGTTCTCTCTACTTAGACGAGAGTCAGGAGTCAGCCAAACAAGTCAGCCTTTAAAGCACATCAAAACAACCTGACAACTTGAAACGGGTTAAAAATGGTGTTATTGTAGATACGGCTTAAGCTCCGTGCGAGCTCTCAGCTGGGATGGAACAGCTAAAGAGTAGATGGTTGTGCAAACAAGTCAAATGTGGCTCAGAAATGGATTATGGCATGGCATAAATGCACTTGAGGTAAAATTCATTGCTTCACAGCTGCACAGACATCCTGTAAAGCAAAACATAAGAACTGCATGAACAGTTTAATGGAGAAGAGTATGCGGATGCGAACAGGGCTGTGGTCTCCTTTTATGCCCTAGCTAGCGTGGGATGCAGATCCGTCTCACGTGATGTAGTTGGAGATAGATGCCTGAAGGCCACCCCTCTTTGTAGCTCAGGGTTAGATCCTGGCCCACAGCTTTACTCCAGAAAAAGAACCAAATACCTACACGTGCCAGCTCAGTAAACTGGCAGACTAAACCACCAAACGCAATGCCCTGATACGCCACAATGACAGGTACCGTTGTTTCAGGGAAAACAGAGTCTTCTCCAAGGGAGTAAAGCAACTATTTTTGATATTGTTATTCTGTAGTGTTTCTGTCTGAAATTTAAATTCACATATTGCAGAGTAAACACTGCTCATGTTTAAATAGAGCTATTTATACTACACCAGAGATAAGCAATGATCCCCAAGAAATTGGTCATTCATTACTTGCAGTTAATATATATTTTGCTTAGCCTCAGGCAAAGCTGAAGGCAGTTTGTGCACTAATAGACTATTATTAGATGCCATTAATGTTGACAACACTGATTTAAATAGGGATGTTGGTGTTTCACACAATCTGTTCAATGCTGCCAAAACAACCGGAGTATGTTTAAATAGTTATTATGATAGAGTTGGTGCATCTATGAAGGAAAATAATCCTCAAATAAATTCTCAAATTGGGGTACTCAGAATACATAATGAAAAATATATCCTGTGTCAGGGAACCTTGTGCTAGAGCTCTGAATGAGTAAGAGGAATTCTAGGAACATCCAAACAGGATAAAATTTGTAAAATGTATTTGCTTCAGATCAATGTAAAGCAAAAAGAATGCCCTGAAAGCGGGTCTGCCAGAGTCCACACACTTATCTGTTCTAATGTCACCCCCAAAAAGGCTATTCTGCATTTGTAGCAGATTTGCTCATAGAGAAAAAAACCAAAACCAACCAACAAAAAAAACCAACTAAACTTTTCAAAATACAGACAATAGTAGCAATTATTTTTCTCAAACAATGCAACAACTGTATCTTCCTCATTAATTTTAGTCCAAATAGTTGTGTTCACATGCCATTTGGTCAGCCCTTTGAAAGGCAGAGTTTCTAACCATCTTTTTTTACAGCAATTAGACAGTACCATGAAAACCAGCATTTCATGAACGTGCAGAAACTCACCCTACTCGCTCACCCGTTGTCACACCACAGAAGTTACTGGCTGGCCCAGAATCCACTTCCATGGGAGGAAATGACAGGGACAAATGCAACACTTGGGGCTCTCTGATAAAGCCCCTGGCACAAACCACTGCATAGAACCAGGAAGATGTGCTACCTATTACTTCTTTTGAGTAGAGCTTTATGAACTGCTGTATTCAAACAGCGCTTTGTTACCCTGCGCCAACCCAGAAGGAAAGCAGGCTGCTCTCTGGATCAGGAATCTTGAGTGTGAACTTACCTGTGAAGTGCAACATAATATAAATGAGCATAGCTTCAACCATCGTTGTCTTCAACATCATCCATCTAACTTTCAAGATGTAATTATTATAATGACTCGACACCACAGGAAGCACTGATACGTGCTCTGTCGATCCTGCTTGGAGACAACTAAAGAGCTCTCAGTTTCTCTCTCTTCCAACTTACTCCTGCCCTCACTTTCCTCTCCTGACTATTTAGTTAAAATTTGTATTTGAGAACACAAAACACGAATCCTTGATTAAAACTCTGTTATAAAGCTTGCAAAGAAACAAATATTAAAGCCAGATGTAAACTCTGTTCTTCTAGACCATGCAGGAAATTAGTTTAAATTGATTAAAATCATTCTCCGAGAGAAACATTTAGAAGAAATCACTCCATTCTTTGTTGGTGAAGCACAATAATTACGTGTCCCTATCCTAACAGCACCTAACACGATTCCTGCATTAAAGAAAGTCACAAAAGCATTTCCTTTACTACCTGCAATAATTTTCATCTATAGAAAGATGACTTATTTAGTGTAACTTTTACAGCTAGCAAAACATGATGAATACTCAGCTGCACCGCTGCCCTCTGCACTGAAATACATACCTTGGTTATATGCTTAATCTGCTTCCAGTACATTGGCACCTAAACACATTAATGACTGTGTGCATTTTTCAGTCTGAACAGTACAAGTACGCACATTCCTTTCTTGGGTACCATTCCCTTTAAACCCTTTTCATAGATAAGGGTTTACCCTTAGGGCCAACCTAAGGGTTTACCTTAAGGGTTTTTTAAACCAAGGGTTTACCTTAAGGTCAACCAGTTCCATGCAAATCACATTTGTTTTATTCAGCCACCATCTAAACCCAAATGTCTGTGGAAAACACACCTAAGAAAATCTCAGCCCTAAACAGAAAGCTCCCTGTACAACAGCACTGTAGAGAAGATGAACCCCACACAGAATGTGGCAGAAGCAGGAAGCTCGAAGGCAGGCAGCCCTTGATCACTGTGCAAACGCAGTGGCAGCTGAAAATTAACTGATTCTAGCAGCATGATACAATGTGATAGCTTCGAATGCTTAATCCTCAAAGGACTATTTAATTAAAATTGAGCTGTGCTCTAAACATCCGCCCCCCCCCCCCCCCTTGTTTTTTTAACTCACGCAGATAATCTAATGTCTTTGAATCTACATTGGATGTTATCACTGGTATTGACAAACATGAAGATGAAATTATAATTAAATTAGCAACTTTGTATTTGAAGCGTCAATCTGCCACTTTCACTAGTTCCTCTATGCCTCATCCAGTTGAAAATACTTAACTACGTTTAGATCTGCTGTAACATGTAGATACTAAACACAGAAATGAAAATATGAGCTAAGCTTGTTGATCTTAAGCATGATAAACCTGCTTACTTACTACATTCTTCAAGGAAATACAGCAGATTTTTGACATTTTTGATGCAGAGATAAAAGAATTATTAATTCCCTCTGTATTAATTAAACACATATTTTCCCCTTCTGTGACACTCTAAACCATAAGACAGCAACGTAAGTACAAAGAAAACTGAAAGAAAACTAACGTTTAAAAAAACCCAAACCAAACAACTCCAACCCAACTCAGAAACCCTCCTTCCAAGTGCAGATAAACACAGAACTCGGATATGACAAAGCTGTGTCCAATCTATCCCTCTGATAAAGACACATCATCGGGCAGAGGCTGAAGTTACAGGTAAACTGAGCAGTCAGAATTCCAGGTTGTCTTTCTGATGTCACCTGGCTGTAGAGTCTTAAAGCTGCACCCAGAAGCCAGCGGGTGCAGCATCAACTCCACACAAAATGTGATATAAATGTACATGTTCTCTGATTTTTTTCCCCTATGATTCTATATACAGATTTGTTTCAGAGACTAATTCATAGGCCACTTTAAAGTCAAATGATGTCTTATGGCATAAAAATGGAGACTGCAGGAAAGTAAGTGGGCTCTAGAAAAGAATGATGTTTTAACAAAAACATTGCTTCATTTTTTTGTCTTATTTTCCATCTACACTCTAAATACAATGCACACACCAAACAACTCTTTCACCTTTCGTGTAATACGGAGAACTAAGAAGGAAGGGAGAAAAAGGAAGAAAACCAAAAAAAAAAAAGAAAAAGAAAACAGGAAAGTAATTTAAAAAAAAAAAAAAAAAGCAAGTATCAAATAAATTCCTACTGCTGTTCAGTACATTGGATGCATTTCTTTATTACCATTCTCCCCATCAGACTTCCTTTCATGGTCAGTGTCAGTGAGGGACAGCGCTGAGTTAGCCCGGCTGGACAAACAGGAGCTGTGTTCGGATTTCATCCCCCTCATCCACATCCTCAGGGCATGATCCGGGGATGCCCCACCTTCTGTTTCGGTGTCCACGTCCGAGCCCACCTCCAGGGGGTAGCTGTGCTCGGCCACACCGTGTAAATCTGGTTGATAGCCAGAGCACAGAATATGGGGAGTCTCACAGAATTCCATGTCTGGAAAAAACAAAAGTTCAGGAACAAAATTTAGAAGCGAAACACAATATACTTTTGGTTTTCTTTCAGAGAATCTGTTTTGAGAATTAACCTTGTTAATACTATTAGAAGACTTTTTTTGGTCAGTGACTCTATCTAACCTGCTATAATACGACTAAAAAAGTGCAATTCTGTGAAATGGATCATACTGCACTGTAACTGTGCCTTTTTGTCTGATAGAAACATATACTGCAGCTCAAACATACGTACGCACCTGCACACTGACAGCAGTACATCAATTTACAGCTGAAATGAGCACTTATAAATATAGATACTTTCTTAGTTTTTGACAGAAAGGCAACAGCTCTAAACTCAATCTCAGTACTTCTTGGTCACAGGTAAAGCCTACAAAATTTGGAAAATAACATTTGATATATTCGGTTAATCACAGAAAACAAAAAAAGAAAGGGTACTTACCACTGGCTCGCTCCTTGAGAGTGCTGTCCTTGCATATTCACACCAGTGGGTTTTGGTTCTCCAGTGCTGGTGACCTACAGGAACTTCCTAGAAGAGCAGTGACTACTCGGACTGTACAAGTACCATCTCGTGACACCAAGCCATCAGAGATCTTAAAGAGTTGTACAGTGCTCAATCCTTCATGTAGGGCAGCAGAAATCCGAGGACAAACAGAAGGTGGACAGGACCCACAATGTGAATATGCAGTGAAAACAGTCTCGAGGAACCACAGAGAAGTACCAGACAGTGGGAAAGTACAGCTTCCCTTTGAGGTTGCCTCTGCGTATTCTCACTCGTGAGAAGCCAATTACAAATGCAACTCCCAGGGAGTAAGACAAGGAGTTCTAATTAAATAAGGATTACAGAACTGCACTCCCTAATTGAACATCAGACCCGGGATGCCATCTTGAGAGACTAAATACAATCTCAAACATGCATACGGTATTCTTTCAATTTCTAGAAAGGAAACATTAGAGACAAGAGTCATTGATAGAAACGGAGGACAAATACTCTCTTCAACTGTCATCCTAACTAAAGCTTTAATTTACCAAACTAATCCACTTACCAGGCAGTGAGGGGAATGGTTCTTACTTCAAGCATGCTCTCCGAAACAACAAAGAGCCCTGGTATTTTCTTGAAGGTATCAACCAAACTGTACAAATGAAACGCTAAGCTAGAATATGTTGAGGTGGCTCAATGTTTAAGTCACCTATCTTTGAGTATCTTCCATTTGCTATCAAAATATTCCTGAAGGTCTTCTGAGTTTTCAGCTCAGGGAACGGGCAGCAAACAGAAAGAGGTGGCCATGGCCTCACTTTCGCATGCAAGAGTCTTGGCAAGTCGCCCTGTCTCCCTGTTGCTGTGACTGCCCATCCCAGCAGCACCAGCTAACCACTGTTCCTGCTCCTTTCAGAGCAACAGGACAGAGGTGGTGGCCCTCCAGAGAGCTCCATCACTGCTCTGATCCCTTTCCCTTCTTCACAGGGGGCCTCGATCTCTTCCTTACACTTGAGAAGCTGCACCATCTACCACCATCACTAGCTCTGTCCTCCAAGTCTCTCAAACACCTTGAGGCTGACCACGAGATTTGAGAGGATGGCTGGATAAAACAGCCACAATGCTGGGAAGCAGCTGCATACCTTTTGCAGTAGAGGGGATATTTGGCATTTGAACTTTCTCTGCCACTACAATGCAGTGTTCTTCATGCTCTTCGGGGCCTGTTTAAAACTGGCACTTGGCTGATTGGTAGAAAGAAGGTGGATAAGTATTTCAAGGCAGATGGGATGCTTCTGGTTCTCAACCCTACACAGATGCTTGCAAGAGAGACTTTGAAACCTCTAAGAGCCCCTGGAAAAAACTACTTCTTCCTCTATGGCTAAGATGTCAAACACAAAACATTCAGCCTCCAGAGAAGTCCTGTTTTGCTGAAATTTTCATAGCTTATGGAGACACAGAGGCAATCTCACAGAAAGTCACTGGATCAAAGTACAGTGTTGTTCATATAATGCCCTATTTTTAAGTATCATTTTAATCACCTATTATGTAGAAAACAAACATTTGGTTTAACCAGACAACACAGACCATTGTATGACACAAAGAACGCAGATACTGGTGTTGGACACCGAACCACCACAGATGCATCACTTTCCTAACTTTTACTTTTTTTTTTTTTGACTGCACTAAATGAGTAAAATCATCTTCATACAAAATGGGGATCCACATGGTGCATGCGAGTTCTTATTTTTTTCTTCACCAAATTCAAAAAGGACCTGGACATAAATCAAGAATTAATAAGACAGCAACAGTCCTAGATTACTATCCCAGAGCCTGATAGTGATGAAATGCAGCCTGATTCTACTCCACCATGGGAAGGACTACACTGCCCAGGTAGACTGGGGTCATGGATACCCCTCTAACCAAGCATTTTCAAATAACAAAGAGGTGAGTCAACGCTTTCCGGTGAAACGGCCGATTTAAAGTTCTGCTCAATTGAGCTGAGCTAGTCTAAAAAAGTGACAGGAGGCTCACTCCATGTACTGCACTTGTGCTCTGAAAGAAAGCTAAAAGCCAAATCTTGCTGGCAATTAGCTCAGAACTAGCAATAAACTGGCTTGTCACACATCAGGTACAGCCCAGATTGCCCACTCCATCAAATATCCATGACGGTTAACACACGCTCTAGCAGGTGACATTAAAAAGAGGAATAAATGTATACTGCCATTTAAAGAAGCAGATTATCAAAGAAAATTAAGATTTAGCTGCTAAAACCATATAAAATTCAAGGACAGTAAATTAGGCTCATACATTTGGACAGTTGTGTTTAAAGACACTAGCAGGTCTTTAGTGCTGCTCATAAGTGCTAATGAGAAGGTACTTCCAAAGGGGGATACTTTATTGATGTACATCAAGGACAATTTATATTGAAAAACACACTTAATTCTTTCCTCACGAAATAAGGGAGACAACAGGATTAATTATCAGCCTTAATACTGGTCTCAGTTTTGTCTGAGGTCCACACTGCAGAAATAGCCTCCAATCAAACTGCCCCGTACCTTTTATTTTCTACTTCTCCCAAAAATCAGTACTATTCTTATTTTTTAACTTAGATTTCTGTAAAATACTACAGCAACACAAGGTTCTTAGAGTATGCCTCTGTTGAATGAACTATGCCTTGTGATCTCAAGATGCATCTTCTAAACCTCCTTCCCCTTAAAAGTGGATTTCTACTTATTTTCACCACTGGAGGAACTTCCCTGTAACTGCAGATCTTTCATAACTTCTCGAACCATGTCAGCTGGTGCCAAGTCCTCAGGGAGGAAGGATGGAGGCACTTCTCTACACGGATGCCCACTCCAGGCACATGTCTGCCCCTACCAGCCTGCAGCCCGTGTTTTCCCTGCTGGCAATCACGTACGCCAAGGGGAAGATTCATCCCAGTAAATCTAGCACAGAATTTACCCTTCAGTCTATATGTTAATTCAAAATGTAGCAGCTAACATAGTCAATATTTTAGCTAACTCTTTTTTGGCGGAGCAGAAGAAAGTTCCTGTTCAATATGATAACGCATATTCAACTGAAGTCTAACACAGTGTGGTGCCTTAATAGTTTACTTGTTAAGTATACAAGCCTTTGCAGTATTTTAATTCCCATGGGATGCCTTTTTTGAGAAGCAAAATGCCCAAAGTGTCTGCTTTTATTCTGCATCTCTAACTTTGTTATCTAAAATACTACCTATTTCAACAAGGAGATAAAGTTCAAGTGCATTTATCACAGACTTAGTCTTACCAAAAAGACACAGTCACCAGAGAAATGAGGAAATATTAACAGGAAATTCAAGTTTTTGCATGAACTGTGGACAGAGAATAAAAAGGTTGCAGTTATAAATGTATATAGAAGATCATGACAGGACTGTCAGCTCTGGAGTCTCATGGAGCCTGTTATTACACGACCATTAAAACCACAAGTATTTTACCCCTCTTTGATATTAATTTCTGTTTACAAAATGTGACGTAAAAGGAAACGTCAAATTTCTAATGATCAAAAAAAGGACAGGAGGTTGGGTGTATTAAAAAAACCAAATCAGCATTTCAATTAACAGATCCTTCCTTTCCACCTTTAAGCAAATTAATTTTCCTGAAAAAAAGAAGTCTTCAGAGATGAGCAGTTAAAGAGAAGCTTGACCCCACTGGCCCGTGGTACCTTTCCTATGTAAGGTGTTTGTGTCGATGTAAGAATTAGGCAGCTCAAGAGGCAGCCAACTCTAACACTGCTCTGACTTTGTTCGCCAACAGAGTGCTGCTGAAATCTCCAGATATGCTGACCAAATATTTATTTACCACAGCATCAATTTAGCCAGCAGTTAACAACTTACAGTTAGGATTTTCATGCATATATAAAGTATTTAGCCCACTGCATATTCAGGACTATTTCTTTGCATGGCCAGGAGTAACCGCGGGACAGCTACTCCTTCTGCAACTCTTTTGGTTTTCTGGCACAGGCAAAAAAAAAAAAGAAAAAAAATAATAAAAAATTACACAAATAAAAGACCAGGAGATCCTGCTCTTCAACTCAGTATTTCTGCAAGCTTCGTGGACTTGCCGGACTTGTGGAGTTTCCACACTGTTGCTATTTGCAAAGAACATTGCTTATTTCAAACAAGTCACTGGGAAAGTAAATAAATACTTATTCTGCTAAATAAACATTTAAAATAAAGAGAAGACTGTCCAAAGAGAGAACCACAAAACCAGTGTATGAACAGAGATGTATGTAAAGAGCCTTCCTTTCAGATTTTCCTATTCCCTTATGGAAAAATGTTATTTTGTATTAATACGAGAGAACTGCAAAAAATACTTATTTAAATTACTTACTCAACCTATCTGTTCAAGTAGAGAAAGAGCTTCTAGAAAAAAATGTAGAGTATTTATAAACTGGAATAGTTTCATAGGCTGCTATTACATGCCTTTTAGGAACTCTTACCATCTAATTAAGCATCTCTGACTTGTGCATTTTAAAAGTCTCTTAGGTTCTCAAATGTATTTTATCCTTGATTCATGGTATGAGGTGGTTCTTACTCTGAGGATCCTTCCCACCCAAATGCACACAAAATCAATTCTCCAGATGAAAATGTATGAATTGTTCTATCTCTGCAGATGTAAAACTATTATAAAGGATTCTAAGCAACACAAAAGGTAAGGAGAAAATACCAACACCTTGGAAGTTTAAATCCATGGTACTTATTTTGGGACAGTCTCCTTCTTTCCCACTGGAGGTTATTTGAAATTACCAAAAATATCAGAGTCTGGGAATGGAAAGATCCTGAACAATACTGGAAGGAATTTCAGAAAGTCAAATAATATACATTAACCTGAATAGAGTCACCTTGATTACCAAGGTCATGTCTGAAGGAGCGATAATGGGAATGTAGGGGAAAAAAACATCCTAACCAGGCAGTTTTGAGGCTGGTGTAGGGTTTGAGATTTTCTAGTGTTACACCGTGAACTTGTGTATGTTGTTTCACATTCTGGACTTAGGCCAGTGGTTTAATAAGCAAGAGTGTTGGACGTGTCTGAAAATGAGAAAAAAGGCAGAGAAGCTACTCGTGGCACAAGAGACCTGGGAGGGTGGAGGGAGGAAGAAATATAAATCAAGTGGGGAAAGTGAAGTTCATCTGCGCTTCTGGAAGCAATACATATGCACCCTCCTAAATGAGAAATTTTGAGGGCTGTTGAGCACTCTGCTAAATTCGGTGTGTTCAACGGCCCTGAAAATTTCTCATTTCTCACCTGAGGACCATGGTTTACTGGCTGTACGCTGGACTTGAGAATTAAATGGGCAGAGATGTTAAACTACTTCATAAAGTCGTCTGTTACACAACCTGCTAAGTAACTTGGTGAACGTCTTTCTGTGTGCACATTTCATTTAGTCTAAGATCTTTCTTGTTTCCACGTTGAGAACAAACCAGGTCTTTCCTAGGATGATATAATTCAATGACATTACGCTTTGGTAACCATTCGTACAAAAATCATTGAAGAAGCATCCAAAAATCAATTAATTTGCAGCAGCGTATTGCACTGACAATTTACTTCAGGAATCTCATGCTTATCACCAATTACACTATTACCACAGTCCAAAACAGATTCTCAATTGTATTTATTTTAATTAAAACGTGATATACCTATAAGCGAACAAAAGATGGCATTTGAGGTTTTTATACTTGTCTGTCAAATGCATTGTATTGCACATTTTCTTTTACTGTATTTCAGCTTTTCCTTGAATTATCTTATCTATGTAGCTTATTTTCTCACAGTAATCTCCAGTTATCACCAGAGATGCTAGAAGTTAAAAATAACAGTAATAACAAATAAAGTAGGAATAAAAGAGGAATCAGAGCCTGCTGTAACATTAAGGAGTTTCATGAAATGTGCAGATCAGGCAGCTAAGGGATTAGGAAAGGAGGATGTGCTTTCAGGAAATTCTCTGGCTTGTGAAATTTATGAGAGAGAAAGAAACTCTCTACTCCTCACTCCTTCCCCGGAGGATGAGGTTCCAACCCATGCCTCGTGGCAAGTATCTTTCTAGTGTATTCTTTAGACTAATTCTTCAAACCTAAATAAAGAGGGAAGGAGCAGACTGAACCTATTTTTAAAAATGCTCCTGGACTTCTCAGATACTTTTCTTTTTATCACCATTAAATTCAATACGAATAAGGGAAATGCATTTCTCAAATTCTGATCATTCAGAAATCATCCTGATCCTATGAGAACACAAACTTTGTCTCTCCCCAGAAATGGAATATTCTTTTTGTAGATCACTGGAAATTTTTTTATATTAGAGCTTTCATTTTCCATGGGTAACTAGCAAGACATCAGAGAGAAGGCTTCTGGAGCTACAGTGTGGCTGTAGTGGGTCTTTGTTTAACTTAGGAAGAAACACTGTCATTATCAGATTGACTAGGAATTTAATGCTTCACATTCAAATATATCTTAAGTATTGCTGGCTAGAGCCTTTCTGGTTCCTAAAGTGGGCTTTTACGAGGTACAGTACTTCTATTCACAAGATTCTGTTGAAGAGAAATTTCTATTGCAGGTACTCATAAATATCTCTCCTTTAATGAATTTTAGAGTTAGAAAACCATAGCAAATGCCAGGAGTTAGCATTTAACCTACTTTTCTGATAAAGAAAACCTGCTTAATCTCAAATAATGACCACAGTAACTTTACCCCATTAAAGACAAGAAGAAAAAAAAAAAAAATCCAATTATCGCAGATGAGAAAGAACCTCAATATCATTTGTGAGACTAAATGAAGTTCTTTTAATACTACAGTTGAAATAGAGTTTGGAAAAGCTTGTCTTACATTGCATTCAATTAAAATTTCATTCTCTATATTAAAAAAAAAAATCTATTAGCACATCAAGAATTTTCAAGGAAAAAAAAAGACTTTCTGTTTCCATAAACTCTAAGAGAAAAGCATTACAATTTTCTTCCAATAATTTTAGAGGTTCCTTGGTTCTGAAAATAGCTTTTCAGTTAAAAGTTTTGTCATTTGTGTACTTGTGTTTTACAATTCTTAACAGGTAAAGTTAATGTTGTGGTTCCAACTTGTTTCAAAGTTTGTATGGCACTTAAGAGAAGCAAGATTGACATAATTATTAAACAGAGCGTAAGCTGGATACCAACACTCTTCAAATTACACGCAGGTTGTTGCTATATCCCTACTAACTTGAATTCTACGCCGAGATGCTTTTCTGGCAGCAATTTCTTCATGCAGTTACATCTAAAGCAGAATCGCTTCTATTCCAACATTAGTCTTGGGTGTTTCATGACAGGTACCACTTTCTATCAGAACTTAAGATGGAAATATGAAACTAAATTCTACCAACACTTTTGGTTTAAAAAATATTTTTAAAATATGTCTTTTGTTTCTAAAAATATCAAAATTGTTGCTCGTTTAAAATTCTAGGCAAACCATTACTTAAGATACATGAGCATCAAAGCTTTTCTTCCTCTGAAGCAACGTGAATGGAGGAGGGCAGACAGCAAAGGAGGCAGGTAGGTTGTATCACCCTGTGCCAGTTGCAGTGAATGACTTATTTCAGATATCGTAGTATCGTTAAGGTTGGAAAAGACATCTAAGATCAAGCTCAACCATCAACTCAACATTATCATGACCACTAAACCATGCCCTGAAGTGCCACATCTACAATACAGCACATGTGAGAGGAAGGCTTCTGCAAGAGTGCACTGATACAGTCATACTCGCTCAGAGTCCAGCTGGAAAACTGCTGAAAATACTGAAAAACAGGAGGAAGCATTTGCAACTGAGAAGGTATAAACATCTAGAGACAAGCTCCTTAAGGAAGGAGTGACATGTACAAGGCCATCCCCAGCATCACCTCGCACGTTTACAGAACAAGCAGGAGAACAGCGGCTTGTGTGCAAGAGCACAGGGACCGGCGGCTGCTGCCACTGTGCTGCCATCACAGAAGCAATGGGAACAGAAGCAACAACCTCTCCTGGGCTGCAAGGTGCCAGGAGCTGCTCTGAGCCCTAGGTTGGAGGGCAGGAGCACGGCAGCAGTGCCCCACAGCCTGCAACTCCCCCCTGGCAGCCTGTCAGAGCCAGGCTATCACACTCCCCTTCAAGGCAGAGCCTGAGACACTGTCTGACTGCTTTTGTTTTCATCTCAGGAGCTTTCTACGAAGGTGGTGTGTGAATGGCAGATCTATGTTGGTTTTCACCTTCTGCAATTACTCTGTCATAGTAAAAGTTGCAGAAATAAGGAAGGCTTTACTTATTCTGCAAGCAGAAGGGTTAGGAAAACTAAAAAGCAACTAGGACATGGGGGCAAAAAGCGTGTGGAGGAGGAGGAGGAGGAGGAGGGTGCTGCTTGTTCTCTGTTCCACCACCCCCAAGCACGTGGCTGGGCCTGCATGGAAAAAGATGAAGCAGAGGAGATTCAACAGAAGAAATTGGTCTCCTCCAAACCAGCAAACCTCAGACAGGATTAGCATATGTATTCTCATCCTTTCTGTTAGGAATCTGCTAGAAATCCAGCGCAGAAAATGGCCAAGAGAAATCAAAAGGGAGAGAGCTGCTAGTGAGAGACAAAAGGCAGCAGCAGCAAGACTGAGTATCTTGGTAAATCCTGACACTCCTGGCTTGCAAGGGTGAACTATTTGCTGTGATTTTCGAGCATTCAGGGAGCATAATGAGCCAGAACAAGTATTACATATTATTTCAGAAACACAAATGCCCAACTCTTCCTGATTACTGATTTTACCTTCTACAGCTTGCCAAGCGTCAGTGTCACCAAGTCTGCCGGTCACAGCGAGCAGACACACACGGGCTGCTGCTCAGCCTCTGCAGGTCTCAGGGATCAACATCACAAATGCCCAGGACATCAGACACCTCTCCCCATCGGCCACAGCTAAAGAGACTGTTTCATGGAGCCAATATTTGAAATTTGCATCTGTTGTTTTCCTGGTGGGATGTCTGACATCTGCAAAGTACCTTGTTTTCTACTTCTTTCTCTTGCTTTTTCACGCACACACACACACACATATATATACACACACGTGTATGTATGGGAAATACTAGGTATATGTAAACAAAAATATAGAAGAATTTAAGTATAGAATATGTAGGATCTTAAAAGAACTGAAATTGGGAGTTATGGCAGTCAACAGCACATGCTCCCGATCAAAGGAGGTCCAAGCTAGACCAGGCTGCCCAGACTGCTGGCAAGACCACTATTGTGGAACTTGGTAAGAGTGCTATCAAGTATTTTAAAACCATCTCTTAGGTGAGGTTTTCAGGAGACACTGGGTTATCCCTCAACAATACAACTGGAAATCCAACTTTGTTTCCATGATTTTGAAAATCCAACCCACAAATTGATTTTTTACTGCTAAATTATTCCATTTTCCCCATAAATTCACTAACTGCTTTTTAGTGTGTAATCAAATTAACTCATACTGCAAGATAGCCCTGTTAGAGCTTAGGACGGCTAAACAGTTTGCCTTTGCCCTGTTTCAGATTAGAGGTGCAGGTATTTGCCCCCCCCCCCCCCCTTTTTTTTCCTTTCTTTTTTTTTTTAACAGATCTTTCAAAAATTTACATGTGGTGGACAATGATCTTACATGATCTTAATAAATCAACATCTCCTATGGAAGCAGCATATTCTTTCATTTAGATTGAACAGCTAAGTATCACCTAGACCAACAAATACATCCTTCAGATCAAACTTGGGAGAAAGAAGACAGCAAGTGTGCCAGTGTGCACAACCTCTTCTGCACTCCCATTCACATCCAATTACACCCAGCTGCCAATCCAGCATCAATGAGAACGTACGAAAAGCAACTTGGCACATCCGTCCCATTTGATTAGTCAACAGGGGATACAGCTTGTCAGTCAAATAACCCCTCTTACCCCCAAAAAAACCTCCTGAGGGGTTTGGCATCAAATGTTCCATCTAATCAAGAAATGAGAGATTAAACTGCCTTCAAAAAATTCTGACCATTTCTGCTCCCTTCTTTCTTCACATGTTCAGTTTACCAAAGGGACTTCAGTAACAGCAGTTCAAACGTAAAGGTCAGCTCCACGGCAGTTTAAGTAATATTAAAACAATTTAATGGAAATAATTGTGTTTGTGCATCTGATTTTTGGTATGTAAAAATCACAGTTACCATTCTTCAACTGTCTAACTAATTTTCTTCCAAGACCTTTGTTTAATTTTCTCCTATTTCCAGATATCATTTCTTTTATGCTATATTTCTATAAGCACTTGTACAAATGATGAAAACCATTACATTCTGTTTCAGGACTACAGAATGGGGTCATTTCTGGTTTTACACCACCAAGATGCATCAAAGTAACTCAGGCAAAAGCAGCAGAGTCATTCCAGGAGTGCATCCCCAGCAAACCCACTGTGGCAATCTTACATCAACATCCCCCAGCATCATTATAACTTAAGTTAAATAAACAGTTCATAAAACATATTTTACCCTAAAACGCACATCCGAGGAAAGATGAAACTCTTGAGACATTTGTGTCAGCATAGTGATGTTCCTAAGCATTTAATATAGTATCTGCAAAATTTTCCATCTCAAGAATCGATGTAGAGCTCCAGAAGAGAGAAGCATCCCCATCGTCCCTGTGCTGCACCAGAGGGACCTAAGCATGAGAAGAATTCCAAAGCACACCAAGTCAAAAGACGTCTGTACATCTTCGTGACGCTTAGGCAAGTGCTGAGTCCCAGTGATCTGTCATCAAAATCTACCCAAACATTGGGAGCACAGCCACTACACGAAGAAATAACTCCTGTATTTTTATGTGGGTAGGAGCACTTGGATACATTTATCTTTTTTGCCAGCTCTAGACCTTTTTGATTTCCCTGCCTTTTCTGAAGATGAATTCTAATTATTTTATAACACTAAGATGTTTATTTAGATATATAATACTCATTTCAGCAGGTATTCTAGTTACTGACTTTGAAAACTCCAGCCTGTGATTTAACCACACGGCATTTTTATCTTTCATACAGACACAGCCCTATAATTGATGCCTGGGAAGTAACAAGTCACTGACTGGTAAGCATTAAAATGTGATGGCTTGCCTTTAAAAACTGGCTTGAATAAATTTATATTGATGCAAATCACAGGTAATGTTGACTATCCACAACTGAAGCCAAACCCTTCTCATCATCAAATAAATGGATATATTTGCACTGTCAATGTGCATTGGGATGGTTAGGAGGCTGAATACCTAACACAAGACAGCTAGAAATTGTTAACAACTTTGACAGACGAATTTTGAAAAGGAAATCAGAAAATTATATCATTTGCTTGGATCTTAACACGCTGAAAAACACAGGAGGAACTGCCCACAGTATTAGCATTCCCCATAAAAACTGCATTTTCTTTGTGGAAGAGAAGATGCACGCCAGTAGCCTTCTTCACAACCAGCACACCTTGTATTCTGTAGCAATGGCCAACTCAGAGCCTGTGAGCTCACCATAATTCTTGGTTGTGCAAAGCTGCTTGATCAACGATGCTTGGGAGGAGTCACAGTTAGGAGCCTCCACTGCCTCTGAGTACTCTAACCCAAAGAAAAAAGAGATCAGACCAAAAGAGCACTAGCAGATTAGCCCAGAGTGGCCCTATAAACTCTTCCGTGCCCTGAAGGAAAGCTTGTCACAGGCAGATAAGCAAAGCTCACGTTCTGTACTGCTGGAAATTTTTTGTGCCTCCTTATTAAAAAATTCACACAGTTGGAGGTGAACTAATTGAGGTGGTGGAGACAATAACACAGAAGGCACTTAAAATGTAATTAAGCCATGATCAGTAAAGGGACACAGAAGGGAAGAAGCACTCGAAACAGAGACTCTGGGGAAATACCAGATTCAAGCAAAAATGAGAGCAACTGCGCATTAAACCGCGTTCAAAGACATTTCTACACACTGCTAAAAGAACGTACAGAGATCAATTCAAACATTAAGGCCACAGCTAAAATGGAAAAATACCCAAATACACCTTTGCTTTGGATAACCTTCATGTGCTTTAATGCACACCACAGACAGAGGTGTCTTGACATTGAGAAGACAGCCCCATCCTGCACCTGAGCGATTCTGAATCATCCTGGGGATCTAAAAGCAAGAACGCTCCAGGAGCACTAAGTGTCTCAATTGGTTTGGTTTTTCCCCGATAAAAACACCCTTCAGCTCTGCTGTTAGCTGTCCTCCATGGCAGCAACTATTTCATACGCCGAAGAGCACTGTTCACATGTACAACCACTGTATTCAGGAGGGGGAAACAAACCAAAAAGAGAAAAAACATGTACCCATAAACTTCACAAGCCTGACTCAACACATAAAGCAAATTTCCTATGTGACAAACTCTGCAGGCTAGAGAGACGTAGTGGTACAGAATTTAGTGCCTCTTTTTCCCTCGGTGTTAACTATTTTACAGGGGGGAGGGGAGAAGGAATCTATAAAAAAAAATAAAAGCTAATATCCAGTTACATAAGGAATTGGTTTCAGATTTAAAAAAAAAAAAAAAAGAGGAAATGCTAAAATACCCTTTTGTACAAAGGTTTTTTTTTCTAGCAGACAGCTTTGTTTTAAATGGACCTTAAAGCTCTTTTCCAATGTTTTTTTCCTATTAAATTTTTATCATGCAAACCTGCTGAGTTAAGAGTCTTCACGAGAAGCAGTTTCCCCATTGGCTACAAGTCACATGTGGATTTTGCCTCCTTTCCCATTACCCACCATTTGGTATTGTCTCATTTCCCTACCAGCTGCTTCACCATTTCCTGAGCTGCACCATCTCATACTGTGTCCGATATTAGACACAGCAGTGACAGAGCAAATGGGAAATAAACAGCACAGCTGATCAGGACAACTGGCAAAGGATGCAAGCAGCACATCCAGAAGTGCTTCTGAGTGAAAAAAAAAACCCAACGCTTCTTTGTAGGTGCTTAAATCACTTCTCTGAAAACAGAGCAAGATCCTCTCTGGCTTGTAATCAGACAGAACTGTTCTAAAGCAGTCCCATTCCTATTTCAGTACAGATAGGAAGAACTCAGCACTGGATCAGGAGCAAGTGGTTCTGAATGACACAGGTCCCAGTGGACAGGGAAGGGGGGGGGAAGGAAAGGAAGGGCTTGGACCCAGTGGTCCATGAAGAGGACTCAAAACCAAGAAGGATGAGCAGCGTGAGCTGCTGTGTAGCAATGAAGAAAGCGAATAAAGGACAAAAGAATCATTTTCCCCAGGCTAATAAAAAGCGCTCATTGTCAACGAGGCAGACGTTCAGAGAAGCGCACACATCCCTCATGGCTGTCCCCTTCCCAGATTTCCCTGGCTGATTTCAGTTCTAAATGAGGAATGTGCAAACAGCAAGGAATGAACAGACGGACACCAGGACAGAAAACAAAACACCGAACGAGAAGCAGCCTGCTGATGCACTGCTACACGAAGCCTCCAGAGATACCGGCCAGAAAATTGCCCCAGTCAGTGTCTTCCTGTTGAATACAGCTATCATCTCACAGACTGGTTTGCTCAGATTGTAACAGGCAGATTTGTTAAGCATGTTCCGAGGCTAATTTTTACCATTAATGACACATACAGTGTAAAACTTGGGTTGAATGTTGCCAAAGACACCAAGTCAGTAAATATCTCACTTGCAAAGCATCTGCTACTGAACTCTAACCATTTCAGACACTAACTGAACTCTTACTGCTGTTATAGTAGTTACTTTCTATTTAGCTCTTTTATTCATTTTAATAATAATATTTACACAAAAGAAAGAAAACAGCCTTTACATTCCTTTTTCTCCTTCAGTAGGACTTATTAGCCATTAAAAATATACTTTATGCATGCAGTTCTTATAAAAGCATCATAAAACTGAAATAAAACGTGCTAGCAACATTATTCCACTCAATTGACAGTCTAGATAAATCCATTACCATAGACAATTTAAGGATTGAGATTTCTTTTACTAACTACAGTCTTTGAGGAAAAACCTGAAAATACTGGAATACAATGTCTGAGCACTCACTTGTTCACAACAGATACTTAAATTTGAGAAACCAGTTACAGCAAAGAAGCACCTTGTTTACGGCCACTGTGCTGCTGTGGGATTGAAGGCAGCACGTGGAAAGATCAGTGGCAGGTGCCTCTCTTTCTTTTTCCTAAGACATCAACCATTGCATAAAGGTTACGTTTCCTAACCCTCATCATGGTCATTTGACCCAAATCTGATAGCACAGATGATGGAACATTATTAAAGCATGAGGAACCATAAGCTTCATGCTGCCAAAACAGTGACAGAAATGATGGGTGGCAAGAGATGGTTGGTTTATTTGAGTGGAGCTGTTCAGGGGTGACGATAATTATCTGTGAAATGAATATTCATCATATGGGTGAATTCAAGGCTGAATAATACTTCACTAGCAAGCGGGAATAATGTTAGGGAGAAGTTGTCCAAAGCAGACACGGCTCACTTTGTACGGAGGTCTAGTGCAGCTGTTTGACACACAGATGGGTGCCAGGAATTCATGAACTGGAGAACCAGCCTGCAGCACGGGCAGACCTATCCCCTATGTCTCTTTCTAAATGCAAAGCTGAAAATTTGCTAAATAGCTTTTCTATCTCCCAAGGTGTGCTCAGCCCTGCTCCAATAAACACATTACTGCTATTATTTCTGCAAGAAATAAATAGCACTGAGGTATCCAACACTGCACCTTCCTTTTCTCCACAACTCCAAAGTCTTTTCTTGTCATAAAACAACTTGCCTACTTTCAGTAATAAAAATTTCCAGTGACAGCCACTTCAAAGGTAGAGTCTGTCTCTGCCAATTTGTTTCCCAGTGGCACAAGCCTCTGGCTAGCTGCAGTGAACACCTGGCAACTGACTCAAAAGCACAATGGCAACCGCAGTGGGACTGAAGTAGGAGAGTTTAATTTTATTTATGAGCTTTTTTTATTCTTTTCTTTTTTAATCGATGTTACAAGATTGGGATTTTTTTTTTTTTTAAGGAATGTAGAAAGCAGGCTAAACTATTTTCAGGGACCTTCCCTTTCACAACCAAAAAATGAGTTGAACTCCTACATGGGGTAACAGAAACCTGAGAACCCAGAGAGGAGTCCAACACGGCAACAAAGGAAAAAGGAAACAACCCCTCTATCTTCTGGCTCCAAAGCAGGGGAGAGTGAAGCTATGACAGCTCTTCACTGCAACCCAACAGTCTGGAAGTGAGTACCAGGAACTAAACATATCTCCTGGTGCAGGTGGCAGTGGTGAAGGTCCACACAATGTTATCACCATCTGTATGACTGCTCTACAGTCACAAGGAAGGCAGATGTGATCCAGCCCCCTGCCCAGAGCTATCCCAGATCTCCAGTCCCCATGTCAGCCCCGGGAAGCAAGCCAAATTGCTAACAGTACCATTGAAGTAGTGAAAGTGTGAGGAGGAGCCAAGAGATACTTAAAAAACATGCACCAGTGAGACCTGCAGAAGTCTGATCCAGCATCTAAGACATAAAGATGGACAAATGATTCAGTAAGCATGTTTTTTTTTTTAATGTCTGAAAGCAGCTTTGTTTTCTAAGCACAGAATAAAAACAAGCTATTAGCATCCTTCTCCTTGAACACCTGAACTCTACAGATCAAAAGCCGATAATTAATTGCAAACATGAGTTAATCACTACTACAATATCAGCTTAAACTCCTGTCACACCTAGAAGCATAACTCTCACTGATTCCAGGAAGAACTGTATCCCTACAACCAACAGTTCAATTAATCCTTTGAGAATCTATACACAAACCAAACCAACCAGAGAAATCCTACAAATAGTTCCTTTCCAAAACCACTAATTATATACCTCTGGCAAAACACTACTGAGGGTTATGTATCAACACGTGCTACAATATGTAATTTGGAATGTATTTTTTCATTGCTAAAGACAAATATTATTTTCTGATTTACAGTACTATGACTAGTGAACTCAAAGGATGGATTGTACACAGGATTAGTATAGAAACCAGACCTGTGTTCTTCATATTTTTATCCATAAGCAGAAATCTAAAAATAGTTTTCTCTTACATCTTCACAGCAAAATTCTACAGAAGAGACACAGTCTTAATCCACGAACCAAAGCAAAACACAAAACTGCATTTCAGATATCTTAAGATTAAAACCTGGAACTGACTCGGAGAAGTTAGATACATAGGTGAAAAGAAGAACTAGATTTAGTGGAGAGGAGGAGGAGGAGGAGGAGGGCTGCCCTTGTATAAAGGTACCGTGTGTTCATCATTATTTTTACAATAGGTAACAGGCAAGATGGTCATCCAAGATAGGTTCACCAGAATAATCCACTAAGAACAGGCAAATAATTTCCTTTTTTTGCTTCTCAGTTGAAACACAAGGATTTTTTTTCATACCATTCCCTTTTCTTGAGGAATTCTGTATTTCCTCTCAGAGACACAAACGAATTTTGCCATCCATCCTCCAGTACAAAATGAGAAAAGCAACCACAGCGAGAGGAAATTACTAACACATTTTCCAAGCAGCACAGTGGAATACCTCTGGGGGGCAACCATTAGACATTTCTAATAGCTCTAATATTTAGATTATTCTAAATAGATTTATAGAATAATCCATTATTCTATAAATCTATTTACACTCTTGGTAACCGACTTAAATTGCAAAGAAAACCACCAGACTGGTCCAAAGCCAGAAGCCTGTGCACACAATTCTGATTTCTGCATCTCCTTTAATATTCTACGTCTCCAGATGTACAATGAAACTAGGAAAAAAATTATGGCTATTTTTTCTGGACTAAACAGGTACCTCAAATTACAAGTTCTGCCTGCATTCTACCAATCCTATACACATATCCTTCTGTATTTATACACACACTCGTACTAAGGAAGAGGAAAACTCCCACAGAAATCTCAAAAGGAAAATGTTATTGAGAAATTTTCAACTTAATTCCTGCCTCCAGCTGAACAGAATAGCTGAGTGTATGTAGAGCAATCTACAATCCTTTGGTTTCGACAAAAATTAAGTAGCAACCAATTTCTTTAATTTCATTACTAGAAAGGATTACAAGCATGTCCCAAAATTACATTACAGATGACCACATATTCAGTGCCCTGATATGATTTTTATAAAAAAATATAATTAGAAAGTTCTCTTGTCTTGATGACAGCAGCACAAGTAATTACAGAATTGTTTTTCTTCAATAGATGATGAAATAAAGAGATCAAGTGAGCAGACATCATTAATTTCACGCAAGTGTTTGAAAAGAAGGTACAAGGTTGATATGTCCAAACTGAATTGAGTGCAGATGTTTTAAACAATATTTGAAGTCACTCTTTGATCAGAATTTAGCAACCTTCATCGCTAAGAAAAGCGCATGAATGTTTCACAAGCCACAAAAAGACTTCTGGAAAATAAAACTTACAATTGTTTCTAGTTATCATGAATGCTTACTTTTTTACTCTCCAACAATACTGAAATAAATTACCAAAGCCTCTTTGAAGTACAAAATTCTACAGTTAATCAGGGAAAGCACAAGTAAGATTCAATGCAGATTTAGAAAAAAAATTCCACTAATAAACTGAATTAAGAAATTAACATATCCAGAAATGATCAGTCACTATGTTCTCTGCATTTCCCTTTCTATAACTTTTATACCTAACAAAAACTACTTCTATGATACATTTTGCTGTTAAGAAAATCACACGTGAATAATCTTTGCTGGGTAATTGAAAATGAAGAGAAACTCAACTGTTTATGTAGTTCAAAACACCAACTACTTTCATTCTATGAAAATATTTAGAAGCAAAGGAATTTCTGGCAAATATTTTGCTGCTTATGCCGTTGTCCATAGGAACTATACACCTCTACCAGGAACCCAGAACCATTGATACTGGAGAACTATTAGAAATGTTACATAAAACCCTCTAATAAATCTTGTCGTTTAAGCACATTGGTCCATTTATTCCCTTAACATAGGTCGCTTTGAGACCAATGCATCTCCATTTGTTTGAAAGGAAGTAAATTTAAATTATGCATGAATTATTGAGGAAGAATGTGGCAAATCCAGCGAACAAAGAATTCTCCATTCAATGGGAGAACTGAAATTCAAATAAATTTAAAAAAGATAAAAATAAAAATAGATTAACCTCAGCCAGCTTAACTAAAATCAATTTTATTAACAGATGCTTTGCAGAGCAGTTCCTGACTCTGCAATGATTTTTTTTCCTCAATGATTAAGATGACACTAACTTCTCCTTCTCTAGTAGCCTCCTAATAGGAAACACTACCTATTTTAAAAAGCACGATGACTGCTTACATGCCACCCATTCTAGGAGGCCACTTCTATTGTCTTGCTGCTTGTCCAAGAAGCAGTGGTATTACAAATGACCAAAGCAGGACTGTGAAGGAATGCCAGGAAACAAATAAGAGAATCATATATTACAATTAACAAAAGAGAAGGACGGTGAAAGAATGGTAAGAACTAGATAAGGGAAACATGCTGACTCCAAAATTGCATAAACAAGTTGCTCAGAAGTAACCTATGCTCATTATAGTATCATTGACATGGTAAAAACCTGCCCTCAGGTAGAAACCTCCTACTCACAAAAGGCCCTCCCTCACAGAACATGGGTAGTAAAAAAAAACAGGATACAGTGTTTTTAAATGAAGGTGAGGGAGTGTAGGAACCAATAAAAAAGAGCTATGAATACGTGCTGACCAATAAGCAGTGTAAGAAATTAAAGCTTTTTCTTAAGGTAACATATAAATACATCACAAATATCACTTTTGTGGATGAACCACCTCTACCCATCTCTGCAAAGAAATAAAATAAACAAATATCTTGACTCTGTGCATGTTTCGGCTCTTTGCACACCAAGTAAAGAACCCACACTTGGGATGACAGCGGGAGCACATTCCTGTGGTCCCATGATGCATTTTAGAAATGCCATCCACAAGAAAGCGGAGTAACCTTGAGCATCTCCAGGTTTTTCCAAGTTGATTCACTCTTCTTTATTATTTGTTTTCTGTTATTTTAATTCCAGGAAAAAAAGGGTCTGAAAAGTGAGGTTATATAAATAATGATTGAATCATGAAATACAGCACCTTCCATTAATTTTCTTTGCAAGGCTCACACAATGGGGTTCTTCACAGTAGTTCAAAAATCCTGTGTGACACTAAGCACCTTCCACTGAGTAAGTCAGTGGCAACATCCAATCTGTTTTTTCACATACTGCCATTTTTTCAGTTACCAGAAAACCAGACTAGGACTTGTCTAATAGCCTATTTCTGAGCACAGTACTTAAAAGAACCCAGCTGCTAATGTTCTTTCTTAGAAATGCAACTCCCGTAGCAGTTATGAATTCCAGTACATTAATACTGAATAAACCACAGTTAATCTTTCAAAAATCTTATAAAACTTAACATTTATGTTTCATTAGTCACTGTGCTAATATTATCATTTGAATTTGCTGGCTTCATCATCCCTTGGTGATTTTCGCAGCAACTGTTTATATTTTGATATCTGACTTTTCTAGGTCCTCAGACAATTTTCCCTGAGGTTATCACTGGAAGTGACTACATCAACCTTACCCTTCGCTGTTTTGTTATGTAACTGGTGCTTGGGGAAGAGGTGGTGGGAAAAGAATCGGTCTGATGGTGTTAAACATTACCTTGTTCCCTTCATGCTGGTTTTTCCCATCTGAGCTCAAGATACTTCACCCACTTGCAAAGCATTCCAAATGAGTGACAGTCAGCAGGATACTGGGTTCTGAGCAGCTTCCAATAAAACTGAAACTTTGAAAGGAGAACCTTAGATTCCAAATTCACAATTTACTTCACATAAAGACCTACAGAACTAAGTTCAGACCTATTTGGGTCTCATTCTCAAAAGAGAAGCAAATTCAGACTCTAAATGAAGTCGGATACACCCATCCTGCTGTTCATCCAGCTACCCAGCCATGCCACTGACTCGCTGAGCTGCTTCTTGACAGTACAAAATCTTCTGACAGACACATAAATGAGAAACCCTGGGAAGAACTGCTATTCTGTTTCAGCATCTGCTCTAGAAATGAAGATAAGCACCCAGATTTCTAGTTGCAGGGAAAAAAAAAAAAAAAGACAGACAGCTCCTCTTTGTTTCAGAAAGAGTGACATAGAAGACACTGTGAGAGTCTGTGTGTTAAAGTGGCTTGTAGGGCACATGCAGAGCTGTTCACTGGGTCCCATGGTCTGTAATACTTGTCTTGATGCTCGTTCATATCTTGGTTTTAGGTGTTATAGGAAGAAACTCCATTAATATAGCAGGGACGCATTGCAGATACCAGTGCAGGCTTTGACAAACAGAATTCCAAAACATATTAAATCAAATGTTTAAGTCCCTGCTGTAGATATTCCATTAGTATTGGGCACAGGTTACTGTAAGGATTGCTGGATCTCCGTTGCTGTTACACTGGTTGAGTTTCTCTACCCTTCTGATTTTTATTTCTGTGATTTCTGGCATTTCATACCACAGAAAATTTGCGATTCAGAGAAGAGAAGGGAAATTAGCATTGTAGTTTGTATCTGTACACTGACAAATGGATTGTTAAGCTTGTGGAACATTTGCAGAATGCTTTTTTTATTCCTTAGATGAGATTTGTTAGCAGGGGATTGGAAATGCACTGTGATCCTTCTTGAGTTGATTTCCTTTCTCCGTAGTTTTTTTCCTCCCTTTTCCACCCTCTCTCAAATACTCACTTTTTAAATCAAAAGAATTACTTATGAGAATGGAACAATTTTGATCATACCAGGCATTTTTTTCACAGAGATGATGGCAGATATTGTAAGATTGGAAGCAGCAGTACAGGAATGGTGACAGCAGGTTACAAGCTTTTGTAACACAACTGTGATCTGGGAAGGGAGCACCTACTTCAGCCTTGTGGGAAGAGAGTCTCTTTGCACATTCACTTTGCTCATGTATTTTGAATTGACGAGGGGAAGAAAAAGTATTCCCTTTGTGAGACTTTTAAATGAAGCCACAAACACACAGTTTCCTCCCTCCAGCTATTCCAAGGAGAGAACTTTCCAATTACTTGGCGAATCAAGAAAGATTATCCAGAGGGGGTCTGAATCTAAGTGAAGCTTTTCCTTTCCTTAGTGTTTGCAGATGCTCCCTACACGGAGGAGAAGGCTGCAGTCCAGGAAGCCACAGGGAGCTGCATCTCACTGCTTTTTTCTCTGGGTGACAGCAACAGCACCGTGATTAGAACACAACCAGCCAACCAAAGCCCAGCACAGAACACCACAAGCCCCTGTTTCTGCAAGGGAATACAGGAGGAGACAGCGTATTAAAGCTTGACGAGCGAGGAGTCTTTTACTCTGCCTCGTATGTGATTTTTTTTTTGTTGGACAACACGATGCTCACAAGCACTCAGCCCATCTGGTGTAACGTACAACAGCAGGAGACAGAGCTTGGTAGCTACCGCTTCCTTCCGCTCGTATACAGCCCAGAAATCTGAAGGACCTTTAAATTACTCTTTACTGAAAGCTCAGTCTCTTCCAGGAGACAGTACGAGGGATCTGTCGTGTGTCCTCACACAGACACTGCCACTCTACATCAGGCAGGTACAGAGAACATGCTGAAATGACCAGATTTTCTGAAATGAGAAAAATGTTGTAGACAACACTGCAAGTCTAAAACTTAAATGTCTGGTGTTCTCAAACAAGCGAAGAAAGATTCTAGTAATTCAAAGTACTTCAGCAGTTCTGATACAGGCCCTAGCTACTGACCGCACGTAACCAGAAGTTTTCTACGTTAGTTTTGTATTTTCTTCATTAAATTACAGAATTTCAAGAAAAGTGCTTGCAAAAACAATTGGTTTCCTTTGTTATCCACCTGCTCCTACCTTCTTCTTCCAGAACTCAGGAATGCTTCATTCCACAGTGCTACAATCACCCTCCACAACAACTCAACATACAGATCTAAATAAATTCTGCATCTTAAAGGCTAAAAAAATAAAAATTAAAAAATCCCATCCTCCATTAACCTCCAAATCTCATCATAAAGAAAGCAGTGGGAACATGAGAAGTAAATAACTACCCAGCTGAAGAGTTCAAAACTACCACATTTCTAAAAGCCTGCACAGCAGTAGCTCGTTTAAGAAAGAGACTTTCTTTCCATTTTATGGGGTTTTTTGTCTTTTTCAAAACTAATGATCTCCCCTCCAGCTGCAAACATAAAAAATAGATTTTATCGTGTCCTGTTTACGTGTTTCAAAATAGCCATTATAATATTCTTTATTTTGATAGTCTTCATCACATGAACACTACTGGCAAAGGCTCCGAATTATGCAACTAGGAGGTAGAGCTATATTGAACTGTTCTACCCTATTTCATCGACCACCAGGTTAGCACTGATGATGCTTAAGCTCTACCTTCTTGATATCTAAAGGAGTTTGGGGATGCTTCCCGATACATTTTTTTTCACTTCTTTTTTCACTTCTTTTTTCACTTTCTTTCACTTCTTTCACTTTAAACTTTGTGGAAGTTTAAAAGCACAAGAGTCCTAAATTCACCCAGGTAAGTGCTCCAAATCTCTATTAAAACAATGAAAAATCACAGTCACTATTTTGGCATCAGTTTCCTTGGGAGGGCTCAAAAAGCCACAAACCTGTGGTATATGAGAGCACTATTACAGCGTTATATGTAACAGATGAAGGGGAGAAGCTAGTGAAGACTGGCTCATTTACCTTTACATGTCATTTAAAAATAAAGTACTTGAAACAAAAAGCACAGGCTATATACAGCCCAAATTCAACTCTCTATAGTCCTGGTACACACACCAAGCAGATCTGCTGCCCTGAATAGATTTACATAATTCTGAAATCAGAGGAGAATATGGCTATTATGTAAAAAGCTTCTGCTACTTCACAGATGACAAAAAAACACCATGACATTTTCCTGACAGGACAATTTCCTACCAGTGCTTGTCATCATGCCTCATATTTACATCTATGATGAAAAGTGAAACTGGTTTTGACTGGTCATACGAGGTTAAGAGTTACATGTGTTTAAATCTTCCTTCCCGGTAAGCCTAAATTTGCTGAACTTTTAAGTCACAGCAAAACAGACCGTCGGCTTCTGCACCTCACAGGTACTTTTTCCTTCCTAAGGAAAGAAAGTGCCTTTCAGCACTGCAACATTTCTATAGCCTGTGTATCCTCACCATTGCTAGAGGGTACACGGGGCAGAAATGAGACTAGGATGGCAACAGCAGCAAGCCAAAAATACCAGGGATGAAAACAGCAAGGGCCTCAGGCTGATGAGCACAGCTTTCCCACGTTGTGACCCAGGCCTCTTCATGAAACCAACACTTCATTCAAGTCAGGTTTTGAACACTTAGCTGGGTTTGTTCCCTTGCTGTTCCTGAAGATAATTTTATGTACGTTCTTTACGACACATTTAGTATGCTACCAATCTGCAGCTTTTGTCCTACAAAAACGTTTTCCTTACTTCTTGGGCTAAAAGGGCAATTCTTTGTGAAGAGCTCCAAAATGTCATTTCCTAGAATACTAGCAATGCTGACTGTTTTCCCACAGATTTACCAGAAAATACTAACTGTTGGATCCTCCTGCTAGGAGTAACTCCAGTTTGCCTTGCCCCTAATGCAGTTCAATATATTTATCTTGCCAGAAAATACATGTTTGTCTAACCAGAAATTTACCACCGTATGCTCCTATTGTTAACGATCAATAAACTGTATCATGCCAATGACTCAATCCCAGATGCTTATCCTATCAGGAATTCATTCCTCTAAATTACTGTTTTCTACAAACCTGTAATTAACCTAAAAGCCATAAAGCGTTCTCGTACTGCCAGTATTTGTGGAATACAGCTCCCTTCATATTTACATAGCTGGAAACAGTGAAAAGTGTGGAAGAAAACAGTTCTAATGATGTCAACGTGCCACAAATAAGCTAGAAGTGCAATCTATGTATGGCACAACTAGGAAAACTTTTCTCCTCGCAGCCAGGTCCACCGATGAGTTTCCCAGCAAAACGAACATTTCTGACAACGTCTGCCAATTCTACCCCATCTCTTTCAAGTACAAAACACTGTGTTTACCAATTCTTCCAAGAATTAATTTACTGTGTTTGCCAATATCCCCAAACTATATGATATTGGGTCTGCCAGGAATTTGCATCATAAGATCCTCTTGCCAGGCTGAGATATTGTAGATTTACATATCTGCAGATAAACAGGAGTTGAACATTCCAGTGACTAAGAGAGTGCATTTGAAAATGTAGACGTTATCCAGTTGGCACTGACTCCTCAGGAGTCAATGACACGTTGTCAGGGAAGCTTCGTACTTGCTCACATTGACTTGCTTGACCAGTAAAACTTAGCTCAGTTTGAAACAGTCGGTGGTGTTATTTGTTAAATCTGGAACCGTCGGATAAGTTGATGATGCCAATAACTCCAGACACAGAATGTATCTTGTACCAGACTCTCCATGACTCAACAGTAACATCTACAAATCGTTGCTCGATCAATAGATTGATGCTGTACTTACTGGGTGGGTTTGTTTGTTCTTTGGGTTTTTATTTTGTTTCTTCTTTTCTTTCCTATTTGTATAAGAAACATCTAATTTTCTATTAAACATGTGAAATCAACCAATAAATCATTCCCCTTTGAAGAGGAAGAGTTGAGATACAATTTCGGGAACTGTAAGAAGTACACAATACTGAGGCTGTCAAGTAGTCTATATTTGGGTATTTCTTTCAATCTTTAAAACAATTGTGCTTGGTAATTTGCAAGATCACACGGCCTTTCAAACAAAACTTCTTGACAGAAAAAAAATGTTTTGGAAAATGCTACCAGTGTATTCAGTTCCATAGGATATATCTGAGATCTCTGGAAAATGTTTCCTTTGAGTTTATGCCAGGTAGAGTTCTAGTTTATACAGGTTACATAATATGGAAACACAAACACCCACGTGTAACAATTCCAGACAGTCTCAGATTTCAACAGAAACTTTGTATAGACATAAATCCTCAGCATTAACAATAACAATGAAATAGGTCAACGGCTCACAACAAAAAACTGCGTGGAAATAGCTGAGTTATATCAGTACTTTGAGCAATAAATCACATTTTACTCTGAAGCTATTTATTAAATTCAGATGACTGCCCAACCTAATTTATATAACCTACCATGCATAAGTCTAATTTATATCACCTACCATGCTTAACTAGCCCATACAAGTTTTTCTACTTTCTAAAAACATCTAAATAGGTCATTGTTCTCACAAAACCTAACGAGACCACTACAGATACCCCTACACTTGTTCCTGTTAGAAGCTTCTCTATTCACTTTTTTTTTTTTCAAAATGATTTTCTTCTCACATTCCCTCATTAGAGCTCATCTGATTGCTATCACACCCTTCATCATTACCACTTCATTCATGATTGTTACTATGTCTGTCTTATTATCTATTCTCACACCTTTCATGGGTGAAGTCCATGGATTTTATTCTCACTGTGCAATCCCTTCATCCATCACACATTAAGTACAGGGTACTGTTCCAGCTGTAGCTGGTAGGTGGAGAAGAATGCTATGTTATCACCTGAGGATACAACTACAGATGTCCTCTCAGTTGTAACACACAGGTTTTTATGCAATAGTCTTAATCAACGGCATGATACAGAGCTCTCCTTGCAGGTCAGTCCTCTATGAAATGGGATGTTGTTGGGTTTTTGGCTTTGATTTCTTGGGTTGGTTTCGTTTGTTTGTGCTTTTTTGTTTATTCTTTTCCCCACATTCCAAAGATATGCCAAACGTGAGAAAAAATTTGTTGAAGACTTTGATGAGGGGGTTTAGAAAAGAAAGGATTTAAAACAAATTACGTGTACAGTTTTATGGATTCATGCCTGATTAAGAGTTCCTGGATCAGGAATAGTGTGGTCAGCAGGAGCAGGGAGGGGATCATTCCTCTGGACTCAGCTTTGGTGAGGCCAAACCTTGAACATGGTGTCCAGTTTTGGGCCCCTCTCTACAAGAAGGACGTTGAGGTGCTGGAGAGGGTCCAGAGGTGGCTACAAAGCTAGTAAAGGGTTTGGAGCCTGTGTCTGATGAGGAGAGGCTGAGGGATCTGGGGCTGTTTATCCTTGAGAAAAGAAGGCTGAGGGGAGACCTTATTGCCCCCTACAGCTACCTGAAGGGAAGTTGTGGTGAGGTGGGAGTTGGTCTGTTCTCCCTGGTGACAAGGGACAGAACGAGAGGAAATGGCCTGAAGTTGACCCAGGGGAGGTTCAGGCTGGATCTCAGGAAGCATTTCTTTCCAGAAAGGGTTGTCAGGCACTGGAATGGGCTGCCCAGGGAGGTGGTGGAGTCACCATCCCTGGAGGGGTTTAAGAGCTGGGTAGATGTTGTGTTTAGGGACAGGGTTTAGTGGGTTTGATAGGGATGGGAATAAGGTTGGACTTGATGATCTTGAAGTTCTCTTCCAGCTGAAACTATTCTATGATTCTAACTGAACCTGACTTTTTTTCTGGTATTGACTAAGCAACTACCAAGAAGCACCAAGAACTCTCCAACTGCCAGGCCCTGCACTGTGGAAGTTGGTTGTCCTTTTGGAAGGAACACACTACAAGTGTAGTCAAATCAAACTCGGGCTGAAATTTTACACTCAGCTTTACAAACTGCTTGCTGCTGTTTGTATTTTGAGCTCAACTGTTTTTATATTTTAATTTTGTGTTGCTTGCCACATTTAGCTTCAATTTGCGTCAGAGGAAAACTGTATGATTTAAATCACTACGGAACTACAGGGATGAATTCCTGGGAAGCCAGACAGACACACTTAGAGTGCAATTACTAACTCAGACCAAACCAAACTTGTCACAAGAGAAAACTCAGATTTCCTAGTACAAGCAAAGTTCAGCTCCATCCTTACAAACCAGCACACAAGTATATGTTTTTAAAGAAAACTTTTATGCTCAATACAACAATAAAGCAAGCAGCATACATTAAGGAATGACCTAGACAATTCAGGAAGGAAGGCGCCTAGAGTATTTAAGTAATGCTCTGCTTATTGATAAACTACTCTAGAGGGTATAGTAATTTTCTACTAACATGGACATGAAGCCTTCTACCGCAGTTTGAAGCAGTGCGAGGCTATTGCTTCCAAGAAGAAAAATACTCATGCTAGTAAAATGTACGTTCTGCAAATTCATACAGTATCTCATAAAAATTAATTAGAACAGAAAAATCTTGGGGCATATATTTCCAATAAAATCATCTTACAACATGAGTGTAAAATACCTGTTCATCTCCACAAGCATAAATCTGATTCCTAATAGGCCAGTCCTGAATAAGCGAGGTAAGTTCATGCCTGACAACCTCTTGCAGAAATGCACACTAATTTGACCATTTCTCCAAAATTATTAATGCAATTGCTTTCAGAGGCAGCGTTCTGGAAGAATAAATGCAACCTATGACACACAGGCTGGGTTCTTATGTCTACAGTAGAGTGATTGCAACCCTTTTATACGTGTCCAAGGTAGTGCTGCTACAGCTAATGTGAATACCAACAGCAGCAACACTTTGCACACAGGGAGCTCTTCAGAGGCCTAAGTCAATGCAGAGGTTATGCTTTCACAGCCAGGATTCTCAGTCGCAAGGGAGCTGCTTTAAGCAGATCTACAAGTACATTTTACATCATCTCCAATCACAACAATAGAGGCCCAAGCTCTCATAACGTGGTCATGATCAAGTAACTTAAAAACGAACCAAACACCTCAGTTGAGTTTTCTATACAATGCTTTCTTGAAATCTGTATTTGGGACTTTTTTATACCAGTGCTGGAGTTTTGTAACTCTCTGGAGGGAATACATATACATGGATTGAGGCTGTATCTCTGGCAGCTAGGTATTATTTCTCCCATGAATTATACCTACTTTCAGACACTACCACTATCACCGCTATTATCAAAGTAACTTGATGCAGAGTATCTGCAGTAAAACCAGAAAGGCTGTGGGAGCCATGCAGCACAGCTATTCTCATTTTTGCATTCATTTACACATCACAGAGGAGACAAACTTTCCAGATTCAAAAAGCCTATTTTTTTATTTTTTCCCATTAAAAAAAAAGAAAATTATTTTAATTCTCAGAACACTGGAGAAGGCTTTTCTGAGTGAGTGGTGAGGGACTGGGTTGCTTTGGTGGTGGCGGGGAGTGTTGGGTCTTTTTGTGCCTTAGACTTGGGGTTTGTTTGTTTCTTTTTAGTAAGTACCAAATTTTTTAGCTGAGAAGTACTGGCCATACCATAATGAATCAATTTAATCATTTCCTCGAAGGACAGGGATTGACTGCTCCAGAAGCCTGCTGCTGTTTCCTTTAAGGGGACAGGAACTCTTGCTGCTTCTGACATACACTCAGATTCCTAAAAGTACTCTCCCTGCCTCATCTTCCTGTGTGAATTTGTGACAGAGCTGAAGGCAAGAAATAAGCCACTCGGTCTGTACAAAGCACATTAAATGAAGCACAGGGGTTTCCACAGGCAGCCAACTATGAGGGAATGCTGCAGTATATTCTGATTCTTTCCTTCCATTTCTTTAGTCTTTGTCTCTAAACAGTTACTTTTCCTAACCTCAGCTCAACCATCACAACAAGCTCTGAAATACTTGTCCTAGACTTTTGTCTGTATAATGCAAAAGACTGAAAAAGAAAAGTAGCTGCTGGCTTTTTTTTTTTCCTTACAAGACACTAAATGTCTTCAGGTTTTAAATGACTTGGTTACTTATATGATTAGAAAATTGTTGCATTTGAATTCATTGACAGGCTTTGTAAGCACAGGCAGAGACAGGCTACAACCTCAGCGTTGATTTTGTACCACAATGCACACAACATCTGCAAAGTTAGTAAATATTTAATCAGTCAACATTAGTAAGAAGAGTAGCTACCTCTAAAGAAATATTTATCTACAGCTATCACGTGATGGTCTCCAGAATACCAGTCACTCCATCCTGCTCTTACTTAAGAAAAAAATAAAGTAAAAATCCTAAATTTCTGATCTTATAGTATGGTTAAAAATACATACAAAGTGGGTTGTCACTACAAGCCTTTGAAATCAAAATGTCTGCTAGTCTGCTGACAACATGAGGGTTTCACAGTAAGTAACCAGAAAGTTATAAACATAATTAGGCAATAAAATAAACAATTTACCTTGCGCAGACTGGTCAATGTTTTTCCTTTTTCTGCTATGACTGTTGTAATTAAGTCTTAGCTCTTGGCTATATTCATTCAGAGTTTCTCTTGAGTCGTAAGATTGCCTTTGCTTTCCCCCATCTTCACTTTCATCTGAAGAACTTGTGTAAGTTAAATCCACTTCGTGTTTAACTTTTGACAGTGGCTGGTAGGGTTTGCAGTCCATCTGCTCCATCTCTGATTAAATAGGCTCAAAGTCATGAAAACAAGCAACTGGAACTCCTTAAGGAAATAGTCCTGGAATAAAAACAAACAACAGTAATCCATTTCAGATATTGTCTATAAAATAAAACTGGGCATTTATGAGCTAAGTTTAAGTTGATATTTTATTAATATCACTATAATCCAGGCAAGAATCTGAACATGTTTCATTTTACAGTTTTACTTTTTAAAACTAAAACTTATAGTAGATGCAGTGCATCCTGTCCCTTCCCCATGTTTCAGGACACACTTTGCTTGAAACAACATCTCAGGGGGTTTCATCCAAGCGTTTAACCTGAGATGGAACAGCTCTTCAGAAACAAACAGCACCTAAAATAGGGCATTAGCATTAAAAAAACCAAAATTTTTTAAAAATTAAATAAATACGCAGTTCACATCTACTCATCAAGGTGGGCTTGAAAGCACCCAAGTCAATAAAAATCTCTTCAAGAGAAAGAACTAAAAAGACCAACTGAGGAGCTGTCAGCCTGCCAGAGACCAAGGCCAGCTGACAAGTGTGTCGAGGGGGTTCAGTAATGAACACAAGTTTTTGTGCTCTGGATTGATTGCACCATAGCAGGCTGACGTTAATATCCTTGTGGAGACTAGTTACTAATAAGCACTATCTGCTTCTCCAGAGCTATTTGCTTAAATAATTTATTGTTATTTGCCAACATTGCTTATTATTGCCTAAGAAGCTCAGTACTTATTTGATGAGTTACTTTACTAGCCTGATCTGCCCCAGAAGAACGCAGAGGTGCCGTGACTTACAAGCGCAGAGCTGGCTTAAAAGATTACCTGATGACTCTGTAGAAATAGTTACTGACAGGAAAAAGCCTTCCTATATATCCTGTCCGACAGAGCAAATGGAGACGATGCTACAGAAACCAGAGGAAAATGAGGAGAAATTACGGGCCTCTAAGGGCAAGAAGATGCAGTAGACAGGAAATAAATTTTGCCATGAAGGCAACAAGTGCAGGAGCCTCGGACACACACGGTGCATCCTGCTCTCAAAAGCGAAAAATGAAGAACCCAATAAAATTAAGCTCATTACTGGAAAAATTAGTAGTGTATTTATGCACCCTGACTCACAGGAGGAAAGAAAAACTACACAGAAGTTCCTCCTAAAAGATAACATTGCATCTATTTATCAGGTTTCTTTTTTTTTTTTTTTTTTTAAATAAACAAAGTACCAAAATTCATTAGGATGTACAGAGACTTGTAAAGATTGGGCTGCAGAAAACTAACTTAACAAACATTTATTCTTATCCTTTTAAAATAAATGTTAATAACCGAAGTCTTCACCTTTTATGAAAACAGTTTGTAGCAGAAATATACTTGATGATGTTGACCAAGGCAGTGGATAAAATCATTTAATGTAAGAAATTAATATTAGATTCATTGAATATTCCAGGTGTTCATTTTCACTGGGTTACTTTTATACGTGCTATCTCCTCATGTGCATTTTCTCAAATCTGAATTCATGTAAGAGCTCCAAAAAAACATCCCCTTAAGGCTGCAGTCCTTGCTGTCTTAGGCGCACGCTGCACAGACCAGAACGTTTTCCACCCTTTATGGTGGAAGGCTGCAGACACGGGTGTAAGGCAGGCAGATCCTGAGCTGCCCACTCATTCACCGTCATTGAACATCTTCAGCTCACCCAGCTAAATCTTCCCACCCCAGCTCAATTTTCCCAAAGTCATTTACAACTCCGTGGTGCTAACAGCTCACGAATGGGCTGGAGTTACAGCACCAGAGCCTCAAATGTCACCGTAAACTTTGACTTCCTTCCACACATGGACTAAACTTGTGCTTCCTTCACTTTTTGCTCAGGGCATTAATGCCTCATAAATCCACAGCTACCTGGCCTGCTATGAAAGCTGGTGATAAATCTTTTGAAAGAACTGGAAAAATACTTCATGAAATTTTTCAGCAAAAAATGCTTTTCTGAGTCAGGAACACATGACATAAACCAGATCAAATCTTCAAGTTTTCCTACAGTAAGAGATGGGGTTAAATTTAATGAACGATGGTATGCTATGGTAACCTGTATTTAAACACTGCCATTCAAATACTGTAACCTTATTTCCTGTTTTATTTGGAAAAAAAAGACAACACAATAAGCAACTTAAAATGCTGGAATAAGGCAAGACTTTAAAGAATATTGCCTGGATGTTTACACAGGTTTCTTCAAATAACTGGCCTTCAAGTAACTAAACAAAACACCCAGCCGATCAATAACAAGTTGACCTTGTCAGCAAAATGATAAAGTCTCATAAAAGCTTACAGTTCCTCTAAGTGACCTTTCTGTAAGTGTCTTAATGCTCTCCTCCTTCACAAAGAACAGCACTTTTTTGACCTTTCCATCACTGCTCTGTCACTGAACGGTTTCACAAAATATTTAACCCCCCCAAAATATTACAAAGTGTATAAACAGTATGCTTGTTACACGTATAAACATATATTTATATTAGATATCTATTTAGGCACTGAATAGCGAGCAATTCTCAACCATACTTTAAAGCAGGTATCATACACAGTTTACAGTTAGATCTGTAAAAGAATACACAATCATTTAAGTTCACAATGAAACTCTTTTGCAAAGTGAAAAAAGCCAAGTATAAAAAGCTCTATTAGATGAGAAAACACCACCTTTTAAGTAACAGAATCAACATAGAAACATATATGGGTTTATATTTTTAATGTATGATTTATGCAGCTTTCTAAGTGCACACTGTACACCTTACTAGAAACTATTTTCGAATTCCACCTGCATCAGAAGCCCTCTTACATCAGCCAGCTATCTTCCACCTTCTGCTTAGGTCAGAATCCTGGGTGCTCTGAAGCACAGTAACATTAGGGCTGCCGTGGCTCATGAGAAAGCCTGTGATGAGAGTGTTTGCAATGCACATACTAATCAATAGGTATCTCGTAAGAAAACTCACTATATGCATTTATACTGCACAGAGGCTTTGTACTCCAACACAGCGATGCCACTGAGATCACGATGCTTTAATAGGGCTCTGTAGAAATCCTCACCAGGGGGCTGTGATAGGGTGCCTGTTTCATGAGTAATTTCCATACCAATTACACACCATCAGATCACTGGTGGCATACCTAGCTGGTTACCAGTAAGTCCAGAGTTATTTAGAGAGGTCAGGATATGGATGAGAATGAGTATTATGTAGCTGAACAGGGTCTTCCAGAAGCGTTCTTCAGGAATTACAATATGAAGAACCAGTTTCGGCCTCCACTAAGTGCTATGTACAATACTCAGATGTTCCAAACTACACAGAATTAAAATGTAATTACAGTTACGACGCTAAAATATAATCAGAAAACTGTCCTTGTCTGCATATATTCAAAACCTGAATTCAGAAGGCAGCCTCCTGTAATTCTGTTTCTCATTCTCAGAGCACAGTTCAATCAACTACAATCCCCAGCTCCACATTGCTCAATTCTCTCCTATATTTCTTTTCATTCAGTATATACCCTTATCTGAAAGCTACCATTTGCTCATTACCTTTTCAGACCACCGATTTCTGAAAATGAACTACTAAGCAGGTATTTCAGCTCTGGAACGCCAAAGGCAATAAGAACAATACCTTTATTCTGCAAGACTTTACTGAAATACAAAACTAAAATATGAAAGGCAAAACAAAGCAAACACTCCTGGATTTAAACCTTTGAGAAATGCAATGCCAAGAAAAAAAAAAATAAATGGAAAAAAATACTCTGACCTTGTGCATGCCTTCAAAGCTATATCCCTCAAATATTTGTTTAGATATTATAAACAAAGGAAGTCCTTATGTCATCCTTGAAGTTCCATGTTTTAAAGAACAGTTACACACAGCGAGAAACACACCAGCTAAAACAGCTGAGCAGCAGCAGAGCAGGAACAAATTATGTTTCCAGATGATGCATGGAATTAGTACTATGAAGGAATGTGGAAAGTCTGCAGGATGGAAGCAGATAATACTTCCCACTGGAAGGAAAAAACTCACACTAAAACCAAGACAGAGCGATTGAAAGTGATCCCTAGAAGACTGACTGAAGAGAACAGAATTTTTTAAGGAGCTAAAAATTTTAAGGAACTAAAATTCACATGAACATTTTCTGTGGATCATAAAATACCAGCACATCAAAAGATGTTTGAAGATGACACAACGAAGTATGGATCAGTAGGTACGACACGCCCGGTACTTCTCGGTGTACGAGGAGGATGGGGAAATACCGAGACACTGTGTTACCCCTGCGAGTGACCTACATGCTGCCTCCTCAAGAATAGAGTACATTTAAAAGAAAACAGGGGGGCAATATGGGACTTCACATATCTTTCTAAATCAGCTAGGTAAATGCAAAATGCAGTTTTCAGGAACATGCCACGGGTTTTACGCACTCCCTGGAGGATGTGCTGCTTTGACCTGGGGATGGATTACACTCACACATACATTTGTACCTGTCGTGGTGATAGATGCAAGTGGAATAAGGTTCTTTTTCACATTTAATGATCTTCATGTAAAAATAGTCCAAGTCTCATTTAATTCAGGTTAACAATGTAATTCACAGTGTTGCCCATTTTAACTAAACTTTCAGAGAGAAAACACCACCCGATAAAATTGTGAAGTCAGGTTGTTGCAGCATTTTGTGGCATATGGCAAGACTGGAAGTGAACGGAGAAACATACGTTATGTCAGCTACTCAACTGTGATACAGAATTCTTGGCCAACACGTGCTCTTCACTTTACTTGGAGAATTGCCACCGACTGTAAAAATCACACAGCTTCTTAATGTTTTCTTTTGGAAGCCCATCACTCAATGTTAGTGAGCGTAAGTAATGGAGGTTCAAACACAAAAGATCAAGCTCTACTGCTGCGGGACAAAATACACCCCTGATTCAGGGTGATATATCCTGGACAGATTCAAAATATATCCTGAACTTTTAAGTTTTTTCTGAAGAACTGTGTTTCAGAAAAAAAGGATTCCTGATTATATTGCAGGATAATCCCTTGTGTGAACTTTTCATTTGAAGTAATGAAAACACTGTGGAAAGTATCTCAGCATCTCAATGCTTCAACTGGGAATCCTGTGGGACATGAAGAAGTCCAGGCTTAAGTAAAACTACTCAAGTGCTTGATATCTAGAGATTTGGTACTGAAGACACAGGCACATCACCTAGCGCCTTTGCAAATTCCTACCTGTATGGCAGGGGCAATACAGAGAAAGAAGTAAAGGAATTCTGACCTATAATTGAAGGAAAGGATGTTCCCCCTCACATTCAGCTATGCCTGGGACAACTAAGCTTCGTCCCACTGCTCAGGATGTTTCCAATATAAACTAGGCACTTCTTCGTAGTAAGTATATCCAAACAAAGCATTAAAATGCTTGTCAATGGAAGCTCAGGTTGCTCTCCACCATTATGATTACCATCTTGGTGTCAAGACTGTAATTTTACATGGTAAAAACCTAAAATTAGGAGACTCCACTTAGTAACCAAGTTGTATGAAAATACAGTTTAATCTTGGAGCTCTTCTGAAGTAAAGAGGTAAACAATATCACAGTGGTTTTTTTCCTATATACAGACTAGGCAAGTGGTATCATTTACCTGACAATATCACACAATAGCAAGGTGTACACATACTTATCATAGAATGGTAGGGGTTGGAAGGCATCTCTGGAGATCATCGAGTCCAACCCCCCTGCCAGAGCAGGGTCACCCAGGGCAGGCCACACGGGAACAAATCCAGGGGGGTCTTGAAAGTCTCCAGAGAAGGAGACTCCACAGCCTCTCTGGGCAGCCTGTTCCAGGCTCCGTCACCCTCAAGAGTACATTCATCATGTTGAGGTGGAACTTCTGTGTTTCCCCTTGCTACGATTACCATTACAGACTGGTCCCTTCTACTTGACACCCACTCTTCAGATATTTGTAAACATGAGTAAGATCCCCTCTCAGTCTTCTCCAGGCTAAACAGCCCCAGGGCTCTCAGCCTTTCCTCGTAAGAGAGATGTTCCAGTCCCCTTATCATCTTTGTAGCTCTCTGTTGAACTCTTTCTAGTCCTTGTCCCTCTTGAACTGGGAAGACCAGAACTGAACACAATACTCCAGAAGTAGTCTCATTAGTGCAGAGTGAGAGAAGAACCTCCCTCGACCTGCTGGGCACACTCTTCTTTATGCACCCCAGGATACCATTGGTCTTTTTGGCCACAAGAGCACATTGCTGTCCCATGGGTAACTTATTGTCCACCAGGACACCAAGGTCCCTCTCTATGGACCTTCTTTCCAGAAGATGTACCCCTAATCTCTACCAGTACATGGTGGTGTTCCTCCTCAGGTGAAGGATTCTACACTTACCCCTGTTAAACTTCAACAGATTCCCCTCTGCCCAGCTCTTCAGTCTCTCCAGATCTCTCTGGATTACAGCACAGCCTTCCAGTGTATCAGCCGCTCCTCCCAGTTTAGTATCATCAGCCAGCTTACTGAAGGTACACTCCATCCCTTCATCCAGGTAGGAAAAACAGGATCTCCCTATCATCTAGAAGCAAGCAAGTACTGTCCTTTGGACAGTATCCTGTTGTAAAACACACTGACGTGTAGGAAGTATTGCATTTGTTTATTTGTGACAAGAACGTGGAATTGTGCTTTGTCTATTTGTTGACAATGCAAATCGTACAGCCATCAAATCGAGATTATTGCTATGTCTCTTTTCCAACTGTGTGCTTAATTAAGAAGACCCAGTAAGACCTAATTAGCAACAATGTAATTTAAAAAATCCAATTTAGTTGCTCAGAGATTACAAAAATTGAAAATAACATGTTCCATTTAGATATTATTAATTTTTTGAGATAGCAATTTAAATTCTGTAGCTCAGTGAGGTTAGCACGTGGGAATAATTTACAACACATCAATAGCATGGAACATCTAAACAACAGTTCAAGTATCAGACTGTCACTGGTACTAGGATACCTAGGCAGTTAAAAACACTCGGCTTACAACTTTGTCTACATTTTCACTCTTCCTGTTTCTAATTAAAGGAAGAAGTCTTCACTGAACAAACCAGCCTTATTCACCAGGGCATTCATGGACTACTAAAGCATAAGAAGAAGTCTAAGCACCATTGTAACTGTTGAGACTCAAGATTTGTTCAGTCAATATCATAGTGAACAAAGCCAGAAAAAGGGAATTTACCTGGTAGATTTCCCGTCCCACTATTATTGTTATGCTTTCATTCTCCTCTATAACAGAGAGATTCCACAAGATGTTGTGGTAGACTTCAGGAGGCCTCAGCAACTAACTCTTCCACTTGCAAAACCAAAAAAACCCCAACAATGAAATGAAAACCTGTGAAACAAAACACTAACACCACCTCTAGGTGAATACTGCTAATGGGACATTTTATTGTAAATATTATTATCATCTATCCAGTACTGTCTACTCCTTAGCTTTGTTGTGGCTTGTTTATATTTAGATTTAAGACTTTTTTGGGGTCGTTTATTTTTGCTACTTTTCAACTTTTATGATTTCTAGAAGCAGCACTGATTCAGCAACATGTTTATGTCCAGCGCAGGCTCAAAATGTTGGTACATTTATAGTGGGCATGTTCTACGGTTTAATGTGTTGCAAGTACATGGATATTCCAACAGGTTATAGTGGGCATGTTCTACAGTTCAATGTGTTGCAAGTACACGGATATTCCAACAGGTTACCACAGCAGCGTGTAAGAACCTTTATGAAGCCACCATTACTCACTACACATAGAAGTGAATTTTTCAGCCTTTTCCTAAACACTTATTTTTCTCAAGTTTTGCTCTTCTAACTCTAGGAAGAAATGTCATCAACTGTTATACAGTTTTGACATCACCTACTAAGTTAAAACTTAAAAAGCTTTTCAAGCATTTGAAGTACTTTTTGCAAGAAGACCTGACTAGTCCTGACCACAAGACCAACACCCGTATCACCTTCATTTGAAGTATCACTTGGGTTACTATTTGCGTGCCTGACACCATCGTGCCTGAGAACTGATCTTACTGTTCCTTTTCTTCTTGCTTTGATGTCTGTCAATGTATTCAGTGTCTTCAAGTGCCATTGTTCTGACAAGCAGACCCTCCCAATGGACTTGTACTATATACTGTGACTCCCAGAACTGCTATTACTTGAGCTGGTGTCAGATTGATTTTCTTTCTGTTCATGATAGCACTATGATCTTGCAGGGTGGAAATTACTGATGATTTATGCCTTGATGCAAGCCCTCAAGAACGGCCTTGTATCAGCACGTCACCTGTGAAAAGGTACATCTGAATCCTCAGAGGTCTTTCTAGTGAAACCTTTGATCTCATTCCAATGGAGAATCCTTTGTAATGGATGTTGCTAGAAATTTCTGCTGCAAGGACCAAGAGTCTTCTGTAGTGCAAACTGGAGGCATATTCTGCATCTAGCCATTTTTACCTGTTGGTGGGAGCCATCTTAGCAGAGATTCATTTAAGTTCTCCATCCACAACCTTACAGTTTTCACAAGCTGATTTTAGCCCTCCACACAAGACAGTGCAGGTTGTGCTGGCATTTAAGAGTGGGAACATTCCCCAGCTTTATGTCTTTAGACATGCTCATTTACATAAGGAAACATAACAGACTAAAGCTATACAATTATGCCTTTAGCATACTTGTGGGGTAACAGTCTCTTAGGCCAGGTTTTCCTTTTATTTGGACCTTAGAGCAGGGAACAATTTCCTCTATTGTTCAGGAGTTATTCACATTTTTACATACCACGTCAATTAGCATCATGAATAGTGTTTGCACTCTCATTACAAGTAGCCTCTTGCTTTCATCTTTCTGAGCAATATTCCCATAAAAATGTAACATCTCTTCTGCAAAAATACACGAACAGGTAGGCACTGAATTGGCATTTAAACAATTCTAACGTGGTAAATGGCAACTGAAATCTTCTTGCCTGTTCTGTAAATCAGCCTCCGAAAACTTTGGTTTTCATTTTTTTTTCCCCTGTTGGTAGATCTATGTTAGTTAAGCTAATTATTTTCTTTTCATGTACGCTTTTCCTCATGATGAAAGAGAGAAGAGACACAGGAATTCTGCCATGTTTGTTATGGCTTTATAAAAAGAGTTGGCCATTTAGTTCCACGCTAACGTACAATTCCATACTAGGTAGATACAAAATACCATACGAATTCAGATAGAGTTGAATGTTGAACTCAAATTTGTTTAACTACATATGAATAAGCCCCAAGAATTTTAGGAACTGCCCTGAAGAACATGTAATTTTTGATATATTAGGAAAAAAAAAATCCTTACCTCACTAGAAAATAGTAATTTCTACACCAAAATATTTCTTAGAAACAAGTGGTGGTTGTGTTTAGTAAACCACTACTACATAAAGCACCTTCTCAGTAGGACCTCTCAACACTCCCAGACAGGACAGAAAAAATCCCAACCAGTTCAATGATGAGTTACTGCCCAATTCCTGTTTGCACGTTTTCTTTCAGTTTAAGTGCTTCTGGAACTGATGCCATCCTTTCTCCTAATTTAGGCACCTCTATCAACAGCAGTATTTTAAAGAACACTACACGAGGGATTGAAGAAGACAAATATTTTGGAAGCTGTTATTCTGCAATAACCCATTTCAGTTCAAAAGTAGACGGGAATTGCTGCAACTCATGTTTCCTACTAAGCAAGAAACTAAACTGACATGGCTCAGAAATGAAGTGGTCCTAACTCTACTATTTCAGTGCTGGAAGGAAGATGAACCTTCTGAAAGACATCAGCAGCCTCCGTATCCCCAACAACTACCAAGGGAAATTAGGATGGCTACACAATTTAGGAGAAATGAAACTGTGGAACACTTCTTGTTTTGGAGTAAGTTTCCAAAACGCTCAACTACTTAAGCCCTTCTGTCATATACTTAATACAATGCTATCCCTGTGACCACCTCACCTACAGCACTTGGCAAGGGTACCTTCTCCTTGGCACTTCTGTGATGGCTCCATTCAGTTCAGCTCCCTTTTTTCAGCTGAACAATCGTAGCAAGGAGAAAGAAAAAGATGAAACTGAAATACATGGCTCTTGTCTGTTGCTTTTATATATATGTGTATATATACACACATATCTATACCAGCTGCATTTAAAACAATCAGACCATTATCCCTGTCTTAATATTAGGATGTGCTGTTGTCTTAGTGAATCATTTTCCCTCGGGGACATTGTGTGGATAACAATTCTGCTCGTGTTAATTCTATTTACATTGGGAGCACTGTAGTACACATTTAATGTGAAGCTGTGTTTCTTTCATGAGCAAGAAAAATGTCACTTTCCTTTCCCAAAGCACCAAAAGGCTCCTTTTACTGTCACAGAACACAATTATACGTTAGGGCTCTGCTGTGTCTTTCCAGTCAACAAGGCAAGAAAATGACCTTTCTTTAACCTATGGCTGAATTGCATTATACACGGTTCAGGGGATATCCTTTTTTATATCCTCCTGTACCAAGTGTCTTCTTACTGAGGCTATGAGATGGGCACCTGCCTTTCACATCTGCTGGTGATTTCGGGGGTTTTTTGTCATAAGGAAAAACTTGCTTTCACTTGAGGATTGATGTTAACTCTCATCTCACATTTCCTACCCTGGTTTGTGATGTTTGCAAATACCTGAAAACGCTCCCAGGAGAGTGCCAGCAGAACCTGGCTGCTGGGGCTGCATTTCACCCCACCACGTACTCACGGAAAAGGTCAGGAAGAACTACACCACACACGCTCCGTGCTCTGTGTCATGCTGTGGTCTTGTGCAGAATACCAACGGTCTCAGACGGTCCCCCTATTCCTCCTCCGTTCTGTGAAACAATTCGCATGCCTGGTCTGTCCCATTTCATGGGTGGCTTGGTAATGAAAGGAGAGAGACACTGCCCCCAGCACAGGTATTTGACCTGTGCTTTGTTTTACATGAGACAAGATGCTTGGGGAAGCAGAAGAAAGTAGCTGTGACATTAATGAAGTAAGCCACTGCTGATCTGCACCAGAGAGCAAAGCAGCAGTGGAGGATTTGAGAACACGCTGCTGAGTGACAAACATCACTGCTGAAGAAAACTGCAGCACACAGCTGAACAGAGAACAATATTGTAAAATTAAGAACATTCAGAGACAGAAAGAACACCGTACACATCATTACTAACCACAGTTCATGTCGCACACATGACTACAAAAATACTCTCTCCTAGAAAACATTTGGCATGGCTGTTGATCTGGAGAGAATCCTACACGTTCGTTTCAGTGCTCTTAGGTGTACGGGAGTTCTAAGGTTCGGCAGCTTGCCACGTGACAAGAAGCTTTCTGTCAACTGTTATTAAAGATGACTCATATTAATATCTCCTCTATCTAAGAAGCAAAGTTGTGTAGCTTAAGGACACCTTCCTAAATGCTGCCGTTTAAGCAGCACGTGGTGCGTTGCCATCAACGCTGAAGGGGTGATTAACACGGAGGTAAAATGGGACTGTAGGCACCAAAGGAGACAGGCTAGTAACGAACAGCGTGCTCGTCCTGGGCAGAACACTGTTCTCTTCAAAGCTTGACTCTGAGTTACTGCTATTGTATTACACTGAAAAGAAACAGGATGTACCAAACATTCAAAATCAACTGAAACAGTCATTTCTTGTTCTGTAGTACAAGAAATCTTTGTGTACAGTTGTAGACCAGTTGAAGACCTTTATATACGTCCAGCAGCATTTCATGCCCAAGTGACTTGTTGGCTTGTGAAACGGGCTCCACGCAGCTCCAGCATTTTCAGAAGCCGCTGCATTTGAACACCATTCTGTACAGCAGACTTGCAATCCAACGTATAGTTCCATATTACAGAGTATACCCTGCATATGAAATACAGGTCCTATACACTTTTGAAAGGACAAAACTACTTGGTAGTGAAAATACTGTGCAAAATTGTGTAAACAGCTGTTTACATATATTGATTGTCCCTACCATGGTCAAGGTGTATGTTTTTGGAAGTTGATACTGACTTTGGAATTCACTGTGAACTAAGGATAGGATCGTGACCAGCGGGTTGAGGGAGGGGATCCTGCTCCGCTACTCTGCTCTGGTGAGACCCCCTCCCCTGAGTGCTGGGGCCAGCTCGGGAGTGCTCAGCACAGCAGAGACAGGGACCTGGTGGAGCGAGGCCAGAGGAGCCCCAGCAATGCTGGGAGGGCTGGAGCCCCTCTGCTGGGAGCCAGGCTGGGAGAGCTGGGGGGGTTCAGCCTGCAGAGGAGAAGGCTCTGGGGAGACCAGCTTGTGGCCTTTCAGTACTTCAAGGGGCCTGTCAGCAAGATGGGGACAGACTTTTGAGCAGGACCTGTTGGGACAGGACAAGGGATGATGGTTTTGGAGATTTAGACCAGATGTAAGGAAGAAACTTCTTACAATGAGGGTGGTGAGAAAGTGACCCAGGCCCAGAGAAGTGCTCAATGCCCCATCCCTAGAAACATTCCAGGTTGGACAGGGCTCTGAGCAACCTGCTCTAGCTGAAGCTGTCCCTGCTTACTGCTGATGGGGAACTAGATGACCTTTAAAGGTCCCTTCCCACCCAAAACATTCTATGATCTCTATTACCAATAACAGAAAAAAGACCTGAGAAATATGTGCACTAATTCCTCTGAAGAAGACCAAATAAAAGACAAAAACTTCACATCCACCTATAGTACCCTGTGCAATCACAGAACAAAAGTGCATTGTCCAGGAAAAAAAGAAAAAACCGCAAGCCAACAAAAAAAACCCCCAACAAAACAAAAAACACACAGAAACCACCCAAAAAAATCCACTGTAGATGCCGAGTGCAATCCTTTTCCTGAGTCTGCATATACTCCTCAAGGCCCAGTCCTGACACACGTTCACTTCATTAGCATTTAGCTTTCAAGCAGTGCTATTTTTTTATGGCTTTTACAAACACACACACACATATATATATTGGCTCCTAAATACTTCAAGGTTTTTCACCTATGAAAAGTTTTATTCCCTAGAAAAATCACAGAAATTCCTCCTACACACAGAATCTACTTATATTTTTATATCTTATCCCTGTAAAATTACAAGGAACACAAATAATCAGTTTAAACTAGAAACAATAACATGAAACTTGCTGCTAAAATGGTCATTAGAAGGTCTGTTCCTCCTTTCAGCTCCAACAGTCCAAACCTCGTATTAACAGACTTCCAGCTAAACTCTAATGAGGATTGGAGACCTAATCACAGTTAAAAATACATGCAAATCAAAACTCTTATTCCTACTCCCACATACAATTCTTAGAACTGTCAACTTCAAATTACACGTGGTGAAGATGCTACAAGAAAAGCAAGGAGAGAAATGAAGTGGCTCTGGTCCTGAATGTACTGCTCTATAGGTGCTTGTCTGAGAAGAGCAGAATCTGGTACTGGGGCTACATCACAGCTTGGAGCACTTGGAAGGGGAAACAACTATTTTTCCCATGGCTTCACCTGATCTATATATTTAGGGAATGGAGCACAACAGACCAAGCATCATTTTAACAAAAAGAAGGTAATGATCAAGTTGTTAGTGGAAACAGCTGAAGAGTTGGAAGTAGGAAAAAAATATGAGCAGTAAACTAAGAGAAATTTAGTTTCAAATTTTCTTCTGAAGTTAATGCAATATTAAAAAAAAAAAGTTAAACTATAGCTGCACCCAGCTTTATGTAAGAATTATGTAACTGATGTAAGAAATTGTTGTTTAGTAATACAACTACAGCATTCAATTGATTTCTATAAATTCAAGGATGAGCACACATACAGAACTGGACCAGGGACTCCAGGGCTCACCGGACTGTTTCTAGGTTTTACTATGCTTGGCACCATGATGGCCAGCGTGCTACCTGTGTCAGAAAAATACAAAGGAATCTCTATTTAGATCCACCCCCCCTTAATTAAGACTTTTAGTTAGTTTTGTCTTCAGTTCCTAAAACATTTATTATTATGAAATACGTTCACCTCAATTGATCTTCAAAGTCGGTTCGGTAGCCCAGGAGTTTTCTTCTTACTGAAATGAGCAGCTTGGTCTAGATTTGAAGAGTCACGTCTCAATAACATCGATCTTCTTACGTAATACCTAAAACTGCTGAGAATTAAGCACTATTTCCCTCTAGCTCTTGTCAAACTTTTTTTGTTAAGTCAAGTGCCAGGAGTCTTGTAAAATCTTGTAAAGTACAAAGGCCTTTTGTTCTTTAAAGTGACAATCCTACCTAAGTTTCTTGCTTAAATACATCATAACACTAGTACCTTAGCAAAATGAACAAATGAATAAATGATCTTCTGCTGTAGTGGGGGATGAGAGGAATTTCTGTTTGGTAAAGAACAACACAACGAAAATGTGGCTGCACTAAGAAGATGTGAGGAAACTCAACTGTTGCATTTTGAATGCTTGCTTTCTTAGTTTGATAATTTATGACTGGAAAAATGAGCCCATTAAGATTACAAACTTAAAAGTTACACAATTAAGGTCATCCTCAATGTTAACCTCTTAAATAATATTTCAAAGTGACTTCTATGTGTACACAGTGAAACTGCTGGAGCTGCAATACCACTTTATTGACTTTGGGAGTTCGAAGTATTTCTTTTTCTTTTTTCTTTTTTTTTTTTTTTTTTTTCAGGAGTGGGAACACGTATTCTTTTAAAATCTGCCTTTCTCCTAAAAATCTACATGCATTCCTCTACAAGGTGATGGGAACTGCACTGATGCACAGGGGCATAAACAAGTCCAGGCTCAAACTTGATGCATTTACCAATGCAATCCTGTGATTTTTTATCTGATGTTCCAGTAAGATAACTAAGATAACCACTATGCAAGTACTGGGAGAAAGACTTGGGGGGGGGGGGGGTTTAAAAAAAAAATGAAAAAAAGGTATTTTATTAGCATCTTGACAGAGTCTATTTTACAACCACAGATGTCTGGAGGCTGAACTACTTCAATAAATTTGCTTTAAACCAGCTCAAGTGGCCTTACAGTCCAAAAGTAATTCAGATAAACTGGTTTAGGTGAGTTTGGAATTAAAAATTCTCCTTTATGTATTCAGTAGAAGGAAAGTAAAAGACAAGTTAATATTTTAGTGAAAGTGTGCAGCACACGAAATGTTAACAACTGAGTTAAGAATTCACTGCTTTTTTTTTTGGATAACATCCAAATGTTGGTGCACACAGATCCCGAAGTCATCAGCTGACCAAAACACTGAGTAAGTTTATCTCCCTGATGAGTTTAAACATAAAACATGAGAAATTGAATTCTTATAACATAAATATCTTGCCTCAGATCTGGAGTGTAATCAACGTGATCATATTTACTGAAAGTTAAAGACATAAATTAACGAGTACCATGTGTTGATCTATCAAATTTCAACTTGCTAATCTAGTCTGATCATCATTTTCCAAGTCAAATGGTTATGAGAAATGCTCAGTAGATGTTTAATAATAAACAAATGTCTTTAGACATCAAAACAAACAACCCAAACTTAACACAGAATACATTGTTGTTAACATGTGAAAATAGAAAATGGATCTGCTAGGGATACTGGTGTCTGTAATAAAAAAAATCCCCCTTTAGCATAAACATATGTATTGCCTGCACTGGCAGGATAAGAAAGCAACAAATTTAGTGATCCATGTGGCTGACTTTAAAAATATTTGTTCAGATTTTAGCTAATGGATAGTAATTTTCATGTCACAAATTTAATCTTCACGCTGCAATAACAAATGTAATTGTGAAAAGCTATCTGGAACATTTAAGAATCATGTAAAAGCTTTCTGTCTGTGGGAAGTATCCTGTTCAGAAAGCACGGATCGATTGAGAAAAAGCGTAAATACTGACGACAGAAGATGTAGAAACCTGTCGCTGCTGATTCCCGCTGACAAGGACATTACCATTGGGATAGTGGTACTGCACAGCCTTTATCATGTGGTCCTTTTTATCAGGTCTGTATTGTTCTAAAACCATAACCAAAGAAATAAAGAACAGTACTCCCAACTGTCAGGCTTTTCAGTTCAGTATCCAGTCCTCTATAATCGGAAATAATCTTACATTGGTTAGAATGAGTCTCACTAAGCAGTGAAGTCCTCAGTCAGTTTAGGTTTTGTAGTTCAAAGTTATTTAGCAGGATTAGGTTGATCTCAGCAGAGATGCACAGATTCCTAAGAAGTTAAGGTCTCCTAGATTTAAAACAAATAAATAAAGAAGTCCAAGTTAATAATCAGAAACAGCCTAATCAGATTACGGCTGTGAACTCTGGACTACCACAGTGTTTGCCAGCAGCTCAGCAAGCTTAATCCACAAATGGATAATATGATACAAAGCACTTCTATCAAATATTCCCTTGCAAGATGCTAAACCTATCATTTTGGTAAAGGAAACAAATATCTTTGCTAAATCTAATAAGAGATTTAGACAAGACCTATCAAGGGCTAAAATTGTTAGTTACCATGTTAATCCTTTTTCTCACAACAAACATATTTCTTTGGGTATTCAAATTCATTGTTATTTGAAATAAGATAAACAAATATTTCAATAGGAATATATTAAAGTCCTTTCCTCCTCCAGCAGCAGCTTGTACTAGCAATTAATGTTGAACCCAGAATTTCAAAACCACTCCTCTTCTACAGGCAGTCTGTGTCTCCGATATTTTATGCTCCCTTCTGCATCCCTCCTTTCATCCTGAAGATATCACAACCCCTTTCCTCCCACGTCATAGAAGGGTCCCCTGTCTGTGACACTGCTGATACTACAGTGAGGTCTGAAGGTAGTTCTGATAAAGGTCTGAGGACTGACAATGAGACGATTTTGTTTTAAAAAAGTATGTACATGAAATGTCACCTCTCAAAAGGTACCACCTATAATAATTTTTTTTTCTCTGTCATTAGAGTACTTAAAAGGATACATTTTAAACCCATTATTATTTCTACAGGGTTATTTTTTTTACAGATAATGGGATATTATAATGCTGGACATTGCTGATGAACAACATAACCCCTGCAAACAAGGTGCTTTAGAAGTCTTAACAACTTCTAGGGCATCTATGTGTCAAGGTTTCCCCAGACCTCCTTTCACAAACCAAGACAAGACTGCATTTAAAAACAGCAGTGCCCAATTAAAAAAAAAAATTCTCCCCATATTACCCATTCCTTGAATTATTTTCTATGAAAGGTAAGACTACTTTCAAGAAAATTAATGTTGCTTCTCTTTTATCTATAGCAATAATCATGGGACTAAGTATTACAGAGCCATTCCAGAATACCATTTCATTACAAGTAGTTTAGTGAACACCCCGTGCGATGTAACGTAGACTGCCTCATTAGCAAAGGTCATCCCCACAGTCTAATATTATTGGGTACATTTTACTTGTCAGTTAAGCTCAGATGAATACATACAGTGAACAGATTGAACAAGCCATGCAGATGTTTCCTATCAACTCGTGACAAATGAGAGATAGATAAGGCCATACAGTTCTCATGACTTGCTGATTTCGATGTGCTGGTACCTGTTTAACAAACTGTTCACAGTTACAAGCAGAAATTAAATCTCTGCCATGGAATTCAACTCGGCTTGAGGCTAAGAAGCTGCACTTCCCTATCACAAACAGTGTCATTCTAATATATGGCATTTGCTACAGAAATAAAGTTCATAGGCCACCTAAGTAGTCCAAACTGATATATCTATCTTACAATGAATGCACAATATGGTACTTCCCTGGTATTACGAGTAAGAATCTTTTCCACCCATATTTCTTTCTTGTAGTTCTTTACCCAAAAATCTAGACATGCTTTTCTTCCCAATGCTGCCCTCGTGATCCCTGTTTAACTTTCCACACCTCCATCACCTCTGATCTTCGTTGCTTCACTTCAGTGTAGAGCTCTGACATAGCAGCTAAGTGCCTTCTTGTTGGCACTGCGCCAAACCCAAGGTATAGTGCCCATATAGAGCTCCCATACTGCTACATGAGGTGTTTAGAACACATGACCATGTTCTGCATTTCAGCTCTTCTCTTAGTCTCTAACAGAGACTAATTTTTTTGCTTGTGCTTCACCTGAAAGAGCAACAGGAACTCTTTGTCTGTCAGCCCTGAGATCTACCCCAGCCCCCTGCAGAAAAGCATTACAATTTCACAGTACCAAAACCAGCTAATCAGACTATTCAAGCATAATCCTGCTCAATTTACAGTGAAATAAACTATACCTAAAGAACGTGCAGTTCTGGAATATAAACAGACAACCTTTGAAGGCTTCAGAATCTGCATTTTGGCACGTGGATATTGGCAAATAAACGACCAGCACTGCTTCTGAAGTACTCTGTAGTTATACAATCCTTAGCCTGCTAGGATTGGGGTGAGGAATAAGACTCAGGAGTGGCAGATGGTTTCCCTGCTCCTTTGGGGAGAGGATCCATCCTTAAACAAGGGGAGGGAAAAAACAAAATCCAGGGCTATTAACACAGGGCCATTGCAGTGATTATTTGTCTAGAACTGAGAGAGACGAATTGCCATGGAAAAGCAACATTTTACTGAAAGAAGGTGGTATGATGCTACTACCCAAGAACTGTTTCAGGCCAGTATTTACTCTCAGGATCCATTCCCTGGCAAGAAGGGATCATAAAGATCTCCATAAAGGACAGCAGGACAAGGAGTGACACTTTTCTGTCTGCAAGGACCCAAGCAGAAATATTGTGCTTATGCTGCTCATCGTACAGGCACAGGGGGTTTGAAGCTTCTGGAAGTGTTAGACTCACTGTGTCTCCACTCCACATGGAGTTTACATCCAGTTTACATCCAGTTTACTCAGATGCACAAACTACCTGTGTGGTACATGCGCCGTGGGTAAGCACATCAGCAGAATTCTCAAGGATTCGCCAAGGAAATGAAATTCTGCCCAAACAAAACTTCTGCAAAGAAAGAGGAATGAGTCAGGAAAACAGCCCTGTCTGTGGCTTGTGTCCCGAAATGGGCAAATCTGCTTCGTGGTCTCCGGGCTGAGCCACGCGAGGAACTGCGGGAAGGCACCGACTCGTAGACAAAACATCAGAGGCTGGATTAATCTGCAGCAAAGTAACATTCAGGAAGATAAACCGTGTTTGTCAGGGAAGACAAAACACGATCAGTCCTTTTAAAGCCCACCTCCAAAATCCGAGGGCTTATCCAAGAGGTAATACTGATAAATATTGAAAAGAGCCCTAATTTTGAATAAATGCTGATTGTTTAGGAGAATGCCATGCGACGCATGTGTACATGTCTTCATGGCTATGCAAATAATGTTTCATTGGCTGATTTTTTTCCCCCCAACTGTAAATCAACACTGGTATTTTTCCATTCATTTTTCATGGGAATGCTCTGGGTATGTATTGGACGACTTCTGATTAATTTTCAGTTCTTTTCGAAAAACACAAACATTTTTCTTCAGAACAAAACAGTTTTCTCTAACAGAAATGTAAATTAACCAGCTTTTTATTCTCCAAATAACGCTCGTTTTTCACTGTAAGTATCAGATTTAATGCCAATGGGTATTTATTTTCTAAATAAAACTGTATCACCTCTTCAGTATGATTAATAGAGAATAACTTGACTCTGAAGACAGTTCTGAAGTACAGCTTAAGCAGTCATACATTTATAAGTACTGCCTCCATTTTCTCAGCTAGTTATTCCACTGTTCATTTTATCCCTAGGAAAATTACAGAGATAAGCTTGAAATGTGCAGCCCAGACACAGTCACTGAGTCACTTACCCAAGCGCTGTCACTGACAATGGGATCATACATCTAAGTTATGTAAAAGCACCAGTAGCTTTAGATTTCTTGGGTAACATTTATCCTTTCTTGGTTTCCGACCCTCACCACCACTGTGGTATCACCAGAACCTGTAAGAGCAATTCCTCCACAAATAACAGACGTTCCCTTTGCCCTCTCACCAGGAGAAGGCTTTAGCTACGTTGGAATATATTCTAATCATCTATATGAAATTTGAATTTCTATCAATAGGTGGCAACACTGTTACATGTAACATACGATGCATGTGTGTCCATGCACGTGCACGGTATCGACACAACCATGGCACGCTGCTTCTCATCTTGCCCCCTTTTGCTGCCAATGTTACCCGACACCATTTTCCAACTACACGGAAGTTAAAATTAGGCAGTTCACATGCTTTTTATAGATGGCATGTATGGATCACAGTAATAGTTTAAATTATTTCAGCAATTCTCCCTGAAAGGCTGTAAATTGTACCTGTTGGATTAGGAGGCAGGTACGCACGTGGTGCGTGCGGTCAGTTGAATAACGCATACCGTGGCTGCTACTTGGGGACCAAAAGATTCTTGAGGAAGGCTGATGAGTTGCTCTTGTCCCTTGTGAAGCCCACAAGGCTGCTGGGGCACTTACAGAATTTTCGGTGTATTAAACCTTTTGCTCATTTGCCATCACAATCACGTTTCTTTATAAGTGTCATGCAGAAAAAGCACACACTTCTGAATAGAAAACTTAAAGCACGGTCATCCGTTGAGTGTGTTGAGTCTTACACCAAAACTGGAGCGTATGGGAGGGGAAAAAGTACCAGTTGGGGATGTAAAATTGCTACTTTATAGGCAAAGCTCCTGAGGTACAGCCGGGCTATGTGATTCGCTCAAGGTCAGAGAAGCTGCACCAGTAATCAAAACCAGAATCTGCCTCTCATGCCTCGACTGTGAGCTTCAGCCAAGAGGCAGATGCCACCCTGCAGATCACATTGTATTCACCATGGACAGAAACCCAGAGCTCTCTTAAAGCTGAGGTACCTTCAGAACATCTCACCAGCACAGAGTGCTAATTAATTCACTTTCCAAATGCAGGGTTTTTTTAAAAAATCTTCTATCACACCAAACAAGAATAGGACCAGAAAGCCTAGTGCTGCTAAACCTACATTTCTATATATGCTGTTGGTCTACAGAGAAAAGCTAAAGCCTCAAAGAGCCAGGATTATACAATAAGATAGGAGTTCAACACACACAGATAGTCTTTTGTTATTTTCTGAACTACATTCATCTCCCTTTTCAACTGGGTTTTGCTTCTTTTTTTTTTTAAACCAAAGAAAAAAAATCCAACTGTGTAGTCTCAACTGATAAGAAATGACTTTGGGTGTCAGTGCAACAGGAAAGCTGTAGAAATTCTGATAAAAGCTCTTTCGGGGGGGGAGGGGAGGGGGAAAGAAAAGGCATCAAGGAGCCTTTTGGACAAAGTTTCAGATACCATGGTTACAGCTGACCAGAGAAGGAGGCTTCCTAAAATAATTCTCTTTGGATACTCCGTTAACTTTCAGTTTAACAGCAATGTCACATGCTGGCTAGGGTCAAATATAATAAAACAGGCATATAAATGAAAGAGATTTACAGATTACTTGGGTAGCATTAACAGTGGCATCATAATTCACACTACTTCAAGTGTTATGAGGATAGTTAAAATTCGTCGGGAGTAGCATCTGAAACCGGTACAAACTCTTCCATAAATTTACATACATAAATACTGATATATCTCAATCCACACATATATGGAGACCCACAGCCCTGGTTTTCTTATCTGAAGCGCTATCTTCGTACTGCCACAAAAGTGCTATGGGAACAGCACTGTTCTTCTAAGAGAACCTCATGAAACTGAAAACAGGTTTTAACTGATAGCGTAACGCAACCATCTCCAGGTCAAACAACTCAAACTCCAACTACCCATACATACACACTGGCCAGATGTAAACAGAGGGGCAGTAACCATCAGTGATCTCAGCTACATTTCCAGACGGGGGGAAATACTTAGTTTATTTTAAAAAATACTTCCAAATTTAAGTCTTTCCTCCTCCTCTCTCTCCGTTCTCCTTATCCAGTTGGTTTTTTAAACATGGATATACATGATGCACATCCTGAGATGGCAGCATTCCAGTGACAGTAAATCAGGCTGCTGTACTTACTGAAGTTATTTTCATGTTTGCAGATGATGAAAAACGATGTCTGTAGGACTGCAATCACACTGCTTTGTAAAGGCAAACACACAGCCTTGGCACTGCAGTGAGCTTTGGTAAAATACATTTGTCACAGGGAAACCATAGGATTTTTTTTTTTTTTCCCAGTCAGAAAGGCTGCAAAATGCCTCTTATTCCTTGTGGAAACCATTCAGATTTATACAGTTTTAGGCTGGCCATTTGTTTGTTCATTTATTGCCTCGTAGGCAAAATACTGTGCCAGAAATCAGTATGTAGAATAAAAAAAAAAACCAAACCCAAAAACTCATCTAAATTTTCCTCCCGTAGACATATCTGTGTTCAACTCATCTAACTCACCCTCACAATATAGGCAGATCCACCCATGGACTTACACCTTACCAGGAAGATTTTAGTGGTCATTTATGGAAAATACATAGTAACTACTTATTAAGGTAATCCTAACAGGTTTATCCTTCATGAAGGCCTAGTGAATTCACCGTATGCTTCGAAATATTTGCTCCATCCTCTGTATCTCATTTCTTGCCTGCAGAGTAAAAATTACTCATTATAAAACAAGATTGATAGTACTCATGCAAAAACTCACAAAGAACTAAACGTAATTCAGTGACGAGTGTTACAGATGAAATAAAAATACTCCTATATGCAAAACCTCCAGAGGAAGAACCACATACGTGTAGTGACTGTAATCTAGTCATTAGTTTACAGAAGAATCCCAAGTTTGCTAAGTGCACTATAAATCTACGTAATATCTCGCATGCTAGCTGTTGCTTTTTATCTTTCTTTTACCTGGAAATGTATAAAATATCTTATCGTTAGACGGCTCTTTATTGGCTATCCCCCTGAAGATGTACAGAGAGTTATTCTAGCAAAACAGATTGCTGTAATTTACACTCAAAAGCCAGGCTCAATAAATCGATCTACTTCTTCTCAGAGTAGATCCAGGAACCAGGCGGATCTGCTCAGTCTCCATTTTGCAGGTTGCTAACACACATTTTGGGGTGGTGAGGAGATGGACAAAACACTTCTACAGAAAGTCTCTTGTTCCCTCTACAGACAGAGAACTTGTCATGTAGTTCAGAAACGTGTAACTCCCCAAAAGAAGCTGGCTCAAAAATATCCTTGGATGGGAGAATCTTGATTTGCACAGACTTAACCTGAATTTAATTTTATGAAGAGAAAAGCTGAAAACATTCTGCAAATCTATCACGTTATGAAGTGCAGAAGAGAAAGTCCCTGAAAGGGAAGCGTGGGCAAAACAATTCTACTAAATTTAACTCGGCTACACTGAAAAATGTAAAATCTTTTTCCCCCTCCAGAAGCGTCAGCAGACACTTCGGAAGCGCTGCATGGTGAGGTACTCGCCTCTCCCTCTGCTGATGCGCGGTCCCCTCTCACCAGGAAGGCAGCAGTGCTGAACAGGGAGTAAATAACCTCCCTCCAGTTCAAAGCTTCCCCAGAAAGTTAACTTACCTTATGCTGAATGTATTAATCTTATACAAAATATAGCGTGTGTTTTCTGAACACTTCTAACAAAGCCTCTGATGTAGACAAACTCGTATAAAGTACCAAGAAGCTCTTAAAATACGCATGTAACACTCACATGCAAAGACAGGCAGAGATCAACTCTGCACGTAAAGCATTAATTATAATATCCTGAACCAAAATAGAAGTGTGAAGTATAATCATCCTAAAATAACACATCCTTGGAGGGGTTGGGTGAGGGTGGAGTTCCGCTAGGAAAATGAAGTCTCAGGTTCTTGCGACAGCACACGGTATTTCCAGGGCTAACTCCAGTATAATTTCTTACAAAAATGCCAGCAACAATCCTGCTGTAGTAACTCCCTGGAGATAAAGGATGTGCCAGCTCAGATTTTGCAAACAGAGACAAATGTCTTAGAGGAAGAGGAAAAAAAATAAACTAAAAGGAAAATGACAAATATTTCTTTGCGGATTTTAATACACTGTGGTGATTTTATCCTAACTGAGTTGCCCTCTTGTTTCTTCCCAATTTAATTAGTAGAGGGAGATCTGCTTTTATGTAGTGTTTGGAAATAGTCACAGCTAGAGTTCATCCAACGCACCTTGCATGCCAGATTGTCAGAGCACTAAAAGTTTAATTGATAATAAAGATAATATCATTGCCTTACATTTATATGGCACGTTTCACAGTGAAAGATCCCAGAGGCACTGTTGACTTACAGGTAGCACCAGAGTGGAAATGTGATTGCTATTTCCTACCATATAGCAAAAGAGGTGCAAGATGGCACACAAAATAAAATTACCACCCAGAAGTTCAATATTGTCCTCTGTTCACTCCCCCCACCCTAAGTGCTCTGGTCCTACCTAACAACTGGGCTTGAGTAGACAAGCAAAAGTAAAATTTAACTTTCAAACCTTTTTTTTCTATCCAGTTATTTTGACTGATAGCTCAAAGAGAATGAAGATGTGAAGATACCCCATGGTTTTTTTTTTCCACAGTAATTTAATCACAAAGATCTTCTGAAGCACAGATAGGGAGATTAAGAAAACTCCAGATGCCCGAGTGACAACCTGGCCAGGGTTTCACAGGCCTTGGGTGAACGGCTGCCCCTGAGTCTTCAACATCACAGCTTCTGGAGAAGATGGAAAGAGTCATAGCACCTCAATTCCCTCCCAACTCAACCCGGTCCTTGCCCAGGGGAGAACTGCAGCTGAGCTCCACTGATGACAAAAATTTTGAAAAGCCTTCTCAAAAGCATGGATCCTCTTCACGTTCAAGGAACCCCACAAAACCATCTGAATGCCAAAAATGCATCTGCTAGCTGATGGAAAAGTAACGATCAGCTTGCTTGTCATGACTGAAATGATCGCTGCCTCAAGCAGGATGGGAGAAGGGGCAAACGTCTCTCTTGTTTTTCAGGCATAACTTAGTTCAACCACTACAGAAGACAGCTTCAATGTATTCTGGATGCTTCTAACTAGCATGTGACAGCAACACACTGTTCAGAAAGCAGAAGTGCTAGCCAAAGCCTGATGCCTAGCTACTCTCCTAGACCCCCGCAAGGTCAAGATTCTGCTCAAGGCAGGAAGAAAGAAATCAGCCCCAACACCACCGATGCACAAATCCCTTTCCAGTGATGAATGGTAAGCAGACATCTGTTCCCATACTCCTAGACTTCCCTACAGCATTTAGCATTGTGGCTCAGAGAGATGGCAAGGATCCAAAGAACTGTACTGAACTCATTTAAGTCCTTTTCGAAGGCACATACAGAAAAAGTAAGGCTGCAAAAAGCAATCTCAACAGTGCAAACCTCTCCTCAGAGGACTGGGAAAGATACGGTCTCTCCATTTGTATTCACAACAAAACAGGCTCAAGCAACAACAACAAACAAATGGCATTGAAGCCCAAGTTGTGTTTATCTCACAGAAGCATAAAGATGTCCCAAACCCCACGGTTTTGTAACGATTATCTGAAATCGGAACAAGAGACCAAATCTCAACCCTGACTTAGCAAAGACAAAACATGGAAGAGTATGCAACATCAGTCCTACAACTGATGGCAAATTACAACTACAGGTATTGGTGCTTGGCCAGCAGAATTCACAGTCTCTGCATTCCTCACTATTTCTCATTCCCAGAGGGAATGAGTGATGTTCTAGTTCTCTTCGTTTCATCGCTTAGCAATGTACTGTATTTGGTATAAATTACTTCAAGCCAGTCATGTCACACAGGGTGGGAAACCTTCCAGCAAAGAGCCCCACTACCAGAAAGTCAGCACCTACTGCATTAGGTATCAAATAATTTAATTTTACCTCTCAACTTCCTGAGCATGAAGAAGCAGTTACTTTTCTAAGCTCGTGATCGTGGCCTTTGTTCTTTGGACTACAAGAAACGCAAAAGGCAGACACTCCTTTTTGCCAATTTAGAGTACAATGCAATACAATACTTGAGAATATTCTTATATTTAAAAAAAATATATATATTAATTAAGCAACCATGAATAAATTTCATCTCATATTTCTAGCTGCCAAGTCAGTGTATTTTGCCAAAAACAAAGTAAATCAAAAAACCTACAGTCTTTCACCTGCACTTAAAATACTAAATTGTGTATTGCAAAGAAAGGAAAAAATGCTGAATCTGTTGTTATTACTTTAAGCTCTTTCTGGTCTTCAGTGTGTGAAGGCTACAGTAGAAACTAAAGTAAGATTTTTTTTTTAATTGTTATTATTTAAAACAAAAAAAAGTATCATGCAAGCTGGATCTGTTTGATACACAGAATTAGCTGCCACCCCTATTCAGATGTTTTCTACGGACACAATAATGCTCACATCTCCACTCTTTATGTTCATACAACCCATTTCAATTCAGTTACTGCGGACGCTGAGCATAAGCACAGAAAGGAATCCACTTTCCTTTCACTGGACACTCATAACCATTTTAGATTTACTTCTTTGTTGATAACATTAGAATACAACTTCATCTTAACATTTTCTGCTTGGGTATTTCTTAAAGTATTTGTTACCTCTGAGTATTTCAGAAAAAAGCAACTGCTGTGGTTTAGCCCCAGCCAGACAGTAAGCCCCACAGAGCTGCTCGCTCCCTTCCCAGCCGTGGGATGGGGAGAGAATTGGAAGAGTGGAAGTGAGAAAAACTCCTGGGTTGAGATAAAGAAAGCACACTAGATAAAGGCCCCGGTCTGTGTGAGCCCTGCCCAGCAGTAATGGGAACATCCCAGTGCTATCAGCACTGTTCTCAGCACAACTCCAAACCACAGCTCCACACCAGCTGCTGTGAAGGAAATTAACTCTATCCCAGCCAAAACCAGCACAAAAACCACAACCCAAAACTTTATTATTAAGATAAAAGCAACATATGGATGTATTTTCTAGGTTCTGCTTACTAGAGCAGATGTTTCTGGCAACAGAAACACTTTTATGGATGAGTTACATATTAAATTTGGAGGGGAAGAAAGCTATTAGCAGACCAAGATTAATTTCATTGTTGACAAATGCCAGGCAATACATTCATACACAATAAATAAAATGCATTTACTCAAGAGAAAGACCTTACTATTACCATAGACAACTTAATGAATGTTGTTGCTTTCATATCCTGGCAATGGAAAACAACACAACATAAAAACATTAAGGTGCAGTAAAAAAAATTCAAGTACAAAAGGAATCATTAAATATTCTAAAGTGACGTGGCATATAATCAATTGTAAGCCTGTTCCCATAATACTATATTTACACTGTTTATAGTACTACAGGTTCAGAAATGGGCAATGAAGGTTTTGATTAAAATAAATATTCTTCAGGTTTTGAACCCTATGTGGATGTCTTACCTGCTCCTATCATGTGAGCATTCTAGTTTACTGATCTGTTGGACTGTTCACTATCAATCACAACAACAAGGTGCAGTTTTCTACTGAGCCAAAAACTAGACACGAGATGCTCAAAAAGCAACTAAAAAGTGAATCTAGTACTTACCTGTAACAGGTGATGGCAAATTTCCACCCAGTTGAGAGTTTCAACGTTCAGAACACTCTCTTTTGCAAACCAAGATCTAGAATGTGTGTCACATACTTATTCTCATTTAGAACAGCTACAAAGAACAAAGTAAATGAAATATCTCTTGGGATTGTAAGCAAAAAAATATGTTGAAAGGCTTGGCTTCAGCTTAGAAGTCTGTTATCACATGTGCTACGTTATATATAAACACTGAATGCTTCAGCAAATACGTTTTTCTACAATGAATTATGTATGAACTGCTTTAACCTCCTTCTCCCTCCCACCGTTACAGGCAGTCAACACTCTGCTCTTAGACTGATAAGTCATTCAGATCATCTGTGGTTTGAAGTCAGCCCTGCAGCTCTGTCAGTCCCATCTCTACCATCACCTCCACAGGTGCTTTTGTTTTCCAGGAGCTCAATGCCTGATAATAAACTTTCCAGCAACCATTCCAAATATTTCACCTTCTGCTGTTAATCCTTTTCATGAAGCTTCTCTGGTCTGTTACAAATATATACCCTCATTAAGAGTAATATTTTATATATTTTTTTCCTTTCCGTGTATATTACCACGAGGGAAACTCCAAGTCGTTTCTCTCTCACTGATCCTTTAAGAGCCTGTGGCTACTGCTGATCTGTATTAATTGCTACAGAGAATCCAAAATCTGCATTTTCAAAACAAGCCAGAATAGCTCACTTCATCATTGTGTCAACTGCAGTAACATTTTATCATAGAAACCCTGAGCGCGACGAGGCTGGAGTCTTCTGTGATTCCAGACCAAGAAATAATTTCTGGCGAATTACATTTACTAAGCAATTCAAGGTTTTTTACTTGCAACAGTAATTTCATCAGGCACTTCCCCACTTTCCAAGTCCTTTTAAGTAGATCTGAACTCACCACAGTTTGCCAATCTACAATGTAAAAAGTTTTCTTTGTATATTTAAGTCGTTAGGCTTGCAATTTCCTCCTCTCTGAAACAGTAGAGTATAAATCATCTAAAGTTGGCCCAAATCCACACATTCACAAATAGCTATGGACAGTGCATACCCAAGTACTGGGATTAAACAGGACAAGCACAAACATTCCAGAATAACACAAATAAAAGGATCTCTGAACTCTCTTCTATCCGAAAACTCACTGCTGTCTGAAACCCAGCGGTGCTGCCTCTCCTGTCAAAGTCTGCTTTATTACCTCAAGAGCACTAACAACAGTCTTCACATACAAATACCTCAGCTGCTTAGATAAATTCAGGTACCATGTATATAAAGATAAAAAACAGGCTTCCCAAAGTACCAGAATTTCCAGTGAGAGAAACCATTGCTTCCCCACAACAGGTGCCATGAAATGAGAGAACTAACGCAGCATTTAAATACAAAGGAAGAATCCAGAAGCTGTGGATGTATCTGCCAAACACTTAAAAGTTTCAAGGGAAGCAGAAACACTGAAAAAACCTTAAACCAGCTTACAGAAACAAAACCCACTGATGTGACCAGTAAGGACTCACAGGAACATTTGCATAAAAAAACCCTGAAAACAGCATTTTCACAGGTCCTGATAAAATGTTGATCACATTTTAGCTCCAGAAGACTAGTATCTACATTCCCTAAAGAAAACAGCTTACTGTGAATAGTACCTGTTTGACTTCAGATATTGATTGAAGTATCCTTCGAACAGTAATGTAGCTCTATTTTCATTTTTATGTGAATTATTTATAGCTTAAAAATAAAATCGCGAAGAGCTGCAAGCTAAAAAAGTTGGGGTTTCTCTCCCCAAACTGGAAGGCATTTTAGTATCCCACAGCCTGCGAGTTCTTTTGTGAAACGTTGATTTACCAAACATTTGGGCAAGCAGAAAAAGCTCGGTTCTAGGGTTCGATACTTAAGTGCATGATGCAGAGTCTGACTGAAACCAGGTTGTCAAAGCAGCTTATCAAACACAATAGCCCGAAAGAGAAAACATTTTATTACATTCTTTTATATTTACTACTGATTTTCAAGTTGTACTGTGGAGAAAAGAATCTATAGTAAAATGCAGGTGAAAAGTTTCTCTTCTAAAGCTTCACAATTGTAAATTTTGACCAACAATCTGTACATTCAAAAATCCAGTAAAAAGAGCTTTCTGACAAACTTCTGAGAGAAAGAAGAGAAATTATGATACTCAACTATCAAAAGCTCACAAATACGATCAATGGCAAAGTTTAGATGCTGTATTTAGCTCACCATCAAATCTTGCTTAGCTTCTCAAGCCCAGAATCATTTTCCAAACAGGGACAAAACCCTGAAATCCTCCTCTTCTTGTACTGCACCTGTAAATATTATACCTTCTATACGAGTAAGCAGACATATGCCAGGTACAGGTGCATAGTGCAAGCATCTGAAGCACGTAAAAGACTAAAATGCACATAAATCTATTTATTTAAGACACAATTCAGACAGAAATCAATGGCCTAGATGCAATTCTGGGAGCAGAATGCAACACCCACACTCTATATTTGAATTATGGGGGAGGGTGTCTTGCATAAAACACATGTAAAATAGAGCATCTTAATGTTACAGGCCTTAGATCCATGCCAAAATGCCAAAAAAAAAAAAAAAAGATTCTAGCTTTTAAGTGGTACAGAGATTCTGAGAAGATAGTTTGGTAGGTGGCATCTAGGTCTGCATCTCAACATTTTATGGACAGGTAACAGAACAGACAGTATTTTAGAAAGGGGAAACTTAAACCACCAAAACCTAGACAATTTTAGTATATTTTGCAGTCACTGTCAAGTTTGCAGAAAAAGAATTGGTACAGTCTAAAACCATTTATCATTATTTTAAAATAATGTCAAGGAGTTCTCTAAAACTCTTCAGTCGTACATCATCTGTGTCCTACAGAGGATTCAGGTGGCAAAAAGCATACTAAAAAAAAAACCCCAAACCCAAATCAAAACAGAAGAAAAGCACTTTGTGATCAGAAAGACTGTGGATATAACACTATATATCAAGAACTAAAAACTTCTGAGAGGTTATTTTCACCCTTCCCACCCCCAATAATCCTTTATTCACTAAAAAAACCCCATCATATTACCCATTGTTTCATGTAGAAGTGCATTTTGCTCTGGGATTGTCAATTTTTTCTCTACACCTGATCAGTGCGGGGCAGTTTGACTGGAGCTATTTTGCCCTTTTCCGAGGCAGTGCCTCTGGCTCAGCCCTTCACTCCGGTCTCACTCCTGGCACTGCTCACCACTCACTTAAGAGCATCAACTCGGACCTCTCTCACCCAGCAGCCTCCAGTTTCTTAACCATGAAGCACAAATTAGCCATGATGGCTAAGCAGGCTCTGGCCTTTCATTTACTCTCCTCTTTTATTCTCCCCGTGTGTCAGTGGCAGCTCACATTTGGATATGAGGGGAAACTGCAGCACGTTAACAGCTACACCAGCTCATACACCCTACCCTATGGCCCAACCATCAGCCTTCAGGGTGTTGCCATCAAGTGACTGGACACAGAGAGTACTGCTTGTCTAAGCCCACTCCTGAAAACACTTCTGATATGCTTCACCTTCACTGCCTGTACCAAATGTGTGTGTGTGTGTGTGTATATATATATATGGAGTAGTTACATAGTAGTGAAGTAGATGCATATATCAGGATGACATGCTGCTTTTGGCCACTCCATACACTTCCAGCTCTCTTCTATACAGATTTTTGTCTGAGAAACAATATGAGAGCCAGGAAGACTGCGTGAATTTTCCACGTGTCTCTAGATGCCATATTCTCTTGGTCTGTGCCAGCAATCTGTAATTACTACAATGGTACACAGCTAGCACGCACTTTAGGCTTCTCCCTTGAATGTCACCAATCCCTGCCCAAGAAATAAGCCTAATTAGAAAACAGATTTTAAAAAAATAAAATCAATGTAGTATTGAGCTACTAAATAGCCTTTCACTACAGTTTTTCAGAGAGAAAGCAGAGGCAGATCACGCAAGCCAGCGCATTACCAAAACTCACGTGGTATTTGGTTCTTCCTTTCACAAAAAAACCACCAAACATGTTCTCAAAAGACTGCAGCCCTTTTGTTATACAGACCGTGCAATTCTGAATCCTGGACATGGCAAAAGCAGTAACGTGTTGAGGCTAACACACGCATCCAAATCTGTTGCAGAAATCTGGAAAGGTCTCCATCAGGAGAAGTGCAGAGGTTCCCAGCTCCTGGAGCTCCACCGCTGCAATCTCCTGCTGCACACTGACCAGCCTCCTGTCTGCTGCTTCTGGTTTCCATTCTGCCCAGGCTGGCTGTTAGGGTTGCTAAATCAGATCACTAGCCCAGCTGCTTTCTTACATCTTTAGGATTGTTTGTAAAGCTGGGAGGTTGGAAATTAGGTCTGTACATTCATCTTTGCCATCTCCTTTTGGTAAGGCCATAACCCTGTATATATTACAGAGAACCCCTCATGCTGTGTTAAACTGAAAACGAAGCAGGAACCCTTCCACTCAAAATCCACGGCTTGATCTCTTCCAAGTAACATCAGATTTCTGTTATTACACAAGACTAAAGAAGTAAGCTTTCCACGATCAGGCAAAGGGCAGGGCATGCAGGTCTTTGGTTCTTAGCAGCAGGACAATCCTATGCAAGCTTTGAAAAGTTCTCTAAGTTCCAACAACAGAACAGGAAAAGGTTTTTCCTGTTTCTACAGGGCGACTGCATCACTTTATCCACTACCTACAGCTTTTGGGTGCTGTGATTGTAGATTCACACAGGCATCTATTAAAGATACCCCAGAGGTGAGTTTTGGAAAAAGGCAGGTCCAATGCAGCACAAAGCTCACCAAGTCACTCCCTCCTGGGAAAGTTCACACGTACCATATTACAGGGATGCTCAAGCTGCGTTAAGAGCTCTACAAATATTCTACCTCCAAATCTTGAGTACAAGCTGCCCCTATATAAACAGCAACTGCTGTCTACTTCTTTACTTACTGACATCTTGATTGTAATTTAACAATCACCAAGATACTCCGTTGCCAACTACATCTCCTGGTTTGTAAACTGTGTTCATTTAATTAATATTTCTTGACTTCTTCTGTGAAAAGAAAATGTTTTGAGCTAAAGTTCTAGAAGAGGCAACAAATCTTTGAGAGAATTTCAACACAAACAGTTCTCCTTGCCTCTCTGGTAATTCAATATCGAGAGTTAACATCAACTCTTTAGCTGGCCACACAAACCTTCTGAAGATAGACAGAAAACTCCAATTCTGTTGTCTCTGGCAGAAATAATCTCTCAGTCCTCTTAGCACCATCCTCCCTTTGCTCTTTGGATTCTCCTGCAGCTCCTACAGCAGATTTCCTGCCTGCACATTAGAAGTTTTATATCAACAGACAACTGCATTGTGGTAACAATGGAGGGAAGTGTGTTCAATGGGCAGAAAAGAAAGACTTCATTGAATAAAAAAAAAGCATCTCTTGTACAATGAAGTAATTTTTCTTAATGTTTTAAATAAATGCTGCTTTTCATTCCTCCCAAACTGCATTTATAGTATAATTATATGATTGCTGGGGGCTTCATATAGCTGAATTAAAGGTTTGTGAAAGAGTCTCTCCGCTTCCCTTCATATTTCTCTAACCACCGACAAGGATACTCTCAAGGCATTCTATAATTCAATTAGAACTATCCTCTGAGAAACATATAATTTTATAGAAAGAAGATTTAAGCCATCATGTATCCATTTTTTTCCTGTTATGAAAGCGTTTGTCTAAAAGTCTGGTATGAAATTTAAATAGGTCTGAAACAATCTTAATCCAGCAGCTTTCAACTCTGTCCGACTGTGCCCCCCCAAGCTCACACTTAAACTTCAGTGCTATATGGGCCAAGTATGTGGTGAGTGTATGATGGGATGTATGCATTGTGTAAACACCTATGATATATGCACTCAGCTCGGTTTCTGTGGAACTAAATTTTACACACACTACACAGGTTCAGCGCAATTCAACTGTAACATCACATTCTTAGCCCAGCTACTAATCTGATATACTAATTAGAATGCCAAAAAAACAAGTGTCTGAGCTGATTAGTAAATGGTATTATAGTATCAAAAATGCTTCCTCATCACATAGATTTTTCCAGGCACAGAAATTACTGGTTTGTAACAAATCAGGGAGTGTTTTCTATGGTTTTGTTTGTTTGTTCGGAGGTTTTTGTGTGGTTTTTTGTTGTGGTTTTTTGGTTTGTTTTATTTTCCTAAGGAATGATACAAATGTTAATTTTAGCCAAAAACTAAAGTACTCAATGGCCAATACCCACACTGGTAGTTTTCTCATATGCTTTGCAGCAAACAAAAGCCCAACCAGTTCAAGGAACTACCCTCAAAAAGTCCCAGGTGGCCCGAATCTGTGTTTTAACAAAACAACCAAAGCCTTACCAATAGCAGGAGGTCTACAATTACTGCACAGCTCACCGGTATAGCACATCCTACAATTCAAGATTGAGATGGAATATGGATTTAGATTTGCAAATCTTAACCAAAGTTACAATTCCATTTTTTTTATTCAATTTCAGTTGAATGATAGAACTTTCTCACGTCGTCTATTTTAAATCTCTTGTAGGGATTTAATAAAAATCATTTAAATATAGTTTATCTTACTGATTAAAAATGTTAAGGTAGTGTTATTTTTCTAAAAAACTTTTAAAAATAAATAAAAATTCTGTATTTATATTATACCTATCCTGTGCATCACCAAGTATTATTACAAGAATACAATAACTGAAACTTGATCTTCAGCTTGACCAAATAAAGTAGGATGGAGGAGTAAAATTGTAAAGCAAAATAATGCAAGTATCTCATAAATGCACAAAATTACGAGAGGAACAAAAGAAGGCAAGAAACCCGCTCACAGTTCTGGAATGCTTTGACACCAATGAGTTTGCTCACCCTGCTGTAACTAGAGCTCTTCAGCATCAGACACTACTTTTGGTAGGCATCTGAATTGTTTCAACAAGGCTACCAGTAACAGCTTTTCCAAATGCCCGAGTTCTGAGGAGAAACTTGCTTTGTCCTCAATATATTCTTCGGGAATGAAGCATTCGGACATATCTATAAAGGCAGTGTATCCAGAAGGAACTATGCTCATTGTAGCTCAAATTGTGGAACACACAAAAAACGTAGAGCCAAGTTCCAAAACCAGTTAAATAACGTTCAGTCTTCCTGACAGCACACTCTTGGCCAAGTCTTTTTATGCTCTGGTATTTTAATCATGAGTCTGTAAAGCAAGAATTTTCACTGTTAACAGATACTGCTTTGTTTATACACAACTAAAAATACCTTTGTGTATTTAAGTCATCACTTGTGGTTTTTCAGGTGCCACCTGACATGGATTCTGAAAACAGTCCTGGGGCACAGAACTCCAGCTGTACTGTGCAAGGAAAACAGACCCTGGGCATTTTCAAGTCATCCTTACTGAGCTTATTTTAATGTTTTTGAAATCTGCAGCCTCAAAGCAATCTCTGACTCATCTCTTTCTTCAGCAGAATCAAAACAAGCCATCAAAATAATTCAACTGCACCATGGAAGTTATTTTATATATTTCCTAGTATTTCAGGCACGCCTGGACGGCGGCCAATGCCAAATGCTGATTTTTTTCAGGGTAACCACTAGCTACCTAGGGAAGGGAAGGGAAGTTGCCGGATGACATATCATATTTCATCTATCATAATTTGTCAGCTAAACCCAAGAAGGGTTTCTAAAAAGACAACCTAGACAGCGCAGCAAGAGTTTTATTTTTCACAAAATGCTCCCAGTTGACAAAAAAAAAAAAAAGTCTTTAAAACTCTTACTCTTGATGAAATTAAGCAGATATATTGAGCCATTTGACAATTATTTTTACATGAGGATGCTTTCTGGATCAAGCAGCTCTAAAATGGTGTAACAAATAACACTGCACTAACACTAAATTGACACTTAGACTAGAAGTGACTTTAACTACTTTCATTTTGCAAAACAGGCTGCATTATCGTAACTTTCACTGCACAATCTCATTGTTTTGTAGCAACAATCTAAACATTAAACATACTTCAAAAAGTATTTGTGTAAATGCAACACTTGCAGCATCCAAAACAACTAAAACATTGCGACCTAAATCAAAATAATTCCAGCATAAATGCATCTGAAATCTATGATACAAACTTAAAGAGAACTAAAAGTTATGCCAAATAAGAAAATAAGTATCTGTGTATTCCAGTTTATACTGTATAACAGATATCTCGTGAGCTTCCTGTAAGTAAATCAAGCATAACCCATTGCACAGGCTCTGTCTGCAATCCCTAGCTACTGATGCACTAATGATTCTCAGAGATCAAAAAGCTTGATGGAGAAATAAGAAAAGTCAATATTATAGTTACAATACTATCTACTTACCTTCAGACCAAGACACTTGTCAACATTATATGTTTTATTCCATTTGGATAATCATCATTCACTAGAAAATTTTGGCTGTGTGCAGGAATATACAATTCTGGTATCATTCTCTACCATTTTTAAACCACTGTGAAATAGCCCATCTGAGGTGTAGTTCAAACTGTGCGTAGAAGTAATGTTTGCTTCTGTAATGAATGCAGTCTTACTCAGTTTAGCTGAGTAATACATTGTCATTTAATTCTTCCATTTAAGTAAAGCTGTCCACTACTTACCCCTCTCATCTGGGGCTTGAATGGCTTGTTCAGCTCTGCTCAGGAGTGCAAATTGCAGGAAGTTACAATCAGAAAAACTATGCAGACAGATTAGTCTCCGTTTATTCAACAGTCTTATTGTCAAATCTAGGTGTAGCAGGAACAGGCAGCCTTACAGCAACAGCAACTAGTTTAATTTTGTTTAGATACTGTTCTGATACTTTTGCACAAATTAATTTGTTAACGCCTTGAAACTTGGCAAGACTGAGCAGCAGAAAGGGAAGCAGGTGGGCCCTCTGCTTCCCACTCCCTCTATGTTCATCAACTTTAGCAAGCGTCTTATTGGCCTCTGGTTTTTTGGGTGTCATTTACTTAGTCCAGATCCAGCCTCCCTGCATTTGTAACTGGGACTGCACACAGAAGAAACCAATGCATACACAAAATAAACCCCACATTTCATCTAGAATCAAAAGGCAGTATCATTGACACAGGAACGATGACCCAAAACTAACAAATGGGAAAAGCTCCCTAGAGGTCATTGTCTACCAACCAGTAACAGAAAATGAGTAGATTTTTCCGGGAAAAGGAAGCACCTCTAGATGTATGGACACTGGGTCTGCTTCCAGTTTGTGGTGGCAATGGACACATGTGGATTCTGTCAGCATCCCACCCCCATCTGCAGTGCTCAGTACATTTGACACATACACAGACCTTAGTATTTCATTTCTTTTCACCTCCACGTCAGGGTCAGAGAAATGCTGGGCATTTCCCTCTGTTTCAGCACTAGAGCATATGTGCCACAGGGCAGCTAATCAGTAATTCTAATGGGTGACTACTTACTCTAAGATACCTTACAGTGCCATCAGGCTCATCTCTTTGAATACCAAAGCAGCGAAATTCAATGACGGAAACGTTCCTTCAAGATGAAAATGTATTTGAGGACGACAGAGAAGATGTCAAAATTATGCTTCAGATTTGCTACCAAATGCCCACCTGCGGTTCCGCATTTCCTCTGTGCCGGGCCCCGTGACACGGAGAAACATTATTTGGGATATTGTTGGCAAGCTGCCTGGAACTGCAGTGTTAAGCGTAAGGACTCGATCGGTTGATGTTGCCAGAAAGAACCCTAGGCTAAGACACAGAGCCAACTTGGATGGAGGGAAGAGATTAGTACAATGAGATGAAAAAAAAAAAAGTAAAAAAAAAAAACTAATGGGATAAGTAACAATGCTGGAGGCCTCTGAAGACAAAGCTCGCTGGAAAGAAAATATCACATCAGATTTGTTTCTAAGAAGAAAGTGAGATTACGCTGGGAAGCCCTGAAGAGGAAAACTGCTAAATCTTTGTGACACTGATCCTTGGAACACGGTGGAATAATACATTGTAATATAGTGTTGAAACTGCAAAGACCTTATTAAATTTTAAGTGAGGAAACAAAAAATTATCAAGATCTTCCCTTCTACAAATTCCTCATAACTGTGATTATAAAAGGGAAATAGAATATACTGAAGAAAATGCAGCTGGCAAACGTATCAGAAAGTATCCTGACAGCCAATGAATAACCAACAAAAACCGTATGAATGCTTAGATGACTGTTGTGACAATTTGTACCTAGGGGTAAGCAAACCAAAACAGAAATCCTCCACTTTCTATGTACGAAATGTCTTTAAAAGATCAAAATGATAGCTTTGGTTTTGTACATATTAAAACCTTTTTCAAGGGAAAATCTCTTGCATGTCAGAGCACTTCTGTGAATATCATGACTTGGCTGTATTTGCAGCAGTCCCAAAAAAACCTGATAAGGGGTATAAAATATTCCTTTTAAAATTCCTTATTTATTAAGTTTTCCTACAGCTTATAAGAGCAGTGAAAACCTAAGTAAAACTGACAACTTTTCTATAACCAGTGGGTTATTAATGCAGCATTCTGAACTCCAAGAGGTGACTGGCTGCTCTGCTGAGTCCTGTTTACAAACCTTCCGCTTCCCAGTGACCCAAAAGAACAGAAGAGCTCATTCTGACTAAGTGTGTAACATCCACAAGAATGAGTAAATATTTAACTGAGTTAAAGCAGATTATTGACACAACAGATTTTACGGGGCTTGACACAGTAGGCCTTAAAGGGCAATTATCTTACCAGGAACCAGTTAGAGGGAAAGATTGATGTTAGTGGGAAATGCAGCAGAAGGCAGGTCACCAAAGGTAAAAGAAAAAGCTGTGCTGGCTGCTGTGGACATCACAGGCACCTTGCTGGAGAAGACACCCTTCCCTGCTCCTTCAGCCACCACCTTGTCATCAGGAGAGGATCGCAGCATGAGGAGAAGGACAGCCACAGTAAGCCCTCCAGGTGCTGGGATCATACAATTCCCATCTGATACTATCAGTCTTTTTTTGACATTAGTCAATCAAGCTCCGACACAAGATGAACCAGATAAGAGAGAAAGAAGCATTGCCCCACGTGTAGCTCTCTCCAGATGCAGTCTTTTACATGTAGATGATACACTCTACTTGCTATGTTCTTAGCAGATGTATTCTCATCACAGACCTAAGGACTAGGCTATGCTCACCAGATGCAAACTCATCTTTAATAGAAACCATTTATTGAAAAGGTTACTTTGGGATTCAAATCAGAGGATCCACAGGGAACTAATTCATCCACCATCCAGAGGCCACATCCTCTCACGGCTCCAGGTTCTGAGCAGACTTCCATTCTGCAAATAGAATAGAATCTTTTCTCATAAAATGCATTACTAGCTCACATAATCAGGTTGAAAGACCTGGCATAAACTATTTATTAATCAATTGAATCAAAATAGTTACTAAATAAAAATGATCCCATCGAACCTAAACTCAGTGGTAACTAGAAATCTCAGGACTGTTGTATATAGTGCAGAACAGCTACATACATTCTTATTATGGCTCCAGCAGGAAAAAAGAGAAAAATTTTGCCATTTACCTTATGATAAGTAGGTGGTCTTTGAACAAGACTACAAAGTAATCTTCAAATGAAAGAAACAACTGGGAAGTAGACCTGAAAAGGGTAAATCAGTTCCTTTCACTAAACACGTACCAGTATTCTTTCAAAGATTCACTTGTTTTTGACAACTAGTCAACGATAAAAGAACCTTCCAAATCTTTCAAGGAGTAAATGTAAGAATAAAAAAAAAGAATTCAAAATAAAATCAGCAAACTTCCCTGTTGCCCCCTCAGCAATCCTCAGAGGGTTGAATGTGGCAGCAAACCCCACTGGGCCTGCTGTGTGGCAATGCCAGCGCAGTCTACTCTTCGAAAACAAAACTCTCCAAACCAGACATGCCTCCTGAGCACTTGTCTCCTTTTTAAAGCAGTCCCAGAGGTTGATCGTACCAGCCAGTGACAGATACGTGAATCTAGGGGGAAGAAAACCACGACCTGTCTTTATACAACAATTAAACCCAACAAAAACAACACTGTCCAGCTAGGAATGGAGAGGCAGAAGGTGGAAACAGAAATCAGTCAATAGAAGACTTTGATCAAGCTGTTAAGACCTTGCTTTTAGCATTCAAGAAAATATTTATGAAATTCCAGGGCAAAGCTGTATTTATTTACAATGAATAAAAAAATATGTTTGTGTAAGAAAGGAAAAAAACCAAAAACCACACATTTTCTTCAACGTCTCTGCTCCCAATTTTCCCAGCTGTCTCCAGCAATTAGGCAGGTACTGCTAATAAAATACACACTATTTAATGTATGTCCATCATTAGGTAGAAAAGCCTACAAAGTTAACACCCCTCAACTTCAGTTTGTGCTCAAAGACAATGTCAAATTTTAATAAGCTCACAAAAAAGCATCATAATTATCATGTCCACTAACTCTCTTGAAAAAGATTCTGGAAAGTATTGCTGTAACCACAAAACCATTTACAAAAATGTATTACATGCTGGGATGGAGGGGTCGGTTGGTTGTTTTTTATACCAAGAAACATTTTTGTACTCTGCCCAGAGCAACCACACTATAAAGATGAGGGCAGATAACTTCTGCATGCTTCTCTGCTTGCTACCTTGTGCCATCTTTTTGGATTATTTAAACTCCCTGAGACAGAGGGGTCAGACTAAAGAATATAATTCCTTTGCATTTTTATGAAGATTTAAAATAAGCTCAAGAAGACTGGAGAAAATGCATGCACACATGTGTGTGAAGTCAAAACAACTCCTGACTACTATTGCTGACACCAGCCACTGCAATGATTTCTTCCCAGCAGCAGTTAGATAAGCAACAATTTCAAGAGTTAGACAAAGAAAAACTCAGAAGAGGTAACAGGAATGTTCTGAGGTTTAGATGCATCCCTCAGAGCATTTACACACCTGCAATATAAAACCTGACTGGTAATGTAAGCAGGAAGGAGGATTTATCAGGAACTAATGCCAGTTCGAACCACTAATGTCCATCACTTTCCTCCCAGAAGCTTCATCTGGAGTCTCGGTTCTAAGCCTAAAATGCTGGGCAAGGTTGAACAGATAGGAAGAGGGAGGGGAAAGATTTTGTCCAACTCATAATGAAGCCAATTGGTGTGTTGAGTGCTAACGACAGAGCAAGTAATTTCATACATAATTAGGCATATAAGAATCACACCTTAACAAGGAACTTTCAGATGCCAGGAATTGCAGAGTCCATCCCTACAAAGCTGAATTTATCTCTAAGTACATAAGGGAGAATTCCAGGACCCACGCTTAAAGAAAAAGCACACAAAAACTGTAGGCCTATTGCACAAACAGTAGGCACCAAAGCACCAGCTAAAATAAAACATGACATCATTGTTTAGGAAGGTCATTTTCCCAGATGTACCGTAATGATGAGGAATTCCAGTATCCTTTCTCACATTAATTTCCAATGTAATCTACGGTAATAAAATTACTATAAATCAAGGTTAAATGTAAAGGAGGCAAGGGAAGAACTTGGTAGAATTTCTGTTGCAGAATTATTCATCTTGGCTTTTAAATTACTCTGGAAATACAGAGCTGTTTAGTAAACAGACCACTGATATATTATCTCCTAATAGCAGAAACAGAACTGGTACACCAGGCTGAAACCTGGCTAGCTGGATCCATTTTTTTGTTAACACATTCCACTTAAGTAACGTACGAACACTGCTGGCCTTGCAAACTTTCCTTCAACCCTCTTCTGACACTTGAGACACATCCAACTAAGATTCATGCACCTATCAAAGGATTCCTTGAAAATATAGTCATAGCCTTCACCAAGGGGGTTGTCTTTGAACCCATTTCCTTCCTTTCTCCACATTTGCTTCCCCTTCTTTTCAAATTTTTGAACACATGTTGACATTCTCAGACCACATAGCATTATTACATTAGTCAGAAGATGAGCAATTCCTAATTCTTGTATTCTTCTTGGTCCACTGCCTCAGTGAGGGGAAGAAAGCAAGGCTGAGGCACATCCTAATGAAGAAGTGCAGCTTCCCATTTTCATTATCTCACTGATTTTACTACACATACATTCCTAAGGCAGAAAGAACACCCGTGATCCTTCTCCTAAAATAACAAAGAACGGCTACGTTACACGTTCCAATGTGATTAAGGTATACAACAGTTGTTAGGCACTTTACAAAGGCATTAATCCATTGCTCTCAGTAAGCAGAACATTTTCTAACTGTTAAGGCCAACTGGAAAAAGACAACGGGGCTTTTCAACTGCAACCCAAACAGCTCAAATTTAACTCAATATCTGGTATGAGCTGAAGGATAAGCAAGCAATGATTCTGGGATTTAGATGACCCTTCTTTCATTCTCGGAGCTGCTGTTTAACCAGTATATGACAAGGATCAAGACTGAATGGTTTGATCCGAAATCTTAACTACCAGTGAACAAATGCACAGACTCCTGCATTAAAAGGTATCTCTAATTTGAAGTGTAGGTGTCAGTGGGTCACAGAAGGCTGTTAACACCACTAAGCCAATTCTTCTTCTAGACCAAGTGAAGCTCTCAGGAGGGGAAGGTTAACTCCCAGGGCAGAGGGCTGTGTGCAGCACTGAGACGTGAATGGAACAGAAGAACCAGACTCCTGTGCAAGTGGGACTGTAGCTGAGGACAGCCCTGGGACAGGGTGTGCTGGTCAGCCAAAGCCACAGCCTGCCTACTGCAGCAAGCTCCTTAAAGCAGTTCAAGTAGAGCTGGTATGAAGCAGCAGCTGTCAAGCTCCTTATATCTGCACTGTGATTAAGGCAGAGGATTTAGATATTTGGATTTAGATATTTTAGATATTTACAGATTTAGATATTTGCAAGAAATGCTCCAATTCAAAAGGCCAAAGAAAATTACTAACTGCATTTAGGTTTTATGGAATAAGAAAGAATCCTAGAGATAAACAACCACGTAAGCACAGAATATTAGTTTATAATCTAATGAAAACACCTACCTTGCACATTAAGCTAGCTGGTCATTAATTAAAAAAATACCCAACACCTTCCTACAGTAGAGATGTCAAAACCTGACCGAACTATTGCCAGAAAAAAAATTTAATATAGAAATCAAGCACTGGGGGGGGAAGGAAAGAATAATAAAAATAACATAAAATAAAATAAAAATAAAATAACTAGGAAAAAACCCACAAAACAATGAAAACTAAATAATACAAAAGTAAAGAATTTTTGTTTGGAAGGGGCTTCTGGAGGTCCAACATCCTGCTCAAAGCAGGCTTAATCTCACCAGTAGGCAAGGTTCCCCACAGCCTTATTCAGACAAATTTTGACACTCTCCAAGGATCCCACAATTTCTCCAGACATTCCCAGATCCCTACCTGCTCTCTTCAAGAGTTCATCGTCCTGCCTTCCTATCCAGCACTTCCCCTTGCTCCCTCCTGACCACTAACTCTTGTCCTGCCACTGTGTGCTTCCAAGAGCAGCTTGGCTCCTCCAAGCTCCCGAGCATGAACACAGGAGGCCTGAGCCCAGGCACTGCCCTCAGGTGAGGGCTGAACTCAGACCTCCCATCTGTCCTTCCTCACAAGGTCGCCCCTTCCCCCACCTCCGTTCAGTGTGCCTACTGAAGCACTGAGCAAGAAAGACCTTGTGTGGGAGTTGCAAAACCATTTGGTATTGACTTCACACTGCTCCCACTACTAAGCTAACACCAAATGGTTATGAAAATTCCAGCCTACCAACCTGCTAGCTGAAAATACTATAAATAATTAATCAGATCAAAAAATATCCTTTTTTTCTTTTCCTGCTTCCTATATTGCAGGCCCCATCTGTTGTCTATTAACCCTTAGTTTGGACGGAAGAAGACTGATGCTCTTCCTGTTCTGTGATTCCTGGCAGGCTGACTATTTATAATCCATCTGAAGGATGTTATTTCATTTTTTAATGAGAGTGAAAGAAGTTTTACAAAGTAATTTTATTTGCTCATAACACACTAAGACATCAAAATGTCTTCTCTAAGAAAAAGGACAAAATCACATGGGTATCACAGAGTTATTGCACCAGGCAGACTCTGCCTATTGATAATTACAGAAAAGGCTGGGTTTGTAGGTGTATATGTAAATACAAATACAACTCATTTCACATTCATTTCATGGATGCAGTATCTGTTCTCTCGGATGAGACTTTCAGACTATTAATCTTTTTCTACAAAAACACAAGTAAAATGAATAATGTAAAGAAACCATGTAAAATGGAAACATATTCTTTAAGGGGCTGACTAATCTTGTAGTCAAATCCTGTTAAAATATCTCAGCTTGCCTGCTCCAGAAGCAGAAGCAACAGTGCTGCACTTACACCATTATTTTCAGTAGTCACTGTGCTGATATTAGATGCTGCTGTTGACAGGACAGTCTGGCTGGGGACCAGCTCTGTGAAGAGTCCTGGTGGATCTGGAGTGAATCCTACAGGCCCATCCAACATGAATTACTTTCTGACTTTACCATACACTAAAAATAGGTTTTCCTTAGCGACCGGGAATTACATTTCAATACACAGTTTAAAAAGTCACTAATCATCATTAATGAAAAAGTGCACTGCTCAAAATGTGACTATTTTAAATAAAATTATTAACTATTATTTTTCAGGTTAAAAAAAAACCCTGAAATAATACTTGAGAATAGCAAGACAATACATAAGTTCCATGTTAAAAATAGGATTTAGCAACATCATAGTAACTAGGACAATCAGGAGGAAGTCCTGAAATACTTACTTCAGTGTGTGTGTGATCACCAGTGTACAGCAAAAGCGTACGCTGCATACCAAGAGCTATTATAGATGCACTCTATAACAGATTGGTGTTTCTTTTCTTTTTCTTTTTTTTTGCAGTAAGATAAAAATACACGCAGTAGTAAGACCCAGCTACCACTCAGAGTTACAAAAATAGAGCTTGTTACTTAGTGCCACAAAGCAAGGCGTGAAGTGCTATCAGATCAGTAGCAGCTCCTGCTCTGCCACTCACCTAGACTCCTGAGGAGACCGGGCACCCACAGAAGGCACTGGCCCAGGCACCGAGCCATCACACCCACCTTTTTTTTCCTCCAGGATTTCCAACTGCAGGACTTGGTGACAATGCTGTCCTATCATCTCTGAATTTTTAAAAGGCTAGTGAACTCCAGCAAAAAGGAATATTAATATAATAAGCTAACACATTGCCAGAAACGATCATCAACCTCAATGACAAAAATCGCTATTGACTTGCAAAAATATTCACAAAAAAATCAGTAGAGCAGAGCACAACAGAGTATTTTGCATAATAAACAACTGATATGGAATAAGAACACTAAATTCAAATCCTTCTATCTCATCTCCTCAAAGCACCTTCCTATATTTTTTCCAAATTAAAAAAAAATAGGCATTTGAAGACAAAAATTGTTTTGAGGATGCTCATTACCATCATCTTTTTTTGTTGTTCTGAAGGCAATACTTTTCATGTGTTTTCTATTTCACATACTTTGGATGGGTGAATGCATCCCTGTATGTGGGGACATGAGGATAACAGGGGCCCAGGGATACCTTACAGACACAGCACATAAAACATTAATTTAGCCAGCACTAACAGGGAGGCCATGTTCACAAGACTGTTGACTTTCACAAGGTCAACCAACTTGAAATCCTTGAAGTGACTGACCAGCCTCAGTTAGAGCCGATTATAAGTTGCAGGTATGCAATTCACAAAGAGAATAAATAAGGGCACTAGAGAAAATGCAGCATTTGTGGGAAACAGAGTGCACTGTGCAAGCTTTTTACACACCAAGTATAAACAGCTACCTTAACAGACAGCAAAGGGTCTTTTCCCCCCTCACATTTACATGAGCATCTTGTTAACAGTGTAGTGAGGCCCTAGGACTTTAGGAATTATGGAGGAGGCAGAGGCTCACACTCCCTTCTAGCTAAATTTCTTATTAAAACCTGGAGAAAGGGAGAGGGTAGAATTTTAATCTCTGAAAACACCTTAGGTTTAGGCGTAAGAAAAACACCTGTATCCACATTAACATCCTCTTCCAGGACAGAAAAATCAGATAAAAACCTGAACATTCACTGTAAGGTTATGGGACTATTAATTCATTAGCTAGGGAACATTACGAGAAGGAATCCCCTTCTTGGAAGAGGCATGATTCTCTTGTTCACCCTTCCACAATGTCTGAAACACTTACTTGCATCTGAACTTGGAAAATACTATCTTTGCTTTGTGTTTCTGATAATATTTTTTGTGGTTTTAGCAAATTTCACCATAATTGATTCAAAAAATGGTAATCCACTGCTACAAATGCAGCAGTCCTTAGAAGCAGTATACTTAATAACGGGCATTGATTAGAAGCTCTAAATGATCCTGCTGGGATTTAGACATGTAACAGAATGCTTCTCCATGAAGTCACACTGGCTGATGGAGTCAGAACAAGAGGATACGTGCAAAGGGAACGTTTCTTTGACTTTCAGCAGGAGAGGTGCTCCCTTTCATATCTTCTACCCCTTCCCTCCCAAACTGAAACACATTCAAACCATTTCCGTGCTCCATTTCTCACCATCAATCTGGCAAGTGGAGTAGTAAACCCCACGGTACCATATGGTACAAGACAGCTGAGACACAAACGTGTTGTGTAATATCAATCCTAATGAGTGACGGAAATAAAACTGAAGAGCTAAATATCTGGCTTAAGCATAAAAAAGCATCAAAAATTCACAGTTAAGGATAAAAGCCTATTGTGTAGCCAACGGGGAATATTTCCCAACTGTAATACTCTACCTTGCAGACGTGTGGTATCACTTTTGCTCCCTGAAGCAGCCTGACTAAATATATGCCCTCTCCAAAACTCTCACTAAAAGGCTCAGCAATGCTATCTGCTGTGCCTAATTGCTCAGTGCTGCTGGAAGAGAAAAGGAATGTAAACACATGCATTTATCTTTCTCCAGTTGAGTACAGAGATGAATGGAAGAGAAAAGAACTAGAACTTATTTTCAGACTCTTCCGTACAGGTGATTGCATATTTAAAAATTCAGCTTGAAAAAGCAGATAACAAGAAACAGAGAAACATTTTGCATTTGAGGCAGTGTAGGTTTTAAGATATGTCTCAAACATTTTAGTCGTAGTTTTGTTCACCATCAAATACACTACTGACCATCTGTGCACTTATTGTTTCTTTTTAGAACAAAGTCATGAAGTTTATGTTCAGAGTAGCCATCTCCCCTATGTATTTTTGCTCTTGACATACATATTACCTGTTACTACATTCTGTTAATTGTTTCATTATTTTATATGTAAAATGAAAACTAAGAACACTTACACGCTTTGTTCCCAAGATTTAGTTCCACACCTCATGCATCTGAATTTCAGAAAGATTCTATAGTGTGACTTTTCCCTTTTCAAGGTTTCCATCTTTCCTGCAAATCTGCTAGTCTATTTTAGACTTGTATCACCCAGCAAAGAAAGCAGCCAACAGCAGTAAACTCACAAATGCAGCAGCAGAGGTTACTGATCTAAGCTCTTTGGTAGGCAGGATGCTTCATTTTCACTCTGGCAAGTACCAAAAAGTTTTCTACACAGTTTACTCTACAACGTTATTAAAGGTAACTCTTCAAGTTAATATCAAATTTCATTTAATCTGGTAAGAGACATTAACTGAAAGGATTTATTATAAAACGTAACTTGGAATGTAAAAAGCATATTTGCTAAGACAAGAAATGCAGCCCAAGAGCGCAGGCCAAGAGTGACAATGTCAGACAGTGCCTTGGGCAGCAGCCCTAACACCGTGTTCTGAGACTCGGAAGCTGGACAGGAATTATTTCATTATAAATGTTACCCCAACACAATCACACATGTTTTAAATTGAGTGAATTTGCGTGTAATGTCGGAACAATTAGAGCTTCATTCAAAATCACTAAAGAAATTCTGCTGAGGAGGCCAATATTTCACTTGCGTTTTGCTACCAGGTAAAAAGTACAAGCAAGTGCCACTCAGAGAGGAGTTTTATGCTCTAACTTATCCCTAAACTCCAAAATATGTTATCAAGCATAATTGATGAGTAAGATGACTAAGTAAAGAGGAGTAGAAGGCACAGGTTCTCCATGTGTTCTCCTGAAACACCCCTTATACATAGCTTAGCAATACTCCAGACAGCATTAGCTTTTCCTTAGAGATGTCACTTCAAAAGATTTTCCAGACTCCTATTCTAGCAGGCACTGCACAAATACAAAATAGAAGTGATCTAAGTCAAACAGTTTACAAATCAAGAATGAGACGGGAGGGAACAGATGAATACAACAAACAGATGGGAGAAGAAAAAGGGAATAAATAATGAGAGAATGCTGGTTAAAAGGCAGTCTCAGAGCACTATCTAAAGTGACTGGTGTTAAACGTTCCATAGAGATCACAAATGCAGAGTTTCCACAGCCATCTGAGGATGATGAACTAACTTGGCAGACATTTATGGGTAACCTTTTTGTTGAATGAAAGGGACTGAGGTGATTTTCTAAACACTTTACTAGATAGAGAAGAAGCTTGGCACAGGCTAATTTGGGCATGAGCTGTCTCTTCTTTTTGGCTACAGAAAGAGAAACTAGGCCACAGAGACCCAAGAAGAGAAAAGTTAACCAGTTTACATTTGATAAGGCAGAGAAAGTCTGTTGGAAGAGATGTTGAAATGACAAGCCAGAAATCTAGTTTTTATAGAGCAGTTTTCAGTGGTTATAAGGGAAATCTGTTTAGGGAAGACTAGAGGCCATAGCCACAGTACTCAAGAATGACAGAACAAGATTAAGAGATTTAAATCTTCTGTCAGAGGAGTGATTCTACCTTAGCATGTAACTACAAAAAGCACACTCACTTTGACAGTTTGGGTCAACCAGAAGTCATAGAAATGGGCCTGCTGTAGCACCGAGCCCAAGCTATCAAACCCTGCCAGATTCCTTCAGGCAGAACACAACAGCAGACAGAGAAGAAAAACAAAAACAACTGCCAAACTCTTCCTGTCGAGGCTGCCCAGAAACAAGTCGTACGAAGAGAAGTGGGCAAGACAGCAACGACTGAAATTCAGGAAAGACAGTGAAAACCCAGCTGTAAAGGTAAGAGGAGGGAGGCTAACACAGGAAGGATTAGAGACCAGAAGATGACCCGAGAGAGGACTGAGTCATGAAAGCCCAAGGAGGAAAGGATTTCAGGAACGGAACATGGTACGAAATGTTAAAAACATGCAATGGCTTTTAGAGGATAAATGGCTTTTGTTCTGACCTTTTCTTTGGTATTATTTCCTAAGCAAAATAGAAGGCATTAAGCAACCTCCGCCCCAACCCCCAACTACTGTCATAAGACTCAAAACAACCTACCAGAATGCTTGGTCACTGAGAGAAACCTTTAACAACCACTCTAAACCACAATAAAACCCTGAAGCCATCACACTGAGGCTTTCACCCATAATTCCCTACTTCTAAGAAAATGTTATTAATTATTAGACTTCAGAAAAACAAGGTCAAGAATATTTTTATTGATATTTACTATAATCCACAAACACCCTTCTGCTCATACAAGCACTAACAGGAAAAATCAGCAACTGACAGGATACAAATGAATCCCCCTGTTCAGCTTCCAGCAACACCAAACAGCACAGAATACGGACTCCGTTAGCCCTCTGCAATGGAAGAATTCAGCCACATTCTCACACAGCAATGACAACTACATATTTTAACCTTTATAGGATATTTATACCCAAGGAGAAACATAATAAGTGAAGGTCAGTGATATTGCTGTGTAAAATCTGAGGAGCAGTATCTACCTGCATTTTAAGAGAGCTGTTGCTTTTTTTTCCATCAGATAATTACAGGCAAGTAGATCAAGTTAAGTTTCTTTTCACATTTTTTTCCTGAAAAGAAAAAAATAAATTATAATTTAAAAAACTAGGAATATTTCTCATCCAGTTACTCTTTTCTAGAGTAGGAGTGCAGTGAAATCAAAGAACGCCTAACACCATACTGACTTTTTAAAACAAAAAAAATCTAATTGTCCAACCAATTTGTCAGAAGTGACTTGACTTTTACAGGCAAGAAGATGCTGAACCTTATCCAAGTTTGTTAATTAATAGCCTCCCTAGATAAATTCCTTCTTACTGTTGTACTTGATTACTAAATCTCTCTGCTTCAAGGCAACAGATGGCTTAAGTTCTCCCAAAATTAAAAAGTCCAGAACTCGCCACACTACAACCATCTAAATTTAGCCAGATACTTAAGTATTAATATTATTATTTGAGTAATGAAAGAGCCAACGATAGACTGGGGGGGGGAGGGGGGGGGGACGAAACCACTAACAAAAAAAACTCTCCACCAACCAACCAAAAAACAACCCCAAAAAAACCCCCAGAAAACCACTCTTGCAAGTTTCTGGACAGTTAAAAGTTCAGAAAATTATTTATACATTCCCCTTGTTTAGTAAATTGTAGCTAAGCAGTAGGAACATAAACAAAAGCACCAAATCCCAGACACCAGATCTGAAACCATTATGACAAGAATGGTCCAATCACACCCTTCTGTCGAAACTGGTTATCGAACATTCTTCATCATAAGACAACAAAAGCATGCTACACAGTCTTAAGTTTTCAAGCCCATACCTTCAGTTGTTCCTTCCCCTTTTAACCCCTTCCAACAGAAGGGGACAGCCAATCTGAACTCATCTAGATAACCTGTATAGTTTAAATGAAGGCCACAGTAACTGTTTTCTTTTGGTGACTATACATTGAAAGACTAAACACAAAACCCCCTTATTTTCTCCTGTTTCTATGGCATCATGACCTAAGGGCCACCAAGGTCAGCAAAAACCTTTTAATTGATTTGAAAACACATTCTCTTCTGACCCTGATGCTGCAAAGACTCGCACAGGCAGATCCTTGCTTCAAAGATTGCACATTTCTTTGTAGAATCAGGGTGTCCTGGTGTGAGTTAGAAGAGAACTAATTCTGTTCACTGATTGTACTTTTCAGCTCAGTCTCTTCTAACTAACTGCACTTTCTGAAGTTAGCGAGGCATTTTCACAGACATCATCTGCTTCTAGCAGGGATAAAGCTCCATGTTAGGAGTTATTACCAAGTATTGGTGTGTGCAGAAAGGCTCTTGCTTATCCTTGCTCCTGTTGTATGTTATATTCAGTATAAAGCTGAGGGTCAAACTCTCCTCTTCAATGGCCAGCCTCTGAGGACTCTGTTACGCCTTCGATCCCGATCCATGCGCTGCTGAATCCAGTTCCAGAATCCAGGGCCTGAATCTGGTTCACATCTACCACTGAGTCCAGTCTGGAACTTCCCCAGTACCCGTTCCACAGCATCAGTGCTAACAGTGATGTAATTGCCACCAGGGGGGCTAGGTTTGATATTGGGTTTGCAAATATTTTTATATATTCTATTTTATTATTATTATTGCTAATTATTATTATTTTCATTAAAGACATTTCAGTTTTCTTTTCTAATTGCTAAGTCTCTTTCTCTTACTCCCTTTCTCTTCCCTGTTGCGAAGAGAGAGGGGTTAGCAGAGAGTATCTGTTATAGGTTTAGTGGATGGCCCTGACCCTAAACCTTGACACAGGGCCACTAAAAAAAGACAGCTGACCCTCTGTAGTAATTTCCGATCTTACTGCAGTCCAAGTTGCCAAAAAAAATATTGCAGGATTTCTTTAGCAAATTACGGGTTTATAAAAGGAAAATCCTAACTTTTGGCATCATATGAAAGTGTGTATCAGAATCCAAGTACAACCAACCAGGTCAGTTGTCAGAACTCCTGGCACAAAATGAACATCAAGCCTGCTCACATTAGCACTTCTGAACAGGTCATGTAGAGTTCATTCTATCTCATGTTTCAATCTTTGAAATGTTTTCAAAACATTGAGATTGAGAACTTCAAGAGAATTTAGTTTTTCAGTACATTGTTGCTTCTGAGTGCATTGTGCTTTCTCCCAAATTATATTATAGAGAAGAATTCAGCAACATTTCTATTGCACTAACTTTTTTTGGTTTAACATTTCCATCCATTCATAAATGGCTGTTCTATTAGAATTTAAAAGAAAGAATGTAAAACCTCTGGGAACTGGAATTCAATTAGATGTATGTGTCCACTGGTGCTGGGGGAGCAGCTGATCTATATGTGGAAACCACAACACAGAATTCTCCATTGGTTTATGCAAGAAAAACAGCTTTTGTATGCTAAAATGGTCAGTGTAAGAATATAAAACTTCTCATCTGAATTTTAAATAGAAATAGGGCAAGAGAATGCACTCTCCCCCCCCCAAATTCTCCTAGCATGCATCTCATTATCCTGAAAAGCATACTATAAAACATATCCTAAATAAAAGTATTCATATAATTTTAGCACACTACCACAAAGCGTGAGAGTTTTCTGTCAGTTTTACGAATCACACACACACAAAAAAAGAAATATGGCAAACGTTGATTAAACCAGTTACTCAGAATTATCTGTTTGACTATTAAAAAGAAATATTTGCATAAAATATTACCAAATTCTTCATATGCAGTTATTGCCTTCCCAGAAGCTCTTAGAAGGTATAACTGTAGAGCTGTCCTAGATACCAAGGCTATCCCATCAGACATGCATACACACTGTAGTCTCACAGGCACCTTGGATTTCACTGCATTGCTACAAGTACGGGGAGCAAGGAGATAGCTGATTATCAAAAGTCCAAGTACTGCAGTAAGTGGTTCCATACTCCTGCCTGCCTTAAGGACGCTGTACAAGAGCTGAGAAGTTACGTGTCTTGTAGGAAAAACTCATCGCAACAGCAGGAAGGAAAAGTGCCCAGTCCTGCAGTTCTTATGTACGTGAGCTGCTCCCCCGAAATCTGTGTAATCACAGGAGACAAAACTGCAGGCTGCATCTTGCAGTTATGGTCAGAGACTAATCTGTCAATTCATGTGTATCAAGTCACTTACACAAGCGCATTTAAGTTTTTTACCTCATTTAGAGAAACAGCAGAACCCTTTGGTATACAAGGTTTACTACTCACAACTGTATTTTGATTGGGAAGCCAGTAAATTACTTTAAGCCAATAAAATTAATTATTTCACAACAATTCAGCTGTATATTAGACTAATAGCAGCTCTACATAGGTTGCTACAAAAGAGATGCTCAAAAGAACTGACGTGATTTATTCAAATATAAATTCTTAAGTACCTACCTGAGACAAAGTTCTTAATTCCAAGGAAAACTAGATATATTAACTGACATTATCACTTCACTTTCTTCTGTCCACATATTTATAATATACTACAGGTTATTTTTTTTATTTTATGCTTGTATGCTTAGTTTTCAGAGATCATTACTGCATACAACACTAGTTGTGTACAATAACAGAATATCACCGCTACCTTGCCATTTATTTGGAAACACATTATTCCAGGAAGACTCCTCCTGTGTCACATTTAATTGCCTTTGAAGATCCTGCCATTTGAATCTGTCTTCTGGAACATGCATTTCATCATTATTTTTTAGCCTTGTTACATCAATCACCACAACTGCTACAGAAGATTTCTGGGCTGTGAAGTGATAATTTGTTCCAGCGATATTAATGAGGCAAGCAGTGGTCTTGAGGGAGGTGACAGCCCATTGCTTTACAGACAGTAGGAGATAAAGGTGTTGCACTATACATAGTTTAAGACATACCACTGGAGCCTTCAAAATATATGTTATGTCTGAAGGTATTTTTGCCACCCGTATTACCAGTTACCCACGGAGTAACCTCACATCCCTTGCCATGGTGCACCATTGTTCATAGAAAGAACACCAATGGTAGGTGGCTTGGAGCTTCTGGGAATGACAGTAAAGAACCAGGAAAAAAATAAAATAAAATAAAACCCACCAAAAATTTGTTGCTGCTGTAATGGCATTCCCGGTATACTGCTGCAGGAAGCAGTACATCTGGAAACAACAGATGGTCTGAGTTTAAATGGGAGTGAATAGAGTATTTTAATACCCACACATCTCTAATTCAGTTCTACAAGTTTGATTTCTATGTTTTCTCAGATTATAGAGTGTTACAGGATCTGTATGACAGGCTTTACCCATATTACTGTTACTATCAACACTGCCAGCTAAAACCCTAATGTTGTACTATCTTTAGCTGTGAACTCTGACTTAACCATATGTGCACTTTCAGAAAAGCAGACTTGGTCTTTAAATCAAAGCTTAAACCAGAAATTTATATGAAATAAAATACTATCCATTACAGGCCAGATGCTCTACCGCTCTGAATCATTCACGATCGCCTGTTTAGCCTTTTGCACTTCTATTTATGCTATGCTTTGTACAGGTACGCTCGGTTCTACAGAACAATTTTAACTGAAAGAAAACAGAAAAAGGAAAAGACAGCGGAGAGAAAACACTCAGGAATCTTTTACTTGTATCCTTTCCACATAAATGCCTCAAGCTCTTAACTGATTTATACATAAGAGCTACTTACAGGCATTCTAAGGAATAATCCTAACCGTGCATGATTTACATTTACACATTTTAACTCAAAAGAGACGACGAAAGAGGATAGGGCCATCTGCATAGTTTCAAAGCCTTCTGTGGATAACAGCTAGTGCTACCAACTCCCCCAGTTACTAATGCCAGATTGAACCATTTGTAACTGGTGCATAGGGAATGGCTGGCTGAGCTGGATGATAAGCTTCTCAAAAAAAAGACTGCATACACTTTTTAAGCAGAAAGCACAATTATCTTCCTGATGATTAATCTCCAGCAGAAGTATAACATGGTAAAGATGAATGAGGTGCAAATCTTCTAAGAATATTTCATTTTATCTTCTTTTCAATAGCATGCATTCAAGATACTGGAATTTTGAGCCAGACAGATCCTAAGACAAATTTAACAGGTATATTATACCAACTTAACAAAATATATATATACACACACATGCATATATATACACACACACATATATATACACACACCCCCTTGGAAATGTAAAAACCATTTCCTTATAGATGGATGAAATTGGAAATTTGTTCAAGCATAATTAGCCCTTATGCCTTGGTAATATAGAGGTCAGCATCTGTTTGAAGTAGGATTTGACATCAGTTGAAGCATATGGATAGGAATCCAAACTCTTTTTCTCATTAAAAATACACCATTTAATTTGGCTCAGTTCAGGACGATTAGCAATATGTGCTCAAAGAGAAGCTTACAATTGGAACAGGGAGAGCTGGCTTGGGCAGAAGACCATGCACAGAAGAGAATCCAGAAGCTTGTAAAGATGGCCTGTATACACTCTGCCAGACTCATGTTAATGCTATTAGCTCTTCATTTTCATAAGCACTCAGATATATTAAGTAAAAACATTCAGCCAACAAGAAACATGCAATAACAATTACATATAAATATATCAAACATCTTTCCTCCCTAAAACACCCAGAGACTTATGTTCCAAGCTTTCTAGAAATAACAGATTTCCAAAACCCAAGCCCATCCTGAGGATTTTTATTTTTTTTTTTAACCACAAAAACATTACTAAAAACAACTAGACATTTGAGGAAAGGCAGAATGCTCTGATGCATGGTTTAGAGAAATATGCAAATACATTGCCAAATCTAAGGCTTCCACAGTTACTGAACTGTGGTTCAAAGAATGTTACAATACAATAAACATGTTAGAGAGGAAGTTGTAAATTAACTGCTAGCACTTTTCAGTATGTGTCCTAATAGAAGTTACAAGACAAATAAACAGACGCTTCCTCCCCTGGAACTGAAAAACACACCCTGGCATCTGAGCATTCTTCTCTCTAGAACGTCTATGTATGCACAGAAGTTACTGCACAGAATAACCCGTCGTTCTGTCCTGACATGCAGCAGGTGCTGGATCCAACAGTTTAGAAATAATTAGCTGGTTTTCAAAGTAATTCTGAAACCTACTACTGAAACCTCATCTGATAGCAAGCATGGCAAACTTGTGCCATCAGCGGTAAAGCTGATTTAGCATACATTTATCTAAATACTGGGGATTTTTTCCCCCATGATAGAATTGCTGAAAAAAATGAAAGGAACCAAATACAGCATATTTTTTCCACAATTTAAAAAATCCCAGGCAACACGTTGCTGTAACTTTACATTTCACTTCCTATAGTTTACCTGAAGTTACCTGGATTAGCCAAATTCAGTGGTTTCAACTTTAAGACTTCAAAACTGGGTTTAGTGCAAACCTTTAAAAAGAAAGCAAAACGTAATTTCATCTCACTTCCTTGCATTTCCTCCTTTTATGTGTTCAATATTTTATAAATCATCTTGCTATAAAAGCCATAAACAAAGAGAGCGCATTTGTTCCTCCTCCTACCGCACGAGTTACCTTCTGCCCGTTCACTGCTCATGAATTGCATGTTCTGAGAGACAGACAAACATTTCTGGAAGCTCTATTACACTGTCACGATATAAGGATGGCATCTTTGCTCACAGCTTTCCCCACTTTTACACAACTGAGAAATCCCTACCCTGTGCATTGGTGTTTCATGGTACCATTGAGCCTACAGAATCTCTCCCTGTGGTCACAGGAGTAAAAGTTCACTTGTGCTTCATTTTTAGGTGTGATTTAGCAGGACCTCTATCAAAAACCTTGCCTCGAGGCTCTTGATAAAAACCCTTTCGTGTTTCCAGGGCACAGCGTTATGACATAAAAATGAGAACATCTTCAGTTCTACACAACCTTCCTTTTATTCTAAGAAGCTGGAAGAAAGAAGGCGGACTTTAGTGCACCTTCTCATTTACATTCATATAACATTTTCACATAAAATTTACTTTTATTATAAAATATGCTTTTTGTTAAGAAGCTCATTAGATTGTGTTTAATTACAGCCTCTTCTTGGACTACTGGAATACTCCATCAAATTCTGGAAAAAACGCTTTGCACTGCAGCTCATTTCTGGGTAGTTTAAAACCCCAGGACACTCTATTCTTTCGCTGTCAGTCTGCAAAGCAGAATAAGCGAACCAGATCGCTATTCCCTCGTAATAGGGCTGACTGTTCTCGCCAAATACGTGAAGGAAGAAAGGAAAACCAGCACTTAAATTTCCCCGTTTGGATTTCTCAGATGGGAGAATACACTTACCAAACAGTTTCAAGGGTATCAAAGTAAAGCCTAAATCTTGAGCTGCATAACATCATCATTTTCAAAGGGTATTTTTTCTTGGTGTGCTGAATATAACCACATGAAAATTTACCACTGGTTTGAAGGTGCAGTAAAGCAACAGGCATGGACATACAACACTGAACTTGAATCTGCTTAATTCTTAGAACCTGCCAGCTTCTAAGCAATTGTTGATTAAAAAAAACCAAACAACCAAACAACTCCAAAACAACCACCAAAACCACAAAAGGCCCCAAAACAAAACATGTCCTCATCCAATACTAGGTCCATTATTCTACCAGATACCTTCATATCACAACAATTGCTTCCAAAATTCAATATATGCTATTTTGATACATGGAAATTCCTAAGGATTTGAGTGACTTAACGTGATGTAAAAAGCAATGCACATAAATTGTGAAGAACGGCTGTTACTGTAGACACAAACTATAATAATCTATGGCATTTGGAGACACCTCACGTGCACTCACTCTGTAGCATCCTGGAATAGATCCCTGTAAAACGTGCAAGGGACATTTAAAGATTCACATAGTTTCCACTGAAGGGTTTAGGAATCGTGCCATTTTGACAGCTTCAGTACTTCTGGATTAACAAAAATCAGAAAAAATGAGTCTGTAGCCCAAACTTTCCAACAAGCTAAACACCTGGTGCAGCACAGAATGAAACATCTGTCAGGAAACAGCACCCCAAAGGCCTGTGACTGCTGCGGGAGCTTCTTCCCTCCTGGCAGGGAGGGGATGACCTGACTCGGGCAGGCGGCACCAGCTCTGCGGGCACAGCTCCTGCCAGTCCTGCCAGTCCGTACCTCCTGCAAGAGTCAGGAGTGTTCTTCCATGTCCTGACAGTGCTCAGATTGCTCCCTGTGGTTCAACTTACACTTGAAGATTTTGTTTAATGTTTCTTCTCGTAAGAAGGGACAGTAATTCAACAAGTATAGCAAGTTTAAAAGGTTTTGATTTCCAGTTTCTAAACTACCTTCAAATCCTAGCACAAGTCTCACACTTCTTATAAGTCAAAACAGTTTCAATAACACAAACAACAATAGAAAACATGTTGATTGTTTTCGTTTTTTGATTGCTTGGTTGTGTTTTTGAAACCAGGAAAAGTTCTACGATCCAAGAATACAGAAAAATAATTTTACTTGGAAGAATTCCCTTTCTGCATGATTATTATAATAGACAATAGAGGAGATGTCACAGATCCTCTCACAATCACTAAACCAAGATTAACATCAAAGTTCTTTTCCCGAAGACAAATAATTCACTTACAGAAGTTTGTTTAGAATGTGGTTTCAGGAAATACTCTTAATGAGAAACCCTAGTTTGAAACAGATGAAGGAAAACCACAGTCCTAGTAAACTTATACCGGACTAAATACGTATGAAAGCTTTACATACCATATTTCTTCAAAGCCAACACAGATTTAGATTGTACCCTCTCATTACAGAGTAGGACATTTTGGTAAAATAGGACATCTACAAGAATGCAGAAAAATTACTACTGTACATTGCCTTCAGCAGCTGTTGGCTTTACCAAAACCTAAGCTACTAACACTTTCTGAAGACAAAAACTTAGCCTAAGCACAGCAGACACACGTAAAGGAGTCAAACCCAACTCCTATCACCATTTGCAGACACTAATTAAAGCAGTAAGGTTCCCGTGGGAAGTTAAGATGAACAACTAAAACAGGTAACAAAGAGTAATGACTTGTTCTTCTGCACTACATACTAACAGTGATCTGCTTGGCTATATAGTAAAGCTACAAACAGACAAGAAAGCATCACCCGTACGAAGACCGCAACATTTTTCAGCCCCTGAAGGTGAAACTACTAGAGAGGTATTTCCACTTCTCATTTGCCATTTTAGAACAAACAAATCAGACAAATTCAGTAATGAATGACCTGGGGAGGCAAATCTGGAGGAGTTGTGGATTCTTTTATCAGGCCTCTCCCAGCTGGCAGGTTAATTCAAAGTTCACAGCTATGAGTCAATCAAAAAACTAACCTGGAAAAAATAAATACATTTTTTACTAGAAAATATTTCAAGTCTTATTTTTGCTGTATTAACAGAAAAATATTAAAATACCTACATAATTTGACATCCAGATATGACAGACCTATTTAAAAGAATGTAAGATTATGATGATGTCAGGTTTAGCTTAGTCTCTTAGCTAGTGTATGTGCAACAAGTAGAAACAGTTTTACAGACGGATTCCTTCTCAAATCTCAGTGAGATCACTATTTCTAAAAAACTCCTTTAATTAACTTCATTCTCTGTATGAAACCTTCAAGGTACTACTCTTTATTAATAAACATCTTAATCACGGACTAGTACAACACTAAGAAACAAGAAGAACATTGCCACCTAGCTGCTTCGACCGTGCCCATGGAAGATGGCACATTCAGCTTAAGTCTCTCAAACACTCCAGGGAAAAACTGGTCAAAATTAAATGTGTAGGAAGGGCTACCTGAAAACATGGGGCAAGATTAAGTTGCCGTCACTTTTGCCAACACTGAAAGCAGCTGGTTACAAAATATGTGCAATGAAAGCCTTTTGAGAAAAAAATAAATAAATTACTCAGTAGAATCATGAATCAGTGCCTGACACCATCTTTCTTCCACCAGTTCTCAGCAGAAAGCCAAACAGACTAATATATAGGTACACACACTGACATTTGTAAATTAAACAGCACTGTGAAATTCCTGCAAACTCTGAAATATCCATAGATAAGATGGCCATGTACATGTAAATAAGTGACTATCTTTGTGTAAATAAGCGTGTCTCTGATGGACAGATGTGTTTCTTCAGAACGTATTTCCTGGCTTTTTATGTTGAACATCTTTAATAAAGGTAATGTTTGAAAAGTAGCCCCCGTCCAATATACAAACTGCAGCTGGCTACACACATGCAGGACAATGAGTTCCCAGAAAATTCAGGATAAAGCAAACCAGCCGAAGCCTGACATCGCAGACGCCCAGACTGGTATTTTCTGAGTAAGTAATTGCAAGAAATGGCACAGTAGAAGGGCAGCCTGCCCTGTCCCCCAGTCCAGCGAGAACAAAGGCGAACGGAACAGAGCTGGCACATCATCTGCTCGGCAGCTGTGTATTCCCGTTCTGAAGCTCTCCAGCCAGGAGCTCCTGTGTTCCAAAACCATTGGGTAGTTTCTCTGAAGCTCTTCAGCCTAACACACTGAATTTAGGGAGCTGTGCCACAGAGCAAACCATCAGAAACAGGGATAAAGCTTCTGTACAGCTGCAAGGCTTCAGAGAGTGGTTTGATGCCCTCAACTATGAAAATTTCTATCATCTTTAATCTAGAATAATGGCATTCTCTGAGGAATGGAACCAAGCTATGTCTTGTTAGGAAATGGGGTATAATAACACAAAACGTCCAATTTTGTAAAACTTCCCATTAAATCCTGAACCTTTACCAGTTAGCTGCTGGTTACTCCCCAGCACAGCATCCCTCTGCGTCTCATCTTGCTGACTGATTCTCCATGCAACCCAGCCTCAAAAAACAAGCTATGGAGTTCATGGTGCACTCCTCTCCAGGCATCCTCACAGTGCAGGGGAGACAAGAGCACAGGAAGGTCTCAAGTGCACTCCAACTTTCTGAGTAGCGCTCAGGACTTACCACTGGTCTTTCCATACAAAGTCAAATTACAAACTTCAACGCAAAAAACCCAATGGACAAAGCAGATTCTCAGCCTCAATGGAAGAAAGAATTCAGACTGTGTGTGAAGATGCCTACAAAATGAAGCAATTACCAGGCCTTCCCATTAGTTACTAAAGGGTGATACAGGTTTCATGAGTCTCTTCTCTGCATAAACATGGGCTGGGATACTGCTTTGCAAGAATAAGAAAGAAACCAAGAGACAGACTAAAACAAAAGCTGAAAACTAATGCAGAAAAAGCAGACACAGGAATACTGAGCATTTCATGTCAAATACAACACTTTTTTTTGTTGTTTCTATTAATGAGAGACAAGAGAAGAGGAATTCACCAGAGACAAATGACCGTCAATTACTCTCTGTTCGTCGTGTTAAGGACAGCTGCAAATATTGGCAAAGGACGAGGCATTGAACGGTGCAAGCTCTGTCAGATGGAAGTCAGGAGATGAGGGGTAGACAGTGAGAACGAGTTCTCTGAAAATTGTAATTTTAATACAATTCATTTGATAGGTAAACACTTGAAAGACTTGAAGGCACCACATGTATACAAGTCTGCATACACAGAGCCTGTCTACTCTTAGAAAAATAAAGGTATTAAATGTGGAATTCCCAAATAATTACAGGAAAAACTAAAGAGTCCTGAGCTTATCTGGGCAATATTTGATTTACATCTTCACAGCTTCAGAGAGCTGTCTCAGCTTCCTCTGAACTAATTTCCAACTGCTATTTCAAGACATCTCTTTGGTTTTTTTTCCTCTAACTCGTGCTTAAAAAGTTCTAAGCACATATAACATGTTTAAGCACAGCTGTCACAATATTTTCCTCTCAAAAAGCAAACAATTCTAAATCTCTCTCTAAAACTCCTGGAGTATTAGTGTCTTCTGCAGCACCATATTTACAACTTTTCAGTAAGCTCAACTTTAAAGATAAAATTAAATATAAAGATTCAGCCATTCAAGACTGAATTTGTGTATGAGGGTGTTTCCCTCAACCTGAGCTTTGAAGGCAGAGCTGAAAGTGTACCTAAGGAACACTCATAATACCCCTGCCAGATTCTCAGTCCTTCGAGAGTTCTACAGAAATGGTAAGAAACAGCACTGAGGTTTCATTTTAGTCGTTTACAGATATTTAATTCATACGGGGATTATGATAGTTATAGGATAAGGTTTGTGGGTTTCGGTTTAAAAAAAAAACCAACAAAACTCCTTCACCTTTCACTCCTTTCATTGTGTTTGACAGAAAATACTTAAATGCAGATAGCTGTTAAGAAATCACAGAACGGTTTGGGTTGGAAGAGACCTTTAGAGGTCCATCTAAGTCCAACCCCCCTAGAAGAAGCAGGGACATCTTCAACTAGACCAAGCTGCTCAGAGCCATGCTCACCCTGACCCATCCAGAGCTGCACACTAGCAGTGTGTGTGCAGGTATGTTTGGGAATGAGCATACGTGTGCATTTATTCATGCGTAAGAACTCTTTCCATAATCCAGGACTATCAAAGAAAAACATCCTGGAAATAGGGATGAAACAAAAGCAGCTGCTTGCAATATCTAAGGAAAATACATTTTTGGATAATTTGCTTTTCATCAGGCTGAAGTACCCAAGTATTTTCCCCAACTGCAAGACTGAAATTCAAACTCTGATTGTCACTAAGGTCTGCTACAGCTCGAGTAGTTGACTGAGGAGTAAGTAAAACTCTTAGCAGCCACGCATCTAACATAACATGCACAAAGAAAACAGGAATCACTGTATGAATCCTAATACTTCCATCCTTGAAATGCAAGAGAAAACTCCTCTTGATTTTTAAAGGGTATGTGAAAAAACCCCAGAACTGTTGGGAGAAAAAAGAAGGTTCAGTACAAAGTTAATCTTGCCTTTAACCAAATTTATGAAACAAAAAATGAAACAAACACCCAAGTGTGAAAAAAGTACTAGTAATCTCCTTGTAGAAAAAAGGGTATTATTATAGCTCGCAGAAAATGGAAAGGAATAGAAGCTGAGAGATGCTTACATGGAAACAAGGCTAATGAGAACGTGGGCCATTGTCACTTGCATAATGCAAAATTAAAAGCTGATAAAGACTGAGAATACCTTTTACAGTTCTATAGGAGGGCTTCGGCTAATTAGAAGTCAGTCAGAAAACAGATATAAATATTTACCTTTCTTCAGTAATGTTTTAACAAATTGAAAATAGACAATGATAAACAGTTTGCATTTGTATTCATGCGTTTCAGGTCTAACACACCAGAGGTTAACAGAAGTTTAATAATTAAATTCCCTCTCCTCTTTTAAACCACATTTAGCCTCATGTAAATGAATCTGCTCCACAGCAGGAAAAAGTAGTACTTAGATTTAAGATGAACATAAAACTTAGTTTTCATTTCAGCTTAAATAAGTCTGTTATGATACATTGTTTTTCCACTAAAATGAGAAAATAGGAATGAAAGTCCCTGTGAAGAATGCAGTTTTTCTAAAATGTAAGCCTTTAGAGTTGTAAGGAGGCTCAGAATGGACCATGGACTGGAGCATCTCCACAGAAAGAATCATAAAAATGAGGTTTGGGTCAGAGAGCAGAAAAAGTAAAAAACTCTTTCCTTCTGCATCACCCAAATATCTACTAACTAGTGACTGCATAGACAGCAGGGAAAAGGGAAGTCACAGGAACCAGATCAAACTTGTGTGGAGAAGCATACACACTCTCTTATGAAACACCTCGCTCATGGTCACTGTCTCCCACCCTGCGAGACAGCCAGGACAACAACTACAGCGCTGCTGTTCTTCCCCTACTGGCCTTGATGACCTTGACTTTTTTCCCCTGTAACTATGCAGCTGCTCTCTGCTCACAAGCTCAAGTCCAACACCTGACTTTCAAGCAACAGTTTTACTAGCCTCTCGGGAGTCTGAAGAAAGACTTAACAAAGGTGTCAGTAAAAACTGTAGACTGAATGAAGAAATTGATGTCAGACTTATGCTGACCTGTGTTAGTCCCAAGTATCCTTTGTGTTAGTTTTCCTGTGCCTCAACTTAGAAAGATACCGGGCAAATACCCCGGGTAGCATTTCAGAGAGTAACAAAGCCCAAAACTAAAATCTTCAGATTTCTTTTAATGATTACTGATTTACAGATAATGGTTCTTAGCGATGTTGTAACTTGATAAAAGACAAAATATACTTTAGTAATCAGGCACCCAATATAATTTGGCCTTAGTTATTTTTGCACAGTATACCTAGTTACCAACAAAGCGTGCTGTTCAACGCTCAACACAAAAGCTGGACTAAATTAAAAGGCAAAGTATAAAGCAAGTAGAAGTTTGCTTTTACGATGGAGCTTACAGCACAAGCAATACATACAAATAATAGCAAGCTGATTCAAAAAGAGAGTACAAATTGCATTTATCGTTGTTGGGTGGTACATTTATTTTAAAGTGGAATATTATGACAACTGAAAATAAAGTCTCTCTCCATTTCCAAATGATGCTGAAAAATCACTTCAGCTGTTATGCTGTTATAAAAGCAACATATCAATCATTTCACAGTAATACTGCCTTCGATTCAGTACCAAGGCCAGCTATATTACTTGCATTAAATACATCAATGTACACAGAATTTCACTTTATGATCACTAACTTTCACTGCTTACTCAGTGCCTATAGATATGTTGTCTGAATACTGAAATACAAACTTCTTTACATATGAGAAAGAACAAGAAAGCAGTTTTACAGATCTCCCTTGTCTTCCATGGGGGAATCCCTTCTGTTAATAGGGAAGTTAGCCCATGACTAAAAAGATGAGTTACATTAGAAGCCTTCCCTACAGTTCTCTGAAATTCTCAAAGCATTTTAAACCAGCTTATTTTTAAGGCCCATAGGTGCCTGATTTCCACTAACCTCTTAGTGTTAAGACACGTCCGTAAGTAATTTGCACTTACAACAGGACTGGACAACATCCAATTCAAATTCTGAGCACAGCAACAAGTCATTAGCATTTATAAAGAGCATTAGGCTTATCAAAGAAAAGTTACCACCGATGGAAATGCAAAATGTAACCTTTAATAACACAACACAGCTCTCTAATAAGTAGCAAAAGGAATCCCACCTACAAGGTTTGTAAATACTGACAGTAGTGCCAGGAGAGACAAATCACAAATAACAGAGTATTTCTTGCAAACGGGAGGCAGAGGTAGCTGGGCAAACCCCAGAGCTGCAAAACCCAGCAATATATAAAACAGAAGAATCAGCAATTCAGCATTTGGAAATTAAATACATAGATAACTTCATAAACAGTCAAAAACAACACATCGGGAAACAACAGCAAATTCTGTTGATGATGGCAGAGGTACCCAACCAGCACTTCCAGACAGATACTGCCTCTACAAGTAGGTACTGAGTAACAAAAGCTAAAGTTTTAGCACAGCAAGTATTGTCTGCATAGCGAGCAATGTATTAGGTATTGAAGAAAAATAATGGGGGCTGTGTCAGTGGCCCTCCAAATGCAAAGCAGAAGTTCTTTTGCATATTTCTAAAGATAGTTAATTCAATGCTGGCTTGTTTTTTTCTTTTAAATTTACACAGATGTGAGGTCTGCAAGTTGCAATATGTTGCACATCACATAATAAACACGCAGTACTGCAGAAATTAATGGCTATTTCCTTAGTGTACCTCCCAGACAACTTACTACTCTGTGGCTGAAGGCTACAAATACTTATTTTTTCCTCTTATCCAAACCTGAAAAATATATCAACATTCTTTTATATAAAAATAACAGGCTGAAAGTCCACTGCCTGAAGGAACTATGCAGATAAGACCTACCTTCAAAATTTGTTCAGAAAAAGGGGTTTTAAATCCCCATCAGTCACCTTGTCATTACCAATTAGAGCTCCAGTTCCATTAGGCAGCCTGAGAAAAGCTGAAATTGTTGTGCAGCAACCAAACTCCAAGTGTTTTGTTGGTTTGGCTTGGTTTTTTTAATATGCAGAACCACTCGTTGCTAAGTTCCTTTCATTCATTCTACAAACAGCTTAGAACCTTTTGCTATGGAAACAGTATTTTTGTGACATCCTTTGAAATTCTTTTATCTCTTTGACTGCAAATGAGGAATTAACGGATTATATTTTTATATATTTATCTTTCAATGAGATAAAATTCCAAGAAGTCTACAGTATCCAGAATCCAAATTGACAATTGTCATCTTGAATATCATTCATTCAAATGTACTCATCTCTAGGAGAATTATGTTCTTTAGCTAATGATATCCATCCTTAAATTTATCATTTAAATAAACGCTCATTTATTCAGAGGTACACTGTCCAAATAATGTATTTGTACATATATGTTTGTTCATATGAAAGATATATTAACAACACGACTTGTATCCTAAACTGAGCCCTGATAGGTCTGCCACCATCTCTATCATCGAAACATTTAAAGGGGATAAAATAGTAATTCCTTTAAATTGTCACAGGCTTTAATAAGGACTACTTAACAGAGAGCTCTATTTGAATCCCTGTGGCAGAGACAGTTCTGTTTTCCCATCAGTAATGAACCAGGCATTTTTACTCAAACCTAACAGGATGTTCAGCTCCCAGGATAACGATGAGGAGAAGAGCTCCTGTTTTGTTCTGCAGACAAAGCTGATTCCATACTTAAATTTTTGTCCCTAGGAGCTGAAACCATAACAAAAGACAAGTTTTATTAACAGTTGAAGGAAATAACCTTTTAGAAGTTTCCATGCTATACAATTATGTCCTTAAGCAATTCTGATACAAGTTTCCAGTGGTCATAATCATCTTCATGGTGCATACACAGTTGTCTTCTCATCTATTAACACTCTTACAAACCCACAGCCCTGTCGTGCTGGAACACTAAATCAGCTCTGGAGGGGAATTTTGCACAAATGCAAACAAACAACTTCTGTTAATAGGTGCAATGCTATTTAAGTCTTCTAGTGCCAGTAGGCAGCAGCATCAAGAACACATTTCTGACCTCCAAGCAAGGCACGAGGGGGGGGGGGGGGGGGTACATCAAAAAAACAACTTTGAGGTTTTTTTCTTAATTACAATGAGCTGTGTGCAAATTCAGGGCATGACAGCCTTGAATTGATCTCACTCATCCTCAGTGTAGGAAATGAGTATTTAAGTTGTTTTCTGGGTATCAGTTTATGGTAGATAAACAGACTCACTGGAGCGTGGTTCTATTTGAAAAATGCCTCATTTCAACTTCTGATTTATTTCCAACTTTGTCATACATAAGATTTCCATTAATACGTTTTTTTCAGTGGACTACCACCGTTTAGTCACGAGCTCACATTCCAAATAATACTGCAGAAAGCTGGTAAAAGATTTTCTGTCCTCCAGCTCCCTCATGCTCTTCACATGAGATCTGTGGAGCAGGGCAGAGCCCATTTAAAACAAACAAAACCCCTGCACACACCAAAGCAGTTTTCCCTCAGAAATCACAGCAATCTCAGTGGTCAAGGTTAGGATGGATAAGGTGTCCAATACAGCTTTATAGTTTTCACTCCAACGGAACACAATAAAGTGACTCAGGAAACCTCAAGCCTTGCTCTACAGAAGATAACCTGAAGCAGAGTGAGCCATCAGTGCCCTTTCCCTTCAGCCCAAGGAGAGTGCTTCCCTTTCTGATGGAAAACTGGAAATCATTTCTTAACCACCACCTAGGCCTGCAGTTATTAAGAGGCTTTTTACAATATACTTAAACATGTACACATCCACTAATGATGTTTCAGTGTACAAAACACCCAAACATCTCCACTTTGCCTTTTGTCCTCAAGTTTCCTAGCATTTCTGAGAACAAATGAACAAAAAACGTTCAAAAACTATAGGAATTAGCGGCACCTAAATGCAAGTGAAAAATCCAAGACAACACCATCAAAACAAAGGCAAGTGCAACTTCAAGCTGGAGAAATCCACAGTTGATTTATCAATGGCTATCACAATTCAATGTTAGTTCCAGAAAAGCTGCCAAGTGTAGGCTTTTCCTGACCCTGTTGTCGTGAATTGGTCCATGAGATTTCACATAAACAGAAAACATACAAAAAGTTAATTACAGAGGACGGTGCTGTACTCTAACACAAGCTCACAGCTAGTGGAAGAGCATGTAAATGTCACTAGAAAGATTTAAACAAGAAGTTCAGAATTTGATTGCATCAGTCAAGATAAATTTGGAATTGTGAGTATCTGCCAAAAGCACTTTTCTGTCAAGAGACACCAGGAAGCAGGCAGCATGGATCTGCAAGCTGCAGACTATCTGGAACACAGCAGCAAACGCCCCATGCTGCTTCTACTGCTCCAGTCACGCAGTTTCGTTCTCCTGCTCCACCTTCCCTCCCCTCTTCTGCACCATTTTCAAATCACCTTGAGCATATTCAGTTTTGCACAGGCCTACAGATGCAGCTGGTTTCCGTCCCTTCCAACTTATTTCTCACCTTACCTTTCTCTTCACATCTTCCCTGAACCACGGAATCATTAAGGTTGGAAAACACCATTAAGATCAAGCCCAACCGTCTACCCAGCATTATCATGACCACTAAACCATGTCCCAAAATACCACGTTTTTTGAACCCCTGCAGGGATGGTGACTCCACCACCTCCCTGGGCAGCCTGTTCCAGTGCCCCACCACTCTCAGTATAGAAATTTTTCCCAATTTCCAGTATAAACCCCCCCTGCACAACTGAAGTCAACTACTTCTCATCCAGTTGCTAGTTAGTTCAGAGAAGAGACCAACACCCACCTCACTACAACCTCCTTTTGGGTAGTTGTAGAGAGCAGTGAGGTCTCCCCTCAGTCTTCTCTTCTCTAGACTAAACAATCCCAGTTCTCTCAGCCACTCCTCCTAAGACAAGTTCTCTAGACCCCTCACCAGCTTCATTGCCCTTCTCTGAACTCACTCCAGCATCTCAAAGTCTTTTTTATCCTGCTGCACCCAAAACTGAACACAGTACTCAAGCTGTGGCCTCACCAGTGATGAGTACAGGGGCACAATCACTTCCCTATTCCTGCTGGACACACTATTGCTGATCCAGGCCAGGATGCTGGTGGCCTTCTTGGCCACCTGGACACACTGCTGGCTCATGTTCAGTTGGCTGTCCACCAGCACCCCCAGGTCCTTTTCTGCCAGGCAGCTTTCCAGTCACTCCTCCCCAAGCCTGTGGCATCGCAAGGGCTTGTCGTGACCGAAACGCAGGACCCAGCACTTGGACTTGTTCAGCCTCATACAGTTGACCTCAACCCACTGATCCAACCTCTCCAGATCCTTCTGCAGAGTCTTCCTACCCTCAAGCAGATCAACACTCCCACTCAGTTTGGTGTCATCTAAAAACATACCGAGGGTACATCTGATCCCCTCATCCAGATAATTGATAAAGATACTAAACAAGACTGCCACCAAAACTTGAGCCCAACCTGAGGTCTTGAACCCTCCTCAGCTTTTCCCTGGTACCATACTATCACATTAGAAGAAACAGGTAGTAGTCTCTGTGGACAGACACGAAACAGTAATACTCTTCCAAGAGCATTTTCCCTTGACTGCATTCCATGATTTTCACTCCTTCAATATCATCTGTTATTTCCCTTACTTTTTCAAACTAGCTTACAAAGGAGAAAGGGCCACAGTAGGTATCTCACGTACTGTAACATGCAATAGAAGAGTGCTACTTGGTTGAGGTTTTTCCTTTTGAGGATGTAGACACTTTGGGTTAATTTTTAGAGGTTTATAATGTGTCCTGAACATTCAGCGTTGATTTTAAACTGCTCCAGGAAAGTATTCTCTTCGTTTCCACATGTAGAAAAGTGCAGACATAGAATACAATTAAAAATTAAAAAATAAAAAATCTAGCTAATTTAATATTCTGTTCTACCTGGAAAGAAAGACAACTGCTCAGGGTATGCCAGTACCATAACCATGCTCTCATATAAGATTGCCCTCTCAACAGCTTTATTTAGGAATACAAGCCAGATCCTTAATATTCTTTTAATGCCATATTTTTAACCGATATGGTGCTTATGCTTGCAGAATGTTTTGATGCATTTACATTGCATTTGTGATTTAATCTACAGCTCTACATTTATCCCTTAGGTGTGCGGTAATCCCCACTATTAAAAAGGCAAAGCAAAACAAAAAAGCTGAACACACACTATTTAAGCAATCTATTTCAAACAGACGTCAGAGACCTATTTTATTATTTCTAAATCGGACCATTGATCAGCAAGATGATGAGCAAAGAAAAAGATCTGCTAACCTAAAACGTGTGACTCTTATTTACACCACATTTCCAATCAATAAAGTAAAAACATTACTAAAATATGAAGAACCATGGCTTTGATTTACTGCTGCTTCTCACGTTCTGGTGTGAAGTCCACCATCACATCGTGCTAGAATTGTTTACACTTCATACACTGTTGCTTTGTCCCCGTAACATGTTAAAGCCATGTTAGTTATGCAGAAATGATTCAAAACTTTTAGGCTTTAATAAAGCTGCTAGAGATCTCTGGCTGGCTGGCACAGCTGTATTCTTCGTCATTAGCCTCAAATATCAGCTCATCTAGTAAACACTTTGCACATTGACAGCAATTGTTACGATGAAATAAAGGTACCAAACGCTTGCTCACAGACCTTGTTTGTTTGCTTTTTAAGAAAGGGTCCACACTAGAAAGAATAAATGTCCTTTAGCTACCTACAAACAAAAGCACATGTGGAGGCGGCGCAGGCAATATGCATTTCTCTTGTATCATTCCTGCATTTGACCTTGAGTGATTTCTTTTAAACATGAGAACTTAACTTGACTCCATCTGATAACAATAGAGACAGCACATTTAGCATCCACTATGATGATGTTTACTGAAATGTCAATGGTTACTCATTAAAAACACGACTGGAATGACTTAACACTTCAAGGGCCCTACTGGGATTGGCTTGATGATTTATGGCATGGTAGTCATAAATAGTGATAGAACACAATACAGTCAAGTGTCTGTGAGAAGTTCTGGAAACAGAAAACTTAAATTTTTAAATCAACAACACAGACACCTACCTTCTAATATTCATCTTGTGAGAATTATGGTATAAAATGACTTCATATTTACTTTCTTGGATCTTGATTCTTTTTATTAATTTGAGCATATGATCTAAGTTTAGTGTAGCAGCATGTGCATATATATACAAGATGACTACCAGTATCACTTGATTTCTGTACTTCTGGTATTTCTAGATACAGTTGCAGTTCTGAAAGCACAAAAGGTTACATGGCTAATACATAATGGGACTCCAGAAGCTGCTCCATTCAACACCGAATCAAACTCAAGAAATCCAACATGTAAGTTCTGTATTCAGAACAGAGAATGCTTAAATCTTCTACATCTCAGTTTTCCAAAATAAACCGCACCCTGAGTCCCAGCTGATGACTCAAACCGTAACATTCATTTCTGACTTTCCTTCATTTCCTTTTCTTTTGTTTCAAGAGAAAATGGAAACAAATTCAGTTCAATATAGGAGCTTCAAAATCGAGCCACAGAACAAAGCTCTAGCGTTATTGATAAGTGAACTGTTTCTGGCAGCATGGAAGGAAAATAATTTCTTCTTTTTCTGTTTAACTGTCACTTCAACAGAGAAACTTCGAAAATACCAGTCATATACTGACACACAATCAAAATGCAGCTAGACTGGCAACAACAGCACTCAACTAATATGCCCATTCTGTGGAAAAGGGCAGGCATATTCAAACATCCTTTGCTCAAGAAAATAAGAAAAAGGAATAGCAAAACTTACACCATGCAAGTAAATAAAAACTACTCAGCAACAAAGAGACGAGAAATGTGTCATCTCTTTGCACACCACAATGTTCTTCACAAAGTCATCTGCCTTTTTTTTCCCCTTAGGGACTTTTTATGGAGATTAATTTCTACACCTTGTTTCATTATTACTCGAGAAAGTGCTTTAGATTTTCTCTTCAAATGTAACACCAACAGTTAAGTTATAAACTGCATTTTTAGGATGCATTTTCCCCAACATTTTAAAACTCATTTCAGGTTTTAAAACACCTTGAAATTACACTCAATGTAGAAGTCACAAATAAAGGAGTTAGCATTTTCATCCTCTGGATGGTATTTTTTACTGACATTCAATTAACCCTGTATCACTGATACTAATATTTCAATTCCCACTAAACTTACATTTCTGATGCCTTTTTTTTTTGTTGCTGAAATGAGTTTTCAGATTTATTAAAGGTACATTAAGGTAAAACCAATGGTATTTAATATAGTGAATCAACTGAACAGGTAACACCCACAAGCTATTCAAAAAAGCAGAGAAGCATCTAAATTACATCTCCTGTCAAGTAGAAATACTAGTAACATTACTGTGTTACATAATGCTAACTGCAGCTATAATTTATACACAAAGATTTACACATTGTATTTCACCAGATTTTAAGATGGATGAGAGTTTTCAAGCAAATACCTTCAAAGAAACAGAAACCACTTAAACACCAACATGTAAAAAAGATAGTGTTTTTATAAAGTTAAGACGGCAATGGCAGACATCAGCTTCATCCACGTGAACTGAGTTTTAAGCCTACCACTGAAGATATTTTTTAATTAAGGAATTAGTATTTATGCAAAGACGAATGAGGACTGCAATCTGCTCATTTAAGCATTGCTCTCCTCACCATGAAATGCAATTGGAGTTTCTCAAGAACAGACTTACCCAAAGGGTCAAGATAAGACTATCACAAGTATTTCCTTTTTACTTAAGCAGCATCAACTCTTTCTTTCCACTGGAAATAGCATTTAATATAATTTCACTTTTATTTCATTCATGGAAAGCATCTAACACTTGGCATATTTATTCTTAACTAATTGACTCGTAGAAAGCAGAAAAACATTAAGATGCAACATGCCGGATATTCATTGGAAGAAGATAGACATCACTGATTGTGGATGCTGAAAAGCTGCTAGCAGAGGGATTTTCTCAGGTTCTCACAATATTTGGTGAGAGTCCTGCCTTTCTCACGCATGTTATGAAAAACAGTAGGATGGTTTTTGTAAGCTGGACTAACACCTGGTGTTTTGCTAAGTTCTGTTTATGGTACGTCGGAAAAATATTTTGAAATAGGTGTTGTAGGACTTTAGCCACTCAGCCTGGGAGATGGGTGATCACTGACCAATCACCCTGTGGGGCTAGGGGATAGAAAACAGGGTCATCAATTAATAAAGTTGCTTCTCCTGGCCTTCTCTTGCTGAATTTGTGTGTTGCTGCATCTCTCCGCTACTGAGGATTCCATCACAGTTACTAAAATCAACTACAACTGTACTAGGGAGTAATCCCATTCATGTGTAAAAGCTCAGCCAAATATTACTAGTCTATACCTTTGGCTAAGTAAGTTATTAAACTGGGGAGGAGGAACACAAGTCTATCTCTAAGTGGTTTTAATAAACTTTGAATGTGAGAATTATCAGTGCTTCAGCAAGATGCTCAACCTTTCCAAGTATCTACCCAGTGAAGTGAAAACAGAGCTGCTGGTGAGTACCACTGGAAAAACTGTGAGGAGTTAAAAGCACTCAACAGCACAGTGCTGGTCAGGTAGAATTATCAGGAAGGTGGATATGATGGTAGGTGGTATATGGTAGGATATGATGATAGCATAACCATACTAACCAGACTGAAACTAGAACCAGAGCGTTTTGCCCTCCCAAGGGATCTCAGTTTAGTCACATCAATTATAAACTAGCATTGTATTTGCATAAACGCAATGAATGACAGGCTGGATAGCCTCTGAAAGGGAACAAGAGCATCACCCTCATACCTGCCCACCTGGGACTCCACATAACCTTACATAAGAAAAATCAAAAGCTTTTTTATTACTGAACTAAACCCCTTACAAGTAGGAGCTTCAATATGATTTCCCCAAGCACACTAAACATTATTATTTCTCAGACAACAATATTTTTTTATTTATTTATTCATTAAAGAGGACTGTAGTCAAAAACTAAAATCAACAAGTATGGATTACATTTCCTTTACTACTTTTACCCTGTGATATTTATTGGTAACTTCTGCATGGGTTTTACATATGCAAGTTGAATAAAAAGAAAATCTGCTCATGAGAGGAGCACAAATATCTTGGAAAATTTAAAGTTTGTGCACTGCGATTATAAGTGAACTTTAAAGGTGAGTAAAGCAAAGGTGGTAAAGCAAACACTGCATCTCCTTTTCTTAACCCACATAAAATCTGCAAAAGTATTACAGTATTTCATGCATTTATCACTTTAAAATGGTAAAGAAGCTAAACAGAACAGTGACTACTATATGTAAAACTTACACCAGTCTTTGCTAAACAACAGTCTAACTTCATCCTATTTTCACTAATTTCAAAGGCAGAAAATCTAACTCAAATCAGTGGGATCAGGACTACATCTTTAATAAGAAACCAAAGCTATATTAAAATGCACAGTGTCTCTTATGAAAATAAACTGTTTTCACTTCTTCATTATTTCAAAATAAAAAAAAAGAAACAAACCCCACCCTCAACAATTCAGATGCACAGCAAAATTAATTATTCAATTGCACAGCAAAAATAAATGGTACCACATACAGAAACACTGGCTTTTTCTTTTTTTTTTTTTTTTTAATTATTATTATTTTAATTATCAACAATTTCACAGCAATAGCTAAATCATTTCAAAATATTTTTAGGATTATAATGTATCCACTTCCTAAGTTTCCTATGATGGACTTCACTTAGTTCCTGAGAAGCTTAAGAACGTTTACTTGCAGATAATTGTTGTGCTGCTGATTTACAAGCTGTAGCTTGCTACAGTTCCATTAGATTACCGCACATGGGTTACCACACATTAGATGCGGTAACAGCTCGTGTACCTACATATAAAGACAGTAAATACATTTTGTACTAAGAATAAAACACATCTATTAATACCTAGGAAATTCCTTTTAAAGCTGTACTGTGTGCTACCACAAAATAGGGCTGGGAGTCTAAGCTGGGCAATCTTTTAGCTGCAGTTTCATCACTAAATAATGTTGCTTGGCACCGATAAATGAAAACTGCAAATTTTCTCAGAATTTATCCATTTGTTACAAAGTTACTTTAGAAATGGGCTATTGGAAATGTAAAAGAATGCTTTAGAATTTTTTATTTTACATCACTCAGTGTAATGTTTCTTACTCCCAATTTCTTCTTAATTTGCTCATGAAATAAACTTCAAATCATTCCTCGGTTGGGTTCCATTCCAAATTCCAAGATAAAGAAATGGCACTGGGCAAAGGATGTCAATGCCACCTGTCTCTCTCCATAACGTCTTTAAAGATGGACAGCATTTGCCTTCCATAAAAAAGACAGCAGCAACAAAGCACACAAAACAAAAACAAGTAACAAACAAATAAAACAAAAAAACCCACAACACAAAACCACGAGTAAAAAAAAAAACCAAACAAACCAAACAAAAGCAAACAACCATACCAACCAACCAAAACAAACCCACAACAAAGATGAGGCATCTTTCCCTAGTTTCACCAGATGGGCTGAACAGTTACTTCTCTTATCTGGAGTCTTCAGTCTTACTTCATTTCTACCACTTATTTTTATTTTAAAAACTCCATAAAAATCAAAAAAACCCTCAAGCTCCCATGCTTACTATAAAAAAAATAAAATTGCTAAGCAAAAAAACCAATCAACCTGAATCAATTGCTAATAGCACTGACCTTGTTGATATATTCCCTAAATGAAGTCTCAAAATAGCAGTACAGTACTTTATGGTAATCTCTCATGTACATTACAGGTTTGAATTTGGGAATGGTAACATCAACATATAAAACAATTTCTCATGGTCTGTCGCTGCTGCTTTAGAAAGCTCAGTAGGAATTGCTCAGAGCAGTTCAATACAGCTCATAGAAGCTCCGTGATTCCAAAATTCAATTTTGTAACTCGTAATCAACTACAAAAATACTATGAACTGAATATGAGGGACATTAAAATGCAATTTCTTCTTACTATTGACTACTTATCAACTGACAACTTAGTCTGTTGAAATTAAAACAATTGGTGTATTTTATGGTGATTGCTAAAGCTGCTGACCATAAGTAAAATTGTTGCGCTTTATAGACTCAAAAGTCTCTTAATCTAAGCAGCCAATTTAACCCAGTGCTTCTAAAGACAATGTAACTTTAAACAAAGTGTGTTAATGAAATGTTAAAAGGTTGCACAATTAAATTATAGTTGAGCCATCTCATACTCTTTCCTCCAGTATGTCTGCAGAGATAATAGTCTTCTTTAGGGACACACTAAAACTGCACAGCACGTCACAGAAATCATGGTTCTCCATCTACCTTTACAGAAATTTAGATGAAAGACAACTTACCCCTTCCCTCTCATTTCCTGCTCAAGCTGTTAATTAGGCAACCAAATCAGGACCAGATCCTCTGCTGAACCACTTGCTATGACTTCACTACTGAGATCAGTGGTATATAGTGCTTTATGCCACATTAGTGGAAATACACCTATGAGAAATTGGCCCATACTCTCCCAATTAACGGTTTATTTAATAAGCGTCACCAAGCCATTCATTCTCACAAGGTTCAAACAACTGACAGTGGTAGGAGTAAAATTCCCACACACTCAATTTCATGTGCTGCATCTTCTGATTATTTAATAACCAAAACAGTTGCTTACTAGTAAGATTTGTACTCTAAAGACATTTAGTTCGTGGTGACTGATTTATTGAAATGCATGAAATTTATGGAAATTCACAGTACACCTAATGGGTTGGTAACAGTCCAAACATTCCAATGCTATAATTACACTGCAATAGAGATTAGCTCTCGTGTTCTAGCAAACCTGCCTGAAAATGCCTTGCACAGGTAAGGAACACCTCCATTTGCAGACTCCAAATCATTCAGACAAACGCAAGAGGCATGTTCTATAGTGACACGCAGCATAAATTTTGCAGATATGCTCTAAGACATGCTTTACCTTGAACATTTCAATGACCAAAATTCTATTTTGTACAAAAAAAATACCCCAGGACTCCTTTGCCTACAGAAAAAGACAGTCTACATGCTGTAAAAACCATCTTGTCCTGACTCTGACTATAGGGCTTTTCTTTGGTAAGTAACTGCCTACCTATATACAGGCAAAGAAGAAAGAAACAATACCAGCCATTACAGCACAACCAGATCTTCGTCATTTAAAAGTTGTTAGTAATACAAACTTCAACAACAAAAATTTATGAAGTTATGCATCTACATGCTATTTTACTAGTTGAGGGCACAACGTGGGCTCTACATCAAAGAAGGATTATTGGTATTTTATAGGACTGGGATAGAATTTGCTTGTAGTAGCTGAAGTACTAATAAAAAGAGGGAAAGGGAAATAAAGATTGCAAAACCATACAGTTCTCAATTCAAGACTGACCTCATGTTAGAGAGCCTGGTATGTAAGACTTCCTCAGTAAAAAAAAAGAAATTCAATAAGGGTAGTGTTTCCTTCTCATATTCAGCTCTGGATAAAACCACGGAGGAAAGAGATGGTAGAGAAAGCTTTACCTCTGGGACAGACTGTAAGAGGAGGCTGGTGATGGATAAGATCAAAGTTGTGAATAAGCAGTTGAAAACAGAACTGCATGGATTTTAATTCTCTGGACTTCACACAAACGATACAGAGCTCTGAAAAAAAGCAAATGAAATGTTGTGTGAACTGGGAGCTCTGAGGAAGGAGCTGAGGAAAACGAAAAGAAATTCAAGTCAGCCCATAGGTGCTTCTATAACCTGAATGTATAGAAGATGAAAGATATTTAGTTGTTATGGTTTATAAAGCACATTAAATGGTTACGAAAGAATGAGTTCTGATCTCAAATGTTGTGAACAGGAACAGCTAAGAGCTGTGCAAATGGGGAACAGAGGAATCTGAAAAGCAACAGGACAAAGAACAAAGTCAGAAAAGCACAGAAGTGGTTTGGAGCAAGAAATAATTTGGTGACAAAGGGCTACCAGAAGCACTTGCATGATTTTCAGAAGTGAAGAAGGCTTTATGGTTAGTGGTACACATGTGGAAGACAGAATATGCAAAAAGGAAACTTAGATATGAGGAGTAATAAATATTCCTGCTAAGGATGGCTTGTAGGAACAAGGAAAAAGGCTTGTACCCAGACCATCAGGAAGCCAACAAGCAGTGCTTCTTCTGCATTCATTTCCTTCTCTACAACACCTCCCTGGTCCAGTAGCTAGCCAATGCCTTCTGTAAGAAATGAACTCAGAAACAAGACAGGCCTCACAACTAAGTCAAAAAAATCATATCACACATTAGACAGAAAAAGTGTCTTCTAGAACAAAAGATGTGTTAAGAGCAAAGCAGTTTATTTTTTTTCTTTTAAAAAAGGGTATCTGTGTTGTTTCAGATAAGCAACACAACCTCCAGGAATCTTTCTTATTCCACAAAAACAGAGCAAGGAAGACTCACTCCTCCAGCCAGTACATGAAAGACCCATCATAAGCCACACCCTACTGTTGGCTGCTACCACCTTTCAGAACCAGTTTCCAGAGGATCAGGGCATCGATAAAGAGAACACAGTGGAGGACAGTCATCCATCTCCCAGGTTTGGATTCTCTATCAAGCACAACACTCTGGCACCCATTACCATGGAAATGAGTGGAAGTTCTGCAGTTCCAACTCTTGTAAATTCCTCTATAAACAAAAACTTCAGTTTACAATAATTAACTCTATGATTTGTCAGAAGAAAAACTAAAGTATTATTTAATTGCAGTGCCCTTAAAAGGTGTAGTCAAGTTATCAATACACTCCTCAAAACGAAGTCAAAGCAATCATATTCATATATGTCATCTCTAGGCTTCAAATATTCTGCTCTCACTAAGCTTCTGTAGTTAAGCTGACCCAACACAACACTTTGGTAGATGAGGCAGATACACTAAACACGCACTGCAGCCAGTACCTCATTAATGACCACTTAAGGCTCAGAAGACCTCTCCTTTTAGGAGATGTTTCTTTAGAAGTTGCATTGCTACAAAACACACTCCTCTGCAACCCCAGTGTTATGTGGCAGTCTGTGAACGTTCATATAAACAAAATTACACATATACCAATTATCCCATAGAGTAGAAAATGACAGAAGAGCAACTGCATGAAAATGTCATCCAAAACAGCATTCCAAATCCACCTATGGTCCTGAAACAATTACATAAGGTGACTTATTTTCTTACAACCCTTTTCAGATCTAAACCCAAGTATTTCAATAGTAGAAATCGGAATTCTTTAAAATATGTCAGAATGTTGACAGTTATTTAAGATCAAAGTCCATATAAACAGAAATAGATGCACAGTAAGATACACACATACTGTATAAAACTTGATACCTAAAACCCTCAACGCCTTTATTTAAAAAAACAACAAAAAAAAAATATTAAAAAAATTAAATTGATTCCTCATAACCCTTAGCAAACATCTCTCTGCATTCAGGAAAGCCAACAAACCAAAACACCAAAAATGCCAACAGCCTACAGGCAAACCAGAAAAATACATCTATAATTTGTCACAAGCAGAACTGTCTACTTAAAAGAGGCTCTGAACTGGAAGAGTGCAGTAATTGCTCATTAAGGCTACAGAAAATAAGCACTGCTGAGTGAAGGCTTCCTAAGCAACAAGACAATGCTAAGTCCAACTCAATACAATCATTTTTATTTCAATATACTTATAGACAACACATTTAACTAGAAGCGATCTTTTTCCCTCCGATCTTACACTACTACTTGTTCTCTAAAACTCCAAAATGAGAATTCTGTATTAGAAAGTGGAAAACAATACAACAGCCTCACGCAGCAGCTTCAGCCAAGAAGATGAAGATCAAATATACATGATTTTTACTCTTTTACATAGAGAAATCCAAATAAAACCATTCCGTGCAACAGAGTGAAAACAAAGGAATACTTATCCTCAATAAAATACTCAATATACTGAAGTTTGAATTTGTAGTAGAGAAACAGGATCAAAAAAAAAAAAATGAAGAATGAGCTTAAGTATCTCTTAATCAGCTTTCAGAATTACTCTGTTAGAACAGTACGTACAGTAGGAAAGAAACTGACTTGTTTTCTTTACCAGTATAGGTAAGTCCACTGGGTATTTAGTCAGTTTTTGTATAGATTTTGGGTATCCTCAATATTTTTTCTAAAACTTTCAGTAAGACAGGTTCTCATTAGAAAAACTTACTTACATTCATGTTTTTAATGAATATGTATATATCTTGGTAAATCATAAAGGGTAAGTCAAGAAGAGGATATAAGACCTCTTGAGATTCCGTTCAAGAGATGACACCAACTGCAGATTTTCAGCTTTATTGGGCCTGAAATATACTGTCAAAGGACTGACTATACATTAGCACCTAGACAGAATGTTCTAGATGCAGCCAGTGCAATTGAACTCTCTTTGACTTGACGCTTTTTACAGTCATACAGTGTTGAACGTTAACTCAGTTGTGCTGAAACTGTGAAACGTCACCAACAGACAAATCCAGATGAGCAAATAGCAGACAGGAAATCAGCAAGTCCTGAATTTCAGATCTAGTGCCATCACTAATTTAATATTTGGTCTCCAAAACATTCTAAACTCTAGTCCCACTACAGTTCTTGTGAGATACTCCAAGCACTGTGACAGAAGTAAAGGGCACGTTGTTCTTGCAGTCTGTGAAATGGGAATAAAAAATATTCCTAACCCTTCCTATGTTTTTCCATAATCAAAGCCCCAAGATAATGATAAATTACACAGTATTATTCTTCTTACATTTTGCAGGTTAATTTAGAAATTAAATTTCTACCATTTAGACCGCGCAAATCACATGGAAATAATGTCCTGTCTGCTCCAATTAACATCAATGCCCATCCTCAGAATGTCCTACCTTGATGAAAAGAGGACAATACCACCTCTTCCTAAGCCATCACTGCAGAGCCAAAAAGTTGCCTATCTCCGTACACATGTGACTATGGGCACGTGTGACCAACCATGTCACTGCTCCGGGTTCAGAAGCTACCATTTTAAACTATGGTGCCACATCAAATGAGCAATAAGAGATTTCCTTCGCTACATCTTTTTCACATGACGCTGATTTATGGAACTCTGAACACATTTCAAAGGGGTTTTTTTATACATAAGCCATCAATACAATATGTTCATTTACTTCCACATCTGACTGCTTGAGATGTTAAAAGTAGCAATTTGCATTCCCACATTCTTAACAGTTGCTTTTAATAAGAACTTTTCTATTTTTTAATTTATACATGTCATTTAAATTTTTAAGATGCAGCAAATGGAAGGCACTTTTCTCTTTTAAAAGAAAAGATTGTTACTTCAGTATCTGAAATGTAGTTTCCTTGTTTGGTTGGTTGATTTTTTTTACAAAGCTCACACATTCACAGAGCTAAATATATTGGGAACGTGTTGGTCAGAAAGCTTCTAATCATTCCCTGAATCAAAACTGTGATATAACATAAAACAGACAACACCCACAAAGGTTCCTAAATCCCCAAGCTGTTAAAACATTCGAGTTCTTGAAAGAAGCCAAAAGTCCCCAAACATATAGCTGCATTAAAAATACATTAACAACTTCTGATGATTTTACATTATCAATATACACTATATCTGTAGGGAAAACAGCAATTAGTTTATTAACAACCCTGCCTTTCACCCGAAGAGAAGCATTTCAAAATCAGCCCATAGTAGTACAAGTCAGGCATAAAATAAGCTTTGAAAAGAAACTATGGACAGGAAAGGAGGAAAACTATTGGGCTGGGTCTCACCTTCTGATGGATAGCTCTTCCTCTCCTACAGCGTACCTTGCTATCTGGGATTCACAAAGTGCTCTCTACAACACCAGGAATTCCGTACTTCCAATCTCAAATTGCTCTACGTTAAGCTTCACAATTAACAGCTAAAATTAGGCACTAGGAGCGGTGAGGTTTTGTTTCTGCTAAACCACTTGGAAATACAGTAGATGTTCGAGATGCTTGCCCCACCACACGGACGGCTGGTATTTATTTCCACAGTACAGTGTATCAGACGTGTTAATTATCAGAGAAGCATCAGCACAATCAAGATGGGTATCTACAACCTTTGGACACTACGAACACAATCAATGAAAGACTATCACTGTGATACTTATTACACCGTCTGAAAAAGGAGCACAGATTTAAGCCAAAGAAGAGGGAGGTGGGGAGGAGAAGTTCTTGCCTTTGATTTGAGAACTAGAACATGCAAAACCCACATCTGCTGAGGCGGACGTGTTGACATTTAACACGGCAAAATCGCAGAGCTAAGACTCAAGAAGCAGAGACCTCTCTACGTAGCACAATGCTATCAACAGCCAGCCTAAGCATCCATCGACCGAGCCTAAAGCGTCAGTCACGAGCTACAGCTGAGAGGCAGCCAGGGAAAGAGCTGTTGAAAGCAGCAGAGCAATATACCGCCTATACGTACGCCTCACCTAGAACTAGAGATCACCAGGTCCCGCAGCCAGGAGGAGCAGAATAGCCTAAATACGCGTTTAACGGACCGCGTCCGAGAATCAGTCAGGAATGAACCAGCACCCACGCACACACACGGAGCAGCGGGGAGAGCGCCCGGTGCCGCTGCCCCGACAGAGCCACCTCGCTCCGGCTCGCCCCGGGGATGCGGCTCTTCTTGCAAGCTCCGGCCCGGCCGCTCCCGCAACGCCAGCGCGGAGCCGGAGCCGAGCGCCGCACCGGGGAGCCCCGCGGGGAAAGGGTGGGGGGGTGGGCGGCGGCCCCGGGCAGCGCGTCCCGCCTTTCCCCACAGCCGCACCCCGCGGAAAGCCGCACACATGAACCGGAACCGCCGCCACCCCGCTTCGCCTCGGCGGCGGCGGCAACCGAAGAGCATCTACCGCCCGGGGCGAGCAGAGCCCCGCGCCAACCCACCCCGTCCGTCCGTCCGCTGGGTCGGGCGAAGCGCGGTGGCAGGAGACCCCTATAGGCGCGCGGGCAGCCGGCGCCTCAGCACCGCGCGCAGCCACGGACGCGGCCCCGGCTACCGGGCGACGGCGCGAGCTCCCTTCACGCGTGCAGCAGCAGCAGCAGCAGCCCGCGCGGTGCCCGCACACCGGCGCGCGCCGCCCCGGAGCCACGCGCCCTGCCGGCACCGTCCGCCCGCCCGCAGGGCTCCGCTCCCCCGCCTCGCGCCGCACACCCCGGCGGCAGCCGCGCGCCACCCGCGGCACGCGCCCCGCGGCTCCCGCTCCAGCGGGGCAGGGCGGGGCAGGGCACCCCCCGCGCTCCGCACCTCGCCGCCCTCCGCGAGGGGCGAAGTCCGGGCACCCGCGGGGCCGCTCCCGCCTCCCCAGCAAACTTACCGAGCGCGGCCACCGGCTGAACTTTCAGCAGCGCCCCGGCTCAGCCCCGCCGACGGCTTTCTCCCATCGCCTCTAGGTACGGTGCCCGCGCCCCGCTCCCCGGCGGCTGCGGCGCGGGCGAATATAAATCCACATTGCAGCTGCCGGCGCCGCGCGGCTTCCCCGCAAACCCGCCCCGGCCCCTCCGCCCCGCTCAAGGGACGGCGCCGGCTCCTGCCGCCGCGGCTCGACCCGCAGCTAACGGCGGCGCGTCAGGCTGCGCGAAGCCGAGGCGCGAGGGGAAGCGGGGCCGGGCTCGGCAGAGCCCCGCTGCCGCTCTCCGGCGGCTGTAGTGGCAGCGGCGCCGCTCGCTCTCAGGGTGGGTTTTGGTGGTGGTTTTTTTTTTTTTTTTTTTTTCCTCTCTCCCTTCTTTTTTTTTTTTTTCCTTTTTCGGCTCCTTCGCCGTTAATGAGCATGCCCGGGAGATCTGCGCAGGCGCGTTACCGACCGCCGCGCCTCGAATCGCCTCGCACCGAGCGCCGCCGGTGCCGCCGCTGTGCGGAGGGGGCGCGGGCCGGGCAGCTCTGCCCCGCGGGCGGAGGTGGCGCCGAGGCGGGCGGCGGAGCCGAAACCGTCGGGAAGCAGGCGGCAGAGTTCAGAGGAGTAGCCGGAGACAGGAGGCGGCTGCGCCCGCCGAAGGGAGCGGAACCGCCCCGGCCCCCCGGGCTGCCCGGGGGCTGGGGAAGGAAAAGCCACCGCCGGGCCTCTGCGCTTGGAAACAGCGCAGAACACCTCCCTCGGAATCATTTACCTGGCCGAGGAAGTAAGACTGATAGCGGAGTGGAGGCTTGGCAGAGAGCTGTTGATTTATAGATGGTACTTCAACTGCTTTCCTTTCACGAGCTGAGCTTGTTAACGGGGGGATCTCCTGTGGTCACCTCCAGTAACAGTCCAGGGTCTTGGTGCAGGGGAACTTCATCTCCTGGTGATGAGCTCAATAATTTCATCGTTTATGCGCTGTGTATCCTCCAGAGGACATACAAAGGCATAAAGGTGATTTCAACCTGCCTTTTCCTAACGGCTAAACCTGCATCCGCAGTTATTTGTAAAGGTTTTACTGTGCTGAAGAATCCACGGAGCTGGCAAAGGTGTGCCTGGGAGGCTGGACCCATCTCATGACTCTATCTCCCTCCTCGTTTCAGTTTACATGCACACTGCATATGCATATCTATCAACTCCTTAAAAACACAGTGGTTTTTTACATTATTTAGCCTGTGCTTTCAGCGACAGAAACACACTGGAAAAAAAATGTGTAATTCAGAATTACTGTTATTTCTTCGCAAGTTTCTTCATAGACCATGTAAAGTGCAGTCTCTCTTTTTACTCTGTATCATGCCCCAGGATATATTCAGACAATTTTTGCTGTTGACGAAAGTATTTGGGAAAAAAAGCACATCTTGAGGAAAGGAAAATAAAACATCTTAAGAACCGGCTCCTAAGTAAAGAGAAATTATATTTTTGCATATATAATGTCTTGTAGTGCATAAATAAAAAATAAATTGGGTAAGGCCATCTGTGATTCCAATATACCCCGTTGCTACTACGTAGCTTTTCTATCCTTTTTAACATTTGGTCTTCAAGATAAAGCCTGCCCTGAGCTTACTCTATCAGAAAGAAAATTCAGGTGCTCACAAGAAATCTTACTGAGTCATTTTGTCTTGGTTCTTCAGATAAAAATACATAGAGGATTTTGATATTCAAAATTATTTCCTGCCCACGTGCTCAGTTTGTAGGGAGTGAAGGACAAAAGAAAATTCCTCACTGCGCAGCATTGCAAAGGTGATGAAGGAACTGGCCCGAAATACATCTCCTTTTCCACAACACGTACATTGGTATCTGTATAACTATGAAGCAGTGGAGGTTTGTCTCCCCAGCTTATTCAGGCTGCACCCCCCTTTGGAAAAAGTTGTGAGGTTTCAGTAATTCCAAAGCCAGCCTCTTTGAAAAGCAATGGATTGGAAGTTGAAATGGACGAGGAACCAGGAAGCTGGAAACATTTTCAAATCTAGCGTCAAAATTTCTGCTTACATGAATGAAAGAGGACTGACTTTGTGTCTTCCCTTCTAGGTCTAAAGTATTTATTTCCTTCTATTGTCCAGATTTCTAAAGATGTGAATTTAAGATGAAGAAGTTGGTCTAGTTCTTCAACCTGAGATCTCCTTTCAGCAATACTCTGGAAATCTCAATCTGCCTCTCCATAAAGAAAGCACAGCTGTAAAGATCCTGAGGGAACTATAGAGTCCTTTAAGAAATCCATTCTGTATTCCTTGGATTAAGTGCGTCCTATGCAGCGGAAAAAGTCTTGCAACTACTGACTGTACCTTACTTTTTTAGGAAGGCCAGAAGTGACAGACCAAACCCACTCCTCATGAATCTTGAAGCTATTACACAAACTTCACCATGAACTGAATCTAAACATAAATTATTTAAAGTCAGAACAGTCCTCTCTCAAAAGTTTGTCTCAAATATCTGTGACACAGTCCTGGTAGGTGGAATAATTCTTCAGCAGTGTAGATCAGTCATGAACTATTCTGAGCTCGGAGTAAAGACTAAATTTTCCTTCCTGGGACATGTGGTTTTTTTGGTTTCTTCTCTTCTGGACAGACTGTAACATTTGCTTTTCATTAACACAAAAAATTAAGATACCACAGGTTGAACATGGAAATAGTTGAAAACAACAAAAAAAAGCTCTAGAATGAAGTCGATATGGTAGTCACAGAAACATAAAGCAAGATAGATTCCAGATTCTAAGATATAACCAGAGTCCAGTAAATATTGCCTATCTGTTAGAACCAAGATAACAGATTATTATTATTAACACTTCTGCTCAGAATGCTATGGAATTGCCTATTGTTGTCAGTAACATATAGTAGTCATATAAGGGTGGTAGGCTCATCAGAGGAAAGCATAAAAAGATGACCAGTGGAGGTGGACATTCAATCCTACCTTCATCTCTTCAGCCACTGCTGACATGGGCCAAAGTCGGTAAGCTCAACAGCGGAAAATTATTGCCAGATACCAAGTGGAGTCCCTGGTATATATGGTAATTTCAGATACCCATGGGATGCTCTCTAGTGAGCTGGGGTTAGGTGAAACCAAAAAGGTCTGCTCGGTGTACCATGCAGACTGCTCCACCTGAAAGGTACACAGCAAGGTGTGACACTTCAGGTGTATCATATGCACGCTCCAGCAGAATGAGGAGCAGATCCCAATGCAAGATGACACCCATTAGATTAAAAGCATTTCATTTCAGAGGAACTACCCCAGGAAAAAGAACAGATACAGATTTTTCCAAGAATCAGAAGAAAGATTTTTATGACTGGCAACATGAGTCCTTAAAAACACACCAAACCTAAATGTACCAAATACCAGAAGTGCATTGAGGAATAAAAATTCTGACCCTCAGATTTCTCAGCCAAGTATGCTAACTGGCTCAGAAGAAAGCAGTAGGTAAAACATTGCCAGGTGCAGTGGTGCCAATTGGAATTTTCTTGAGTGAAAACACATGTAGGTTTACACAGTATCACAGGTCCCTGCACTAAAGGTTTTCTCTGTAAGCAGCAAGAGATAATATCTCTAGCAGACAGCTGCAATACCCGTCACTGCAGTACTGATGCTAAGGACTTGCTTGACACCTTCTGGCTAGCTCAAGTTCAGAAGAGCCTCCTGAGTGATTCATTGTCTTTTCTGTAACTGGTAACTGAGTTATGCTGAAGCACTGGTTTTAAATTATTCTTGTGCCTCCTGTGGGAATAGAGATCGTTGCCTGCATTGCAACAATCTCTGCTGAGACCTGAGGCACAGCTGCTGGTCTCACTGCTAAATAGGATCTTTTCAACTCACCTGGGGTAGGATATCACCACATTTAACAGAGTTCTGTCAGCCTGTGCTCCTGAGAACAATGCTTGAAACTTTTTTTTCCCCTACTCTTGTTCTTTGAATCAGGTGAAATCCTCAAAAACTTCTCTGAAATTTTGGGGCATTTTCCTAGTTTACAATACTGCTTCCTGGGCAGGAGATAAGATAGGAGAAGATACTTCTGTAAATAATCAAAGTGGTTGTTTGGTGAGACAGTTATGGAAGTTACTCCTTCATACAGTTAACAGGTTTCAAAGCACAGAAGCAGGGAATCAGCCAGATCCCAATGCTAACTATGCTTTCTAACATAGTTCCTTTGAAATACAAGGGTTTACTTGTTTGCTGTAGCCTTTTCAACAGACAAAAGAAAAAAAATATTTCAAAAAATAGATTAAATACTTACACTAAGTCCCTTAATATTAGTAGGAAACTACCCAAATACAAAGGGCATTGAGAGCCCAGCTGTCTGCCAGGAAGTGACAGAAGGGACTGAGTAACACTAATACCATTGCCCTGCCCCTTATGTAACATGCAAAAAAACTATAAGCACATGCAAGACATTGTCAGACTCCAAAAGGACACAGTTAAGGAAGTTCTTCTGTCATCCCATCAACATGGGATCCCAATCATACTCCAAAAGGTTCAATTACTTTTACAATCCAGTTATTTATACTTGATAAAATTAAAGAGACTGATCCATCTTTCAGAGTTATGCACAGTGCTTTAGGAACGTTGCCATTTTTTTAAGAAGATGCCTTACATCAGTCTGATGTAGGTGCTTAGGAGATGTGGATGTAAAATATGATCACAACATAACAGAAGCCTGGCTGTACCCGATGCACATTCACTTGGACAAAGCACAGATCATGACACAAGCTGAAACATGGAAGGAGAATCAGGACCGTTTTTTTTATAGTTATGAGTATATTATAGTTATGAGTATGTATTCTTCAAATTACATTCCTACCAAACAGAAAACTGATGGATTCAACTGAAGAGACACACGGGCACAGGTATGAAACACCAGGCAGAAGTTTTTACTTTCTGGACCAAAAGAAGGGTTCAGCATGTAAGGAAACTTGCTCTTCTATTTCCCTCTCACTGAGAAGAGCTGAAATTGGTGAAGCTAGGCTAAATACATGTAGATATAGAAAACCCTACGTGAAATTGCACTCCTGTATTATTAGCAGCTCCCGGCAAGAACCCCAGATATTCTACCAGAAACTGTGCATCGTGTAGTAGAGCTAAGAGAGAAGTAATTGCAATTTCTGGTGGGATATCATTTTTTCAGAAACTGCCCCCACAGAATGATGAAAGTGACTGAAGAGAAATTGATACTTGTTAAAAAGAAATTAAACCCAATGTATTTTGGTGGTTATCTTGGTGAAAAATGTACCAGAAATAGATTTGTTTACAGAACAGCTCCTGTTGTGCAAAAGACTGAAGAAAGCAGCGCTGCCTCGTGCTATGTTTACAGGCTATGAAAAAATAATACAAACATATGATATCGCATCTCTCTCCAAGGCTTTCCATCATCACACCATGCCTGTCTCCTTTGCCCACTTGTTAAATTTTCAAAGAAAAGGCTTTCATAGCATTTCCACAGTGTCGCCTCTCACATTCAGAAAGAACTCCTGTAAATAACTGCATATCATCTTTCAAATTTCACCTCTAAACTATCTTGTTCCAAGATGCCTACCAAAAACCTGACTATTAATAGATTGGCTGTTCGGGCGCTGTGGCTGCTGCCCTGCACAGCTACCAAAACTGCAGACTCCTTTCCTGATAATTTCCCATCTGTCTGGATGAATCAATTATTCTAAACTTACAGCACCAAAACCCATGCACCTTTTCCACAGATATGGCTCCCTCGTTAATGTGCAGTAGAGAGGTGTTGCAGTTTTAATGGCTGCAGAGGGGTGTTCCTTATTTTCCTATCACATGAACACACGGTGGTGCTAATGCTCCTGTCACCAGTACTGATTCTCTACTTCCCCAGTAAGCCTTACTTGGGTGATGGTACCTGATGTGTAGCTGGTGTACCAGGTATTTAATTTCCTTCAAATTAACGATAAGAAGTAATATCTATTAAAATAAAACATTTGATTTCAACTTTTAATTTTTGATTTTGTTTTGATAAACCGAAATGAATATTTTTCCAATTGACATAGAGAAGTATTTTCTTCGTTGTTTCTGGAACCCCAGAACCCTCCAAACAGACCAGTTGTATTTCCAGCTTCAACTCAAGACCCAAATAAAAATTAATTCTAAAGCAAGAAAGAAAAGGAAAAAAACCTTAAGAGCACTCATAATTTTTTCAGTTCTTAAGAAAGAATTAAAAAAAAAAGAAGCAATCCCAACACATTAAATGAATACGTGAACTACATAAATAAGTATACTCCCAGGTAACTGAAGAGAGCTGGAGATGTGAAAAGATTAGTTTAAATGCTTTCTTCCTCTTTGGGGCAAGTCCTTTGGTACTGCAGAAAGGTGCATCTAAACTATAAGATTTTAAAACCTTTTACTGAGAAAACTGAATATTAAAAATAATTTTTGAAAAATCTTCAATAAAAACATTTATTCCTGAATATGAATACATGTGAAAAGAGCTTTGAGGCTATCAGCTTACCCATTAAACTAAGGAACTAAGGTAAAGCACTTCTGAAGAGAGATTAAAATTCCAAATAGCAAGGATCGTTCCTTTCCTAAATAAAAGTGTAAAACCTCTCATTGCATTGAAAGCTGACACTGCAGATGATAAGGAACATAAAAAACAAAGGCATGGTTCATAGAATATTCTGGATCCTTTGCTTCATCAACCTCATGATCAGCCTACAGTGTAATTTATTGCATAGGAAGGAAATCATAATAAGGACCTTTTTTTCCTATAGAGGTTATAAAGACATAAAGTCCCTTCTTCCATATTTCTCTTCAGGTTCGTCTGATAATTACATAATTACTGTGTTGGAGAGAAATTCTGGCTCACAGTGAGATGCAGTATTTTCTGAGGCATTTGAAAGGGAACATACTTTATGAAGGATCATCTAACCCAACCTGCTTCTCCCTTTTTCTCTTCCCTTTTATTACATAATACTCCCCAATGTTCCCGCTGCTTTTCTTTTTTTCCTGTGGTTTTTTACTGATCTCTGTTGCTCATGTATTTACTTCTCCCTTAGGAAAATATACAAAAACAAGACCTAAATATCTTAATCTCTTCAGCTTAATTAGACATGAAAGCAACTCTAGCCTCATTAAGAATGTCCTAAAGCAACAGGTAAAATGGAGTCAGATGAGTTTGAAATCTCATCCAGAGAGCAGCTTGTCAGACAGTCCTGGTTGTTGAAGAAGGCTGGGATATAGCTACTGTAGAGAAGAGAAAAAACCTAAATGCTTAGTATAAATCTCAGTGGAAGAGATGACTAATTAGAGATAATTATACACAGATTTCTTGCATTAAAAGTGCTTTAAAACATAAACATTCAAATTTTACTTAGGCTCCCAAGTGCTTCCTAGAAAGCAAGCTTGCAAAAAAAGGTCTTTTAAATGATGTCAAACACTTCTAAAGCAAATGATTTTTAAGAGGCATTTCACTGAAAATTGTGGTGCACTGAATTTGCTTGTTCACCTTCAGTTTAGTAAGAAACTGCAATAAAATTTATGGCCTAAGTTATCATCTTAATTGCCTTATCACAAAGGTAATCAAGGGTCAGGCAGTACCGATTTGCTACCCTTCACTAGCAACTTCAAAACCTGTACCCCAAATTTGCTTGACAGAAAGGCACTGAACTCTCTTTACAAAGGAGGTCAAAACTGTCAGAACACTGATAAAAGGACACAAAAAAGGATACTGTGTAAAAATATATCATCTATGACAAAATAAATAAATAAAAATAAGGACACGATCTGTAAGCAGATTTCTGGAACATTCATGCAAAATTCTGAAAGTCATTGTAGAAAATGGTCTTAGATACCTCCATCCCTTAGTATTACTTACACTGAAACAAATGGAGAATTTCAAATTTTTACACCAGAACTCCATTTTTCTTTCAGTTTCATAGTAGTTATCAAAATCTATCATGTAATTCCCACAAAATATTGAGGTGAATACATTACTGTGAAACCAGTTAATGCACTTTTCTTGAGACAGCAACTTAATACATCACATTTCAAATCAGAAAAGTTTCTGATGTTTTATATAGTTATCATGCAGGTGTTCAGGAAAATCTGTATATCCTTATTTATTCAAGACTCACTGTGACGTGCCAGTTTTTCATCTTGTAAACTATTGTCAATTTATACAGTTTGCTTTGGAAAAACAGGAACACACAGGATTTGTCCATTCATCCATGTAGTTACCTGTCAGACTCTTTATCTTATTATTGCATGTTCATGTCAGAAAAACATTTAATGTCTTTATTAATGATGGGAGTGGACCTACATACACAGCAATTTTGTGGATAATACCAAGTTGCAGTGAGTGGTCCATGCACAGACCAGGGCTCGCAGGAACCTTGCAAAGTTCAATAAAAGACACCACAAAGTCCTGTATGCAAATATAGGTGTCATACACCTGTATAAGGTCAGGGCCAAGGCAGAGAAAGCAGCCAGCACCTCAGGATCCTGATGAACAAACTAAATTAGCAAAAGTGTCCCTGCAGGAAAGGACAACATCAGGCCAGGAGGTACCCAGCAGGTAGAAGGACGTCATCCTGGGCCTCTCTGCAGTACTTCTGAGACGGTATCTGACATATGGGGTAGGCTAAAGCCTGAAGAAAGGCTCACTTATCACAGAATCACAGAACATTAAGGGTTGGATGGGACCTCGAAAGATCAACCAAGTCCAACCCCCCTCCCAGCACGAGACCACCTACAGCAGGTCACATAGGAACACGTCCAGGCAGGTTTGAAATGTCTCCAGAGAAAACGACTCCGGAGCCCCTCTGGGCAGCCTTTTCCAGTGCTCCATGACCCCCACAGTGAAAAGGCTTTTCCTTATGTTTCTGGGGAACCTCTTATGCTCCAGCTTTCACCCATTGCCCCTTGTCCTATCATTGGACATAACAGAGAAGAGCCTGGCTCCATTCTCCTGACTCTTGCCCTTTATGTATCTATAAACATTAGTGAGGTCACCCCTCAGTCTCCTCCAAGCTAAAGAGCCCCAGCTCCCTCACCCTTTCATCATAAGGGAGATGCTCCACTCCCTTAATCATCTTTGTGGCTCTGCACTGGACTCTTTCAAGCAGTTCCCTGGTGTTCTCGAACTGAGGGGCCAAGAACTGAACACAATACTCCAGATGAAGTCTCACCAAGGCAGAGTAGAGGGGGAGGAGAACCTCTCTCGACCTGCTAACCACACCCCTTCTAATACACCCCAGGATGCCATTGGCACATTGCTGGCTCATGGTCATCTGCTGCCCACCAGGACAGACAGAGACATTATCACTTTCTACAATTACCTGAAAGGAGGTTGGTCTCTTCTCCCAGGTATCAAGCAATAGGACAAGAGGAAACAGCCTCAAGTTGCACCACGGGAAGTTTAGGTTGGCTATTAGCAAAACTTTCTTCACTGAAAGGGTTGTCAAGCCCTGGAACAGGCTGCCGAGGGAAGTGGTGGAGTCACCATCCCTGGAGTGATTTAAAAGACATACAGATGTGGTGCTACCAAGTGGTGGACTTGGCAGTACTAGGTTAATGGTTGGACTTGATGATCTTAAAATATCTCTTTCAACCAAAACAATTCTGTTATTCTATATAGTTTTGAGCCTCCAAGTACAAGACAGGTAGTCTTTCTGGAATGAGATAAGCAAGATGGTAGAGAAGAAAGGCAACAGGCACACATTGGAACAAGAGAAATTCCAAACAGAGATAAGAAGAAATGTTTTTTTCCACAGGGTCATCAAATACTAGAAGAGGTTGCCTGAAAGGACCAGACTCTAAGTGCAGGTTAGAGTAAAAATTTCTCGAGATCCCTTCCAACTTAAGTTATTTTATGATTCTACAATTGATCACTTTTTTATTACACCAAAAGAAAACAAGTTAAAAATACTTGAATGTAAAACCTTCACAATCACTATACTTATAATAAACTATACCAGGCAACTTCGAAAAAAACCCCAAACCTTTCAATTGATTCAACCCACTCTTCCAACGTGATTATAGCCCTGGCTAACCACAGAAATTTTTTTCAGCACTTCACCTGAACTTCAAAAAGCAGAGTTTATATCATCATTCCCCTTCCAGTGCATTCCTGTCTTCTAGTTAGGGTCATTGTTATCAGCATATATTAAAAGAAATCAGCCATTCTGAAGAGGTAAAGAATTAAAATATATAACTGGTCTTAATAATAATGAATGTATAATCACAGTGCAAAGCTTTAAAACACGCAGTTCCTTAAGTATGCAAATCTCAGTTTTTATAACTAGAATTGGTACTTTGGCACTATCCATGACAATAGTTTGAAGCTAATAATAGCACACGTACAAGGTTAAGATTCTTACTATCTCATTTTTGCTTGCTTACCATCAGAACACACTGGCAGTGATGATGGGGACAGAAAAGTCAACTAAAGCAAAGAGTGTGGACACCCACAGTTACAGCAAACACACTGCCATGAACAGAAATACTGCAGGGGGCTATAGGAACGTCAGGAAAAAGCAATGAATTTACAAGATTTGGCATGCCAGTAAAAGTGAGAAATAAGAATACTGTGGCCACATTTGTTCTATAACTGTTTTTTATGCAGAAAAGAATCTTTTTAGAGAAATCTTCAATCCAGAATGGAATTGACAGCAATTATTTTTCAGACAGAGAATATTAATCTGTAATTGGAAGGTGTCTTGAGTCTTACGGTGTTACAGCGTACAGACAAGTACAGAAATATTCTGATAGTTACTAATGCAGTCTGGGGGTGCTGGGTGCAGCCCACTGGCTCCCCCATTCCACAGTGCTTTTTTAACTGCAAGTAATGTGGTGAAGGCGTTAGTATTCAAGGCTACTGGTGCTTCTCTGCTAATTTACATTTATATTCTTAATGTCTAGATTGAGCCTAGGGAAATTTAGAACTCTATTTCATTAATGCTAACTTCTACAGAAATCCCAATATGCACAGAAGTTCCTAGATTGCAAGGCTAGTTAGATGAGAATGCAGAAACTAAACATAATTGCTGGGTGGTTATGATAGTTAAATATGTACTGTCAGTTTTGACTTCTGAAACCCCTCCAGACATCAATCCACTGGTTTAAAAGTTAAAAATATAAAGTAACAGACTAATGGATTAAAATTTCTTTTAAACAAGTGTTTTGAGTTTAAGCTCTTGTTTGCAGATGTGTTATAAACTGTTACAGCCTAACAACACCATGCTTGGCTTTTGCAGAAGTTTCTGTGAAGAGTCAGATCATTTAATCTCTTTTTTTTTTTTTTTGGCTTCTGAATAGATGGCAAATTAGAAATCCATGTGCAGCCATTTTAACAGTCCAGATTGGGTCGTGTGCTGGCAGGCTTTTGTGAAGTGCTGCAGTTTTACAATGCTAATGCAGCATTAATGTGCACCCATTTACTGGCTGTCATCAGCTCTTTGCAGAGGGTTCTGGTGCAACTGGTGCAATTCTTTAAAAATAACCCATTTAGAGCTCTGGATGCAGAAATTTTGGTGACCTGTGGAAATCCCTGCACATCTATATATGCGTAGATATATATTAATATATATATAAAAATATATAGCTAAACATGCCTCTCAGTGCCTAAAGTTTTTCTAAACAGGCTATGTAACTTTTTTTCCTCTGCAAAGCTGAACACCACCTGTTCTTATACCAGTGAAAATAAGGAATAGAAAACAGAGTGAAAACATACCAAATATACACATCTGATTGGTCAATAATGGGCTCAGGATGAGTAAGACTTCCTAATTTGAGATACAGGAATTTAGTGCCTTAGGTCTGTCTGCAGTTTCTGCCAGGCACGTTACTCCAAAACTAAAGTTCTGAGCAGTCTCAACCCTATGGAACCTATGATATCTATTCAAAAATAGAGAAAGTATGCTTCCTTTAAGTGATCAGAAGGTTCTGCTTTGGTCTAGTTTGTATCCATTTTGCACAGGTAAGACTGCACCAGTATGAGACTGTAAAGAATCAGACCCAGAATAAATAAATTAAAAGTCATTATAAAATATGCATGGGGCATTTATGTAAAACCGTATTTTCTGCAAGGTAATGTCTTATGGAATTTATAGTATAGTATATCACCAAGAGAGAAACTGGAGAAAAGGTTAATAGCTGGACTAATTATAAATCCAGATATATATAATTCAGCCTCCTAAACAACATCATGCCCTTGCTGTTTAAGTAAGAAGTTAAGGGAAATATTCTTTTGGAACCCACTGGTCTTTCCTGTAATATTTATGACTATAGTAGCATTTAATTCATTATTTATAGGTTTCTGACATGCATCTCATTTGTGTGATATATAATTTTTATCAGTAGCACTTTGTAGACAAGCAGATACTCCAAGAAAGCAGAATATAATGTAAATCTGCAATAGCCTTTGGGAAAATGTATTAAGTATGTAAACCTGACTAAATAATGTGTGGATATGTGGGACAGCATGTTAAACCTACTATTTTGTTATAGCTGAGGTAAATTTTAATGTTTCTGTTATTCATTCTAACCGCAAAATCTTTAATTTTAATTTTCACTATGCAGCAATGGATAAGAATCACAATTATTCTCATGTTAATTCTCATGCTCCTTTAACCTAAGGGGTCTTTATGTTGTTTTTATGTTGGATGGGAAGAGGAGAAACAGTTTGAAACAATCCAGCATAATATTTGGTATAAAAACTAATGATGAGCTGAAAGGTCTGTTTATAAATGAGTGAACTATATGCAGTTTAGCTGTTCTCAAACGGGTAAGAACACATGTATGTGTGTACATATATTTATATAATAGGAAGCTGTAATGTAGCGTAGAATCATTATGACACATCTCGTGGTCTGCAAGTGGAATGTACATACAGTAAAGCTGCTCTAACAGCTTTGAACTGGAGAATTTGGGATGATGGGACCTTAAGCATTTATACTATTTAAAAGAGACTAATATATGTCTGTGGAAATGCATAGGAAAGGTTTCTGGTGTGAGAATAAATCAGATATGTCAATCTAAGTAGAAAAAGGTAGAAACGAGTCATGAGTAGAAATAATAATGAGATATAGGCCCAGCTGAAAGATAATGGAAAAGTGCAGTAATACTCCTTGAAACTGTGCTTTGCAATACAACACAGCTAAACAGTAACTATCTGACCAAATGTTTTACATCTGAAGATTATATTTCTGGAGTTTAAATGCATTATTTTTTCCCTCTTTCACAGATCTTGTATTACTATAATTGCCACAGTTCTCCATTATTTGATAATTTTACATAAGTTGTCACAAAAGGTAAAACAATTTTTTTTGAACACTTCATCAGAGATAATTATCCTTTTGCTAGATAACCTATCAAATGCACACAGAGCTTCTGTTCCATAAAACTCCCAGTGGTCATGGTGAACAAAGAATTAAAGGCATTCATTTATTCTCAAAGCAAGTAAAACTGACAACTAGTCAAGCCTCTCAGTCACTGCAACTAAATGCAATGGCTTTCAACCTTTTGGGAGCAAGATTCACTGCTGACGTGCCCTCAGTCCTAGCTGGGGGGAAAAGGACCAGAACTGTTCGTGATGTGAGCTGCAAGGGTCAAAGAACATTATTCTCTATTAGTCTCATCATGAGAATGAGAAAAGGCTCTATTGTTAAAAGCTCTATTGTTATTGTATGGGAGAATAGGAGAGAAAACTGTAATTATTAACAATTATACAAATTTAGAAAATAGCATTTTTGATATTTAGCTGTATGAAGATACGTATATGTTTACTGGGCAGATTCTTTTGAACCATTACACTATCCTTTTTAAAAAGCAGCTGACAGAAATCTGTTTTCAATAAATTTTAATCTTTACTTTCAAATGTGACCAGAAAAAAATTCAAAAACCAAACAAAAGCAAGCTTTGTTCTAGTTAATCTCACACAGACCTCCTATAAACACAAGCACTAAATCTCCTAACTCATTACCTCTTTCCTTGTTAGAGGCTAAATGATACTTCTTCCCATTGTAAGAGGAATGAAGAGTATGCATTTTCTGAGCTGCTGAAGCTTGTTATTGAAATTAAGCTTTATGACACTGCTGTTTTCCATACTTGGACCCAGTCTATTGGATTTGTGTGGCTGCTTCCAGAAATAAGAAGGGCAAATGTCAATGCGTTTTCAAAAGCAAAGGCAAGGAACAGGTTGTTAAATGGGCTGAGTTAAGCAATCTTCTAGAAAGGACACCTACTAAAAGTAGTATGCAGAAGAACATGTCCTAATGTGCTCCTCTCTTTCTCTGACTGTACAGTCCAAACTCAACAACGTCCTTTCCTTTTAATACCTTTGCATTTCTGTGGTTTTCAGTAAGATTGATTCTTTTAAAAAGGCCGGATGGCAAGGAACATATCAACCCCTTCACTCATCTTTAAATAAAAGGATGTCTATTTCGTTGTTTATGAAGTAGTGAGGAAGTACTGCCTCTATTTGCCAAAGAATTCTTGTCAATTTTCCTTTCTCCATGTTATAAACCATATTGATGTGAATGCCTTCTGAAGTTACTCAGTCAAAAAAGTAATTCATTTCAGTAGAATGATTTCTGAGGCACATCACTGCCCTGTAGACTTTCATCACATTCCTTTCTTCACATGAAAAATGAGTACATTTCTAAACTGCAATTTTAAATATTGAATAAGGCTACTGATACCAGAAAGTTTGATTATTCAAGACATGAGCTTACAAAGTGTTGAACACTGTTATTATCAAGGTACTAAGCAAGAGTGTACAGCCTCTTCCATGTAGCATGCAGCACTTTGGTGGGTTGGACCCTAACGACAGAGGAGTAACAGTTTTTAGGAATTAATGTAGAGAGATGGAAGACAAGATATTACATAAGCCAAATATCTGGCCTTTTAGATGTCTTAATTTAGAAAGATATATTTAATTTATATTAAAAATGCATTCAAGGATAGATCAATAGACTTTTTTTTTCAGTTTAGTCATGTACCACATCTACTTCATAGTGTTCATATTCTCTTGGATCAAGGAGTTGGCAGCTTTGGGTATTTAACACTTCATTAACACACAGCATTAGCATATAATAATAATAAAAGGTTATACTGACAACAATATGCATTTTTCAATTTGACAGCATTCATTTAGAATTAGCAACAGAGGGAAATAATTATATTAAAAAGGGCATGTCCGGGAAAACACAGATTTTATTTTGTACTTTATTACTATCATAATGTATATACTTTAAGGTCCTGGAAAGCTTACGCGTTAGCTTCATATTTTCACACGACTGCAATGGAAGTGTAAGACAACTGAAATTAGACAGATATGATTAAAACCCTAGGTATCTGCAGTTTGTCAGTATTTTACTGTGTGCTAATTCTAGAGAGAAAAATAAACAGTTTCGTTCTGTATCCAGTCAGTTTTCCAGTCAAGTTCTTCTCTTGAAAAGTCAAGTGAAATTCTGATGGGGAATGGGCACATATTTAGCTTTCTGCTCTATATGTATCAACTTGGAGCATTAATGTTTCCACTAAAAAATATGCCATATTTGTTGAGCACTTTGATAAATGACAAATGCACTTGTTTGTGAATTAGGATCTCTGTTCTCTAAGTTGATTTTAACATACTTAATATGTGCTTTGATTCTTACAGCTCTTCATCTTGGTTCTTGGTTTCAGTAGAGTTTTCCTCTTCAGGGAGTACATGCTTTCAGATGGTCGTTTTGCTGTTTTGCCTAGGGTATTCTGATTCATCTTATTCTAGTGTGTTTTCCTATTCAGCTAGATGCCATGAATCAGAAATTTATTTTCTTTTCATCAAGAGCTTTCACTTTCCACGAGGTATAATTTTATTTACTTTTTCCCTTTTCTTTTGTCCTTTCTTTCCGGTTCTTTTTGATAATTCATTTGAAGCAACATTTTATTTAATGCGCTTATAAACCATCACTGAATGTATTACTACAGCGTAAATTATTCCTCTTTCATGAAACACTAGATGAATTGTAATTATACAAATTCTGTAAAGTCAATGGAATAACTTGACAGAATGAGAGAACACAATAGCCTCTCATTGCACTAGTCTAGCTCATACAAAATAGACAGCAACATGTCAGTAAGCACTGCCAAGCCTAGTTTGGAGGTGAATAATTAAGGGCCAATAGAGAGTACGTAATTCTCTGAAAACCTCATTCTGAATCGTTTCCCAGGTTTGTTTATGATGGACAATATCTGGAACCAGATGTTCCATGGATTACAGTAACACTAGTTTTAGTAAACCACCTCTCTGATGTCCTTCTTGGATTACAATTTCCAGATACTTAACAGAAATCAGTCATCGCTTTGTTCACCTTCAAAGCCTGGCATTTCAAGTATAAGATCAAAATACATTTTAGGACACAAAACTATTCTTCTTCTGAGACAGTATTAGTATTGCAGCCTTTTATCATCAGCATCTCGACCTGTTATTTTGTATTCTGTAATTTGTAATATAAAATGCATTATACATACATATGCTTCATCTACAAAGAATTATTTTACACCCTGAAAGGATAACAAAGACGGAAGTGTTCCACAAATATGATAAAATTCCCAATTTACATTGGAAAATACACCAGTTCCACCCAACACACTAAATTTTGAGCAAAAAGATTAGAGTTATCTTTTTCCATTCCCAGGCAGAAAGTAGATTTTTTTCCCAAGCTGCCCTGGTGAGCTTAAGGGAGTCATTCATAATTGCTTTATACAGAAAAAAAAAAATAATTGATGAAGTTGGGAAAAGGAAAAAAACTGTATGGTTAAATTAATGTATTTGCATAACTATACTGTAAGATTTTATAATGCAAACATAAAACCTGGATTTGCATTTCAGATCAGTAACGTATCACGCATAGCTTTAAAATCAGCTGATGATATGTATGTATTTTTAATGAAAGAGTCTTATGAAAAGATGCAGAAAAGCTTAATGAGTAGAGTAATAGAAAAGATGAAGTTCAAGCAAAATTTTCTTTGGCTCCTTTTACCTGTACGCTCCCACAAACACATTAACTGAGAGATGAAAATTCAAGGATTTTAAAATAAAAATTATTTTAAAGACTATGTCTTACAAAATGAAGATACTGTAAAAAGATAGCAGGAAATAGGCCATTCACATAAAATACTGGGACACACAATAAAATATAGCTAACAGAAAATACAGTTTTAATAAGTGGTTTTAAAACAGGATCTGTAAAAGGATAGCAAGATTCATGTAAGAATAGCTAGCTGTTGTAAAGGTCTCTGTTGGAAAAGCAGTTACAGACACACTTTTCAACAAGCATCCAGCTTTCACCAGCCTTGTAAGACAAGACCCTTACAAATATGACAACTACTCCAATTTTGTATCACATTAAGAATAGAGAATAAAAAGGAATAATTAAGACAATTATTTCCTTTTACATTGTTGGACAAACAGTCTTCTCAAGTTAAAAGGGTGTTAATATGCATGTCAGGGACACTAAATGAGAATTTTATTCCTTATATAGTATTATTCTGTCCCAAAGTATTGTCTGTTTCATTCTTTAGAATACTGATGTTTAAATTGTCACCAAATTCCAAACCTTCATTTAAGGGAGTAGTAGGAATTCTTTGTTAGTGTTATGCTTTACGTGGAGTTGCATTACCTTGTGTATCTGAGAAAGCTGCTCTGAGAAACATTTCTTTAAAAAGCACTGTGGCATTTTATATCTTGCCACAATGATTACAGTTTACTGCAAGAAAAAGGTGCCTGTTTATCAGGGCCAAACTTAAATTTGAGGTCCAAAGATCAAGCTCTCAAAACATCAGTCTAGCCAGATTGTCAAGTAAGAAAATGACTTTATTCTTTTATAATCCCACTCCTGTGAAAGTATATCACCAATTTAATCTAACACTAAGGAACACTATTAAGAAGGAAATACGTTATAATGAAAAAGTTTAAGACAGGGTTTGGAGTCTTCCGTTACTAATGTGAGAGGTACTAAGGCTTTTACTTCAGCAGGAGACTGCAGAACTGCAAATAAGGCCAAGATGAGAGGAGACTACAGAAACATCTTTATATCTTGGATTTTCATCTTCTGAGTTTCTCTGTTTTGCTTAGAACTCTGGGCCTTGTATTACTATTCAGCTATGAATTATGTTATTAGAAAGAATTCATCAAGAAGCAAGCAGCATTTACATTTCTGGTCCAATAGCCAGAATATAATTCAGTTCAATCTCTTCAGTTTTTGTTGGCCTAACTGGGAGAAACGCAGGAAGAAAATTATTTTTGTCACTGAAATATGCACAGAAAGCAGTGTCACCAACTAAATGAACGTCACATTTTTAATGACCTGGATTCACTCCTAGATTGATAAATGGTGCATAATAAACTGTAGCTCAGCGAAACAATGGCTACTTACTAAGTGACATTCTTGCATGTATCACAGTTTCCTTTTAGCTTTTGAACAAAGGTTTGTCTTGCAGTTCGCATTCCTCTTGGAAAATAATGCTGATTTGAAATATCTCCAGAACTGCTACATTTAGCCTATGTATTGTTCATGCTGTTTGCAATTCTCCTGCCACCAAAGATCTACACTTCTGTCAAGTTCTTTGCTAGTCTTAGCATCTACTCCGTATTTTTCAAAGGGTTTCTCTTATCCAATATGATATACAAAAGAAAAGGCATACAGACGAGGAAAGGTTTACACTAGCAGCTATCCATCTGAAAAGATACGCTGTTCTAGTCTTGAACTTTCTACAGAAGTTGATCTGCTTATTACAAGATTTCCTACTATCATTTTCTGATAGCTGTCTAAAGAAGACATCCACAAGCTATTGTAATTCATTTCCATGTAGAACGATATTCTCAATACTGTGGCTTCAGGTATTTAGGCTACATCAGAGTAGGTAATATGTATAAAACAGGAACCCCCTTCTTCCTAAGAAGTGGTGAACGCTGATTCTCATCTCCGATCGTAAGAACATCTTGCAGTTTATGGTTGGGAGACAGGCTCATTTTCTTCCCGTACTGATAGAAGCTATCCATCTCTGCTCTGGGAGCCGCACATCTGCACCTTCAGACAGAATGTTCTGTCAATTGGTTAAGGCAGCTGTGATGGAAATTTTTATCCAGAGGACATTTCAAATACAGAGGAGCAGCACCACGCTGACATCAGACATAAGTGCGACTGAAGCCATGCAGCTGGCATAAACAATGTGCCTTTCCACTACCTCTAGCCACGGCATGCCACCAGCTCAGAGAGTTGAAAGGCACTGTATTTACATTCCTGTTATGTTGTGTAGTAGAAGAATAACTGACCAATAAATAGTTTATATTGTACCGTGCAAAGAAAATTAAGAGTTCTTGTAAACAATCTTCAGCAAGAGGCAAAAGACACAATTCTGCTCAACTACCCCAGCTGACCACAGCCTGTGGTTATCATGGCAATGCTTGGTGACATATATATCTTCATCATTAACAGCACAGGAACTACTACTAAATGAAGGCTTTGTTAGCAGCTTTGAGAAAGAGGCAGGGATATAAAACGGGATAATGTAAAACTTTAAAATGCTTTTTAAACAATGACACTTGAAGGTCATGGCAGCTTTGAGAAAACTCCAATGCTTCAACCTATGGTATGTCTGCTCTTCAAGAAAACATTCCTTCCAGTGCTGTGAATATAGACTTCTCACGGTACGAAAATCTACTTTTAGAAGATTACTATATCATCTGAAATATGCTTCCATCTATAAACATAAATAAGTCTTTTAGCTTGAAATGGTACCAGTGAATATTGAGAAGTGAATACCTTGCCATTACTATACTTCAGTTTATTCCTTTTTGTTATCTAAGAATTCTGATTTGTATTCCTTTGCCCTTACTGAATGGATGTTCCAGTATTCACAGCATTTTGATAACACCCATTTTAAAATCTAGTTGTTATATCTATTGCTCCCCCCACCTACATTTGTCATCCGCATGGAAGATATAACTGCAAGCCTGAGTTAAAAAGGATGAACACACTGAACAGTTGTTCTGCAGCAATCTATTTGCATAGCTTTATCTTCAGTTGGCCTATGAGTCACCCCAAATTAAGGCCCCACTTTGCTGTGCACTGAGCACAGCAGCAGAGTGTCTTGAGACTTAAAACAATCCCGAGCACACAGTTATGAGATGTACAACGAACTTAACCATTTGATGTCTTGGCTTTTTATCTATTGTTTAGAGACATGAATCTCTGTGGCTAGACATGAAAAATCCCATGGCTGCCAAGACTCCACAGAGGACTCATACAGTGCAGTCTCCTCCTCTTACTACTTGTAGCACTCCACCTACACCTCCAGGCTCTCGTGTGGTGCTTTCTCACCTATCCCAGCATCCCACAAGTAGCACAAAGCTGAGAAAGCACTTATATGGCAGCAAGATGAAGACGTCCTCACAAAGAACTCCATCAGCAATATGTTTGTGTCTGCAGCACATGCTTTAGCCTCTCTCCCAACACCACTTCCCACTGAGCCATGTCTCTCCCTCCATCAGAAGATATTTCAGAGACTGTACTTCAGTGTGTAATTCAATGTCTAATTTGCTTCCATTGCATTCGACCATTTTGGAAGGTGCACGATTCAGTCACAACTGTTCGTAAGATTCCAACGTTACCGTGCTAAAAATGTCAGGTTTATAGAAAAGGTTATAGAAGAAAAATGAAACACTTCACTACTTTCTGAAGTATTAGAAAAGTTATTCAACTAACGCTTTTTACTCAGAATATTTTTTCTAGAAGCCTTCAGATTTGGATGGTATCAGGAGATGGTATTAGTATCATAAGATGAAGAGCATCCAGTATCAGGTAAACTGCTGTAAAAGGATATTTCATAACGGGGAAAAAAAATTAAAAAATTCTTTTTTTATACACTGGTCCAATACAGAATGGTTTTCTTAAGAAACTCACTTCAAGTCCAACACACACCAGCAGTATCTCAGACAGACTACAGTGAATTAACTTTTAGATTCTTTTTTATTCAACTACATCTCAACACAGGTGACTGGGAGCTTTGTATATTCCTTTCTACTCCATCTGTATACTAATGGTGTCATGTCTGTTTTCAGGTTTTCAAGCTTGCTGCTAATGGAGAATTTTTCTGACAGTTTTGTACAGCCTTTCCATTTTAGCAGTAATGCTACTGACCTAAGAGTTTCCATTATGCACTAAAAAGTATTACTGGTATAGATTTGTTTCTTTATAAAGATCCATAATACTCTGTGCCAAAAAAATACTCACACCCATGGAAAAATTACATGACAAGGTTCTTATCACAGAAGAGAAAGTAATTCTTTAAGTGCTAAAGTAAAATGAGCTATTTGAACTCTTATTAAAATGTTACTGCAGTATTAGTACAAGCATTTAAATAGACTGAAAGCAGCTATTTTAGGGAATAACTAAGGGATATTTACAGATACCCATCCTTCTGAGCCAGTGTGTTAACAACTTATATCACATAAAGTTAATATTCTAATACTACAAAATCTCCTCCTAATGAGAGTTAGAACCAGGAAATGGAGAAGAAGTGTACACTCTTTCCATTTAATCCAAATATTCCAAAAGGGAATTTTACATTAACTTTGACAAAACTTAACTGGCACTTAAACTACATGTAAAATTAGCAATGCAAACTTTTATGCCACTGCAGAACAAATACAAAGTAATATATTCTTTGTTTGACTCCAGTTGTAGCAGTAAGACCTATTAAAATTTGGATTAGATGACTATGAAAGATATTTCAATGGAGACAAAACTAAAATGTGATTTCTCCTCAGAGTTTTATCATAGACAATTATATAGGGTCAAGACCACCAGCTGGAATAAGATCAGTGGTGTCATGCCTATTCTTAACCTCTAAGGATCCCACTAAGGCTTGGCCACTATCTGGGAAACATAAGAGTGTACCACGCAGGAATTAACAGATGCCAGAGGCTTGTTACATCATAGGAATAAACCTACCACCCTCTCCACAAATCCTATTTCCAAAAGAATATGAAAGAAAATCAGTGAGTGGAAACACAGATTCTCCAATTTTTTATGCTGGAAAACCACACACAGGGATGTAACTCAGCTCTGAGTGTCAGGCTTAACTTTGAATGACCTGATTTTGGCCAAATGTGTCACAGCTTTAATGTTATTTAAATGCGGGATTTTTTTTGTCTGTGAATATTAGCAAAGCCCTTGCTGCTTTAGATAAGCAGATGACATTCCATTCCTCATTAAAGCAAAGAAGTTGAATATTTATGAGTGTGGAGAATTATGTTGTCATGCATGTTAGTCTAGAAAATATAAATTCATCTCTTAAAAAAGTCAAAGGATCAAAGAAGGTTTTTACTGTTAATTGGAAACAAAGTGTCAACGGTGTCCTGATTTAAAGGGCACTCAAAGATGATAAGGGAGGGGTTGTTAGTTTTTTTCCAAAAAGGAAATATAATTAAAGTAGAAGTGGAGTTATTATTAGTACTTCTTTACTAAAATCCTTTTCATTGCCTGTGGCATTCCCAATGTTCAAAGTAATTTTAAAAATAAAAAATACATTCTTGCAAACATACTTCAGAATTACTAAAAGTAATATTTTTATAGCCAAAAGCACTTTAAACATCATGGTTGAAAGTATTTTAATTATGATAGTTTTACATGCTTCTTAAATCTACACATTTAATGCAACTAGTACATTTTCACTGTTCTATTTGTAACTAAAAATAGCATACTTAGCTCATGGCTAATTAATAGATCGAAAATAAGAGAGGATCACCTCCTGTTTTGGCTTCCTGTGCCCAGCCCCAGCTGCAGCAGTAAAATTAAACCTGTGCTTGCTGAGCAAACCTAGAAACACTAGATTTCTTGCACGCGCACACACACTCCAGACCAACAGACTGAGCTTATGCTAGCATGGAGTATAGTGTTAGCAATGAGCACTATTATACTCAACATATACTCAAACCAGCAGTATTACAAGCGTATCTTCGCTGTTCAGACTTCACTTAGTAACTTGCAAGAAAGAGCAAATGTCTTTTACAGGTCACAGTACAGACTATCACAAGAGTATAGACAGGGAACAATTTTATGTTCATGTTCTTTCTAATTACATACACACACTGTAACCTCTAAGTGATAGATCTCTCCCTTTTCTGATGAGATAACCACTGTTCTTTTTTAATATATAAGGTCATTTGTGCTTTCTTTAGCATTCTTTAATTGCAGTAGTCTTGAGATGCATCCTACAAAAGGCTCTTACTCTTTACTGTAGCAAGTGTGCATGTTCAATCTTATTTCTGTATGAACAGAAATTTGCTGAAGAAAAGAGAAAACCTAATACTTAGATTAGCCGTAAAAGACAATGTTAAAGTCAAGTAAATATTGACAACACTATCTGAAATTTTCCTGGTTTTTTTAGATAATCTCCGAGATAAAGCTTAAAAGGTTACAAAGTCATATAGTTTGGACAATCAATTATAATGCTCTAAAATGTATGTATTATCAAGGCAAAATCCAAACAAACATATTCTGTATGCTCCTCTAAATGCATCAGCTGAAGTACTATGAGAATAAATTAATACCATTTTATCACTATTACATTTTACTGGAATACCTGTTAATAACACCAACAAATAATTAAAATACAAGTGAGAGATGATATTACAAATCATTAGTGCTTAGAACAGTAGTGTGTGAACTTTTTTTTCCAGTAGTAATAGAATTTACATGATTACAAGTGCAGTGGGTGCCATTAAAATGTTAACATTTGCCACCCTTTGTCATTATAATTCTGTATATATTCACTGGCAGTGAATTTGGAGGTCTTGCAAGCACCTGCTGCATCTCTAAGTCACAAATTATATTTCATTATAAAATAATTTGAATGTTCTGCTGATAGGATTATTCAGCTGCCTGAACTTGCTGCCATCATTTTTCTTTGAACATAGACCCTCTGGGGCAATGCCAACCCAATAGACTACTTGCATAATACACCAAAACTTGGTTTTAATTTTAAAGTTTCAAGTCCACTTCTTTAAGCATGCAAACTGGCAGCTTGGGGAAGAAAGTGCCCTCTTAAAAACATGCAAGCATGGGGGGTATTTTAGGCTATGTATGAGCAATTGCCCCTTCATCTAATAGGTAAGCTGTAGATGTGAGCGAATGGCTCAGCTCTCAGAAACAGCACTTTTGTGTACGTGCTTGGGTAGGGAATACCCCCCGTGCCTATAAAGCCATTCAGCAACAGTCATTAATTCCAGCATGACATGAAGTAAAATCTAATGTGGTTTCAGACTGGTGAGAATGAATTGTTTTTTCTCCTCACCACTTGAGACAGAGAATCATTAAGGTTGGAAAAGACCCTTAAGATGATCAAGTCCAACTGTAAACCATGAAGGACAAATCCAAACTGGAGAGCTTAGGGAATTCATGCTGAGGAGCAGAAGCTTTTAGATTTCACTTTCAGAGTGAGGTGAACTTCTGGACTTGGAGTCTGGGCCATGGAGGAATCGGGGTGGCTCACTGGGCTCGGGCTAAGCGAGGGCAAAACCAGTGAGACATAGCTGCTCAAACACAGTCATTGTGGCTGAGCAGCCTGCGCTGTCATGTAAGAAAGGAGACAAACACCAGCTTTCTGCATCAGTTGCCATGCCTTCTGCGGTTTCATCTACATGTAATAGAATCCCTGTAGATCTGTCTGTCTAGGTGGTAACAAAGGCTTCAGAGCTAACATCTAATCTGTTAGGACATCCAAATGCTCCACTTCCCCAGGAAGGCACTGTTACGTCCTTCCAAAAGGACCAGCACATTTACAGTCTTCTGCCGAAAAGACTTGAAAAGTTTAGATTTCAAAATGGCATAAATATGCTTTCCTATAAAGCTCCAGTGAAGCAATTAACATAAAATGTTAACTGAGTAACAGTATTACATTAACTTCTTCAATTACTGCTTTCATACATTGCTTAGATTTAACTATATAATTCATAGAATCAGTGAAGTTGGATATGTAAAAGCCCTGTTTAGGTCACCTAGTCCATCTTTGCCATTTTCATCACTGTATTGTCCATTTTCTCTTTAAACCTTAATAATCTGTACATCATGTATGGTTTATAAACTGGGTGCTTAGCAGAAATGTTATTTACAAATGACAATCACAAACCAAGGCAAAACAACATTACAGTATGCACTAAACTTAGGGATTTGGGTTTGTCCATTGCAAAAAGGCTATAGCTCTTGGTACAAAGCTGCCGGTGAAGTCAAGGACCACACAAGTAGACCATTCATGGTTTGTTATGCATTTTTGACGACAATATGCTACAAAGAATTGTGTTTATTATTTGAATTTGGCCTAGGAAAATTAGTTCATGCTGGCACACTGACAGCAGAATCATGCTGACAGGAAATTTGTTTAAAAAAAAATAAAATCTATATATATATCCTAGAACTCCCCAGCACAGACACTTTGCTATAGAAACACAATTCAGGATGTATGTGCACACGCACACAAAAGAAGGCTGGGTTTTGAGGTACTTAATAACAATAGAGAGAGCCTCTACAAGCACGTATGGCTACCTGACTGGTACATGTGAAAATCAGTTAAGCTGAATTCAGCATTCTCTTTTGTTTAATTACCATAAATACAGGTATCCCCAGATCTGCTACTGAACCACAAAGAGACAACATTTGTGAGGAAGACAACAGCCCTGGAAATACTTAGACTGAAGTGAAACAAAAGAAAATACCTATGACTTGCAAAAATCAAATCTGCTTCCAAACAGCTCTTAACAGATAACCACAGGCTTCTTAAAGGGGTGAAATGGGATTCAGGAAACCCTACAATTTTATTTACTTATTTAGTTGTATGTGTATGTCTATGCATATAAAAGTGTGTGTGTGCGTATATATTTAAATAACTTCCCTTATTGTGAAGGAAACTTTCATTTTGGAACCCAGTGTTAACAGACTGGGGTTTGTGAAGTCTGAAGTCTCAAACAAATGCCTAAGAGCTTTCTGTACTTAATGCAGCAAAGACGTTGGAACTTAATGAGAACAATTAAAACATCAATACCATCAATAATTGTACTTCAGAGCATTTTCACAGAGACCTCTGACTACTGAGCCTGTCTGCAATCTCAAGGAGAGACAAGTTCTAGAGTGAGGAAGAGCAGAAAATGTGCTGTCTGAAAGAGCCTGCTGGGACAACAAAGGCTGTGTAGAATATAGATTTAAAATTCAGACAATTTGGTCACTAAAGCCTCTACCTGAAAGAAAGCTAAGGAAGAGAGACCTTTCCCAACACCTTCTGAATGCTCCAAAAACCTCCCTTGCCAAAGCAGGTTCTAGCCAGCTGTCAAAAGCTCTATCTACAGATTTCCACCTTTTATCTATCTTTTTGGAAACAAACAACTCCCCAGTTCTCTGTGGAGTATTCTAATTAATGAAAGCTCATGCATTTATTCTGCATAGTATATAAACCTGCTTACAAAACAAAGCAGAACAAGGTTCATCACATCACTACCAGTCTGAATTTTCCATCACTGAAAAGCAGAAAGGGTAAGAACGGGTTGACAGTTTCAGGGCAGGGGATTGACAGTCAAAGAGTGGAACAGGGGCCCAAAGAGCCTGTGCAGTTTCTGGCCTTGGAGGTTTCCAAGGGCCCACAATAAAGTCCTGAGCTGCCTGGTAGGACCTTAAAACTGACCCTGCTTCAGAAGGAAGTTGGACAGTATGACCTCCTGAGCTCTCTTCAAACGACACTTTGACTTTTTGTCTCCATGTTCAAACTGGTTTTAAAACAAGAACCACCAGTACAACAAAGAATAATTAAGATGAGTGATAAGAAGACTTCATTACCAAGGTTTAATAGAATTCCAGTATTACCCAAATACCCTCTTGAACAGCTTTGATCACCTTCCTGTTTCTAGGAGTCCCTTCACTTTATGTTCATAAAGTCCTTCAAGATGAAAAGCATGCCATGAATGGCAGGTATATTAATTTTTCCAGTATTTTTAACCTACTTGAGGGATCAACAAAGACACGGTTTACTTTCATGACAGTTACCTGTTAATTTTGTTCTGTCTTGTGGAAACATGCAGCTAATGTGAATGCACTGGGGTGATTTATTTTCTTGTTTTATCATATCAACCAACTCTCTCCTATTAATTCAGGACATTAAAATCTGTGCCAGCATGCAAGGGATTCAGTAATACTCCACAATATATTTTATGTGTAAATCTACAATCTGAGGTTAAACTAAACCACCAGAGCACAAAGACTCCTCGATACACAACTAGTGCAGCAGAAAACGAGTCTGTAACCAGGATTATGACCAGGAAAGATACAGATTTTTAAAATGTATACAAAAATGTAGGATTTCCTCATGAATCTTACATAATACAAATTTATTTTAAGTTAAGTTTATGCTATCATTTTCCTTTTAGTTCATGAAGAAAAAAACATTTGGGAAGGTGCATTTTCTTCTCCACCTGTCTTTATTTGATTTATTAGCGTATTACATTTATCAGCATTCAGTTGTCTTGATAGTTAGGGAACAATCTGAAGCATTACACAATGAATGCAACACTGAGACTACTCCTAAACAGAGCAAAAATTCCCTTTTGAAAGTATGCCTCATTCCCACTGACAAACTATAGCTACACCCGGGTATCCTGTCAAAAAGGCTGAATTCATAAATGCAGTGAAATTATTTCCCCCCACTTTCTTCTGTACTATTATATACAAGCTGAAATGCATCCAACAGTATAGAGGTCCATGACAGCACAACACCGTATTTGATGGAAATGGCAAGAAAAACTGAGCTGTGCATATTGGAATTCGATGAACATCCGTAGCTCAACATAGCTTTAACAGTGAAAAGTTTCAGTGAGGCTGGAACTTGCTGGCTGCATTTGTTGAGCATCTCAGCTCTCACACTGCCCAAGCCCTCTGCCCCCCAGGCAAGATGCACATCTTACAGAAACTTTCTTTTCTCCTTAGTCCGTTTGTGTAAAATTACATTTTGCAGCCTGTCTAGCTGAAGTGGGAAAAGGGGAACTGTAACAGAGCGAAGGAAAGGAGAAGATTGCCTACATGTAAACCAATCTTTCTCCCAAGATCCTTGTGGTAACAGAAATAATTGCTTAGTTTTATGAAATCCAGGAAATCCTCCAAGTAACTGTTTATCCCTGGCCTCACAGCAATACTTGAGAAGCACAGGTAGAGGCTGAGCTAAGTCCCTTGTAAGTTCATCTCCTGATGTCACATCTTGTACATGACTTCAAACGAGTTTCTCTTCAATCAAATACTAAACTGACTCACACTTACACTATGAAATCACATGAGACTTTCGGGTCAGGATAGCAAGTCTGCAATCTTCTACATTTCCTGTTTCAGAAGGAGACCTTCTGACACCCAATCCAAAACTGACAACCTGTTTTACAGAGGGTGAAGTTCTAGTAAAAACATGCAAATAGTTCATTTCTATTTAAACTGGTCTCACCTCTTTGGTTTTAGATAAAACACAAGAAGCAGTTACAGGTTTTTATGAATTAAATTAGTTAACGGTTTTTCAGTTTGTGTGGTACAGTCAGACTGTGACTTACTCTCTCTGGATAGCTAGCTACGCTTGAACTAGACAACACATCCGAAAAAAACTTTAGCAAAGATATTTGTCTGATAATTTTGTGCTTCATGAAAATATATACATACATTAATATGCACAGATTGTTATAAGTAGAAACAATGCAACATTCAATGTATTGTATATAACTTAGGGGTGACATCATTTCCACCTCACAAGCGTTAGAGAGACTTGTGTCCTTAGAATCATGTTGCCCTTGTGTACAGAAAGAGTGATCCAACTTAAACTGGGATACTGATGTGACCTGTTCTTATGGCAGGAAACATCAAAATACTTTTCCTCAAGACCTTCCAATCTGACCACTCAGATGACATTGACTCAAGGGCAGAAGAGATACCTGAAGACAGCAAAGCCAGGTACAAGACTATCAACATGTAAGTAGGGAGTTGAATGTTTGCTGAAACAAAGGTTGTGCCCAAGTTTTCTCCACGAGTGTACTAGAAGAGTTGCCCTGTAGTGGACCTCAATGATAGGTAAATAATGTGAACATGCGAGCCTTGAGCACAAGCTCAACCTAGGTCCTGTAAACTCTGAATAATGTAGCTCCTGAGCTAATTCCTGGAGAGTATTCTGCACACCATCCATGTGCAGACTTATTACCGATGTGCTTGGGACTCACAGGCAGAACAGACACAGACTGTGTCCCTTTGATTTGACACTCTGTATATGAAAAATAACGTTTAACTAGGAATGTATCTCTTTCTGACAAGACTATGATGGATAGAGCTACTTTATTTACTCTGACAGTAATATCTTTGCTGATGAGCTTTGTGTTTTGCAAAAGAAAAGGAACAGTGAGTATCTAGTTTTATATGTGAGGTGAAAAATTGCATTTCAGACTGGAATATATAATTTCATAGATTATGAGTTTTGTTTAATGACTGGCTGCAAAACTGATATTTCAGAGTTTAGCATTTCAATGATTTATGGTCTTGTCAGCAAATTTTTAATATGCTTTATGTGCACAGATGTTTCTGCAATTGTGACAAGCTATAAAAATTCACAGTGGTCAATCGCCCTCCAGAGCTTTACATGTCAAGTCTGTGGCAGAAAAGCCAGAGGATTGTGTAATGGAGCTGCAATGAAGAGCAGGTAGGGATAATTTTGTCATTAACTTGTGAAGTTTCTTGTTGTTAACCACTGCTTGCAGCTGCCTATGCTTCCAAAGGTGTCAAGAAGAGAAAGATTATTTGAAATACAAGAAGAAAGAAAATACAACTAAAAGCACTGCAAGAATAATACCTTTTCAAATAAATTGATAAATAAGTAAATAGGATGTGCAGACCTGACCACCTCATACCTAATTTTGGGCTAAATTGCTCCAGCTAAACAGAAACAACCTTATTAGAAACAAATTCCCCTAATGTCTCTTCAACATTATTTTCTCAATAGAAAAATCTGACTCCTCAAAACCAATAATCAGGATGGGCTGGAATAAGTGGATTTTATGAGATTCACAATGATTCCATAGTATGGTACCATGATGGTACTGACAGTAAGATGTTGCTCTCCAACTGGTTTGCGGTCCATCAGGATGTGGAAGAACCAGCATCCACAGTAGTGCTGCTTAATACAGAGATATCTGTATAATCTTGACACACATTTCTATAAGACCTGAATAAATTTAAACTTCAAAGCACCCTCTGTTCTCTAAAGCAGCACTCACTAGATCCCAAGACTCCTATTCTGAAAGCAAAATATCTGGTCCTTGGTTTTTTGTTTGTTTTAAGGTTTATTTTTATCTTTCTAGTCCATTAATATAATTTTCAAAGTTGTATTCACTACCTATAATTCTGGTTTTGATGGAATACTTTTGTCTCTTCCTAGGCCTATGAAAGCAGCAGAGAATTGTGATATTATGTTGTCATGTGGCAAGCCAGAGATAATATATTCAGCTTGGTAGCTTATTGGGATTTTATATCTTTTTTTTCCACCTTCCTTCAAACTGTTTCTCAGTCAGCCATCAGTTTCATGTTTTGTTTGACAGACTATTTTCAGTCTAACTGAGCTCATTGAATTGCAAAGGAAACTAATGAGCGTGAGTATTACAACACTCCCACATAGACAGGCTCTTCCAACTGGCTACCTCACTGCCACACAAAACCTTCACACAACTCTACCAGATTTGTTGAGCAACAGTGATGTATCAGAACAACAATAAGCTGCTTAAAAAAAGCTCTTCTTTCTTATATATAGGTGAGAATACAAGTAAACAAAGCTACATTTTAAAAATTGTGAATTATCCTTACAGACTGTTTGGGATACCAAGTCAACGTACTACTAAATCAGCATGTCTGCTCTAATCTGCTGTTAGTATAGCTGCTAGGAAGCAAACAAAGTAAAACAAGAATTGCACCGTTCCCCCTGCACTGTATTGAGTGATTTATCCAATACAGCAGTATTTTTTACCAGTAATTTTTACAGATAATTATACAGAAAACGATATTGCAGAATAAGGACATTCGAACGCACAAAAAAAAAAAAAGAAAAAAAAAATATAGGAGTTTCATCTTGATCTTAGCAGATACCTCTTCTTCCACAGCATGGAACCATCAGCAGGTCTGACTGTTGCATTGCTGTAAATTCCCTGTACCTCAAAGGGATCCCTGCATGCCCGTCTGTAAAGCTCAGCTGGGTCGAAGGACATGTGAGAAATCAGCTGTTTCTCTCAAGAGTATGAAAGTCAATGGCCTGGGGATATCTCAAGTATGGGCACAAGTGGCCATGCCTGCTCTAGAATCAGCTGCATGCATCAACAATGACTTTCAGTAAGAAGAATTATTCCTGCTTCAAAACCAGAACTTGCTGGTTTAGAATTCATTAGAGAGAAGCAATAGTGCAAAGTAACCAACTTCTCTGTTCTTCACTGTCCTATCATTACATCTGACTTCATAATTTATGTTTTATAAAAAGAAAACCAATTCATTTAGCTTAAACTGAACTGTGAAAAACAGACATGCCTTAAAAAACATAATACTATGAGTAGTCAAACACATGGCAACAGATTTTAGCTCAACTTGAATATGAACAAACTCCCATATGGTAGCATGAGCAATCATGACCAAAACAAGACTATATATCTTGTACAAGGAATAACAAACAACTATGTTTTAACAAAAAAACCCAAAAAAAACCAAAAAAAACAAACAAAAAAAACCCCAAACCTTTCTCTGTTTTATTTGCATTGAAAAATAAGTATGTTTTTCTGAAAGTTTAACTACAGGAATTGCTGGATTACTAAACATCAAATGTCCTTTACCAAGCTGATTCCAGAAGTAACAGATGATCATAAACAGCTTATATTCTTGTTTTCTGCAGAAAACTGTTCATTAAAACTGCATAGCAGAAAATATATTTATGTAATTCACTCAGTGCCGATGCAAAAATATTCCTATATCAGGATTCAGAGAAAATAAACTGGACTGCAGCTGAAAAAGGGAATAAATCAACACATATCTGGACATTGTCCTTGAATATACATATTAAATATTCCTGTAGAAGTCCAGACAGTGAATGATTTATGCTGCTTATATCTACAGTTTAACTCTCTGAGTCCTCTGCAGTAACTATTCAGCCACTGTAGCTGTGGAGAGCTACAACTCAATCAACTGGGAGCACAATACCTGCTTGCTTGCTGAAGGTTTAATTTGCCCTAGGTAAGTTATCTTCATTTCTTGTGTGCAGAAGAGGGCCAGGATGGCTATCTGGCTGTAACAGAAAGGCTCTTTTACCTGGGAAGTCTTTACAGATTTCAGTGCATTAACAGTTTCAAAGCATAATGCTTTAACATTTAGCTTATTGCACCGAAAATGAGCGTGGGTTTGTTGTTGTTCTTTTTTGTTTTTCTGTTTTTTTTAATGTTAACAATTCTGATTTAAATATTATAGCAATAAACACTACTGTAAGGTAAAATGAAGGTAAACAAGGCGAGAGCGCTTATGTAATATCCCGTCCCCGTTAGACAAACTCTCTGCAATTTTAGTGCATTTTCCCAACAAACTTCTGTATCACTTGCCAGGTGGCACGTCTGACCTCAAAATCTCTTTGCAAACAGTCTGCGGTTGCTAACGCAGTAGAAATTCAAATCATTTGTTCTAGAGAAACAGGTTGAATCAACGTTCAGACAAGGTGCAACACCTATATTTGTTCAATATTAATTACACTTCTGGCTCATTCAGTACCGTACATCTGTCTCAAAGCCATCAAGAAGGAAGTCAGTGATAAGGAGCATCACTGTGAGAGCTAAAGATGTATGTAGACCACCAGTCTGAGCCACTGTGTCAATCTCTTACCTCTCAGAAACATCACAAATAATCTCCCTTTATAGCATAAGGTGAGTTCATAGAATTATCCAGCCAAAAATGTTAACTTGCTTAAAAATTATCTCACAATACGTTCATGCAGTCATCAAGGTGTTAAAAATAGCTAACTCCATACTTTTTCTATGTTCTGCATTATTCCTACACTGCATGAAACGTTACAGAGAATTTCTAAAGTGCACACAATAAACAGAAAACCAGGTCCTTAATTTGCACTGGAATTTGCTACATACTTATCAATTCAGTATCAGGAACTGCATCCCCTCGCTGGATAATGGGAACACCATCTTCTAGCTAATATTTAGAGGTGTCCACTTCTCAAAGAACTTTACAAGAGCTAAGTATCAGTATCCACACCTTCCAGGTGAGGCACAGTGAGGTCCCTTGGGTCCTGATACAGCATTCTGTCTATTACCTTCCATGGACACTAAGGAAAAATAACTGGATACTAGACAACAAAACTTGCCTCCCATGGAAACAGATACTGTGCTTTGTATATAATAGAAACACCAACTTTGATAGAGCCAGAGATCTCATGGTGCACATGATGTTCCCATTGTAGAGCTTTGGATACGAGCTGCAGGAGATCATGTAGCATCTGCACAGGCAGTTAACACTTGTAGCCTCAGAAGGTATCAGTGCTTTTCCAATGGAGCTCTTATTCTGATGCTCTACAGTCAGAGGATGGTTATTGTAATGATAATTATGCCAGGAAAGGAATCAAAATACTGTCAGACTGCTGGCCAAACTCACTCTTCATCCTAAAAAATTCCATTTAAACAGTAATTATTAAGAATGAGAAATGATCCATTCTGAGAATTCATGCCAACCATAAAAGGTATGTTGAAAAAGTGGATTCATAATAACTATAGAATCTCCTCCTTTGAAGTGAGTGGTCAGTGTCTTTCTGAGTTGAAAACAGGAAGCTTGACTACAATAGTTTTTTAATTTATAGATAATTTTGCACTATCAAGTTTTTTTTTTCCCTCTCCCACCCCTTTTCAATACTATGAAGTTTGTTTAAAATAACAATTTTAATTCTATAGAGACTCCCATGGGAGATTTATAAAAGATTTCTTTTTTTTTCTTTACACCTGCCACAAAGTGCTTAATCATATTAAATGCGATTTAGACAAATTGGGCTGTTTGCCAGTAATGAACTGAAAAGAACATCTGGACATGTGCAACACATGCAGATTCACCTCTAGCAAATCAGTCTGGTGCTGGTGAATCCTAGTTTGCTTCTAGATGATTTCTGATTTGTGGCCAATTACTCTTGACCTCTACAAAGGACTAAAACATTCATTAACTTGTAACTTAGACATGTTTCTGGTTTATTGCGTGATATCAGATTTTCATACAGTACTTCACTGTAGATCAGATATATAGTTCTACTAGCTTCATACAGTTCCTCTATAGGTACAGATATATTAGCATGTACCAGATGTTTACAAATCAGTAGAGATATTTCATTTTAGAAACTTTGGTAATAAAAGACTCAGGTCTCTGGAGCTCATCATTCCCTTTGGAAATCACACAATATAGCTGACAAAGTTCATCCCCACTGCCAATATCCTGAGGTCAGCAGTTCCAAAACTGCACTGAGGTATAAAGTTGCACCAGGGAGGCATTGAACTCCATCAGGATTTCACTTTAATGACCATCTTAAAGGGTTTTGGAGGAGTCCCATATGATGAATCCTAATCAAAGTGCTCAGCATCCAGCAGAATTACTCAGCCTAGTACAGTACTAACCCTTATGGGCAGAAAAATGCCTGTTTTTATCAGAAGTGGACACCTGAGCCATAAGATATTTTAACATTATTACTCTGATGTATGTTTAGATCCTTTCCTAAAACTTGAAACTAAACGACAAAAGAACTAAATCAACACATAATGAGTCTGAGGCTTTGTCTGTGTATCTTCCACATGATTTAGGGGTCACAGGTGAAAAAGGCAAAGAAGTGTCATGCTATCCTGTGAAGCTTAATATATATTCTATTAAATATGACTATTTCTCAAGCAGAAGCATAAAATACAAAGATTTAAATATAGCTAAAAGAATAACTCCACAGACATGGGCTCACTCAGCCTTATTTTCCTTACGGGATATTTTGTCTGAGTAACGGCAATAAAATTATAAACCGGAGAAATACAATATCCTGATCCACAAAACTTGCACCACTAAGATCATGGATTTTTTAAAATCTGCATTAGTATACAAACCTGAAAATTCTGTAAAATATATTAGGAAATAACAGAGACTTTAATCAAGCTTAAGACTTCTCTTAGTTTTGTCTTTAAGAGGCAACATTTGTACTATTCCCCATACAGAACACTATCAGGCAACTGGTTCTCCAGGTTGCTTCCATTTCTTACAAGACCAGAAATCCCCAGAGTTCCTAGTTGTTAGAGGCCAGACACACCTGAAATCTATTCTAATTGGTCTAGTGATGCCATCCTGGATTAACCTTCATTTCAATAATTCTTAAAGCGGATGCTAAAGATAATTTGAATATCAATATGGGTATGCATTTTGCTGCACTTACACAATCCTTCAGGCTAAAGAGCGACTGTGAGATTTTCTTGAAATGGGCTGTGTATTTATAAATGTGGGAAAATCCACAGCCTAGCAGGGTAAGAACATCTAAAGAAATGTGAAATACCTTAAATATGCTCATGCTTCTCCACTATGGATTTAATTCTGCAGGAAACACACAAGTTTTTTATACTGTCCTGGATGTGCTTAATCTTAGCCTGCATTTCCAACAGCTCACCAGAGACAGTGGTATCTGTCCGTGTTCACTATCCTCATTTCTTTTAAAACATTTTCTAATTAGTAAAAAAGTAATGCAGGCAGGTATCTTTGATGTGTCCATACAGCTAACATCGAGACCAGGAAGAGCTGAGATTATTTCCTATGTGATCATTTCCTACTACAATTTCCCACATCAAAACTGGAAAAGCTGCTTCTCCGTTGCACCTGATCAAAAACAAGTTTGCCCTTTTGGTTCTTGTTTTATGTAAGCAGCAGGGAAAATCACCAATTTCGTAACGTCTTTAAAAATCAAGAGCAATTATACCAGTAACATTTTCCTCATGACAGAGAATGGTAATGCTGCTAGCAGAAGTGCTGGAAGTCATAGTATTGAATTACAATTACTGTCAGATGGTGGAGAAATTCAGATCTGTTCTTATGTTTATGTTAGGTCCAAACACTCAGGTAAAACTGGACTTTTTTTTTTTAAAAGCATGACAATTGAGGAAATGCAAAAACAGTTTGGCTTGTCTATATAGGCCACTTTGAAAATGTACATTTTCCTGCCTCACATGGTATAAGTAACTAGACAGATGAAATAAGAGGTTAACAAAAACACCCCCAAGCTTTGAAGAGCTTCTCACAGCATGCAGTAGGCTGCAGAAGTCTATCAGTGAAGTGTATTAGTTTGAGCTCATTTTTTTTCTTGTTCATTATCTGTCTACTTCCCAAGAGAATATTTCGGAGATTAGTGTATAATTATAATCAACAGTTATTTTATGAGGCCTACAAGACCTCCCTGAACTAAATGACTTTTCCCTTTTAGTCACAAGCCTTTCAATGGCATTAGTAATTTCTTTAAGTGGTCAATCATACAAATTCAAATGATGAATAGCAATCTTCATTAATACTGGGTTCAGCTGCTTTATCAATTGATGAACATATCTTACGCAATACATTTTTTCATGTGCAGTGACTTCTATTTTTGTTATTAGTTTCCAGCTGAAGTCAGTAGAAATTTGTCATTGATATTAGGACCAGTATTATAGCTGTATCCTAACAAAAAAAAAGGAAGAGAAGAAGAGAAGAGAAGAGAAGAGAAGAGAAGAGAAGAGAAGAGAAGAGAAGAGAAGAGAAGAGAAGAGAAGAGAAGAGAAGAGCATCAGTATCTTTTGTTACTTGTAGGATCATTATATCTTCCCTTTCATTATTTTCATTGTAATTTGAAGGCTGCCATGCAATTCACTACTATGTAAAGGCCAAGTGGAAGGAATATTTTCAAAGGAATATTCAAAGTCATTTATACTTACTGCAAATCAGAGTACTGTTAAAAGGAGTACTAACAAGGGAAGACTCCACTCACAGCCTGTTTCCTTTTACAATAGCTCACATTTTTCTGCTTTAAACCTCTGATAGAATATAATAAAGAATACTAAAATAAAATGAGTGATACATCAAGTGTTGCAGGAAAGATGTCATTTATAAGGTAATCATAAGTGTATGTTATATCCTATTGTACATAACTGCTTTTCATTGTGAAAAAGTGATTTACAAGTTCCATTAATAGTGATTACACTTCATAAACCAGACAAGAAGTTACTAATTCCCAACGGGAAACACATAACAACTATTATTTTTAAACTTCCACTTTGGGGGAAGACCCTAAGAACCAGTATTCTGAATACCAGACAAAACACAGCAGACAATCATAGGAAAAATGAGGCCAGAATAGTAGGTGATGGCTCTGGAATACCAGGAGCCAAAGCACTGACAGCATTTTTGGGACTGCACAAAAGAGAGCACTGTGGATCTGAGGCAGAATAACAACTTCAGTAGACAGATATTTACAGGAAAAAGCTCCTCCTCAAGTTCAGTAGAGAGAGAGCATGAGAGAGAGCACGAGAGAGAGCACAGGGCTGAGCAGCTCTCACCAACTGGAAACAGAAGCTGACATCCTGGTAGCCAAAGAAAGATACAGAGAGGCTAAGTAGTGCAGGAGGATAAAAATGAAGATAAATGTTTATGTTTGATGAGGAAGAGCCAAAAAAGGACACCCAGCAAGCAGTGACACAGAACCAGGGGCCGGGAGGATGGGCTCTGCAGCAGAGCCCTCTGAATAAGCACAATTCTGTCATGGTCAATCAAAAAGGATAGTGTAGCTCCAAGAGGGGAAATGAGATGCCACTCCTGAAGGTGTTACTTGCAACAGAAGGTGCTGTTGAGTAGACATAAAAGGAGAAAAAAAGTTGTCTGAGCAGTTCTCTGAAGTTCTGAGTTCTCTAAACTTAATATACTTAAGTGCCACCATATCTGAAAACCAAATATTAATGAAGCTGTGTGAACAACGATATTAAAAACAAAGATTGTTTGGAAAAGGTAGTTATAAACAGTCCCTAGAAGAACTCCATGAACTAAGTGACAGCAGTATGTTATATACAGTACCTTCCCTATACAAGCACAATGCAGCTGGTGGATCTGCTCACACTGTGAGCATTCCTGATAACCTTCGGTGATTACCATTAATTAAGAAACATTTCTTTTTAAATTAAAATAATCCCGTGGTCACATTATTCACCTTCTTTAGTTTGCTCTGTACACAGAAAAGCTGTTGGACTGGAAACATCCATCATTTACTTAGTCAACAAAACCCCACAAGGTGTGTGTTAAAATGAGATAACACATACCCCACTGGCCTCAAACCATCCCATAAAAGGACTATCTTATAACACCACACTCTTGGAAATGTCTTGTTGTGACAGTGAAATGGCACCAAAGTTGATTTTGTTATAGAAAAGCTGTGTTCATCCATATACTATCAGTATTTTTATACTATTTCAAGTGAAAATATCCAACCTTCATGTTACTCTGTGGCACAGCAGAGAAACACCCACTGAATTACTCAGTATGTTAAACTGTGTAATGTAGTAATGTGTGATAGTTATAAAATGTTTTTTTCTATTTATATGATGACCAACATCACAACATTGTAGAGGCCTAGAAAGAGGTTCATTGCTCTGTGAGTTTCCAGTAAAGTTCTGGACAGCAGACTGCCACTCTTTCTACATTAATAATACTGGTAATACTGTGGAAGGGAGAAAATAAATGGTTATTTTTTATAGGTTGGGTTTTGGTTTGTTGGTTGTTTGTCCCCCCCCAATCATATCCTTCTGTTATTATCGAATTCTTTCTACTGCACAATTATCAACATCAGTGATACTAAATTTTCTTCTCATAATGCTCTGTAATTAATACTTAGAGACAACCAGAATATATTTGCTATCCAGACAGTTTTAACTAAAAAACTTGGAAAGCAATGAATTCCTACAAGAGAGGAAGAAGTGATGACATTTATGATCCTCTGTATTTCCAGCCATACATCAGAGTAGATATCAAGGGCATTTGTCTGTACAGCAATGCTGGAACCAGCTGTGAAAGGCTTGGCTCCTCCTCCCATTTCCCCTTGCAGAAGGAAACTATTTGAAAGCAGCAGCAGAAGCAAAAGGGCTAATACATTATTCTCTCCTTTTCCTTTCTCCTCTAGCAGGCAGCTAAAACCAAGCAACTAACATTCTAGTCCAATTCTGTCAACCTCTACCATAGATTACTTCTTAAATCTTTGCTTCAGCTTCACAATGAAGCAGAAGGAAAAAAAAAAACCAAAACGATTTTTCAGTTTTGTTGAATGTTTTTCTCCAAATGAAGTCCTAGAAACAAAAGTGCTTAAAATACCTACGCCTGTACCTAGGAATAAATTCTTTTCCAAGTACTTTGGAGATTCAAAGGTCATCTTCAGATTCTGCCCTTCAAAAAGGAAAAAGCCTGAGCAGAAAACCAGAGAAATAGGTCAGAAGAAAAATACATATATTTCTGAACCCTTTCCAGTGTTAAATTTGAAACTGAAGTAAGAAACAGTGAGCGATGACCATGAATTTTCTTTATCAAGCTTCCCCCCCACTGTCTTCATATCTGACATAGTCATTAGAGATGTTAGTCCTTTAGTTTAACTCTGAATATTAAGATAATGGAAGAAATTGAGTAGTCAGTTGTGAAATATTATAGCAATAAAAATCTTTGGTGGAAGATGAATCTTCAAAATAGTACGAGGGTGTCAATAAATGAAGAGTAATGTGAAGATCACATATTTATTGAGACTGCAGCATTTATCAAAGTCATAAACATTTAATTGAACTTAATATACTTTCTAGCTTTTTATTTCTACTGTGTAAGTTTGTTCATATATTTAGGCATAAAGTGCTAAGCTTCCTACTTTTTATTTTAGACATTTGTTGGCATTTGCCTTTTAACTTTATACTCAGTTGATGCTGTAGGTTACAGCTCTATCCAGTGGGCAGCAGACACTGTCTCACCCTCTTTTACTGGCAGCTTTCAGGAGCTAGTGACCCAAGAGCAGCTGTAGCAGCCCCTGGCCACCTTTCCTCATTCCCTTCAGCTGACATTATGTCCTGTGACAAGGACACATCCAGCTGTATGGAGGGCAAGGGACTGAAGCAACCAGGAAATTTGGGAAGAGTTCCCCATGATTGTTCTGGCTGTGGCAGCTCTCCTCTTTCTTACAGATCCTTTGGCTACTGGGTGAACTGGACTGTAGGGGAAAAGGTCACCCAGGTAGAGGTGGCACAGCTGCACGTGCATAGCAAAGCCAGGGACGTGGGAGGAAGACAACTCTGGAGCGGCAGAGCAGGGCTGCCCTCTGCAAGCCCAGTGCTTTCTGGAGCAGCTCTGCAGAAGGCCCAGCTCTGCCAAGCCTTCCATGGCAAATCTGTGCTGCCCACAGCTGGCAGGGCACAGTTCCAGTGTACACCACATATACGAACATACTACGGAAAGATGACTCAGTGAGAGTATTTTCCTGGAACCCACAGACCAGTTGGGACACTTACATTATTGATTTTTTTTCCCATTGATAGATTCCTTTTCAGAATGTAAAGAGCAATCGGGCATTAATGTATGCATGCAGATTTCATGAGGCTCTCTAGCTAGCTGCTTATGAAATAGTAATGTCATTTTTGAATAAGGGAAATGGTGAATCCAGTGGTCATTTTAACTGCTGTCAAATTGCTTGACAAAAGGTACCTACCCGATACAAGGCACGATGGCTTTTTACTGCGGTCCATATGTCACGTCTGAATTTGTAGCAGCTAAAGCATGATTCCTAAAAAATCCTCAGATGCACTGTAAGCTGTAAATTCCTACTACACTGTAAACAGGATGTGTTGTTTACAGCTGTTTAGATCCACTAAATATTTGTGGATTTGCTTCCTCAGCTATAGCGGGAACTTACTGGTCATAACTCCCCGCCTTGTTCAATAACTTCCAGTAATTATCATGAAGAAAATGCAATAAATTTATGTAATAGACTGCCCCTTTGCTGTAATATACAATGAAAAGCAATCAATGCTCCTTACAATAAGGAGAAGAAATACAACTGTGTTTTATTTTATAGCTTTGGAAGGCACGAGAGGGAGCAGAGTGAAAGTCCAGTGGTCCAATTCCAGCCCCACAAAATGCAGCCCAGGGCTGACATCTTAGAAAGTCAGGTACACAACACTGGGCTGTGTACTTCTACACCAGACCGGTTTATTTGTTCACCCATCCAGCAAATACAACGTCCCTATGAATCGCTGCTCTTATTTCATATGCTTAGAAACAGGAAAGCCACATGAATTTCATAAATAACCCTCAAACTTAACCTTTGGAGAAGTAATTACAAAAAAAAATGAGGCAGGGAGAGGATAGCAAAATAATCTACTTTTGCAGTTACCAACAATAATCGTGGAAAACAAGATAGTTATATTTAATCATGGTTTTAATATATAGTTTTACTGTAACTCAAATCTAAGGGCATTTCTGAGCCATCCTAGTTACGCTTAAAGTATAATTACACGCTACGTATCTTGGAAAGTAAATGAAAGCCTTTTCCTGGTGATTTGTTACACATTTCTTTTTCGCCTCTGGCTAAGTGAAGGCTGGGCCTCTGAAGAGTTTCAAGTATAATGCACAGTGAATATAAAACACTCCATTAATTGGGATAATAGGTCCTGGCATGTAATTGCATTGCTAAGGTACTATGGATAGCGGCCGAGTGAAATGGTATTTATTCAAGGTTGTTAGTCACCCGTGGATAACTTTATTTGTCCACTGATGCTTAAATAAATGCATCATCCATCAGCAAGAATACTTATGAAAAAAATTTATAGCAAAAATCATTATCATGTCTCAAATTATAAAAGGAAACAGTATATAAAAATTGCTGAACGATGGTACAATAAAGCCATGCTGCAGCTTGCTTGTTTTTCTGCCAGTGAATAGTAAATTAAATAAATAAATAAGTAAATATCAAGCCTGAATGACAATGACAAGTTTACTTGCTTACAATATTTACCCTAGCCACTGAATATACTAGCTATCTTCAAAAATACTTTTTTTCCTAATAATTCCCTCTGAAAGTGTGGTAGACATGTAAATTCTCTAAATAGGATAAATACATTCAATAATGCACGCAGCATCAAGTGCAAAAACATACTTAACAGCGTGTTTAAGCTGCATATATGAGTAAGGCAGCATGTTTTGTTCATGTCATCGTTTTGTTGTTATGTTGCAATGATCAGTAATCCCCGAGAAAACGGTGAAAAATAAATCAGACATCCACAACAATAAGACAAAAGTATTGTTCGATTATGGGCATTCTTAAATATAGCTTAAATAAGACAGAAAAGCCCTACAAAGAATTCACATTGATGCTGCTAACAGCTCAGCTCAAAACACCTTCATATCTCATATAGATAAAGAAATTGTTATTAAGGACCTGATTTTCAAATAGAGCACAGCCACATCCTCTTTTATCTCTAGCTGCATATGCAAACACTCATTATTTTGACAATCCTACCCTCAAGACCCTAACTTGTCATACATTCCTTCTGAATAATATCTAACATACAAGGGATACAGGTTCCCATACAAGGTATAAAAGGAAATACATGCATTAATTGAAACAATGGTGCCTATAGATGCAGCAAATGTCTTACTATGAATATTTATATCTTCTAAGTAACTGTCAGCATAGTTTGGCTGGGATCATGATGCTTTGTCTGTTGCATCCACAAGTATATCCCTTTTGAAAGGGTCACTGACAGCTTTTTAGAGAGATACAAAGAGAAAATAACCTTTTTTGAGTTCAAAAGAGTAGCAGAAGGTTTCTTTGCCATTCACAGCAATAAATTATGGGTCCTCTTTGGCCATGTTGGTCTCCACACCTCCCACCGACTGCAGGGCCACCAGCCACCTCCCCACCTGCATGGCAGGCTGGAGCAGCACCTCAGTCAGAGCATCCTGTTTGTCAAGTGGCTGAACCTGCCAGATTCATCCATCTCATGGGGTATAAAGGGCACCAAATGGAGTAGTTTGATGAAAAAGAAGCCCATGGAAAGAACTTCACATTTTCAACCGAGCAAAAAAAAAAAAAAAAAAAAAAAAAGAGGGTCACAGAACAGCCACTCCTGCCTTCCTAACAGACAGGAAATTTCACAGGAGACAGGGAAAACTTTGCTCAGCTCACAGAAGAGGTTGTTAGTAACATCTAAATATAAAGCTGATATCAGTGAAGCCTGATCCCCCCAAACACACGTGTATATCTGAAGTTAACAGCATGCAAGGTGTTGCAGCAATCTTAGTGAGGTAACTCATGTGTTAAATTAACCACATACATATCACGGGGATTAGAACATAGCAGCAATGTCTTTTTCCTTGGATTCACTTTTGAGGACTTCTGTAAGGTTTCATGTTTTGAAATAACAAACAATATCATATGATTGATCAGTAAGTAGAAAAAAAATCTTGTAGTCCTTCCTCAAAGACCCTTTGTCCTCAAAGCAGGATTTACAGATTCTCCTCTGAGTTCCATGCCCCTCTCAGCCTCTCTGCATATTACTTTATTTCCATCTCTCTAGATCGTATATTCCCAGATTTATCGACTTCACTAAATGTGCTGCTTTGTTTTACTCCCTGGTATTCCTATGCTTACAAATTATAAGACAAAAATAGGGAAATTTGGCCTAATGGTTTATTCTGTATGAGCTGGCTGAAATAATCTGAAATAAATTCAGTTTCATATTAAAAGTCCATTTGGACACTTTGCTGCTACACAACGAGGTAAGCATTTAATGTTGAATCTGTCAATAAGTATGCACTGAACATGTTCCTGTTACCCAATTCAATATCTAGTTCGACTACACTTAACTTGTGTAATACTCCAACCCAGAACATCTCATAACACTTAGATCTATTTCATTTAATTTTCCACCCTCTGGTCTATTCATTTGATTTATAAAAAATTATACTGTAAAGCAATTACAACCATATGCCATTTAAATCATCTCTTTACTTTAGTACCACCTGAAATATTTATCACCTTACATATTTGAAACGAAATCAATAATTAAAAGATTAAAGGAAACGATCCCAACAAAGAAAGCAAAAGGATTCTACAATCTTTTACAAGGATTCTTCAACAAGCCCCCAGAATACACTTTCCATGCTCTGCTGTTCTGGTTACTCATCAGCATTAAAAATCTTCAGCACTGACTCCATGTTCAGACAGGTTATCCAAAAATCTGTTGTATGAAACTTTGGTAAAAAGAAAAAGCTTTATGGAAGTGAAGAAACACTATGTCTTGCATTTTCTCTTCTTCCATGCATGTGTAAAGTAGTAATCTTATTTGCTTAACATGATTCACCTTTCAGAAATCCTTGCTTTCTCATGCCCTTTAAGTTATAATTTTCTAAGTGTATCCTTTTGGCAACGGTGAATTAGTATTCTCTGCTAACACGCTGAAAATATTACACTTCACAGGACTCTAATTTTCAACCTTTCAAGTGTGCTCTCATTGTAAGGACAGTAACGAAATTCACAGTTTTCAGTCTCCTGGAGACTTTTTTATCAAATATGCATTAAAATAATTAATAATAATAATGGCATCAACAGTTTATATTTACTGTCACACATGAAGCATATGCATAGTATGTTTCTATACTTCACCTAATTTTTATTTGCCGTAACTTTTGCATACTAGCACGCCTTCAATTATTTTACTTGATAATTTTCTACATGTCCCACAAAACATTAAAAGAAACCCAGCAACTCCTGCCGTGACCCAAGAGAACACAATAAAGAGAATATTTATTAACACAACTACCAGTACTAAAACTGGTGATAGTCTCCTCAATGTGACACATTCCCCTGGCTTACATAGGTTGTGCCAGATGAGATGGAGCCCTGACCTGGGCTCCTCCCTGGAAATAAGGGGAAGAACTGGGAGCATCTGCAGCAATTTTTTCCAGGGTACATTTCCAGCTTCCAAAAAATGCTGCTGAAGAATTCCCGACGCTTCCATTTTGCATTCATTCATGCTAGTTTTTAAGCACTTATCCGAGTGTCAGTAATATCCTCCTCTCCTTCCTCATGTTTAACCCCTGGTTTTATTTATAAAGATGGATTGTGTGCTTCCATCTTTATTTTACTAGGCTAAACAAGTAGGTCCTAATATATAACACACTTTAATTTCTTCTCATATGATAGATTCACTGTTCGCTTAATCATCTTAATTGCACTCCTTTCCATCTGTTCTCATTTAAACTCATTTTTCTTGAACAAGGATGACCAGATTGTACCTACTATTCTAAATAAGATTAATGCCTTCAGTGGCTCTCATTCTTCACTATTTCTTTTGGAAATACTTCGCATGATCTTAATGGACTACATTTGCTGCTTCTTTTTTTATTTGAAAACGTACTGCACAGTTACAGAAGAACTGAACTGCCAGACTAATTCAGTGCCATTTACAACTGACAGTCTCTCAATGTTTTAACATCAAGTTCTACTCACAAAAAATGTTACTTAAGGATTTTGAACTCAATGACATCTCCTTTGATATAATCCCATATTAGTGTTACACTAGACATCAATTTATAGCTCAATTTCGACTCTTTAAGTGATAGGTGCTCTACAACAATCAGCAAAACTTATCTCCTTTCAGAATCTGTTTTACTTTTAAAACCTTGATGTCTGAAATCCACCATGATAGTAAAGGGAAAAAATGGTCTTCAAAGCAGAATCTGGAATCATTCTCTCCCCTACCCCGATTTCCATTCATTTTCTTCCCTTTTTCCACAATATCCTGCAGCAATAAAGTCAGACAACTAAAAACAAAGCAATAAGGCTCTGATACTTCTACATCCACTCAAGAGAAGTTTCAAGTCAGAGACCAAGTCAAAGGTAGTTAGGTATTCTACTTCTTTCTCTCCTTTATTACTATTTTTTTTTAAACTAATTAGTAACACAACCAGTACCATCAACTTTGTAGTGAGAAGAACAAAGGAAGAGCTGTCATCACAAAACCGCTGATGTTTAATACATCATATATACATAGGAGAAAGGAAAACTACAGGTTAAAAGATGCATTATTTGCTTTGTTCAGTGAGCAACTGTATTTCTTAGAGATTTTCGGCAAAAAAATCTATTGAAAACCCAAGCACAGATGTAAGGCCTTAAAATGGTGAAGTTATAAATGAAAAAAATATACATACATTCATTATGAGAGCCAGCTGTATTTTAGCAATGAAGTAAAACATTTGTTCTAAGCACTGCTGAATATATTAGGTTTTTAAAAGTAATCTTTGTAAGTGAATACACATTATAAAAAAGATTCTTTTTCTCTATAGGATATTATACCCATATCTTAGCATCCCAGCACTTTCAATTATTTGCTATTTACGTTGATACTAAGAAAATACTGGAAGATCAGAAACACATTTCAGGTCCTACTGTATGACACCATAGTCTATTATAGTCCACTCTCTCTAAAGAATTCCTATTTAGACTAAGATAAAGCAAGAAAAAATAAAAATGGTCGGGTTATAAAAGAATAAGTGTACTGTTGAATAGTACCATTAAGCTACTCAACATTGTCTTTCTGGAATAGAATAACATAAAGCAATTAATTTTTGTTGTGGTTCTTAGGTTTGGGGTTTTTTTTGCTATTTTTACTGCCATAAAGAACATACTGAAGACATTACTAAAACCAGCTAGATAAGTTTCATGTTATAAGAAAGCTTTAACAAAAAATAACTGAGTGAACAAAACAAACCATCACTCAGAAATCAGGCATAGCTTCTAGTCTAGCAAAGCCTGGCTCACAACTCAGGACAGCATCTTCTCCTGGCTGTTCTCTCATTTACATAAACACAAAACACATAACTCTGTTCCAACTACTTTTCCAAATACACATCTGAACAATTGACATCAGTAATCACAAAAGTAGAAAAGGTTAAAGTAAAAGCCAATGATAAGTTCAACCAGGGAAGAGAATTTTCATTCTTTTGCATAAAATTTTCACATTTAATGTTCTGTAATAGAGTTTTATCTTTTGATAGTGTAAAATCACTTTTTTTTTAAAACCTGATTAGGAAATAAGTCAAAGGAAACGTTTTTCTACAGCATTTCATTAAGAAATGCAGCTCTTGAATTCAAATATATGACTTTGCCCCCCATTCCCCGATTTTCGTGTTGCTAATTTTGGTAAACTTGGCCATATCTACACAGGAAAAACAAGTACCTCAGAGTTTCTAGGTTCCCTAAGAGACATTAAAATTCATCTAAAGACTGCAATAAAAACTAATCTTACACCTTAGACTGACATCCTAAAGATACTGCCTTTCCTACCTCTATCCTGTTCCAAATTTCCTGTTACAGTTCTTTAAGTATATAAAGAGAATAATTCAACTTCGAATTCCCTAGCATCAAGTTTAAGTCCAGCTATTAGCAAAGGAAAGCACTTGCTTATCACACTTCTCAAAAGTACCTACTTTTGAACACCATTTTAGGAGGCTTCATGAGCTAAAACTTGCTTCACTTACGGGGAATCGGGACCAGTTTCTGCTTCCTCTGCTGCTAACTGGAGGCAGAAGATAGTTCTGGTATGCAAAACATGAAGTTTCTTCTCCTAGGACACACAGAGATAAAGGTAAAGGAACCTCAAATGACTTTGCTCAGGCACTTCTCATCACTTAATGGTGATGTGCACTCATTGAGCACAGCTGATCTCAGCAAGTCAGCCCTGTTTCTCCCACACAACGCTGCTCCAAATACAAAAACATTATTTGCCAGCTTGAGATTTACTGGTATCACGTAGTAACATTTTTTTTTTCTATGAGAGTTTGTTGGATGCACAAACAATGATGGATTTATAATGTTTGGGTAGATGTGAAATACTAAGAGGCAGGATTTCTCGTTGCAAACAAAATTTCCGCTATTTGACAGGACAGCAAAATAATTTCACTGAAAAAAACCCTCTAGTGTACGGAACCATTTCAGTCTAATAAATCCATCACACATCAATAGAATTGGCATACACACATTGTCCTATAGTAAAATCACTATCAAGCAACACATTACAGACTTATCAATACATTTTTTGAGTTTGACGCCAGTGTAGCTGAATGCCAGCTTACAGTTTTAGATGCACATCTATGTGCATGAGGTATAAACCCAGGACTCTGCACCCAACACCCCCTTCCCTCCTGTAACATATCTGCAGTGGGTATAAATTGCCTTTGGGGATTAGTGTTATTACTGACTTTCCCTTGGCTGATGAGTAGAATATAAGAAGGCAGATCTAAAGTGCCTCTGGCCCAGCTTATGTCCACTGATAGCCAACAGCTCCAAGAGGAGTCTTTCAGCCAGAAAGTAGAATCTACACCCCACCTACCCCACCACCTGGGCCTGAAAATCTGAGGAATAAAAAGTTGCCATATATATATAGAGAGAGAACTCTAGATTCCTACTGTATACAATAACATGGCAAAGTAGAGAGACTTGATCCAATACCATGACCTAAGCAGAAATCTCTCAGAATCATAGAATATCAGGTTGAAAGAGACCTCAAGGATCATCTGGTCCAAGCTTTCTTGCCAAAAGCCCAGTCTAGACAAGAAGGCCCACCCAGCACCTTGGCCAGGTGACTCTTAGAAGTAGCCAGTGTTGGGGAAAAGGAAGGAGAAGAACTGAAAACATAATATATCAGATGATGGAGATAACCTGTCCCTTAAACGTATTCTTTGACTTTGTGGTTGCTTTTTTTTTTTAATGATTACTGATTTCTTGTCTTTGATAGTGCAAGGATACTTTTTTTCCTCAAGATACATAATTATAATAGCATCACAAAAAAAAAAGGTAGTGAAGGGTGTACCATATTCCCCTACCCTGCCTTGAGCATAATGAGAAAGCCTATTTTAAACAGCCCAGGAGCCTTTAAAGAAAATAGTGGTAAACTTATTTTTAGCAGCAATATTAGCAGTCACTGGAATGCATAATCTGTTTTCATCTGGTTTTACTAGTTCGCTAAAATTCATAAGCATTCTAAAAATCAAACCCATAGTTTATTCAATTAAACTCTACACATAACAAATATCCATCAGCTGTCGACAGCATGAATTTCGATTGGAAGCAGAGTAAATGCCATATTTCTGATGCTGGCAGGCAGTTCTTTGTACACATAAGGACAAGCAGCACGCTAAAAAGTATTTCAATTTTAGCTACTAGATCTGAGTGAAACCCAAGTAGCTAAGGGAATCCGTTACACATGAACAGGCCCATTGCAATTCAGAAGTCAGTGACACGTGTACTCCCCGCTCCGTAAGAGAGTAACTTTGATGAGGACAGATAACAAGAAGGTTGGTTTCTATATAGGAAACTGAAATAACATATTGCCCTGTCCTTTGGTACAAGGAAATGGAAGCACATGACAGGGTTTTGTTTTAAGAGGAAAAAAAAAAAAATTTTGGTTTGATTCTATGAGTTTTTGCATCATCTTAAGAAAGGACACGAGCACGGTAAGTAAGAGGCTTAAAGTCAGACTTTGGAATGCAAACTAGGAACTGAGGCCCACTCAACACAGACACGTGTGTTTTTACAAGATTTCACACTCAGCTCTATGAACCCAGCGTGCAAGGTCCTTCCGTGGAGCTACTGTCCCCCCTGTCCCCCTGCTCTGGTATTTCACGGGGCAACCTGAAACGATGCTTGGCAAACTCTCTTTGCTCAGCAAATGTAAGACCTAGTATCAGACAACTATTAGATAATTAGATATTTCTGCTCTGTTAGATATAATGAATGAATGCAGGGCTTGTTAGGTTTTATTCTTTTAATGACACAGCAAGAGAGACAGAAACCTGACATAAAAGCACACTGTTATATTTTCCAGTTGTCACAGCAAACAATCTGGCCAGCTCGCTTCAGTGTTTTTTTGTTAGCTACTGGTTAGTTAATACTATGCCTGCTGATTAAATTTGGATTTAGATAAATTTGTTAAATGTGTTTTAGATGATCAAAGAGCTGTCTGAATGACACAAATAGATTTTGAATAGCAAATCAAAGTATCTGGCCATATTTCAGAATTAAAGAGTATAAAGTATAGGCTATGTTTGGAGAAGGAACTATTTCTTTTTTTTCTTTCAGATTGGCTGGAAAAGAAATCAAAGGGCAGGTCTGTGGCACATCACACACTTTTGATGCAAGTATTCAAGGATTAATTTTCACAGAAAACTGGTGATAGATTAGAAATGTATGTAAATTTATATTTCTAAATTTAGGTTTTTAGTGTATGGATGATTAAGAGTGGTTTTTTTAATACTATTTTTTTTTAATGAAAGGATATGTAATTAATTTCTCTGTGGCTAGCCCTTTCCTGTGCTGTTGTAGGGGGCTGGAGCTGTATCTCCTTTCCTAAAACATTTGGTGTGTTTATACCAAAATCAGTGATAATTCACCAGCAACTTTGTTCTTTCCTTCAATGTCTGCAGAAAGTTCTTGAATAGTCTTGAGTATCAACCTTAGCCCAGGAGTATAATTGCAATATTATTCCTTGCCGTGATATATCCCATGTTCTTTTAATAGAACTAGAATATGCACTTAAACAAGTTGATTGTAAAAATTATGTCTGTTTTATTACAGAACATCTTTCACATGATTATGAAAGGGTTGATTATTTCTGTTTTGTTTGGGCTTTTTTATCCAAAGACCTGTGTGGTGCCTTTTATGTGAGAATATATATATATATATCTCCAATGTATTTAAGCTCATAGTAGTCCTGAAGGTAACAAAGAATTAAATGTATTTCATGGATAGAAAGACAAAGTACAGAAAGAATCATACCAATTTGGTCCAGGTACCCACAGAAAACCAACAGCGTGGTAGGGACCTGAACTCAGTCTCACATAGTCCCAGCCTAATGCAGTGACCACAGTGCCTTATGGACACCAGAACAACAAAAAGGCATTAAAAAGCAAGCAACATAAAATGTTTCATGAAATTCTTTCAGAAAAAGTACATTCTATTTTGAAAGAGGATGTGTTTTACTACTTCTCTTGTAAGGGTAACACTTTTAAATTTTCTTCAGAAGTGACTATTATATTTTTAAAAAGGTATTATCATCAGTTGGAGAGCATGCCAACTTTGGTCACACTGATTTCACAACAGAAAAATCATTAGGAAGCCCTAAAAAAGCTTCAAGATTATCTTCTTTAATTTTCCTGGCTAAAAGGACTTCAGTCCCTCTGTCAACACAGCTACTAAATTACATGTGCTGGAAGTCCAATGAAGACTTATCTTTCCTCCCTGCCCCTGCCTTGCGAGCACGACCTCTTGGTGCGTCAGCACCATGGATCCATGGGTGTGAGAAGAAGAGAATTGCCAAACCAATGTTAGGTAACACACGTGAGAATTCTCTTTCTCTTACTTTTTGAGCATCTCTTAGGAAAGCATGACCAGTTCAACAGTGTGATGCAGTTGGGAGCAAAGCTGAGAGCCAACCACGCAATGGCAACAGGAGCTGGGCCATACAGGGCAGCACTAAAGAAGGAAGCTTCTGAGCTCTGTATTTCCTTTTCATATCTAGCAAATCTCAGCTGAGCATGTGTAGAAACTTTTCAAAGGCTTAGTATTTCACCAAGTACAGACGGATTTTTACAGAAAATGGCAAAACACGTATTTCAGACACAAAGATTTCCCTCCTCCTGCCAAATTTCAAGCCTCTGCTTTGTAAAATGTAAATCAAAGTGGAGCCAGACCTTCCATTTTCAGAATCACTTTGAATTTGCCTTGACAGTTTCCTACTCTTTAATGAAATAAAAATGAATCATCTGAGAACTCCTGACCTACACTGCAAGTTGTTTGGGTTATTAGCTGTTTTTAAGATAACTGTTTTTTGTTTTCTTCATGCAGCCAGTCTGTCAAAATTAAGACACCATTTTTTTTTCTACTTCTATTAATGCAAATAGTTCTTGGATAAGAATGTTTAGAAACAGGAAAAAAGAATTCTTCCTAAAGCTTTTGTGAGAGGCTGCTTTCACAATACCTTTCTGAGCAAAATAAAAGTCCAATCTTTAAGAAAAAAAACCCAACTTCATTTACAAAAAGGCGTATTTATGAAAGCACAGATACTCCAAGGAGATTAAATCAAGTGTACACTCATTATGGGTAAAAACAACAACCTGGCCCATACATACATGGAGAAATTAATTCACAAGGTAAGAGAAAGGGACATGATGCAAAGTCTTTTGGCCTTTGTAATTGAACATTTGGCATAAATGGGATTGTAACAGAAAAAGGATGTAGGGGAAAAAAAAATCCCTTCAAGAAATCTTAAGTGGAAGCATACAAAAAGATACAACTGAATAGATATAGATAGTGAAACATATACTGAGAAGTTCAATCAAGGGACAGCACTTTTTTATTTTAGATAGAAAACAGCAAAATCATTTTCTGCGGTTTCATTTTGTATCAGTGTTAACTCACATGAATTAAAACCATTACTAAAAGGGAACAGTTAATGGGATGAACCAATGCTGTTTATTTCCACTTCACATTAGAGCAGAACGCTCTCTTTGGCTCTAAGAAAAATATTGGGCAGTCCAAATTTCTTCTACGTTTGGGAATATGATCAAACAATAAACAAGTATTCTTCTAGCACTCTATGCTTTTCAAACCACTGAACAACATGAATATTTAATGTGTAAGATGGATACTATTGTTAGGGATCCAAGAGAGGTAGGGATTATCTTATTTGCTAAAGACACATAGTAATTTGTAATTAAATCTAAGCTGCAAATCTGTATATTCTTCTCTGCTTGGTTTGGAGGGTTTTTTTTTTGTGTGTTTTGGTTGTTTTTCATTATTATTTGTATATTTTAAATTAAATTTTCAATGTTAATTCTTAGGGTGGGTCCACTAATTTTCCCTTGGCCTTTAGTATAAGTCTACAGGAATGATAATTGAAAATACTTTATGTTCTTTTCCCCCTTCTTTTCATACCAATGTATTTACACTGTCCACAGCCTTCAGCGCTGCATTTTCTTCTATTACAATCATAATTACATTCTTTTATCCTGCTGTAGTTAAGCACTTTTGAGGCTAATCTATCTCCTGTTAAAGGTAATGGATGCCTTGCTATTAACTTCGATGAAGGCAAGATTAGCTTCTAACCTCTCTACCCTCTTTAGTTCTTTCAGAAGAGATTTCAACTCTTAACTCTGTATTCCTTATTTATACAGCTATTATATACACATGGTATATTCCCTTAATTTACTCTCCAAGTGCTCTCTCAGTTTTTTCTTTCATATTATACATCTTTCTTTTTTTTTTTAGCATTTAAAAATGCCTGGCTGAAAACACACGAACACCTTCATGCCACAACTGTTCATTTCTCTGTGGTCACATATGGACACAGAGAAACTTCTCTGCTAATGCAAGACAGCTCTATTTAACTTCTAGGGAATTGTACAGGTACAACCGAGGGCAAAATTTTACACTTTAACAGAGCTGGATGACAGTAGAGTAGTTTCTGGCAAATACAGCATAGTAACAGATAACATTACAGTACAGCTTCCCTCTTTTTGTACGTATCCATAGCAATTAATATCACAGCTGTCAGATAAAATTGGCCTGTATAAATCACTCTCCCCAATCAATAATCACAGTGGCACATTCATGCTGCTTCACTCTGTTATTATATCTTACACACAGAAACTTCTTTCACCAGATACTTTAGGGACAGACTTAGGAATGTGCCAAAGGCACCAGGGCTGATCTTGCTGATGTGTAGCACTGACTACAGCGCTGCACTAAAGTGAGTAGCAGAGTAAAGCAAAACTGAAACCAATAAACCAAAATAATAGATTACCATAGAATCAGTCAGGTATGTAAATGCATTTAAATATGTATGTAAAAAAACATTTTGGCAGCCATAGGGTTTATTATTTCCAGGTGTGGAGGAACAATGCTGACAACTGAGCAGACCACTGGACACAATTAAATCATATGAAGAATATCTTTTACATCCACCAAAGTAAGATGGGATGGTTAAGAGTTGTGTTCTTAATGCACTGCTGGGATTCCAGTGAATTTACACAATAGTAGTTTACTATCCTGAGCATGCCATGTGTGATCCAAGATCTACTCTAGTGGTAGCAGTAGAATTTCTAACTGAATGCTCAGGTTTCTTATCACTTTTATCCTTCTATAGCATTTAAGTATCCATAGTTACTAAACACATAAAAATTATTTTTTCCTTGACTTTAAGAAAGCAATCACTATCAGGAACGTTTTCCCCACATAACTACAAGGATTACATTTTGTTTCTGTGAGCAGGAGAGAAGTCAAAGTATTTACAACTTGCTATTGCTTCTGTTCCCTTTTCTCTTTTACCCGTTGGCATGTTTACATCATGGAACACATCACAAAGGTGTGTGAGTTGGTTTGGCCTAAACCTGTCTGAGTTCCCAGATCAAGTGCAGTACCATATAGACACATTTTGGGGGTCTACAAAGCCATAGTCACTTAATCCAGGAGCCCTGCCACACTAATTCCAAATCCAGAGCTACCCAAGGTGTTGACAGGTCAGGCAGTTTTGCATGACGATCATATGTATGATGTGTCTGTGCCATTTGTAATGCCAGAAAATTCTGAAAGTTGACATTTAAGCTCATACCTGTATCATTTTCCATCTGAAATCCCCTATTGTTGAATATAAAAGTCCATATGGAGATTAACATTAGTAGACAGAGTGAACTACTGGGTGAGCTGGCTGGTGAATGAAATAAGGGCTGGGAAGGGAGGAAGGCAAGCCTGGCATTACCTCCTTGATGAGCCATTACTTTTGCAAATAACACAGGTGAAGAAACTGAGACACCAAAATCTGAGCATCATAACCATCCCCAAGTAATCCACTATGAAAAGCAGCTAGACCTGTATAATACTGTTTAAAGTGGTCTGCAGATATCCCTCTGCAGTTGGGAAATCTTTGCCTTCAGTCTTGAACAAGCTATCATTCCCTTGGAAAATTAGAAGCTGTAGAATCATCCATCTCTTTCTGTTGAACACGTCTATTTTATAATTACAAACTCATGGCCTTTTCTGGATGAAATATTCATGTAAACTCCACTGCCAAGCTGCACTTATGGCATAGTAAACTGCAAACCATTATCATTTAAAGCAATTCAGCAACATGCTTCACGTCAACATAATAAAAATGTCATTTTAAATATTGTTTAGGAGCACAAGTTTATTTTACAATGCGGGATCCCAACATGTATTCAGGAGACAGTATATCTTGAGAAATTAAATCAAAGTTAGAGGCAAAGGGTTGAACCCAAGTTAAGTAATTTCCAGGTACTGGCAAAGTGTTTTATTTACTGAAAAATGTCTATTTTTTTCCAATGGTTTCCTAAGACTCGGATATGCCACACTTCTGTATATTAGGCAAGCTTAAAACTAGCAGGTAGACATATGAAGCAAATAAAGGTAACTGAAGATTATTTAGATGGCACTTGAAATGAAACACTTAAAATATTTGCAAACGTATATATATGTGTACTGATTTCAAAGACTTGTAAGGACTGTAGAAACTTTTTAGATCTTGTGATTGCTCAAACTGAAAAGCAGCAAACATTTTTAATTAAAGAAGTAATATGTAAAATTTAAGAAGTAGGTATGTAACAATAAAAATCATTTTCATGGTGCAAAGTGATTCAAAGATTTATATGGTCACTTATCAAGCTTCATTAATGCAATGTTCAGAAGTAGCATCTTATATTTATTCCCATTCTGAGCAGGAAAACTAATTGCTAATAGCAGTAACCTGAAAACAGAAGTTCTGAAAACAAGGATTAAACTGTCAGACTTTTGCTTTTCTTAACAGTCAGAAAAAATCTGGAATAAAAAGGCTCTAAGTCAGAAATTAATTTTCAAGTAATAAAGAGTTATCCTGTTGTTATGAAAAACATGGCAAATTTGAACCAAATCAGAATGATTTTTTCCTCCCACCAAACCAAATACATAAAAAGAAAAAAAAAAAAAAAATCCAGGTTAAATGAAATATTTCTGACTGTTAAGAAAAGCAAAAGCAGCTCAAATGAACGTAAATCACAATTTATAATATTAAAGTAAAAACAGTGGCCTGGGAACGAACTTAGCAGCTCGTGGATATGGTCCCAGTCTCTGCTTTATTATGTATTTTAAGTATTTTGTACAACACAGAACAGTACAAACAGCAGAGACTGAAAGTAACTTGATGTGAAGCACAATGTGTATTCTCAAGGAATAGTCTATATTCAGATTCTCTGAAGTGGTTGCTGCTGAAGACTTCAATACTCTGGGCAGAAAAGGGAACGGAATCTGCCTTTTGCCTCCAGGCTGAGTAAACCCTGAGTTGTTCTGCGAACTACCTGGGGTTCTGCAAAAACCCTACTGGTTTTGACGCTCCTCACCCTGTTCACACCACAGAGCCCACTTAAAAATAACCTCTTCAGCCAAACTATTTATTTTGCCTTTTTCTGTCATCCTCAGTCGATGTGTGTCCCCAAGACCAAATTTTGCTCTCTTTTTGTCACTGTAACAAACAACAGCCTTACAGCTTGCACAGATTTATGCCGATATTAAAGAGAATCCTTTTCTGTTCTTGATAAATTCTTCTCCCCCATAAAAAGAAAAATCTACAGGATAGTTGAAGAGGGAGGAAAAGAAGAAAAAAAAATCCTCTTTCCTCAATTATCCTGTATTTTTTCAATGAAAATGTGAATGAAGTGATGTCTAGGGGGAAATAACGCCAAGTAAGGAAAGGAAAGAAAGAAACCAGTGACTAGGTCCAAGAAGCTTGCTATAGGAAGGTGTTCTGCTCATAGACTCCAGCAGTTCTGTGCTTATGTTTGAAATAATTTTCTTTCACAGCCAGTGAGAGTTGTACTCCCTGATTATTTGAATTTTTCAACTTATTCAGCTCCAGAAAATAATTTCTGGATGGGAAGAACTTCAGATGAATGATAGAAACTCTTAATTTTTAATAGTTAGCACACCTTCCCACTTTATGACAAACTAATAACTCCATCTTGTCTTCCTCAGAAAAAGGTATTTATTGCTAAAGTGAAGCTTTCCTACTGAAATATTACTGTGTAACAAAATTTTCAACACTAATATTTTGTAAATGAAACACGTTCTAGTTTAATTACTTTCAATTATTTACTACCATTGCAGCATTCAGTAAAGCACAACAGCTTTCTCCGCAGAAGTCACTGAAATTGCCATACAGAGGTTCCTTGACAGCAGAAATGGTTTACTGCAGTTATAAAGCAACTCCGAGGATTCCAGCGTATTGCCGTGCGCTGTAGAGTGCAATTTAAGACAAATGCAATGCAAAATGTCTACAGTTCACTGGGACTGACTGAATGCCTTTTCAGATATTCCAAAAACATCGCCGTACTTAATCAATAGAGAGAGATTATATTGGCCATAAAATCCAATGGTCTTCTCACTAAAGCTGCATGATATGTTTACTACCAAAAAGGAAAAATATATTTATTCTTGGCACTCTACATTATGGAGAGGAAGAATGAATCACAATTGCTAGTGGATGTTTGAACCATTTCCTTATAACTCTGGAATATACTAACTAGGTAACAGCATCGGTGGATATAGGAAGGGGTGGGAGGCACATAAGCAGGCTACAGTAATGCATACTGTGAAGTATATATATACATAAGCATGTGTGTCCAGGTGCGTGTTCATCTATAAAATCTGTCTACAATTATGATTTAAATTTTTCAGAGTAATTTTCACACTGAATTCTCAGCAGTGTTCTGTTGAACGCCTATAAAAGTCCAGCTAACAGTGATTAAACTACGCATTAGATCACGAGCAGAGTACTGGGTTTGTGTGGCAAGGTTTTAGTAGTGGGTGGGCTACAGGGGTGGCTTCTGTGAGCAGCTGCCAGAAGCTTCACCCATGTCCTAGACAGAGATGCTGCTGGCCAAGGCTGAGCCCATCGGCGCTGGGTGGCAGCACCTCTGGGATAGCAGATCACAGAGGACAAAGTTGCTGCGTGACAGCAACCGGGCCATACTGATTGAAGCTGTTCACACTTGGAGCTCAGGGAAGGTAACTCTGGAGATGATGTACTTTCATTTGGAAGGGTTCAAAAGGATTTAAGAGGAAATTCTGGCTGGATACTTTTCTGAGTTTCATATCATTTTCAAGAATACTGAAGGACCAAAGACTAACAAGCTCAAAATAAAAGTTGTTCACTTCATTGGGTTTTGAACAAGGCCTCAATAACTTATTTTTCTAAAATGCCATATCAAATTGAATGCCCAAGTCGGTAACAAGACAAAAGGGAAAACTCCAATATTAACAGTGCAATCATTCCAATAAAGGGATGGAATTATTTCCTTTTTGCTAATCTTTACTGTTCACTTTCAAAGGACTGGTAGTAGCTTCTTTGAGTTTATCGACATTATTATGACTCCAAGGAGCTATGTTTTTGAACGCAAACTGGTCCGTGTATACTCACTGCAGGTTCTTGATTATTATTGTGTTAGTGAAAATTGTTGGCTAACACAGTTTGAAAATAAACTTATGTGCTTTGCATGACCCAACTGAAATGATTACAACTATGCAGAAGCTTCTAGCTGGTGAATATGGAATTGCTATACTGTTTTCTGTGTTCCTGTGGAAAAAAAAAAAAAAACCCACAGCCCTTCTTACTGTCTTTGGCTTCCAAATGTCAGACAAACAAATCCCAGGCATGCAAACCCTGCAGGGCTGCACACCGCAGGGCAAAGGGAGGTGAAGCCAGTGGCTACTGCCTCCTGGGGACTGCAACATCATTTTATTTCTTTTCTTGTTTTCCTGAGTCTTTGGTTGTGAGGGGTTTTTTTGACATCACAAAAATAAATACTGCAGCTCTAGATGCCTATTCACCAGAGTATTTCAGCAAATGAGCTCCTGAAACTCATCAGCCTCCTGCCTTTCCCACAAAAAGCTCACATGTTACCTGGAGCCTGACAGCGTGATGCAGTCTAAGTCTAACATAATGATAAGAATAAATCTAAATAGCACCTTCCAAATCACCAGGCCTTTGGGAAATTCACACTTCTCCTTGTGTGAAAAAGCCAACAGACCCACTAAATAAAACGCTGGTTTACTGATAATACCAGTAAGTTGTTAAGTTCTCTTTCCAGGCGTGACTCACAAGAGAAAGTCACTTGTCTGCATACATACAGAATATCATACCCTCCTCTGTTGCTACTGCTTGACTGTAATAGAGTCATAACTGAGAACAGTTTGTATCTTCCTGCTCAAAATTGATCTGTTTCTAATTTTAGGGTGGCTTTTTTTTTGTTCCTTAACTGAGAAGAAAATCTGGTGCTGGTGTCAAAGTTGCTACACTGCCCAGTAAGGTCTTGTAGGTCTGGCAGGTCCGTATCATCCTCCGATAAAATTGCTCTCTGAAGTCTTAGAAGATTTGCTTTTATACATGATAAAAGCAGCAGTGCAAATAATATGAAATAGACCTATTTAAAAGCATGTGAAATTATTACATGCTCCACAAGGTCAGACGAACCACAGTAATTCCTCTCCTAGAAATAAACTGCACAAATTACTAAAGTGTCAGAGTTATGCACCTAAAATTAGGAAATGCCATGATTCAGCCAGGCTACTTTCGTATATCCAACTCCCTTCATAGTCTCCTTGTGATAAAACCCAAAATTAATATTTCTGCAGAAAAAAAATGCCCTCAATCAGTGCACAAGATGGGAATGAATCACTCGCTGACGCTTATTCAATATTATGTTTTTATCCCCACTGTTTACTGTACGGAGTCATGCCTTGTTTATTGTCTGCTATTCAAACCTTGTAAGCTAAATGATTAATTTCTTCAGAGCCTTTCTGTGACACTCATCAATGCAGCATTTAGGGCCTTCACAACACATTCGTAACAACTATCTGAGATAAGTGCATATTATTATCCCTATTCTAAAGGCAGTAGATGCAATGCCAGAAATCTAAAATCTGATTTAGTGTTATATTGTATTTTATATAACCAAGGCAGAGCAATTTACTTCAGCAGCAGCCAGGAGGGCTCAGCGCTGGTATATATCACAGTCCCAAGTTGGATGTCCACAACATGCACAGCAAAAGTAAACCCCTTATCAGGTGTGGGTTTGGTAACCAGCACAGCATTACTGTGTGTCAGGTGCATGAAGAAAACCAATTCTCCAGGTCACTAACCATGAGGACATCTTTTTTTCTTCCTGCAACACCCTGCCTCATTCGCTGAATCCTATTCAGCTGCTGAAATAAAAGAGACAGGGGATCTAAACAGTTTTCTTTCCACAGAGGTCGCTGGGCCACAAACTGCTGGGGAATTGAAGAGTTTTCTAGATGAGCATCAATACATTCTCCTCGTCTGCTCTTGCCTTAGCATCTCCTGTAGGTAGTCAGCTGTCACAGGATACTGGGAGAGATCAGCTTTCTGCTTTGACCCAGAAGGTATTTTCTTTTTTTTTTTTTTTTTTTCCCCTTCAACAAAAGTGCCTTAAATTTTCTTACTCTATACCATCTTCTTTAAAACCATGTACTTCCTTACAAGTCTTGGGACTCATCATATGGGTCCAACTGCTGTAAGCTTTGTGGACCCCTTCTGGAGAAGGATCCTAAACGTCCACACCAGGTTTCAGATATTTACTGAGCTGAAGAATAGGAAAATTCAGCTGTTCCATCCACTCTGCTTGGGGGCTACAGAGGACGCAGGAGGGAGAGTTTTCCTGCTCCTGTGCTCTAACTCTCTCCTGGCAAAACCTATACAATCAAAAGTTGGCGGAAAAGTCTTGTTTGGCTGCAGGGCTGGATCATACCCACTGTGAATAAAACTTCTACCAAGTTTGCTGCAAAAATGAAACCTGAGAAAAATGAATTTACCAGAAGGGTTTAAAGGGGATTTAATTTTCAGAGTTTCATATTAAATATTCAAGACTAATACCCTGGATATAACAGCTACTCTTCCTCCTCCCTACTTCTAGGAATATTTGAGGATGGCATTATGAGATGTCAGATCGTATTTTAGTTGAGCAAACCAATATGTTTTCTCCTTCAATATATTTCCTCCTTGTCTCAATCTGGACGTATATGGTATTTTTGATGACATTTTTAAAAGTACATTTGGGCTGAAGCAGACAGTTTTCACTTACAAATTAAGTGTGAGTAGTTAAAGAGTGACAGTTTTAACGCACAAATTAAGTGTAAGTAGTTAAAGAGTGATACAGACATGTGAAAACTAGGTCTTATGATGAAGCTATTTAATGGTGATTTTGGGTAGTGATTCCTGCACCACTTACAGAATGAGGATGTCCATACATTTGGCATCTCACACTGTCACTAATTTATATTAAAGTGAATATTTAAATTCATGTTTTTTAATATCTAAATGGCTTCATGGAGGTTTGAAGAAAAAAAATAACATATAGGAAGTCCCAGCTGAAAATTCACCTTAAGAAAAAAAAGATGAAATAGCAAGAAATCTGAAAAGTAATAAAATTTTACTTAAAACAAAATGCTGAATATTTCAGAATACTTGGTGTAATGAATCAGAATTGGATGGAGGATATCAGAACATCATGGGAGGATAGATACACAAAAGCACAGTTTGTGAAAATTGACTTCCAGAACTGCAGGGGAAAGAGAGGGAGAAAAGAGGAAAGGCCAATTTTCAGGTTAGTTTGCTATTAAGAAAGTACGTCAACTAATTTTTCTCATTCCCTCATTATATATTTAATGATTTATGGGGTTTTTTATTAAGTTAATAGAATCTGACTTTTTCTTTTTTGTGTTAGTCTGTATTCTTTATTTTTCTTTTAAATAGAGCTTAAAGTCAGGCAAATATTATTCAGGAACAATTTTGGTTTAATTGATCTTGGGATAGAAGAATGAACTGGAGGACCTCTTGAGACTACTCCTAGGTCTAATCGACTATGATGGGGACCCAGGGACACCTGTAACTTGATGCATCTTATCAATCATAAAATAAAAAAAAAAAACCCAATAACATGCAGACTGCATAGCAACCATTACAGCCCAGTTGCTCAGAACACAGTCATTCTAGTACTGGTATGTTATTTTAATTGTAATGTGATCCTTGTTATAAAAGAAAAAATACACGGAGATGCATGAACTTTTTTAGCTGGAGTGCAAGGACACAGTCTAGGAATCTCTTCCTCCTCAGATCTATGGTTTGCCATTGCCAGTATTCCTACCGCAGACAACATTATCATGCAAGCACTAAATGTTTGAAGGAGTGAGATTTCAATAAGTCACCATATTCTCAAATAAAGCATGTAAGAAAACCATAAGAAACAATATATTCTAAGTCTTACAACAAGGAGTAAACAACAGAATTTATGCAAAGGCTGGTGTGCTGGCAAGAAACCCATTCATTCTCTTTTGTAATTCCATGCATTTTCTCACACATTTCACGTTTCTTGTTGACACAAAGCATAGTATTGTTTTATCTCCTTGTCGACCCATTCTTTCATGATATAAAGCTCTCCCTACCTCAGTAATACCAGCTCAATCTATCACTTCACCCTAATGCTCTCATCAAAACAAGGCAGTCTCACTCCATTTCGCGTTTACAGTATGTCACTGATTCATGCATCTTAACCTTCCTTCAGAGCTCAGGGAGCATTCCTATAGCTGAGCAGGTTTTTAGTCCCTTCAGTCATTACACAGAAGAACAACGCATGCCGTGCAGATGCCACAAAAGAGATGCCAAACAGTCTGCCACTGATCTCACACTGACCTTACCTGCTTACTTCCCTCCTTTCTCTAGTGACTTGCTGTAATTGTCTCTGTCCGTAACGTACTCACCACTCTGCTTTCCTTGCCCAAGTTTAAGTACCCACTACACAAACAGAACCAACAAAAGGTATGTGTGAAGTCTGAAAAGAAAATATTCAGCGGTGTGTTTCAATAAACCCCAGAAATTCATATTGATAGCAAATGCTTACTTATCTAGCCTCACTTTTGGGAAACTGAAGTGAATTTTCATGCACACACAGTTTACAGAGCAAGAAAAAACAACAGCACTTAAGAACCACATGCCTAATTAACATCAAAGAACAGCTAATTATGAACAATAAACATTAGAGGAAGAGAATCAGTCTGCAAAAATACGTGGAGGATGCCAATTTGATCATGTAAATCCTTGATCAAATGCTTCAGGGCAGCTAAAAGTAACAGAAAAGCAAAGTTTTCTCAGGTCTATACAGATTTCCTTCCCACAGCAGCATCTCACCCTAGCCCTGTGTCTTATACAGTAAGCAGACACAGGTAAAAAATGATTGGTCATGTAGGAGGAAAGGTTCTGTTTGCATCAAAATATTGATATGACAAACAGAAAGATAGAATAACTGGAAAAAAATTGAACACACTTGAAACTTAAAAACCTAATAATGTCATAAATCGTACTGTGCTGTGCTCATGTCTCCCCAAGTGCTGCCTCATGTCCCAGCTCAAACCCTCTGAAAACGTTTGGTGCTTTCAGGTTTGGGTTTGTTAGGTTTTTTGTTTGTTTTTTTCATTTCACTGTCTCGTAGTATTTCCCAGAATACTCTAGAGATATTCTCCAGACTACCTTTCTTTCAGGGTATCTGAAAACTGCTTTTTTTCCCTTAAGGCAGCTGTGAAATAGCACACTTTAATCCTTACCCAAAAGCTTTGGAAGACTGAGCAGATGACAAAGCAATGTTTCATTTTCATTTTGTCTTCCTCCATCCAGGGACTGCTAAGGCAGTAGCTCCCTGTAACCAAACTGCTGGGGGGGGTCCGATTAAATACAGATTTTACCTCTTTTCATTACTTGTAAATGTCCTGTCCAACACTGAACAGTTGATAAAAAGCTCGGACAAAGCAGATGAAGAAATATAGAACTGGTCAACACTTTGCCTGACTCAAGAATAGCAAAATCTTTGAGCTACAATGCTCTTTAACACAATATTTGCAAATCATGCCTACGTGCTATTCCATTATTGCTCTATTTCCACCATGAGATAAATATTTTGTGTCTGTAGCCATGTTGGCTAATGTGCTTACTTGAAACATTAAAACACCAGGATTCTTTCAAAGAGAGAAGGATATTTTTTCCCTGTGTTAACTGATAATGAAATACTGATTATTTTGATGCATAGACATTTATGGTGTGTCCGTGCTGGTGCTAGGCACAGAGTATACTAAATACATAACAACAGGGGTGATGCCCACAGCAATTCAAATATTTATAGAAAAAATGCAAGCCGAGTTGGCACATATAAATAGATAGGCTTTCAGCAGCTGAAAACCATAAACATAGCTGGAAGTAGCATCCCCTGAGATTTTAAATAGCTGCTAAGCTGTTAGTAGAGGTCAAACACAAAGGCAATCAATTTGGAAGCTTTTCTGGTAGGACTGTTGTGCTCAGGATTTGGGATCTCGAACAAGGACCTGCACCTTCCCAGGGCATCTCTCTCCGGCGTGCTTTCTGCCGGTGTGCCTGCAGCTCTCCCAAGACACGTCTGCCTCCTGTTTTGTGGGGAAGATGTACACATTTGTGTGTAGGTATGTACAGACAAACTCCCACCCCCACTAGGTGCAACTGAGTGGGACCCACTGCACATGGCAGTTGTGTTTTTAATGCTCCGTGGCCCACACTTTCATCTGTTCTCCTTACACATATTGTCACATATTCTACAAATAGCTCATATTAAAAATGGTTTATGATGTGTTTATAAATGATTAATGCAATTCTTATTTCCTTCACCTGTCCTGTGCCTATGTATGAACACCTCCACGGAAGGAAAAAAACCAGAACAATTTAAATGCATCTGCATTTTACCTTAAATCGCTTTGCAATTATTAAACAGCAGCATCTGAAGCACTCCTAACCACCCAGAAAACAGGAAACATCAGTGGTAATACAGACTATAACATGAGGTAAATGTGAACTTTCAATTAGTTTCAACAATGTAAAAAAACAACAACAAAAAAGTAAAATCTCAGTTAGAGAGTGTAAGAAATACACATCTCTATCCCTGGCCATCTTGCAGGTTATTCTAACATGACTCTTCCTCAGCTCCACATGGGCATGTTGCCTTATAGTGCTATCATATATGCACACTTTTTTTTTTTTAATGTCATTTTGGATAGTTTTTAGTTGTACAGGATAATTTTGTAACCATACAGCATCTAAGGGTGAATGTAATTGTTCAGAGTTGCTCAGGAAGAAATGAATTATTTGTAAGGTTGAATATAAGACTGTCAAAACAGCACAGTTAAGCGTAGCTTATCAGATCAATATGACTGCTGGATGCACTGTGAAAAACAGGGACATCCTGCTTCATTTCAGCAACAAACTAAAAGTTAACTGCAACAGAAACCTGTTCAAAGTTAAACGCTAAGTGTAACTATTTAGCATTTTGCTAAAGGACTGGCAGATGACTCAGAAGATGATCGACCAAACTGTACAATATTAAGAACACTTTTCCTCCTTTGCTTTTGCTTCTTTATGTGATTGCTTACATACATGTCTAAAAACACAAAGGGTGCACAGAAAGTTCATCTGTGAATATCAGACTACCCCTACATTAATTTTACATCTATCTATATATATATATGCTCCATCCCTTCTTGTTAAACATGAAACTTGACAAGAAGCATCAGAAAAATTCATAGTGTCCTAGATGCCCTAGACTGCGGTCTGCTTGCAGTGCATTGCAGAAAGCCACTGTATATGCACCACAGAAATTAGAGAAGATCTGTGCAGTGCAATAAGGCAACCACCAATCAATCTCAGGGACTTGTAAAAATCTTGCCTTTCTTACGCTATTGACAGATCCTGACCTTATTGCTGATTCTGAAGTTGTTTTCAAAAGGTCGCAGTGAGGAATTGGCACGTGGTCTAGAGGGCGGGTAGATGACAAGCTACTCAAGCAAACCGAGCCTGGGAGCCAAAATACAGAGGTCAAAATCACAAACCATTTCTTGAAAAACATCTACTCATTTGGTCACGTTAAATACAACCTTAAAGGTCTGTTTATAAAGTACAGCAAAGACTATTTCAGCTCACAACGAAAAAATGTTGATGCTCTTCAGTGTTTGTGTTTTAATTTAACCTAAGGTTAGGCTTACACAGCCATCACCAGGAGCATTACTGCTTTTCACAGGCTGCATTTAGAGGAAAAATTAAAAATCCCCACAACAACCAGAAGCCTCTAACAATGTATGTTAAATATCACTGAACTGCATAGCTCTCCAACTAGGTTTCAAACGGAGACTGACTTAAATGAACTTGCTGCTGGTTCTGGAAGTAGTGCACAGTAATTCCCGAGTGAGCACAGCGAAGTTGAGCTACAGCAATCCAGTACACTGAGCAGAGCTTTTCCCTCCCCGAGCAGCAAACGGGTGTGCAGGCAGCGTGGCACAGAGCACCGTGTCTCTCCGAGGAATTCTCTTCTGCAATTTAACACCCAAAGTGTCATGGGAACCTGCGTGTTATCAGGCAGCAGTCACTATAATGTTTAAATTCATTCATGTAACGGTACAAGTTTCGGTGAGTGTAACTACACCTGTGTGGACAGTGTTTAGATATATGAGTCCCATACCCATCAACAACACCACTCTAAATTTCAAAGATATCACAGGGAGTTCCACAATACAACCCAAACTGCTTCCCCACTCCCAGCAAGGCACCAGCACAGCCATTTTTACCTTCCCACTCCTCCACGTCAGCTACTGCTCCCCAAGACATTTCCTGGCAGTTGGCAGCCGCAAACAAGCTCTGAAGGCTGTGCCGCGGTCTAAACAACAAGCCCCTAATCCTGCCTGGCAACCCCTGATAGATAAATTGTTAGAAGTCTTTGGAAGTCGGATCAATGCAAAGAAACATCCGCCCCAAGAAATATGCACAGAAATTTTGCAAAGCTGGAAACCGCCGAGAGAGAAGCGGCACTGTCAGTGTGTTACAGCACCCAGGCAGCTGCACCCCAGCCTTGGCAGTACCGGAGAAACGGCAGTAGAGTTATGTTCCAAAGTCTCTTAGTGCTCAAAAAACCCCTATAAATTACCACCTTCTAAAAATACAGAAGTAATTCCTGCTTGTTCACTCTTCCTTGCCACACCCTGGGCTCCTAAAGTTGAATTTACAGTTTCAGTTTGTGTTTTCCCATTTAGGGCGCCAGTTGAACCCTTGCTATGAAATGTTACCACCTTTGTGTTCACGGGATACTTACCTGTCCTTGTACAATTTAATTGTATAGCTCAATTACTTTAAAAAAATGACACTTACCAGGCACCTATTCAGACAGCACACAACGTGTACAAATCCTACAGATTTGCCTGCATGGTATCACAAAGCACACGTGCCACACAGTTATCTTGAATTTTCTGAGTTTGTGCTGGGTGGCGGTGGAATAAAACATCTAGAGGTTTAGGAAAATATTCACTTGGAAAAACTGTGAAGTGCAGGGCTCCGAGTCTGTTTAAAATAAGAAAAAGTCACGGTCAAGAGATCACAGAAATGAACTAAAGGTTGAACGATGAGAGAATCACCAAGATCTTTTTTTCTCCAAGCTTAGAAATCAAATGGGAGGGGGGGAGTGAGATCACATTTTTGTATCAAAACAAACCCATCTACTTTCAGTCTTTTTTTGATAACTGGACTATTTAAAAGAATTCTGAATTACAATGAAAATATTCTGCACAGCTCTAACCAGAATATTCACAAGTTCTCTTCTATTACAGTTAATCCCTCTACAGCTTTTGGAAAATGGCTAAGGATGAATGTTTGTCCAGTAAAGTCAAAGGGTATTTCAGTGCTGCCTTAAACGAGGCCGACGTTTCCTCATCTGGTCATTCCCATCTACAGTGAGGCAATCAGAAATGCCTGAAGTGCAAGATCTTGTAACGTCATTTGTAACTGACATCTAAAATCATCTTCTAAAATGCAACATTTGCAGTCCTGCACTCCAGTTGCTCCAGTAAATAGGTACTTCACGACCATCAGAGATCACCAGTATTGTTTTTCTTAATTACATTTGGAAGTAATTAATGCCACTGCTGCATTCCTGGATTTGTAGTATTCCCTAGATGTTGCTATAGTGAGTAAAAGGGGAATACTGTGATAACGTAATCTAATTGCAAAGTCAAATTGTAAAGATTTTTAACGGCAACTGCTCTATAGCACTTTTAATTTTCTGTCTGCTTCATGAGCATTAAATAATTATTTCTCACATTACCCATGTGAGTAGCTTACACCACTTCTGTCACCAAGCTTGGTAGCGTATATTCTCACTCTACCGTAGTGCTGAACACGTTACGCTTGAGAGGCAGGTATTTCAGATGCAGAGGGTGAGTACCAGTGTTCCAAATGGTTCTTGTTCTTGAATTGCGTAGCCTCTTCCTAACGTCATCCCTGGAAATTTGGTACAAGATCTAGCTGCACTACAGCACTACGTTTCTGTATACAAGGAAGCTCTGAATGAAGATCTTTCCAAATTAGCAGATGAAAATTTAGGAAATAATCCGATGCCATCTGCTTTACTCTCTTTAAATTTCAGCAGTTGATATTCTAAATACCTGCTATCAAATGCGTATTTTAGGGTCAAAATTAAGGTCAAATTTGATGCTTATAACCAAAATGTTATAAGGACATTCATGAAATGATTGTCACTGTATGAAAAAGGGCGAGTCTTCTTGCCCTCCGCTTAAAACATATTCCTTATAGGAAAATACAATGTTCTTTTGCAGACTGACAGAAGATAGATCTTTAATCTTTCACAAGCCAATGACAATTTTATTAGCAAAGGGAGCTACGCAAGACTACCCGCTTTCTCTTGGAGCAAAACCTTTTTGAACCATATACTACCATGTGAACTTCATAATAATTTGCTATGACAAGGGCAGATTAACAGGCAACCACTAGCTGCCCTGAATCCTAACACAAATAAGGGCTGTAGCAGTTCAGTTTATGTGCTGGAAGGCGGGAGACTCACAGAATGGATAATCTCCACGAGCGTGAAAAATTTTCTTCAGCACAGCTCGAATTTTATATTGGTAAAAACCAAATCAAAAGGGGAGAGATGGTTAATGGAACAAGAGATAGTTTTTGATCAAAATTAGTAAGCTTTTCTTTGAGATCTTACAATATTTAAGTCAAGCATATTTTATGGAGTGGATAATTTGCCTTTTTTAGAGGCTACAAGCACACAGCCTTTAAAATTGGCTTGAGATTCTTTTGTTTCTGTTCATCAATGGAAATATTCTTTCTGACTATTACCCAGACAGAAGCCTAGTGAGCCTAGTCTGGTTAAACTTGGAATATTTTCTATTAGATAGCCACCCAGTCATCTTTCCAAACATTCTGCCCTATTAGCTTCGGACAAAAATAAACAAAGTTTAGAGGGTGAATTATGAAAAATCACAGTGAAACAAGATTTACTGTGTGTTCCAGTCCTATCAGAGAGAGGCCTGAAAAGGACATTAGAGGAAATTGTTATTGAGGTTAATGTGTGTGTCAGACTCTTAAATCATATTGCCAGTAGACTCAATGAAATGACAAACGGAACCGTAACAAAACATGAAAGAAATCAATCTTTAAGCTAAGTTCTCATTGGTTTCTGTGGTATTGTTGTAGACTTGAAAGGTTCCAATACATACTCAGGATCACCTGTATCCTATGAGAGTTTAATAAAAGAAAAGATTTCCTTCTCAATATTTTAATGCTTGTCTGAGACAACTGTCTGAGCTCTGACGCTCACCAGCCGTTTTAATTTTATCTATCCAGCACATTTGCTTTTCCAACAATGATCAATATTAAAGATGTAGGAGACCTTCTCTATGAAATGAAACCAGAGCAGGAGAAATGCAGGAAGAAGGAGGGAGTAAAATTTCAAACTAAATCACTCTTGGTTTAAAAAACTACAGAGATAATATCTCATATATATGAGATATGTAGAGCCTACCTGTGCGAAACACTATACAATGGGACACTTTTAAGTATATTATACTTTTAGGTCTGCTTCCCATTCCATTTTTCTGCAATTATTTTAAAACAAGCAGAATACTCTTAACACATCAATACAGCAACATTAGCCAAAGAAACCTAATTGTGGAAAACTGTTTGACAAAGATTAATAATGAACTATTCAACCTAATGTACTCGAAATCTTCTGAGCTCATTCTGAGCTCATTCAGACCATCTGTGTAACACTATCTCTTCCCTCATTTCTGCCCAACGAGGTAAGTCTTTCCTTGAGAAACAAATCTCTTCTGGTCTTTCATTCAACTCGTATCAGAAGTACACTGCCCTCTGCACTCCACTTGTCCTTCCACCTTGGGCCCTCTCCTGTGTTTGATTTCTGTCCCTTTTCTGTGCTTTTCCTTCCTGCTTCCAGTTCTCTTCCCTTTTCTGTATGTTTTTCTCCTCACTGTTGTTGAGTTCTTTCTGATTGCACAATGTTTTGCTAATTAACAGTCACAAAATTCCTATGGGACTCATTCTGAATGAGTCTCATTCAGCATGATAGAAAGGTAGGATTAAAGGAAGTCTAATTAGTTTGATCAGGCCCCTGCAGGATTCAAAATCAGAGGTGCTATTAGGGCACAGATATCCCCTTAGTGATGTTTCTCCTTCCATACGAACAGGCAAGGAAGTATCAGCTGCAGCTCTGGGGCTGTTAGTGTTGGTGACAGCTTGACAAGAATCTTCTCCGGAGCTGCTGTTGCTCGATGCTTTTCTCAAGTCTGTACAAAGCTGTCGTGTGGGCAATTTATGATTTCTCCAAAGAAATCAATATGAACATTTTTTTATACTACACAATCATATTCCATATTTATGGTTTTTCAATAGAAGGACATTACTTTTAAAAATGGAGTTTCAGTGTCGGGCTCCAAGTACTAAAAACCACAGTAGCAGCAGGGACGTTGAGCTACGAGAGGCACAGATTGCTGGAATGAAGGCCAGCTTCACTTCCACATCTGCTATCAGAATAAACTTAGAAAGAACCTCTACTTGCATGGAAATGTCCTGAGTTTGATATAGATAGCAGCAGAAAAGCCAAGCAAGAATCATTTCATTGAGGGAAGGGATGATACAGAATGTATCATCAGGTCTGGAAAGAATCATTTTAAATGACTGTATAGCATAAATAAATATATATATATATATATATAAAAATCCCCACCCTGTCACTAGTTTTTACCTGCACTGTAATGTTGGTCAAATTATGATCCTTATTACTTATTTTCCTCATATTTTGGAGACCTAGGGAAACCATTCTCTAAAGAATATGAGAAACAGATAGCCATTGCTTGCACCTTCATTTCAAATCCCCTACTAAATGGGCGATTAGGGAGCAAAACTCATAATTTCATAAGGGTAATTGGATAGAGTTTCTTCTATCGCGAGCAAATTACCCCCTGGCACAAGAATTTTAAAATCTTTGGCAGCAGACCTCCTGAAACCCATCTGTGTTGGAAATTAATTTTTTGCTTTTGGGTATACTATATTTACATATTTTGTTTTATTTCTCAATATTTAATCTAGTGAGAAAAGAGACTCAGGGCAAGCACTGAAACTTCTCAACAGATTTTAAAACAACGCAGTCTCCAGAAGGAACTGGCCATAGAACCAATATGCCAAACTGGAACTGACTTGGCTTTTATTAGGCAGTCAAATGTTAATTTTAAGCACACCTATTTTTAAGCATCGTTTATTTATCATATTATACTGAGAGAGTATCTGATAGCATTTGCTTCAAATGCAAACTGATGACTGTTCTCTCAAATGCCTGTAATTTCCCTAAACTTCCCTTTGGTGAAGTCTGCCACGCAGGGTCTCCTAGCAACACTGAATTCCTGTTGTTTTCACACATTTTATTTATTTTATATCATGAAATGATAAAATAATTTTGACGACCAAAGCACTCAACATTTGAGAAGACTTATTACTCTTAATTTAGAACAAAGGTCTCCCTGCCTCCACCCCTAGCAATGGCAAAATATGGACACTTGAGATGATAAACTCGAGATAAACTTGTACTGAACCCATCTGGCTTGATTCACCTTTCTTGGTTTGATGCTGGTCAACATCCCTCTTGCAATTGTGGGGTTGAAACGAAATAGGGAGAGGAAGTTATAATTTCACCAGTGCAAGAGTAACTTTTAAAACTGCATTCACTGTAAAATATTCACATGGGAATTGCAGTAAAATGCAAGAAGTGCAAATTCTTTGAAAGTAAAAGCACAGTTGCCTAAGTAAAGGGCATACATGCTTAAAGGTTTTGCTACCATGAAATGTCTCGGGCCCTCCGTACTTCTGCACACAGAAACATGTCAGGATACAGAAAAGCTTCTTCATGTTAAGTGCCATGTGCACAAAAGAGAAACACTCCCTGTAAAAGCTTGACCTCTGTTGTAGGGAACTATACTGCTAAGACACCAACCGCTTTAAAAACTCACAAAAAGTATTCAAGGTTATCGAGGGTGCAAACTACGAAAAACACAGGCTATTAAAAAAACCCCTGAAACTCCAATGAGCAAAGATGATTTACAGAGCTGACACGGCTCTAAAACCGTAAGTGGAAAAAGCAAATGCGACATTTCAAAGGGCACATGTTGTGAAAACGATGAACTTCAGGGCATGAGCTTGCTCCCAGATGAGGTTTGGAACAAATTATTTTCTTCTGCAGCATCTGGCATACTCGACTGCCAAAGAAAAGGATACCAAAGTAGCTGAGCTACACTTATTCTTGGCTGTTTCTGTTTTGTAAATTATTTGAGGAGGTAGCACCTACATAGCCTGTATGAAGCACCCGTGGCCAAGAACAAAAGGAAGTTCCTTGGAAGGCCAGATATCAGAAATTACTCATTATTATAGACATAAAAAGACAGAATAATCCAAGCTGGTATAAATAAAAAATACCTGAAAAAAAGAAATTCCAGGTGTGAATACATGAGTACTGTGAAGCTGTCTATTCTGCACTGGCTGGCTATGGTGCTGCTGTCTAAATTATATTTATCAGCCACATCTTGCATTAGCCTCCCAGGCAGACACCGACAGATGTAGCTGCTGAGGCTCACACGGCTACGAGAGCACGTTACTATTTCTGAAGTACATTTTCTACAGTGTAACATGACTAAAGTATGATAAGATTCCACTCTGAAACTTTGATCAAAGAATGTGAAAGGCACTAAAACAAATGACCCTCAGGGAAGACAGAGGACAACATCCACAGATGATAAAACAGCCCGGATAAGCTCGACAGCAGGGACAAGAGGGTTGGTACCAACACCTCCCTGTGATGGCCAGACTTAGATAATGTGTATGCTTTTTGTTTGCTTTAAACTTTTCTTCATCTCCTCATTTTTTTTCTTCATCTCCTCATTTTTTTTCCCCAGTGGGTAACACAAAAGCACTTTGCTTCAGCTCAGGCATTTTCTGCCATAGTCCAGAGGGTGGGAGGCAGAGGGGGTGGTGGCAGAGCTGAGAGGAACGGTGGGTGCTGCCTGCAGGGACAGGCAGATCTGGGCCCTTGGCAAAGTGTCACGGGTGCAGATTACCCTGGAGGCACAGCTCCAGGGAGGGAAAATCGTCAGATGGTAAAATGAGTAATCTCCACCAATTTCTCTTCTCTTTTTAGTTCTACTGGGTGTATTTTAATTTTCCTCATTTGCCATATTCTGGATAGGGTGCCAATACTTCAGTCTCTGTATGTCGAGTTTCTGGCTGCCCTCCTCCAAACTTTAACCCCTGTTAGGCCAACGGTGAGCCTCTAAAACTGGATCAACTCAATTTGCATGAGACTGATACTAAACAGTCTTTCCCAGTTTTCTCCCACAAAGTACTAAGCAGGTAGGGGGATAAGATTAATGAGCATTACACATCGTATGTGTAAAACCTAAGGGTGTACCTGTAACCCTATGTCAGAGTCACACCGCAAGCAGCTACTTTAGCCATTCCAGGTGGAGCAACCTTCAGAACCACGGAGTAAGAAAATGGAAGTAAAACCTCAGGGCTATTTGGACTGCATACCTCACTAGTACCTAAGGACACAAGATAAGCAAACAGAGAGAGAGAGAGAATCCTTTCCCCCATCAAAACACAGTGCTGAAGGAGCAGGAAAAAAGCTGGAACCTGACCTGGAGGAGGAAGTACTCTGGTAAACCCCATGATGAAATTAAATTACCTGCTACAAAGCAGGGCATCTGTTTCACTGAGAGATGTGCTCATTTTTGGAGGGAAAAGAGAAGAACAGTTCTTCATTCAGAAAGGCCAGAGCAAAACATTCCAAAGGCTTTCTGGCCAGAGGGATCACGATTATTATTTGCTGGTTTTGCATAAAACAGGACATAAGATTTTCTTGAATATTTTCCACATCGGTCCCTGAAACATGAAAGCTCAACATAACAGATATAACACTGAACTAAAGAGGAACATCTAGATATAAAATTGGGGGGGGGGGGGGAAGCCTAATCTAAAAAATACATTCAGAACATATTAATAGATTTAGAAAAGAAAGGATTAAATAACTAAAGCCCCTAATTTACATGAAGTTAATCAATGCAAGCAGTAAAATAAATTGGGGAAAAACAAACCACATTTGATGGCATAAAAGCTATCACTTTTTAATATTTTTTAACAAAGTAAGTAGGTTGGAATTACTGCTCCTCATGATTAGGGAAGCAGGAAGAAAAACAAACGTAAATATACCTCCATTTGGAGCCAGATCCATGAACCAGTCTTTGCAATGTGTCTCCACGCTGGTGTTACACTATGAATATTAAAAGAGCCTAGGAAAAGTTCTATTTTCCAAAAGATGAACTTCAACAAATTCATAGCTGCAGACACTTTTGGTTTATGAATGTGATGTTCAAGAACTAAACAGTGTTTTATATAAATTTTTTAACAAAAATATGTACAACAAAACAAACCAGATGTGTGATGAGAAAGGAAAGCAAATTTCCCTCTGAAAGAATAGTTGCATGTTCTGCATATCTTAAGTACTCTAGTAATTCATTTGCATTTTCATAGCATTTATACTCAATAGCATAAGCCCCAAAAATAATACAGAAGGAAATTACTGTACCTGCAGCTTTTTGCAACATTTGCTCATGAAAAAGATTAGGCTTTTACTAATTCTTCAGTAATTTAACAGTCCCAGCATCCTGCTCCTTTCAAGTAGAAGAAAATAATTTGGTTTTTCTGTATTGTATATTTTTAAAGACAGGCAGTATACAGTCTGCAAGTAATGTAATTATTAGATAATATTCTTGAGGTTTAAAGTTATGAAAAAGAAACTGATTTTTTTGGCCAACCTTCAGTAAAAAAAGAGAACAGCTTCTGTGAAATAAACCACATAATCAGATTAGCTTTAGAGCACTGATTACTGTACTTCATATTCAAATAAAAGCCAAAGAATAATTTATTTGATGTACTAGTTAAGCTAAAAATGCAGAATTGACAGAATATGGAATTTCTTTGATCTTTTGTAGGTGTTCAATATACTCTCAATGCTGCTTGATGAATGACAATTCATAATGTTTTAAAAATAAACCTCTATGCACAAGGTTTTTTTATAGCTTTAAGCTTATGCTTTCATTATGTAACTGCTGCTTTGACTTTGAAGATATTTTTTTTCCTTTTTTTAAGCAACATATTTTATTCTCATCTTGAATGCAGAACTAGGAGCTGAAATAGGTTAGTAAAAAGGTGAACAAAGTTGACTGAGATCCTTTTTAAAGATATAAAAAGTATGGTCAGCGAGGTAAGGTTCTCCCTTACTTTCCTTCTCAAAGCTGATAAAAAGCGACAAGAGTCAATTTGGGTTCATTCTTGTAGTACCCAGGTACATTTTTCTGAATGTCATGTTCAGTCAGGCCTTCCTTCAAATTTGTCTCCCATTTCCTATTCTCTCTTTCGCCATAGAAAAAAAGAAGTGTGAAATATGGAGGGAAATCACAACCTGAGAATAAACCTCCCCCCTCGTTTCCCAACACAAATCCTGCGAGCTCTTGACATCTTTTAAAAGCAAGTCAAATTTTTCTAAAAAGTGCAGGTAGCTCAGTATTAAGACTGACAGGAGGATTTACTCGCAGAAAATTTGAACTAAACAGCAAATTATTTTTTCCATCTGCAAGAATGCCCAACTTTTAGACAAGCTTCTCCTATCACCTTTTGTATAAGACTAGAACTGAATCAAGCTGCTGAAGTCTGCAGTGTTTCTTTAAATTGCAAACCCATAACTCATTCCATTGGTGACTTCTGGTCCAAGGTGGACAAATGGGTTACTTCAGGTTTTACATGTACAAAGTTTCAGAGACAGGAAAGAGGACTCTCCAGTCAGTACGTAAGCTGTACTAGTCTCACTTGTCTCACCAGTTCTGCATGAGGACGATTTGTGTAGAGTAACCAGACTAGAAAGATGATCATAGAACAGTAGGGGTTGGAAGGGACCTCTGGAGATCATCAGGTCCAAGCCCCCTGCCAGCGCAGGGACTCAATGGGGGCGAGACGTTCAGCCCAAGGGAAAATTCATTTTCAGGGAGGTATTGAGGTTGGTAAGATAACAGAGAGAGATGGTATTTTGCCAATCGTCCTTTTTTATTTAACTATACTTTGAATTTGCCCACATAGGAATCTCTGATATGAAACAATTCTCTGGGGGCTGCACTGTTGACTTATGGCCATTGATTCAAACGGGGCAGAATGGCCCAGGCCAGTCACATTCAACAAGGCTTAAATGAAAAAGATCTTAATAAAAGAACCTGAATGCACATCAGGGAAAGGGAGAGAGATTTACATTTTCCAAAGACATTACCTTCTTGCCTTTATGTATATAATTCATAATGTTTACCAGAATAAAAGAAAGCAACCAACAACTATTACACAATTTGGGATTTTAGTTATGTTCTTAGAGAGGAAACAGTAAAAATAAACCAACCACCTGTACTAAGTATGTGATTTCAAGGGTATTTTACATGCATGTAAACATCATTCTCTCAACATCTAAGATCACAATGCTATATTGCTATTTAAAAATAAGCCAATGTATCTTTATTTTTTTCTCATTTCTTGGATGTCAGAACTTAGACCTTTAATATATTTCAATTGCAGTTTGGTTTTTTTTAACCAACACTGAAAGTGGCTTTTAACAAGTCAAATTTCTGCTTGGTAATGTAAACACTTAAGCATCAAGAAATCAGGAAAGCAGCAAATCAGCTTGATAATTTGGGGGCAAGAGAAGTGATTCTGAGATTTTTACTGCTTCTGAGTTTACATGATTTTATTCTACAATTCCACGTCCCATGAAAGAGGTAGAGAGATACTAGAATGGGATTTACGCAAAAGATATCTCAAGAAGCAACCAATTCTGTATGCAGTTGTACTAATTAAGCCACCCTCTGCCTAGCCCATACCTAGTGGCTGAGCATCAGTTTTCTCAGCTCCTCTTTTTTCCCATGCCCCTACTGCATTATTCTCCAGGCATTTCTCTCCTCTCCTCCAAGAAGTCACTACCCTCCAGAACCACGGTCCCTGCAAGCCCGAGGTTTGAATCCAAAACCTCACCACAGTGTCTTCCAGCAACCTCTCCAATCTGTACTTGCCAACAGAGATGGCTTCTGTGCGATAGCTGTGTGTCCCAGGGTAACTCCTGAGGGATGGGAGGACTGTCCTAGCAAGTGAGCCCCATCGACATAAGAGATCAATGTCTCTTTAGGATGTGAAGACCTCAGGAGTGTTTATTTTATCTGTGTTACGGATTTTTGCTCTTTGTTTTCCTTGGTGCTTGTGCCGGAGCACCAAAATAAACGTCGATTTCAAGTTCCTGCTGGAACAAAACCTCAATCTTTAAGTAAACTGTAAAAGGGGCACTGGCAGCTATAAAGACTCAGCTGCACATTTCTGCTTAAATGTTAGCATCAGAAACAACCTCTTTCCATGATTAACTGCTCTCACATGACCTTGCAAGTTGAGCTCGTGAGGGATTTTGTGAAAAACTGTGGTCTTGAGCATGCAACAGCGACTAAATTCCTCACAAATCACATATGATTTACATAAATGAGTGTCTGGGCTCACACACAGTCAGCACTAGACCTAGCTACTAACACATGAAAAATGCACTTTCAGACTTGGCACATGGCTTTTGCAGCTGCCAAATATACCCCCTGTGAGATGAGAGCGGGTTGATGAGGAGGGCAACAAAAACATTTTCAACACTGCTAGCGACGGGAAGAAGAATGAGAGTTCTGTTTACCTTGTTAGAGATTTTCTGATCATATTAGTGATTTCATTATGCTGTTCCTAGAGACCAAACCTTTTAAAATGGCATGGAGCTCAAAAAAGCCCTACGAAAATTGCTGCTATACATTAGACACACACCGCACTAAGAGCGCAGGAGTTGTACAATGTCACGAAAATACAGATTTGCCTTGTGGTTGGTGTCTGAACACCCTTTTGCACTGATATTCACACAGGTGAGCCTGTCTCCATCCCATAAATTTATTCTAGTGTCTGGGTTGGTTTGTGGCATGGCCTGACTTCGCCGTAGGCTATGGGCACATTTGCTCTTGTGCTTTCAGGCAAGCCCTGAAAGATCAGGCATCTGAGCAGTTATTAAAGAGAAGGATTTCAGAGCACTAAGGGCAGTTCAGTCATGATTGGAAAAGGTCCAGATATTTTTAAATGCTCAGAAAGTTTCCAGATGGATAGAAGAATTTAAAACAGGGAATCTCAAATAATAAAGAAAAAAATTTATACTGGATCTTATTTGACTATCAAGACACAAAACCCGATACCGTCCATCTTTGATAACCAGGTTGATAGGTGCCTGTAACAAAGTCAGAAGAACACTAACTATTAATCTGAATTTATTTCTAAGACTTGCTGCTTTTTTCTGCATGTATCCATAATTAGTTTCATCTCTTTATACAGATCACTTGACCTTCTCCTCTTTCTCTCTTTTAAAAAGAATAAAAAAATGCTGCTCCACCTGTACATATCTCCCTGCCGAGCTTCACGTGCCAGATGATTTCATCTCCTGTTTTTCAAAAACTTCTGAAATAAAAATAATAACTAAAAAAGTCACTTCTTGGAGCCATCCCAAACCACTTCTTATTAAAAGCCTTTCTTTCACAACACAGAGCTACCGTGCCTTACCTAAACCTTTGGGCAATGCTAAATCCAGTCAGTGTAATGTAATGACTGCAGACAACTGTGTACCATTAGTAAACTTATATACATTTTAAGAGATGCCTATACATTCAGAATGGGATGTGCTTAAATGCTTTCAAAAGGACTTCTCTGAAGATGTGAGCTGAGAACAGCATGATCATTCATGTAAAAAAACCCTTCCCACCATCTGTTGCAGAGGAATCCAATAACTGGGGTAACCTATGGCAATAAAAAATTATGTGATATAAATATATTCATATCATTAAATGTGCCATTATTTTTGATATTACATAGGTTTTACAAGAAAGGCCAAACAAACAAACAAAAAGGTAGCAAGGTTTGGAATCCAAGCAGACGACCTGTCAGGGGGGGTGTGTGACTCTGAGTATTTTCCTTTTGTTTTTAAAGGAAATTTTAAATGAAATCTCAAGACAAAACTCCAGGGACTTCAGTCTACATCCCAAAGGCAATTACTAGATCAAGGGACTGTGTCCAATGTCTTTTCTTCAACAGAAACTGAAGCAGACCCTCAGTACATTGAAATACAAAGTGTTTGTTGATTTGTCTTTTAAACTTCAATGTTTTTTAACTTTTTAATTTTCCAACTTTTTTAGTTACATTCCAAAAGGGAAGAAAAAGTGAGTTTGTACTGTGCACAACTAAGCTCTGCCATGTCCTCAAAAAAACTGAAAAGAAGTGCTAGAATGTCCTGGACTCTGTATGAGAAAAAGCAAATCTTATTTGTCAGTACTAACTGAAAAAATGTAGGAAGATCCCATTCTTGCCTTTATATTAGCTATCCAAAGAAAAAGCATCTCATATTCATAAAGGAAAACTGATTTATTTTTTTAGATATTCTGCATTCCTTTGTAGCACAAGAGGGGTAATGGTAGAAGCAGACATTTGGCTTAATTTTTCCGTATTTTGACAATCTACAGAAAAATGGCAGATGGGATTTATCTGGAATACAAACCCTCTCATCCTGGAGACTCCACTGGGATTTTCTAACAAATGCTTGGTTCTGGATCCTAATAAAAGGGAAATTTACAGCAGGAGGGTAGGGAATAACAGCAGCACTGAACGCAGGAAGGGAAAACCAAGACTAACTGATATTACTGAATAGCTGTGCACAGAGAACATTCATTAGATGTGTTGGGATACACAGGACCTGCTCAGTAGTCTTCTGTCTTTGGACTGATGACAGCATTCGTGGGACAGCATTACCCAACTGCAGAACAGTCCCCAGCCCCTTCAGTAAAAATTACAGTAACACACGCAAGCTGCAAACAGAATGACAAATACATTGGCTGATGTGCTGTTGGTTTGGTTCCTTGTAATAATCTCCCTTGCCCTCTTGAGAAAAAGTTCTAAGACAAATTAAACACCATAGTGATATAAGTGAAAAAGGAAAATAAAGAAGTGATATCACAGATATTCTGATGTCATGGATGATTATGGGATTTTGCAACTACTATTTATCCTAATATATAAAAAAAAGTATGTGGTGGCTAAAATGACTGAATGGTGATGATGATGGTACTTACCTGCTGCATGATTCATCCTTGTCCCTGAAGGATTCTACAACTCTGTAGACACCCTAGCTACATATATATATTTTAAAAAAAAATATATATATCTATAAAAGAAGTATTTAACCTAACATTTAATGGATAAAAACCAGCTTAGTGACATGAAACTTTAGGAAAACAGCAGAAAAACTCCTGATGCAGATTTTCAACTCAATAGGCTAAACTATTGAAAATAAAATGCACAGTAGTCATCTCAAAAAACTCAACCAGAGGATCATCAGCTTGTGTGACTAATATGTACCCCATGAGCACTGTAGCACTGGTAATCTAATCAATTAAAAAGCTATCCTTAATGGTACAGATCAGGTAGATAACTATTCCTTCAGCAATGAACGTAGGACCAGATCTTCAGAATTTACATTGTGTAATTTACAGAACAGACGGTTTTCCTTGTTATATTTCAGTCCTCGGTTGCTTACTGTGAAAGTTGTCGCCTTCCAACCCATAAAAATTCAAGAGGACTTCTCAAAGAAATCCATCCTTGGCAATCTTCAAAAAACAGGAGCTGTTTTTCAGGTAGAGTTACATATTCCCTGTTTTCAGTTACTACAGGACGTGTCACTAGGACTTGGCCCTTACGATCCAGATGACTTTAGTTGTCAGACGATCACACTCCTCTCACGTTCATAATCTAATTGTGTAAATGCTCCATTTGACAGAGAGGCTACACAGTAGCCAAGTAGCTATTTAGGATTATACAGATATATTCTTTATCATAATCTTATACAAATTTCAAAGATACATATGATCATGGAAGCGACAACAGTTACTTGACATGCAAGATGAAGTAAAAATAGGGACACCATATGTCAGCGTGATATTAGAGAAGTGTTCAACTACATCAGAAAGTGCTGAACTACCTAAATATCAGAATACAATAATATCTGAGAGAGCAAAATGGGAAACACAAATGGTGACTGTTAAGCTAGAGAGTGAGTTTTTAAATTCTGGATTTGTAAAGTTACTTGGCCATCAGGTACCCTTCACAGAAAGCACACCAGAGCTGGCAGCATCACAAATTCTCCGCAGCTACGCTGTGCAAAATGGATTGCCATTCCTTTTGACCATTCAGGGCTCAAAAACACGTGGAACGCTTCACTACCACATTGCAATGACACTTTAGCACTAGGAAGCAGTGGAGAGAGAGTGGAATGCTTTGGCTTGAAAAGATAAGCAGATTTACGTTGCACTTTGTTTTTTGCAGCTTGGCAAAACCACAGAGTTATACAGGCAATCATTAAAAACCCCTTAATTTTATTACAGAGACCTTGATCGAGACAATTCCTTTCTAATACAATGATGATGTTGCACGGTCCTATAGTGCCTCCTCCTTCTCCATTAGATCTTTTTTCTTTTCAAACCTTTCTTCCATCATGACTATTTTTCCTTTATCTCATGTATATAAGAAGCTTCATTCAGAAAATCTGGTATTTTTTATATAATTTTAGGAAGAAAATGGTTAACATTTTAGCCTCATGACTTGCAAATGAAAGAAAATAATAACGCTTAGCAAAAGACATTAGAAGAACACATTCACCATGAATTATACTGCCCTTGAAGGTGCAGCTTAAAAAAGCAGAGAAATAGATTTGACACCACTTGGACTTGCAGCTCGGACATGCTGCATTAAACTGTTCAAAATTAATTTAATCTGAGCATGGAGAATAATAGCCTCTCAGTTCAAGGCTTCTGATAGCAGTAATTTGCACTCGAAAGTACTTCCAAAGGGAAAGAATAAATGAAGGGCGACTCTCCAAAACCGAGTGAGCAAATGTATTCACTAAATGAAAGCCTCTTGATCAGCCCGTAAAAGAGCATTCAGGAAAACGACACATTCTATATCATTTTGTGGGTTAGGAATTGTTTCTTGAAACCGCTCGCTGCTACAAGGTGAGATACTGTTCTTCCTGGACTGATGATGGGATAAGAAGCTATTTACTTAGAGCTCTTACATTTTAACTCAAAACTATGAGATCCATTCACCTTAGAAGCAAGCAAGAAAGACCAGTGTAGTAAAAAAACCTCGTTGCATTTGTAATAAGGCACGTTGTGGACTAATTACACGTACAGTATTGGCTGTTCCTCTTGCTTTTTCAGAGGACTAAGAGCTAACTGTAACAAAGCGTTAATGCTCCAGCCCTTAAAAAACACCTTCTCAACCCAAAACATTTTTATATTTCATACAAAATCTTTTTGTCTTCACTTATTCAAAATTTTGAATGCCATCCACCATGTCTGCAACTATCTTGCCTACGTGTCCCATTTCTGGCTCAGCTGCTGGGAGGCACCGTCACCTCGCTGAAAGGGCACTGGAACAAGAGGCAAGAAACGCTGGTTCTCTGCTTAAGCATAGAAGACAAATTGGTGGTTTACAGCAGCATCAACCCAACAAAAACTACTTAGGGCACATGTGGCAACACACTGGGCAAGTGAAAGAGGAGACCTCGTGGCCTTCAAAAATCACAGGCAGGCAGTGATACCCAGCGCCAGAGACTGTAAGGCTGTACTCCACTGTTAGTTTCTGCCCTTTCTTACGGCTTCTCCAGCCCAAAGACTACTTTGGGACAGTCGTTTTAAGAGTAAACTCTGACCTATCAAGTCCAAGATTGCTAGGGGAGACTGTAGGAAGAATCACAGGGGTCAAAATCAACAACTTTGCTGTAGTGAGAACATGGGTGAAAGAAGGGGAAGGGGATTGATGTTGCTGAAAAGTGTGGATTAGGTCCAAGCAGAAGATATTACAACTTACGAAAGATTTGTTTTAGTTTTACCTGGGGGCAGGGGCCAGAGAAGAACTGGACAATACAGTAATCTTCAAATTTTCATTCAACCTTCTGATTCTTTCTGAATTATGTTCCTACCCCATTTAATAATGAAATAAAAATACAAAGAATGTATTCAATAGTACATGTGACCACCATTTATTAGGAAAGCAGAGAAGCCAAATATCCCAGCCACAGTAGTTAATTGAGCAGCTCTAGCAAGGACACAGTGAAATGCATGTGAGAGCTTCGGCAGGCCTGGGGGCAGGCAGCAATAAGGAGATAGCTCCAAGTCCTAAGGACCTTTGGCTGTCTCTTTGAGGGTCTTTCTTAGGGTCTTGGGCAGCCTCTTGGGCTGCATCTTTTTAGCTATACCTATGAAGGAAAAAGCCTAAAATATGCTTGGGGGTGGGTGTGTGTGTGCACCGATGTGTACGCACAACAATGCGTACGCACATGCCCACGCACTGACACACAGCATCTTGCTCTTAGTAAATTTTGTGTTGTTAGGAGGCAAACTGTGAGCTGAACTAAAAGGAAATAATTATTAATAATTATTTAAGTAAGGACAGAAGGACAGTGGTTTGCAGTACAGTGCACTGACAGAATGAAACAACTATAGTAAATGCAAAATAAAATTACCAAACTTGACTTTGCTACTTTCCATTCATTTAAATAATTTATCTCCTTTTTTTTTTCTCTTGGTTTTTTTTTTTTTTGTACAATTTAAGAGAGTCCACTTTTTTTGAATGAGCTTAGAGGCTGTGAGAAAGTCTTAGGAAGAGATACAAAGAAAAAAGTTTCATCAGACAGTGGGAGAGTAAATAATGTTTTAGTATTCACATTTCATTTCCAATCCCACAGTTGCATTACTTTTGCAAATTTACAACAAAGAAAGCCAAAAGGTCTTTTTAAATTCTCTGGTACCGCTTAATTTCTTCTGAATAATTTACCTGCCACTAGCTGTTTGTTCTATAATAATTCAAAGAAACTGGTTATGCCAAAAGTCTAAAAAAAAAATGAAAAGTGCTTCTAGAATGTATTAAAAAGTTAAAATAAATCGAAAGCCTTCAGGATATTGTAACTCGCACACGGCTGGTATGAGCAGCATTGCCCATTACTGGCACTTAGAAGACCAAAACTAGTCTAGACATGATGTTTCTGGTACTTATTACCAGATGAAAATTGGAGGATAAACTGTGAACTTCCATTATTTTTAAGAAAATTATTCTTCGAAGAAAATGCAGGATGCAACTACAAGTAATTCAGGTCTTTCAGGCCTCTATATCCAACAGCTTTCTTAAAATACCTAGTTTTCCAATGCTCTATGACTAAAAAAGGGAAGGATATATCAGTTTTTCAAGTTTGCTCTTTCCAGCACACAGCCCATTTAGCTGGCTAAGTTAATTTATCAAATTCCATTTTAAGTACTCTAGTCTTTAACCCTTGACTTTGCAGATGAATTAGCACAGCAATACGGAGCGACTTCTGGGAAAACTACCCTGCAACATAACAAGCAATTGACATTAGGAAACAAAGTGTATTATCCCACAGTTTAGTTCCTTAAGAGCATCAGCAACAAAGAATAGCACAGAGAGAATAAAGACTGGTCAACAGGTTCAGTTCTACATTCACTTCTTTTTACATGGGAAGAGTACTTAATTGTTTTTGCTTCAAATCACTTTTGAAGAATATAGAGGATGCCTACTATAAGAATGAGCTTGTAATGGAACTGGATTTTAGTTCAGGAGCATACCTTTCCATAAAAGAATGGAGGAACAGCAACATGCAATCCAGCAAATGTGACAATGGACAAACAACAAGTGGAATGGCAACTGATACCAACCCCGTTTTTCTTTAGACACAATAAATGAGTTTGTAGAGTTTAAAATACCTCCAAAAAAATAATAAAAGCATTTGGTCTTACAATATTTTATAACTCAAATAAATTTTGCATATTTACGGTTCTCAGAGGTAAAAATAAACAGATAATTACTAGACATGACACTTTAACTTTGTCAGGCCATGAAGTTTCATGACCCTAGTACATTTGGACACTAAAAGCTCTAGCACCTCTGTGAAGAATTAAATGGTATAAAAGGGTTTCGTCCAAACATTATATCTTTGCTTTAAGAGATAAGTGCAGGCAATTAACCCATTCACTGACCTCTGACTGCACACCCAGCTAAGGAGCTCCCTCACGGCCCTCCACCACTCTATCACGTTTTGAAAAGATGAACAAAACAACTCGGACCCAGGGTTCACGCAAGGTTTAGGAAATCAGGAGATGAACAATGTTTGTTTCTGTAAGAAGTTCAAATCCTTGCCTGGGAAGTGAAATTACATCTAAAACTTCTGTAGATTCAGTTTGCAGTCAGCAGCTTTCTGCAAGAGCATGGCACAAGAGGTTGGGGGGTTTCTAGCAGCCCCCGTAGGAGGTGGTGAGCTGTGGCCCTTTCTCAGCCCTACGTCCCTCCCAGTGCACGGGCACAGCCAAGGAGGCTGGAGTGTGAATTCACCTCCCTGTGCTCCCCAAAGGCTTTTTTTGTTGCATGACAGGGAAGGGCCAAGTATCTAGTGCTTGTTAAGAAGTACTTTTCATAAAATAAAATCAGAAGGCTCAGTTTTGCAAACCCTCAACAGAATAATTTTCCTAAAAAGAAGAAATATTGATTTTCACCATCAGATGGGGAACTATAAACCACAGAAAAGTTGAGGAAGCCAAGTAATCATCCCTAAAAATGTTGGGGTTCTTTTTGTTTGTTTCTTTGTACAGGGAAAAATTATTCTGATGGCTGAAGAAATTTATAGACATTTACCTTGTAAGGACAAGACAGAGAAAATGAAGACGCGTACAATGATGATAATTCAGAATGGGAAAAACTTCTTTATGAACTATTTCTGGTATTGCTTATCAAGCTTTCTGTGTTCATGAGCTCACTAACAAGTGAGTTCATTGAAATTTAGAAAGTTTATGATCCATTACAAGGAAGCATCTGTGCAAATTGAATACTGAGTGTGGGAACTTGCACGGGGAACTTGAAGAGTTATATCCCTCTGTTGGGAGAAAGTATTAGATCACAAAGTAACTACTGAACCAAGACAAGGGACAACTACTGCAATTTCTGGTGATTCCACCCCATCTACAGACCATTAAGTATTTCCATGTGATAACCAGTTACATTGATGTGGTAACCCAGACACAGAGAAAGAGAGAGAGATGGATGCAGAAGAGAAGCTGAGGTGAGAATGAAAAATTACTCTGGCATCACATTACACAGAGAACTAAACAACCCACAAACCACCAAAGACCAGTCAGGCTTGTAGGCTTGTATACGTATATCTCACTATGCCACAGTTTTCATAGCACCCACAAGTATTTATGTTACCTGAACTGCTACTGAGTATAAATTCCAAAGATGGCAATAACTGCAAATAATGCAAAGTTCTGCTCTCAAGTAACACGCTACTATTCTCCAACTTGGCAAATTTAGGATCTCTATTTACTGAAAGCCCATCGACAACTTCCTGAGGCCGCTCCAATGCCACTGGAAGCCCTGATGTTTAAAGGTAACACAGGGGGGTTGCAGGAGCTTTGGTGGCACCTCCAGGCTTGTTTCTGACCACACCTGGATGTATTCTGTGGCAAAACCAGCATCAGTACAGGTGCTGTGGGTCACCCCAGGGTTCCTCCTCACAAAACTGCTGTGGGTACTGAGGGAATGTGTGGAAGGAATGATGTAAATAGATTAATTACGCCAGTAAAATTACTTTAAAAGGACAGAGAAACTAGGAGGTCATTTTTCCATCTCAGGAATACCATTAAAAATACAAGAAACAGAGGAAGGTAAATTAATCTACTGGTATCTCCACGTTACCTACAGGTAGGGTAACAGTTGGCTTAAAATCTGCAGATTTGATGAACATCAGAGAAAAGTAGATAGTACATTTTTAGGCCTGCAAACAGTGCTTGGCCCTTCTATGAAAAACAAGTGAAAAAAATGTCTTCTGAAATGACAGAGCAGCCACAGGCTGCTTTGCCAGACTAAGAATTACAGCATGTCAGTGCTGTGGACTACTTGAGAAACTAACAGGTAGCAAAACCCAACAACTTTCTGATAATATCATAGCAAAAGAGTAATGTTACTTCTGCAGAATGTCTCAGTTTAAAAAACAACTGAACAAAACCAAAAACATGAACTATGAAAAATATTCAACAAGCAGATGGTGCGAGAATGATTTGGGAAGCTGATATCCAGTTAAAAACACTGCCTAATGACTGACAAGGCAAGGGACTGGTGGCATTTGTTATGGTGTGTGATGCTTATCTGATCAGAGACCAGCTGCAATGTAAAATTACAGAAAGGAGGCAAAAGGAAAAGCAGCAGAAGCAATTATTGAAAGGAAGAAATAGAGCAGAAAAGTAGAAACACGGAACTGAAATGAAAGGGCGGCAACCAAGCAAAAGGAGTACGGAAGTAAAATGAAAATATTTTGTTTCCAAACAATTAATTAGAAAACTAATTTAGGATCTTTATCAAGCATATCTGAAGTCTACTGGATATGGATCACAAACTCGTATCGCTATTATTATTGTGTTAGTCACCATCCTTTTATTAAGTCTATTACTTTATATCACACTTTGTTCATGCACTTACCTATAATTAAGCTCTGCTCTTATGCTGCATCTTTTTAACAGTCCAAATCACCTTGAAAATGCTGCGGGGTGAAATTCTGACAAGCCTATCAGCACAGATATCAGAAACAAGCTTAAGGACATCAAATTAACTGTAACTGATTTTAAGAAGGATCCTTCAAGAGCACATCTGTACTTGACATCATTCCGAGCCTGGTTAAGTTCTGACAACGTATTTTTACCTTGCAGAGTATCTGGCAAACCTTGTTAATCTTTCTAGGGCCATGTATGTCACCAGATTGGTGATAACACATCAACTGCATTTTAAAAAGCCAAATGTCATCTCTCCAGAGGCCTCTTAGCACTTTTTAAAATGCTGATGGACAAGCTGGTCCTTTCACTACGCCCTGCCTTGCCCTCTCAAAGCGATTAGCTCTGGAGAAAGCTCAGAGAACTGCAACTCACAAAATATCTCTTTGGAAACTCTCCCAACAGACCGAATATTCGTGGACCCTTTGTCAGAGTATTCAACAGGGCTCCTGCAGAAAATTAACAAAATCTTTTGCCTTCCTATTTTCTGCGAGGAAATACATTATAAAATATATGCCAGAGTAATGACTGGTAATTACTTGTATAAAACAGCAGCTTTCACTAGAGCTACCCTCCACTTGTTGGGGTTTACTTCCTTCTTTATTTACTAAACATTTACATGGTAAATATCCATCACGGACATTCAGATTTATTACTGTTGTATCATTCTTCCTTGCAACTACAATGAAGATTGATGCAATCTCAACAGCATGAGCCCCTTGCAACCGAATACTGTGGTGTTCTCAGAAGGCAGCACTGAAATTGTTTATGATGGTGCTGTTTACCATTCCGCTCTCTAAAATACTGACTTTCATAAAACAGGGTTTATTCATTTATAGTTAAAAGAGCTCTTACACTGAAACACCAAAGGTGATGGGGGAGGAAACCAGAAATATTTTTGACACTTCTTTGGAAGATCATCTATTGAGTGACGAGCATCTCTCTGCTAAGAACTCCTAGGGGTTAAATAATTTATCTTTCTAAGTGCACCTGAATTAAATGTCACTTTTCTCATTCAGGTCATGCGGCATCAATTTCATCAAAACTAGAGCAGGCACTCAACAGTGTGTTGCTAATGACTGCAATCATTACAATCTTCTTGTAAAGCATCGTGTATGGGAGCAGTGGCTCTACACCACAGCTTCCAGAATGAGCAGGAGCTCCCCTTTCTGTCTTTCTCTTTTAAATTCCTGTCCATCTAAGAGGCACATACCCATCTGCTAAGGTATTTGAGGAGAGAGCAGAATTTTTTTTGTTTCAAACATGTTTCTCCCTGAAGGAATCATTAAATGCTTGGATTTGTTACTAAAATGGAAGGATTTATCAAGTTTCCCTCCTGGACTCAGATGATCATTAAAAGTCTTTTCAACTATTTTAATGACACTTTCCTTGCTGAACCTCCACCACGTGACTGAAGCACCACCCACTTCACTCTATTCTGCTTTCTAAGGGCTTGGAAAGTAAAGGTTAAACTGTCTATTCATATTTGACAGAACAGGGTAAATACAAGAACATCTTAAGATGAAACATAATAAACAATATAATTGATAAGTAAATAATAAACTACAGTAAAATAAACACAATAAAATTATAAAATAAGATAAAACCCGTAACAGTGCAGGTGTTTGTCTTTACTAACACAAGTGATCCAAACTACACTTAGAACACTGACATTCACTAACAAGAACTAAATAATTCTGACAAAGCTGGCCTGTGATTGATGGCATATGCAAAAGACTATAATATGCAGGAATCTGCATGTGGCGGTATTTTGTGATTTTACCTGAATTTGTGTTTTGGGATTTTACCTGAAAAAAGATGGGACAAGGAGACAAGCAAGCAGGGTGGTTGGTATTACTGTAGCGTATTAGATGCATAGTAGATGACATTTCAAACCATCAGATGAAGAGCAGATTACGTTGTCACACTGTGTCTTTAATGAAACACCTAATTGTAAAATTGCCCAGTAGTTATTTTTACTTATGTAATTGAGTTTTTTTAAAACATATGGTATAATTATGGGTTGGGCAGAGGTTTGTATCTTCGTGAAGCTATAAACTGAGTGTCCTTATACTGCTGTCAGGTGATTCATAGCAGATACATTCAGTTCCTCAAAAAACTATTGAATAGTTGTACGGAGGAATGCATCTGTCAAGGAATATGACAAAAAGGCTTTGTTCCAGTCTGGAACTCTCTATAGGGATTCCTGTTCCGCTCAGCTGCCTTCCTCTGCACAAGTTGTTTCTACGCTGTTCTTCAAAATACAACAAACAATATGTTGCATTAGCTGCTGTCATAAAGTACCCTTGGAATCTATTAATACCAGTGTCCTGACAGGACAGAAAGCATTCCTTTTTCTCAATGAGCAGAGAGGACAAATCATGCATGGGAAATAGTTTAGCTGACTTCTAGAAAAAACTGGGTCTAAAAGTGGACAGAGAAACCCTTTCAATAAATAACTGAAAATAAAAAGTAATCTCATTCCAGGTTTAGATTTTGTAGTGTTCCTGATATCCTAATTATCTTCAATTTCAAGTTAAAAGAGCTTTTTGTATCCTCATGTAATTTTGAAAGGTGGGAAGAAAAATATTTCCTTGTATTTTTTAAGCATTTCTAAATCTAACTTTCACATGTCAAAAGGAATACCTGTCAAAATATACTGGCTTCAAATAAACCATGCCTATGACATGTGGTCTCTACCTGAGGAAGATCAAAAGCTACAGAGTGGAAGTGAATCATGAAAGCTTAACTTTAAAGAATAATTTTTCAACATTTTTTTTTCCTAGTTTGAGATTATTTTAAGTTCTTGGTATCATTCCAATACTTTCAGGAGCCTTGTCAACAGCATGGGTAGACATATGCAACTTAGATTAGATAACAAGAGCTGTGAAAATGTAGCAAGATCAACCTTGAACATACCAAGAACCTAAAGTACTTACTGAAACAGCCTGGACTACTGTTCATGCTGTCACGTCTTCACTGTTACCAAAATAAATTAGATTATAGTTTGGTTATGTAAACTTACTCATGCAGCAAGCAGAACTTCGATAGGGATGGGAGCTTAACAAAACACAGGGAGTTTTTCAGAGTATCTGGAGCTTTTTTTTTCCCCCCTCTTTCACGTATTTGATTAATTCATTATCAATTCACAACTGTTTTCAGTTGGCTAAATCTGCTTCAAGCGTGCGCAGAGAGTTTCACACAACAATGCAGTATTCCAGCTTTTGCAGTAATGTAAGAGGAGCCTTTGGATGGGGTGAGGTACAATTCTGGATACAAAACACTGCTGTTGGGAAACCAACATACCACCAGCTTCTGGGGATTTGGCCACCAAATGACTTAATTGCAAGGGTAGCTGATAACAGTTATTATCAATATTGCATGGGGATACAGAATCATACTCGGATGAAGACCTCCATTTACTACACTCAGCATACTTTATCAGCTTAGCTCCTCATATTTATGATTAAATGCTGATATTTAGTATGCACACTGAGTAATACATTTGTTTACAAGCCTAAAGCCTGGAACAAAACACTCAAATATGTATCATCTCACTTGAAAACTCTGTGTGGTGGGTTGACCTCGGCTGGATGCCACGTGCCCACCAAAGCCACTCTATCGCTCCTCCTCCTCAGCTGGACAGGGAAGAGAAAAACAAAATGAAAGGCTGGTGGGTCAAGATAAAGACAGGGAAAGATCACACACCAATTACTGTCATGGGCTTGACTTGAGGAAATTAATTTAATTTATTACCAATCAAATCTGAGTCAGGGTAGCGAGAAATAAAAACAAATCTTGAAACACCTTTCCCCCAGCCCTCCCTCCTTCTCAGGCTCAAGTGATTTCACTCCCAATTTTCTCTACCTCTTCCCCACCAGTGGTGCAGGGGGAGAGGAAACTGGGGTTGCAGTCAGTTCATCACACGTTGGTCTCTGCTGCTCCTTCCTCCTCAGGGGGAGGGCTTTGATAATAAGCAGAAAAAACAAAATACTGTCTTTAGTGTCAATTTTGTTGACTGGATAGCTGTTTTGGTCTGATTATTCTTTATTTTAAAATGTTTTGATTATTAACATCTCTTTACTTGTATTCTCAAGGGAAGCATTTCTCTGACCTTTTGGATGTTTCTGAATGACTTGGTCTGCTTTGGAAGTCGGTGGTATTCAATATCTTTAGTCATTTTTACAGGCTGTTTCCAATGTAATGTAATATGAATCATAATTTTCTTCTTTTTTTTTTTTTTTTACAGAGTAAAGAACATTATTAGTTAGATCAAGACTTCAGAAATACAGTAGTTTCAAAAATGAAAATACCCTGATGTCAGTACCATCTATTCCCTCATCTTAAAGGCCAAGCGGTTCCATGCTGAAGTCAGTGACACTTCATGGCACTCATGAAAAGCATGGAGAGAAGTGTTTCCGAGAAGGTGAAGGTATATGCCTGGGAATAGAATGTAATGCTATTAACATTCTGCCACTCAGCCATTTTCATTTGTCTTCAGTTAATCACTGACTTTCGCTCATTCAAACTAGAATTAATGTTTAATTGCTCTGCATTTTGTTTTATCCTGTTGAGATTTTATACATGTGTTTTCCAAACTCGATATATCCAAACAAATATTTTCCAGAATATAATTTGTTATCACACTGTACTTGTACCTGTATCAAGTCTATGAGAATGTACAATGGCTGATCTGAAAACTGATACTCCAGCACGAGAGCTTGTACCGTTCCAGTCAATAAACAGGATACAAACAGAGGAAATACCAGATGGCTATCTACCTCATCACACTCAGAAATCCACAAATTTAGAACAACAGTTCATTGATTTCTTCCTGCCTCTTTGTTTTTCAAAAGCTATTGGTTGAACTCATGCAATACAAACAAATGCAAAACAAATACATTTCAATACACTGACCTGCTTACACTCATTTAAAATAAATAAATAGATAATAAAATAATGGAATCTATTATTACTTTTTTCCTATATGCAGCTATCAGTTTGAAAGGCTACATTATTTCCTTCAGACACTACTCCCATACCTCAGACTCCTGCCGTGCCTATTACCATGCTCAAGTTATTCACATTTATTACTGACCTAATGCTATCGATGTATCTACTGCTATTGATGTTCTTCCTAGAAGAACATTTTGAACATAGCCCATTGCTATATAGGCTGTTCCCAAATGCCTGCCTGAGGAAAGCAGTTTCAGGGACAAAACCCCCAGTTTATGTTTCCCTCATCTCCTCTATCAAGGGAAGCAAACTAGAAGTTCGATCAGCATTCAGCAGGCCAGCTTTGGGACTGACCTTCTATTTTCCTGTGCAGCAATTTCCTGCATGGTTTAGAAATCCAAAAGAATATGAAAATCATCAAATATACAGTGCAAGAGGCAGACAGAGCAGGAGGAATATAATCAGTACTGCCCTCAGCTTTACTGCAGGAAGTTAGTATTGTATTTGCAGTAATTAATCTCCAGACAAATCTGTTAAATAAATTCAGAACAAAACAGTGGAGCAGAAGGCCATTTGGTTGTAGAACTAATAAAATTATTTACTGTATTCTATTCCAATAGAAGCTAAGTGTTTTTCAAGACTTTACAAAAGAGCATTACTTTGCACAGTAATTTGAACAGCCTAGAAACCAGTTTCCAATGGTGTGGGCTGTTTTATTTTATTCCCTGACACAACGGAAGAACCAGCCATCAACCCCTGCTGTAAAAAGTTCCTTGGGAAAACAAAACCTGCCCAGATACCATTTTTAAATTTCCTCTGCTGGTAAGTAAAAATATTTCTAGAAGTAAAATGAAGCGTATTTTTGTTCCTGGAATCACTAGAACCTTCTTGACTGTTCTCATGTTAATTGGTCCAAATCCAAAGCAGTTACAGGTATGCACTTGGACTTTTGAGCAGGCACATTCTGGTTCCAGCTGAATCCATACAATTATCCCCCAAATTAGTCAATTACTTAGTATTCAGCCAGCCATACTCTATGAGAAAAGAACCTGAGTATTTAAAGAAAAAATTAGATGTGCATGCAAATATGAAGGACACTAAAAAACTCAATAGGTAAATGTCAGTCTGGGAAGAAGATGTCCAGAACAACATAAATCATGAAGGCTGGTACAAGAGAAAGCAATAGATCACGTCTACAGCAAATACCTGACGTCACTCCAGTTTGCCTTCAACCTGTGGGAGTTTGCTGAAGCAGCTGAGGAACCACTCTTTATTTTGTTGACCAGATAATATGTATAATTCTAATATTTAGTATATCTTAATGAAGCACTCTTAGTCATAAACTTCACAATAAATATGTATACTATGATTAGCCCAGTACTCATTTAGAAACAATTTATAAGTATTGAAGTACTGAAATTTTTAAGGAGAAATATCTGTTGAAGTGCTTTTATTGCACACTTCATTTAAAACAGGATGTTTAATGCAAAAGCTATGGATTAGAAAAGAACTCAATGTGGGAAAAAAAAAAAGTTTTCATGTAAGAAAATCTAAAATATTCCTACGGACTCATTAATTTTGTGGACAAGATGCATGTCCTCACTGAAAAAGGGGAAAAATGTGTACAGGGTGGGAAATCTCAGGACTTATCTCTGAAATTGAACAGAAACTGAAATTTGGGGTCATTTGGGCATCATCTAGATGTAACTCATGGAGAACAGCATCTAAAAAGAGGTCCAGGGAAGAGTATCTTCACTGTAATTTTGGTCTCCTGTGGCTCTGACTCATAACCTCAGGTTGTGTTTCAATGGACTGTTGACCCTAGGAATCTAAAGCAATTTCTGGCATCTTGTATTTCAGGAAGACTCTTTTGATGCCTGCTTGGGTGGATGGACATTTTCCTCTGCAGTCATGTCTCATGTCTGAAGTAGAAATATACAGAAATATAGAACCTGTAGGAAGACTGTGAAGAAATGAAAAGTCTTAGGTAAAAAAAAAAGTACATGCAGCCTCACCTTATTTATTGCTGAACTTCTGCCCACATAATGGTTGCAAGTTAAGTAACTGTTTTATTAGAAGAACTGAGCTGAAAAGTAAAACCACTGAACAGAATTAGTTCTGTTCTCACTCAAACCAGGACGAATTTTCTCTCAGAATCCCTAATTTCTACTTCCATGTTTAAACCAACAGTCTAAAATATATCAGCTTGGTGAATAATGTGATATGGAGTTTAAGAGCCACTTGACATTTAATCAGAATGGGGGTTCATTCATTGCTTCTTAAGTGCCTAGACAATCTACTGCTGAATTTGGTATCCTTGCTATCCATGGTATTTATAAATATTTGTTGAAACCAGATAAACTCATCCCTTCCCTCATCCTTATGAAACACTCCAAGAAAATCCTAGGTTTTAATGACTTCTTGAGCAGAGTTACAAATAGTCTGTGACTAGACTCCTGTACACAGAAGTTCTTTTTGAAACTGTGCTGGCACGAAGTGAATGTAAACTAGAAATAACCAATTTTAAGGTCTCCCCTGAGATTTGTTCTTTGACAACTGACAGAAAGACTGAGAAATTAGCATTTTGGTAAAACTTTTATTTGTTTAAGATACCTCTTAGCCAAAAGAGACTGTCTGTACAAAAGGATTAGCCTATTGACAATGACTTTCTAAATCCAAACTCATTGAATAACAAGTACTGAATGTGTTTACCTTCCTAATGCACCCACAATTCACAATGAAGCAGGCTTTCTTGAAAAGGTCAAAATGCAGGAAGAGCTGAATTTCAATAGGAAAGCAGAAAAAAACCCGGAGCTGAATAGAATGGAATTTATTTTATACATGAACTGGAAGGATTAAATGTATTTTTGGCTAAGCGAATAAAAACCCGAAAAAAAATAAAAGATTTTCAAAGACTACCTTTGCAGGCCTTTTAGGTTTCTCCGATCCACATTCAACTACCTGTGTCTCAAATACAACATCCAATCATTTCTCAATTAATCTCCTATTTATGAATTTGCTTATGAGGTGAAGAGCACAGTATTCTAAATGACTTACACAAGGGCATACCTGCATTTATATTTTCATGTTCACCACAGGGGTATGTCCCCTCTGGGCATACAGGTTTAAAAATGTGAAATGAACCATTACAACTTAAGTAAGTTTTCTTCCGAGGAACAGTTTGACCATGTGAGGCAGGTACACTTGAAGAGTCTTTTTTGAGCTGATTCTGAGCTGAGTTATGTATAAAACTGTGCTATAATATTTTACAGTATAAATCGAAACAAGTCGATTATTCACCATAAGTCTCACTGAAGAGATAGTTATTAAGATAGATCACTTGTCATACCCCGAAACATTTTTTCCCAGGTAAGACTGCAAATGCAAATGAAGCAGTTTAGATTAGGCAACTGTCAGTAGGTTGCAGATATCATAATGTGAGTACTATGTATATGAAAGAAATTACTTTTATAGAACAAGTTGGAAAATGCGATAAAATCAAAACAGAACATTGTGCCTGTAAGAACGAAATCTTCATCACATGATAAAAATGTTGCCTTCCCTTGAGTACTTTTGGCTACATTTTCTGAGGCCCCTACAGCTTAAAAGCAACATTTAAAATGTTAGTCAGGCACCACAGTTAGCTGTGGATTTAATAGCACACGCTGATACATAAGTAACTTGTGTTTGAAAGCAATACTTAAGCACTTGACTCAATTAAAGGATTTTGAGAACTCTTCCTCAAATCTGCATTCTTACAGTTTTTAGGCAGCCTCTTTTCTCAAAACTGCAAACCTTTCACTACATCCATTCCTTCCTGGTGGATCAAGACACGGCCTCAGTCATTCAGTTGTTCTGACTCGTGTCAAACAGCAGCAATAAAATCTGTCCAGAGTTGGGAAACCCCACACAGTAGATCGCACAGCATTACAAAGCATTCTCTCCATGAAGACAGACTTGCAAACACAGCAAGTTTGTCCTGTACCTTGGGGGTTTTTGTTTCTTTTTTTGTTATTGTTTAGTTTTTGTTGTTTTGGGGTTTTTTAAGTATTTTAGAATTGTCTTCTTCCCTCAAGCTCTTAAATCAAAGGAATGGAAAAAAGCAACCTGCCAGGTTCAGCTTGCTGGCAGCTATTTTTCTGTTGCAGAGCAGAACTTTCTGCAGTACAAATACAATTCACCTGTGTTCTCGACAGAGTTTTCACCAAGGTATCCTAACAAGACAACACACTTGAGAACCAGTGGTCACCATCTCTGTTAAGACTCATCAAGGCCCACTGTAAGTGGAAAGAACAATACAGTGATGCTTTGTCCCACATTTGCTGGCACGAGCCACCAAAACACTACATTCCACTCCTAATGCCTACATTCCTGGCACAAAGAGGACAGAGCAAACATGATGGAAACAATAATGTGTTACTTACAGTTTTTACATTTGACTAAGATAAGCCTGATAAAAGAATATGGAGAGAAAGGCATCATTATTGCTTCACTACATAAATGCCCCAGGGCCCAAAGAAATAAGAATGTTAATGATGAAAAATAAGAATGAAAAAGATGAAGCAGCATATTATTCCACTTACAGGAATACAGTAATGAAATATGATACAGCAGATGAGTCATTAAAATTGAAGTGATGTTCTGTTGAAATAATAATTCAATATATTTAAAGAAGAGCTTGAAGCTTGTGTGCCTGTGACTATAGCTACACTTACAGGCGTGTATACACTTGTATACGTACATAGTTAATCACAAGTTTCCCTTTCACAATACGGAATGTCAAATAAGTTGGGAAGAAGAGCCCAAGTATGTAGAACTCACATATTTTCTTGTTTTGTAGCACAGAAACTTGGATCTTTATATGTATAGAGTGTATCATGCCAAACAAGCTCTGAAATGTGAACTGCTCAAATAAGCAGACTAAAGCAGTCTGGTTTTCAGGAATGTGATCTGTAAGACAAGAGCTAAAGATGTAGAAGATGACTATTGTTGTGTGAATATATATATGAGTGGTAGTAGGACATTCAGAATATTTCAACCAAAATATGACTTTCCATTAATACCATCTGAGACAAAGAGAAAAATTTAATATATGGTAATGACAATCGAAGGAACAGATGTAAAAACCGTTCTTAGCCACAAAGCACAAGGAAATGACAATGTATTAAACCTATGCAATACATGTTTGAGAACACTGCATCCAATTCCTCTGTTATTTGAATGGAGACTCACATCCTATATAGAAACTCTCAAGACCTTTCTGAAGTTCTGAAAGGATAACTACTGGCAGGGGGAAGTGCTTACAATGATTTCTGATTCTTCACCACACACTGTAGCACTTTTTTTTTTTTTTTCCTTCTTCAAAATCGTGCAGGTGCAGTTTTGATTATTTAATTCAGTTTGTAATATTAACTAGAATTATTAGACAAAAAGGAAACATCTGTATAGTTCTTTTAACGACATACTGGGTGACTTCTGACAAATAGTATGTATCAGGAAAAAAAAAAAGTTACTTTATTTAGGGAGAATTCTGTGTTCAATGCAGTCTTACTGACATCAACAAAGGCCTGAATATGTTCAAAGGTCCAGTTCACGAGAACATGTAAACAAGTAAGCTAGAAGAGAAATCTATTTAGGCTATGATGCTCCTTTAGTACAACAACTTTAAAAATACAGTCTATGAACAACAGATTTATTTTTTTAGAAAGGGTTCAGTAACGCAGCTTTGAATAAAGATTTTTTTTTTTAACTGCTGTGTAAAACATACTTAATTATTTCCATTGCAAAAATTCACCATAATGCTGTAGCTCTATGGCATTTAGAGTCAGTAAACAAGCTATAGAAATTAAGCATCTGGATTATAATTTAAATGTTAGAAGCTAAATGCATTTAGAAAAAAAAACCTCTCTAACTTAAAGAATGTGTTCATGGGGATGTTTAATTGCCCTCCTCTTACTACACTGACAGTATATTCAAGGTAGGTTAGCATGACTTTTGGTCATAGAACTGTTTCTATATTTTGCTGCCACATAAAAATAAAATATCATTTCCTTTAATTTAAAACCACTGTAATAAGTAAGAAATTTTCTTCTGTGCTTCTCAGATGAGAAAGCTTTCTCAGTAGTTGTTGGAATAGTCTATAGGATTAGAATAACCTAAGGAAATAATGAAGAGAGGGTTCCATTCTACTGGGTAGGTATCTTATTTCTTTTCTGTGTATATTTAAAACACTGTAGGTATGACTCGGCGTACGAGTGGTTTACTATTTCTGTTTTACCAAAATCTTTCAGACTTTTGTTGATGTACGGTTAAGTGAAAGAGAACTATGAAGTGACCATGCAGTGTGTCTGACCCACTGAGAGGTGCACTGCAAGAGAGCTACTGCAACACTGCATTTAGTGCTGGGCAAATCTGTGACCAATGATCAATGTGTTTACATCTTCCTTGCTTTCCCGATGTGGCTGAATGTCATTTTAACTTCATTTTGCTTTTCTATTATAGTAGATCAGTTAAAACAATGTTGAGATGGAGTGTCAGTGCCGAAGGTCATGCTAGATATTAACAGCCATACTGCAACCAACTGTCACTAGATGAGGACATACTATGAACTTCTGTGCACATATAACCCTCTGAACATTACATTCCTGTGACAAGACAAAGCGCAAACCAAAACCAAAAATGGCAAAATACTTCTGCTGCAAAGACTTGTTAACTTCTGAAGACACACAGGTTTAACCTCTATGCTGAAAAAAACTCCACACCTCTTACAATAAATTGTGCTTATTTGTTTTATACAGGTAGGGTTTAGGTAACTTAATGCTGTTGTGTGTGTTTCGTGCAAGAAATCTAAAAAAAGAGAGATGCGATTTGGAATATCTGGTTTTAAATGAGGGTATTAACATAACAGACACATCAAAAACTTGGTAGAAGGAAAATAATGAGTTGAAAACCCTCATATCAACAAACATTATAGAGTAATGAGTATATCACTCTGCTGGAGAAGTGCTTGTTGTTAGAGAAAGCTTAGGACCAAGTAACCTGTATCAGGGATTCAAATTTCAAGCTTAAACAAAAAGAAGATTAGTATTAGACCTATAATAGTGACGAATTGACCAGGTGAAAAAGAGACTGGGAACTATTAAAGCAGGTTAAACTGCAAGGGCAGAACACGGAGCAGGATTGAGAGACTTCAATTATTTCTAGGCAGACAAGGTAAATGTCACAAATGGGTTTTGGTTCTCACATCAAATTCGCTTCTATAAAGGACACTTTTCGCAAAGAGAAGCATCGGGATTTCCTTACACAAAACACTGTGCCCTTTGCTGTCCTGTGCCTTCCAGTGTCCCTTTTCCTCCCATCTTTGGGGGTCAGGAGCTAGGCTTTTTCACACTCATGTAACTGTCGAGTGCTACAGAAGCAAGGTGCACTACACAGACAATGAATAAAATTACAATAAAAACCAGCTGCAATTGCACTTTGACACGGGAAAATCAAAAATGACATCTAAGGAAAACTGTGCGTGAAGACATGAAAATAATAACAGCTCTTTGGGTGGGATTTAGAAACAGTGAGTGACTGAAATTTGGTTTCAAGCTGAAGTTGCAGCCATATGCTGGCTATATTGGATATTGTTATCACCTCCCGTTCGGAGTTAACATACCGAAGGGAGCTCAACGGCATACAAATTGGCTAGTAAGAGAATAAAATCCATAACAAGATGATCTTGCTTCCCAAGGATGCTAGGGGAATATTTTGCTATAGATGAGGTACACCTTTATGCACTCCACTGAAAATTAGCTGTACTGTTTTACAGTCATGATACAGCTTCAAGTACCAAGACTTGCTTAGAAGAGAGGTGTAAATCATAGGCCGGTTTGGATTGTTTTATCTAATCCTTTACACATATATTAGTCACACTGTAAAATAGAGATGTAATTTTCCTTCCTCAAACCCTAACTAAATCTTAACATTATGTAAATAGACATCTGCTCTTTAAAACACAGCTAGAAAACAACCCACATTTACTAAAGGATAACGTAGGCTGAAAGGGTATCGTAACATAATTTTGCTTTTACTTCACCATAATTTCTACATAGCATGTTTAAGGGAGCTACTCCCCTTAAAAGAATAGCCTCCAATGTTGTCTGATTACACAGATTTGAAAAAATCAGAAATGTAAGGACACAAGTAAAATAGGGTTGAGGAGGAACACTTGACTGCAGTCCAGGTACCTAAATGGGGTACTGAGGAAACATGTCTGTCTCCGTGAGCATTTGCAGGTGTACGTGCTTTGTGCTCACACTTGTTCATCTTACTACAGCTGTTTTCTACCAGAATGACATTTTTCCAGTTTTTATTTTTCACTAGGAATTTGCTAAGATGTGGAGCTGGCATTCATCTACTAATGTAAGAAAAGAAAGTGGATAACAGAGACTAAAAGGAAAATGTCCAAGTATTTCAGAGTTTCTGAAGGATTAATGAAACTCTACTCAAACAATATTACAGAAATAGCCCAAATTAAATAGGAATACGGTAGCTATAAAGTTTGAAATACTTGAGTGGACAATAAATACTTCTTTAATTATATGACCATGGTAAAAACAATGTTGGTAGTTGTCTGTTGCAAATCAAAATCCAAGATCGTACTTTCAAATATATAATCTTTATATCATGAGATTTGGTGTTTCACACATTGAAACCGAGGTCAGCAAATACCTTAGGCTGCTCAGGGGGGTGGTATTTCCTTCTAGTAGAAGGCACAGAAGTTTCTACAAAGTTACCTCATGGGAAATGATACTCAGAAGCCCTGAACCTCTCAACAAAATTCATAGGTATGCTGGTGATGTTGAAGGAAGCCCTGGTAACAGAAGCAGTCTGTTAGAGATTATGATGACAGACAGAAATATAAAGTTCCCAAGAGAGAACAAAACACAAATTCAGACAGATTGTCAAGTTCTTAATCATGGGCAAAGTGCAAACTATTTTAAGTATACTCCTGTCTCGATGAAGATGATTGTAAATCACTGTAAAAATCTAAAGATACATCTAGTGGTTATAGTCCAAAATGCTACAGAAATGGCATCAAGGCTGCTAAACTCGAGATCAAGAAAAATATTATTACAGTTAGAAGGTTCCAAGCAACAAAAGAAAACAGCACTACTTCTTGAGTTACAAAACAGTTTTTGGACACATTTGGGATAGAAGGAACATAAAGAAAAATAGAAACTGTTCATAATTTTTGACATTACCATGTACATGCAGCAAAATAGCTCTCCAGTCTACTCTTCAGTTCACTTTTCCCTGGACAGAATGCAGACCATGCAGCTTTCCAAATACAGCAATATTGCGTGATAGACAGAAAAAAATAATTTTTATCTCCTGTATTGAAGAGATGGGACTTTAACCTAATATGCAAAGGGTTGATTCAACTGAATATGAGATTTTCTTTATTGTATTCAGAAAAGCGATGCGCTTATTTTGAGGATAGGTCAAAATTGTTTGAATTCCCCCAAGGGGGTTTGGATTTTTCATTGCTATGTCCAGGAATACAAATGAAGATAGATCTTGAAAAAACTGTATTTTAATTTGCATTTCAGATGGTAAGAGCAAGCAGCGTAAGGCCAAGTCCAGATGTCTTTTAGAAAGGGTTTGTTAATACTGGAGCGTAGACGTTACACAGTGCTTATTTCTGATGAGAAACCACACCAGGAGTCATGTAGCCAAAAAAAAAATACCCATCTTAGGTATAAAGCAGGAGGGCAGTTAAGTAACTAACTTTTAAAAGAATATCTAATAGTTGTACATCATCTTCTGTGACTTGTCTTGGGCTTCAGTGCATTTAGCACATTTCCTCAAGTACTAGAGCAGTATCTTTCAACCTTTGATTTGTAACCTCCAGGCTTTTAATAGGAAAGGTAGGGTCCTTGCTTTATCTAAGAGCTGGATTTATACATTCTCAAAATAGCTCTATTTTTCTCTTACCTATTATATTATTGACAATAAGAAACAGAAAGCACTTGGTACATGGTTTTTTTTGCACCAGTTCAGGATATGATTTCTACTTATGGCCTCAAGTCTTGCTACAAGGATCTTGCTCTCCTTTGTATGCTAAAATATCTGAAATTAAGCGGCCTTATTGGAGAAGAATTGTTGCATGAAAACAGTTTTGGGCTTCCTGGTATTTTAAAAAAGTAAAATCTACAAAATGAACCCTTCCTCACCCCACCTTAACAGATCCTTCCATAAAATTCACGTGAGCAGCCCCGCGACAGAGCTGTACTCGGCACTGCTCATTGGCACTGTGCAGCTGGCACCACTGAGGGAATTGCAAGTGCAATCCCAAAGGCCAGGCTGAAAAATTCTCATTCCACACAGTCTAATTATTAACACGAGCCAGTTATTCTAATGGTAATCACCACACTAAAAGTGACACATAAAAAGACATTATGCTTTAATACAAATCACAAAATACAAATTAATTTAAAGTGGATGCTGATAGGAGTTTCCTTTCTTTATGGTTGCACAGCAGTCAGAAAATCATGGCTACTAAACAGCAAGCAAAGTGCTATAAACCGTCATTAAATTGCCACTGGGAACACAATGTCTCGCAGTATGTCCAGTGACTGACGTAGGTTATGGTGTAGTACGTAAGTGGAAATCATGTCTGGGCTATCTTGAACGTATGGAACCTACAGAATTAAACGGTCTTAGTTCTACTGTATGGACCTTGACAAGCTATTTTGAATAACTTTTGGTGAAATGTATCTAAATCCAGTTCACTTTTTCTCTTTCCAAACTTACCTTCCACAGAAATAATTTAGACAGCAATGGTCCATTTAAAGCCCAAAAATACAGAGGAAGAACGTTTCTCTGCCTAATTCTGAACACAGTATTCACACGAGTTACAAATAGTGATTAATGGACAGAGCCTGATTAATTTTATGAAAATTTCAATTTCTTAAGAGAACTACATAAATCTCCAAACGTTACTGGAGCCAGTGCTTCAAGGGTCAAAAACCAGCTTGACAGCAGCCACAAAGCTTTTCCATCTTAACAATACTATCGCCTAGCCCTGCTTAAAATGCTGGTACCCTGAGTGATTTCCCAGTGATTTCGTAGGTCGTACAGGAGATGTAAGAGATGCAGAGAAACACACAGACACTGGAGCTGTAGCAGGATACAGGAACAACTCCATTAGAAATCTTTTTTGAGGTAGTTCTAATCATGAGAAACCTGTATGAGATATTAGGCTATTAACTTAGAAGCAATTAAAAGTGAAAGTAAATAGAAAGGAAGGATCACGTCCAAATTACCAAAAAGTAGGATGATGTGTGATTCAGCAAATGGACATTTAATATGGGGATATTATTTTGATGGGCATAAAGTTAGTTGTATTTTGCAACACACACTGCTGCTCTAGGGAACATGATATTAAATTGTTTTCTGTACATCATCACTGCATTCACCTTGTGTTCTCCTTATTTACTGCATTTCAACAGTGTACGGAAAGGTAGAGGAGTGGAAAACACAATCTTAGATTTTCACTGGCTTCCACATTACTTCTAAATACAATTTAAGCAAAGGATTTCAATCCCTAAAGTGTTAAATATTTTGTACTCCTTGGACCTTGGTGGCCACCTGTTCCCTCATGTTTGCAGAACTACTTTCATATAACAACTCTTAGGCTTAGAGCTGAGATTGCCTGAAGTTGTGTATTTTCAGGAAGGGGTTTTTAACTACGTAATTTACTTTTCTTTCTACAGAGGTTTGCCAGAGTTTCTGTCTGGGTTTTGTTTGTTTTTATTCCAAAAAGATGCTCTAGAGGTAACACAAAAATAAGCAATACATGGCATTTTATTGATAGGGACACTGCAAGCACTATACGGGCTCAGTTTGTCTCTTATGCAAGTTTTTATTGAATGCTAAACCTTGTAAATAGGATGCATTGTAAAGTAAGCAAGTACCTGAGTTTTCTAATAAAGTTTTAGGTACAAAAACTAAAGTCTAAGCCACATTTTTGATATCTCACAGTTGACATGCAGCAGTAGCAAGTGAGAAGCACTGATATTTTAAACCTCATTCATTTGCAAATAGCAAGGATTCCAGCTGCTGAGCTATTCAGGTATCAAGAAACTGAGGTCCTGGCCTCCAGGCAGGAAACCAAACGAGCCTCTGGACACTTCAGAATTCACTAAAGCCTAGTTTCTCTAAGGAATTATTCTCACAAAGCCAAGGCTGTGCTGATTATTCTCTTTCGCTAATTAAATCAATAGAATCACTTAGAAATACACAAAAGAGATTTTTACAAGTGGTAAACATATTTTATATTTCACAGCATAAATGGTACAGCAAAAGAAATAATAAAGATAGAAGAAGTAGTAGGAATAGGTTCTTTTTCCACAGACATGGTGTACACAGTCCAGGAAAGCGCAGGAGAATGAATTACTCTCCTCAACTGAAACAGGAACTTAGAGCCTTCAATTTCTGGTACTGGTTTTTTGTGGAGACAACAGTTACTGTACTATGCAATACAGTTTGCAACCCTATCACCATTACATTCCAGGGTTCAAATGCTTTTGTTTCAGCTGCTGAAACAAGTATTACCTTACAGGGCAGGACATTAACACAATACCTTAATTTATACGACTGAGGGAGGAAGGAAGAGTTGATTTTGCAACGAGATTTACAGCTAAGTGAGATCCTCCTTACACCAATGAGAGTACCAAACACTGAAATAAAAGACACTATTTCACTTTGAAGAAAGCTTAGATTTCAAACTCACCAAACCATTAGTAGGGTCAGAAAAAGGAATTATATATTCATTTTGAGTACAATCTCTTACTTATTATGAAGTACCTAGAAAGATTGCCTACAATAACTCTGGTGAAAATATAAACCTGTTCCGACATTTATCTCAACATAAAACCACATTATAATGGTGGCAGACAAAGCATTCTTTCATTTGACAAAAAGTTCCATTAAATGGACTTTTTTATTCATGGCCTAATTTCTTTAGCATGGCAATATGATATCCTATATGCCTTGGCAAGCTATTATAATATTTATTATGAAATTTGCAAAGGGTAATATTAAAAAATGAGTTTAAATTCACAGCTTCTGGTAAATAGAATAAACTCAAGATGGAAATTCAGTGAGTCTGTGAATTATGCACAGAGGTTTTCAAAGCATTGCTCAGTAACTGTAAAAACTATGGAAGTGACCATAAATAAGTAAACTCCATAGTTCTCCTAATCCGTTTTCTACAGTGCATAAATAACTACCTCCCTCTTCTCTGCTGAAAGTAGGAATCAAAACAAAAAAGTTTTAAACACTTCCTTATTTCAGATAACTATGAGTATCTGTTGTGTGACTCATTTGTCTGCTGTATATTAACAAAAGCTAGCTTTAATAAAAACTTTAGTTAAAGGAAGAAAAAATTTAGCAACATTATTTCACAGTTTTATTCATCATAATTTTATTATAGATTGTTTGAAACTTGTAATTGGCAGCTTGATAAGCCCAGGCCCATGTGACAGACCGATTATATTGAGATTTTCTGATGCTTGCTTCCAAAATTTTCCACAGGACAAACCTGTCAGACTTGCTCTCTAAAACTGGAAAGTTCATTTGCACCAGTAATGATGGCGTAAGAGTCTAAGATCAGGTTCATTACTCTACCTTCTTGCACGTTATAGCCTGTCTAATCTGGATTTCTCACAATATTTGCCCTAGGAACGCTGCTCATTTGTGAAAGTTTTTGTGTGGAATTTAATGCAAGAATAACTTTAAAACAAACTATGCCAGAGCGTCCCTGCTATTTCATGCTTTGCTTTATTTTTGCTGATAAACAAGAGAAAATAGCCATTAGGTAGTGAGTGAGAACGAACAACTGCTGACTTAAGGGAAGTAACAGTTAATGCCTGCTACTTGAATAATTTGCAGGCTGCCCTATACCTAGCATAGTAACGGAGAGCTTTGTTTTGAAACCAAGTGGTAAAGTAATTCCTGAATTAAAAGAAAAAAATAAATAAAAGATGTACTGAACTTACCAAAGACGGAGAAAGCGGCAAAAATCCTGACAAAATCATAGCTATCATAAACGTCTATGGAGTTTAAGTAATATTATTTCATATTTAAAAACAATATACTGAGTACTGAAAATTGCAGAAGAGGTTGCTGATTAATAAGCAATACATGGCATTATATTGATAGGGACACTGAATTTTGGAACCAGGAAAGTCAGATTTTTATTCAGCTAAAATTCTCTGTTTTCATAGTGGCTTCTACATTTGCATCACGTGCATTTATGAAGTATTATCTGGATCTCTTCACTTGTTCAATAAGGAGATTAGATGAACATAATCCATTCTGTCTAGGACTCTTGTAAAGCTACCACATTCATTCAGAGCAAACAAGAAGTGAGATTTGCAAACACTTTCAGCTCCGCGAAGGCACGTTTTAAAGTTTTAAATGCTCTGTGGACATCCTGGAATGCAGTTTATGCTCAGAGGAATCTGGAGATTTCAGCTTTAAAAAAAGGTAGAAATATTTCGTGATTTGAGAGCTGGAAGTCACTTTTGGCAAAAATCCCAGAACTATTCTTATGATTGCTTTGATAGAAAAGAATACATAAGGTAGGAGCAGGAGAGCGTGAAGCTCTAACTCATCAAGCCAAACGTAGCAAGCTAGTAGGTAGAGCTCAGGTCAAAAGCCTAAGAGGAATGGAAGCCATGGTTGAAATGAAGAGTCCATCAGAACATTCAGCACTGCTTTTAGGTCCCATGATGGAAAAAAAACAACAACAAAAAAAAAGCCAACACAGAACTCTTATTTGGGGTCATATAGGGGACACTTTCTGAAAAGTGCATTAAGTTTAGATGTGAACAAATCTGTTTCCCTTTAATGCATCACCTACAGTAATAGTAGGAATGTTTGCAACCTAAAGTACCTTAGTTCCTTTCAGAAGCTAAAAAGTGTAATATAGTGGAAACTAAATATGTCTTTAGAGTAATCTTCTGTGCCATGCTTTCAGTGAGAGCTTTCAGCAGGAGCATATGAGTTTGTTTGTCTTTTTTTAAACACATGCACACAACTGGAAGCAAACCCTAGATCAATGTAACTGAATATATATTGCACCTTACTTTGGAAACCTGGAAAGGTTTGCAACACAATTTCTTCCTAAGATGTGGATGAGACTGGAAAAGCTGGATTTTGATATTGCTAGGATGTGTAGGATTGGCAGGTCTAATTCTGGGATCAGAGACGGTTGTGCTCTGAGACGGCATCAAAACCACAGGTCTGGGGGTTTCTAATCCACACAAGCACAAAACAATTATCCTAAATCTACCCAAATTTTACACAATTTACCTGCATTCACATTCCTGAATAGATTCAAATTTAGTGCCTTTTTTCTTAGCACCTTAATAACTTGATGGGTAACACAGCAAATAATATTTTCCTGTCTTCCTCTGGAAAGACATTATTAAAAAAAAAAGCATTATCTTCAATCTCTGAAATGTAATTAAATTGATATTCAAAGAGTTCCTCAAATTTATCCTAAATTTTAAGCAGGCTTTTTTTTTAACAGGCTGATTTCTAAGTGATTTCATCATTAATACAAAATAATATGGTTCCAAAAAGATGTTTAATTTATACATGACATGGACAGGAAGATGAAAAGAAACATATCTTAATAAATGTTTGTTTTATAGGCCAAAGCAAAGTATGGAATCCGTTGTTATTGACTTTAAATTAATTTAAATCCCTTCTAAACAGCAGATTCAGAATCTCCTTTAAGAAACTGTTGTGTCTTTAAAAATACATTGAAAGATCTTGCAACTGAAACATGAATTATACCCTATCACTGCCAGCATTAGAACATAGGAAATTCTATGTTCCATGAAACACTGGGATATTTAATTAAATAATTTTAATGTGGCCGCCACTCCTTGTTCACTTTCTACCCACTTTCCAGCCAATAAGAACTGGTCTTAATGGGGCAAAGGATGCTATTTGTGGGGGGAAAACCCCTCAATTTGAAGTGAAAGATCACAGTCAATTCTAAGGCTTTGTCATGAAGTTGTGAGAACAGAAGCTAAATCTTTTTCTCAAAACTAACATGAAAGCTATCAATCCTAGCTGACAGTTCTCAACAAAGATTACAGCTTGGGTAATTCACAAAGGTGATTTAGCATACAGTCAAAAAAACAGGAATTCACCTTAAGAAGATTGTAAATTCATCACAGATCATTCACAAAAAAAAAAAAATCACTTGATAATTTATTTACCAGTTTGCTGCAGAACACTGTCTGTGACTGTATCTATATGCATTGAATAATAAGCTACACAGCACTTCTGACACAATTTAATTGATAAAATAAGCACTCAGGAATGATCACTCTTTTTATGTCAAAGTGCTCAGAGTAAGTGATGGCAGTGATGACAAAGGAGACAGATATTTTTCTCCCTTTGTAATTTTAGTTTAATAATACCAGCATTCCCTCCCTAGATTTATGAAATCTGACATCGTTAAAATCTCCACATTTCATTGTAAATCCTTCAAGTTAGAATAGACTCAAAAACTGTTTATGTCTTTCTACTGAAGGGCTTAAGATATAATCGACACTGAAATTAATATATGAACTTCCCCAAAGGCTTCCTAGCAGAAGTGAGCACACCAAAGTCAATGGAGCAATGCCTGAAGCATTAACCTCTAACGTCGTTTGAAAAAACCCTTTGATAGTCAACTGCTCCTGGTCCCTTGTACCCTGCACCCGTGTTGCTGACCCCTTTAGCCTGGGCTCAGATCACCTGTGCTTAGGAAGACCCGAGTTCACAGTCAGCAGACTGAATTTTGGGGTGGTTCATCGTTATACCTGCCCTGTCCAGAGCACACGAGTACCCACTGTTTAACAAGCTGTGGGAGTCCTACCCTCAATCCTTCCCAGCTTGCTTTCTAGGAGAAAGCTCAAAGATGTAGGGCTTGTTTTGGTGTGGATATGGTCACCTGCAGCCCTGGAACATTTTCCACCGTGTAAAAAAATTACATCTTCACTGTTGCAGAAAAAAATGAGACTTAGTCCTCCAGATAGGTACTCAAGAGAGATGAAAGTCAGGCTGTAGTATCCATGCTCCAAGAAATTATTCTTTTATTTTTAGATTGGCTGACGTGGGCAAAAGAACCAAGGTAGTCACCATGAAGCTTTGCAGGTCTTCTCAATGACTCAGTGCTAAAATTCCCCATCTTAGCTGGGAATTGGCAGAGGGCCCAGGGTGACAGCTTGATACGATACCTGCTGGATCGCTCCTTTTCCCTAAGCTGTGTGCCGAGGAGTTACTCAGCCTGATATGGACATAGACTGGGCCAAATAATACCTGTTCCTAAGTCAATTATTTGAAAATAGAACCGGTAATGGGAGATTTACTGTGATACTGTTAACTTTGTAGTGAATTGAAGTGTTTGTAGCATCTGTAAAACTGACGGATTGTTTCTCATCGAGGCAGCAGTTCAACAGCAAATATGGCTTTTATGTGCAGGAAAGCAGCAAGGTCAAACAGCTGTGAAGGGTATACTGGAAACACGACTGATTTCGAGGGGAATAAAGCATGCTCTAGAACTTACTATTTGTTTCTTTGAAATGAAAGCAGATGTGAAAATATTCACAGATGTCATCCATTCTTTTTTGCCAGCTTCATGTACCTAAGATGAACAGAATGGCTACGAAAAAAAATGATAGGTTTTGGGTTTATTTTTAAAGAGGATTTGACAGAGAAATCCTTTTTCGATAGGATTTTATAAGCTAGAATATATGCTCATATCTTCCCAAATGTAGAAAGATTACCTACTGCATCTGTGTTACCACCGCTACATCTCAGAAATGACAAAAAGGGAAGAGGGAACTGTTCTTTTGTTTTTCTGCTCAAGCATACATTAAGAGAAAAAGCAAAGGTCATTTGAATTTTCCATTTCCATCCCTCTATGTCTCCAGTTCATACTTTTCTCTTGAATTGGATGGGAAGAAGGTAAATATAACTCTTCACAGAATGTATTTCTCCATTTCATTGGAAAGTTATCTTGTTATTCAAAGTAAAAGTCCATTGAAAAATTCACTGGGAGAAACATGCATGACAGAATGTAACTTTTGGTTTTTAAATCACATCAAAGAGCATTTGATCAGGTCTTATGAAGAATGAAGACACTGAAAAGCATGAGAGTTTACGATACAGTCTTGTTTAAGATAATCTTCAGCTCTCACTGCACCTTGTCATCACTGAAGCAACTTTAACTGTTCACAGTAACAATAAATCAGGTATCTTGTGAAACTGGGAAAGCTGGCATGACTCTGGCTATTACCCAACCAAACAGCCCTAAGTGAAGTACTAAAAAATTGTGCTAAATAGAAGTGAAACTAGACAATTATTACAGATCTCTGTTTAATTCCTGGCTTTGTTAGCGTTTCTGTGTGACCTTCAATGAAGCATTTAATCTCTTTCTCTATCAAACTGTAAATAGTTGTCCAAGAATGGCTATGGGATACTAAAAGGCATATAAACAGCTAGCAGAAAAAGAGTTGCATAAATTATTCATCTGTTTTATGAAAAGCTTGCCTACAATTGTGTAAATAGAGCTTTTCAGTCTGAATGATAGTTTATGTGTAAAATTTTCTTTGCAATGAATTCATTTTATTCACTAACTACATTACGTTCCTCAAACACCAGGAAAATGGTGTTAACCATACCTTTCACCCTTTATGATGAAATAACAGTCTCACTTATTAGACTTGGGACTTTAATACTATTGTCAAACACCTCCTCAATGTAGACTGGGCTCATGAAACGTAGAGAGTTACCTCACAATAAAAAGTGGAGAGCAATACGTCACTTATTTAAAACCTTTTGGCAGTCTACTTGAAAGCAAGTTTCACAGATTTATCCTTTCACTTAAATGACATTGCTCCAGTTAGCTCCTACTGGCAGGCCAGTCTAGCCTTCTTTCAGTACGGATGAAGGTAGGAGCTCCTGGAGCAGCGTGTGCTCTGTGAGCGCTCGTGATTGCTTGGTGTGGAAAGCAGAAATTAAAAAGCTGATTATGCACACATCCAGTAACAGAACAGCAGGGCAATGACAGTAAAGTATTTCCCCCTCATTAAAATGCATATAATTAATTTCAAAATCATGCATGTCTAATAGGATGCTTTACTATTTAAAGAATCTTAACTCTGCCACGATGTCACAAAAATAAATTCATAGAACTTCTTTCCTATCTCATTTAACAAGAAGATGCAAATGTAACTAATGTTTCCCTGAAAATTGAGAAAAATATCAGCACAGTGCCTAATCAACTTCTGTAATGCTACGCTGTTTATCACCAACCACAAGTGTAAATTCCTTCAACAAAATAAATAAGCACCTTTTTCAATTTGCATTGCACTTTAAGATAACTTTCAAACTGAGAAACATTTTAGCTAAGAGATGATGAACAAGAGATTCAGATTTAGCTTTAATCTTTCATCACATACTCCTGGGCCTGATTCTTACACAGGTTCAGCAGAAGAAATTTATGAAAGTAGCTACAGTGAGCTAAGTGCATATATATTAAAGAACATATATAATCATATATATATGACTCAATGTTTCTGAATACAGAGCAGTTGCAGAAAGTTGAAACAGTAGTAGAAATAACAGGCTAATAGCAGAAACTGAGTAGTAGCATTAACAGGAAAAGCTTGCTGCTTGGTTTTAGTAGAATAAAATATCAGTTCCTTCAATGAATATCTTATATGCACCAAAAGCCTAATAGATCAGAGGCAAAACCTCCTATTAGTTACATTTCTGTTACAGATAAAATTAGTGAAATAATTCCATATCTGATAAGAAATTCCCATGGTCCAAGACAAAAGTAAACCTGCTTTGCAATAATTATTAGCACATAATAAATGAGAAGCAAAATAATAATAATTAAAAAAAAAAGGGGCAAATTTATAAAATATAATTTATCTCACTGTCAATCTGATACGAAACATCAGCAGGACATCTTAATTATCACTTCATTTTCTATTAAGATCTTTTAAATAGAAAAAAAATACTCAGAGTTCTTGATGAGGTTTGGCAATTCCCCCATACCCACCCAAAATCCCCAAATACCAAAACAAATGGAAGACGTGGGAGCTTTTTTGGGGTGTTCTAATAGGAAATTAAGCCAATTATTCATCAAAAAGAAAAAGTGACAAGTTAAAATAACTGTAATAAACAAGTTTTTGTGACAACAGCATGTTTGAAGACAGCGGAGAATGTAAATATAAATTCTATGCAATTCACATCAGTAGCAATATCTTACCTGTTGGATCAAGCAATGTGATTTTGTAGTTTGCTACTTAGTGCTTGTCAGGTCCCCTCATCCCCTTCTCATTCCCATTGATGAGTCCACTGTCTCTAAAAGCAGCCTGAGAATTACAATAAAATCCTAAAATGGTTTGGGTTGGAAGGGACCTTGGCCATCTAGTCCAGCCTCCTGCAGTGAGCAGGGACATCTGCAACTAGAGCAGGTTGCTCAGAGCCCTGGCCAACCTGACCTGGGATGGTTCCAGGGATGGGGCATCGACCACCTCCCTGGGCAACCTGGCCAGTGGTAATTTTTATGTAGTATTTCTTGATGTTATGGCATACATTAAACTGTCTTCACTCAAAATCTAGCGTTGTACAGAGAGGTTGGGTATCCATAGCCCTGTGTTTCTAGACAACTATTATATAGGTGGGCAGAAGATGCTCAAGACTGCAATTTCTGGCTAACTGGTCAGGAATTGCTGCAAGGGTTTTGACAGTTCTTCCTAAGAGAAATACGATTATGTTTCTAGACCAGAATCCTGAAAGGCCCCTCCAGCCAACCCAATTCATTTTCATCCACGCAGTTTCATCAGAGACAACATCAATACATCCATCAACTACCATACAATAATATCAATCAACAGTTTTAAATTAATTCAAAAGTTTGGCTCCTTGTTTCTAACAGATACAAAACAGTCTATAATTACACTTTTTTCTTTTCTTCTTCTTTTTTTTTTTTTTTTTAACAAAGCAAAAAACAGCTTGAAAAAATATGCTATGGCACTCAAAGAAGTCAGAAGTAACCCATAAGACCTTTTCTTTTCATGAGATCCTGAAATATGGTGAGAATTCAGATGTTCCTGCCACTACCAGAGTCATTAATGGAAAGCTGGGATGACTGAGTTGCTTGGTTGAAAACGAACTTTCTGGTGGATATAAAACTCAAAGGCATGAAGATGTAACACGTATTTTTCAACCAAAAATACCAGACATGGTGCACAGCAGTTTTATTTCAAACCAACGGAATAATTTAGCACTATATTACAATTTTTATTTATTTTTTGTATTGAGATGCTATTGAAAACATGTCACTTGCACTGAAACCCTAACTACGGAAGAACAACTGCTTGAGAAATATGGACAGACAGGTCAATGTTTTGAAAAACTCTTCTTACTGTTGTATTCACAACACTTGAACAGGAGGCCATCCAACACTTCACAGCCACACTTAGCTGCACACAAGTGCTCCTTTCCTTGTTTTGCTACACATTTTATGACTGATTTCACCCACAGTCATCATCCCTTGTAGCTAAATCTTGTAAACCACTGCACACCAGCTTCAAGTCTCAATCAAAGCAGAAATGATCCCAATGTTTGGTAAAGATTTTTAACCTCACTGCGCCGTAGGAGTTATATAAATCCAAAACAATTCTCTCCAAATGGATTGATTTTTATCAAACAAGTTTCAGTAAACTTGCAACTTTCCTGACTTTTCAACTCAATCCTAGTCAATAAATTACCTTGTCAGAGTCTCATTACTCACATTAATTGATCAAAGGCAATGAGAGCCATAAACTTGCAAATAGAATGAACTCTGGTGCCCTCATATTTCTTTGCAACCTGTATGTGCTTGGGCCACTGAACATATGTGAAGTAATAAATCTCAAAGAATTGTTTATCAGGAGATGTTGTAGAGATCAGCCTCGATGTTAAGCAAGCATAATTTACCTTGAGATAGAGAATTACCACTAAGCTCTTAATAAAGGATGGTTTGCACCTTTTGCTGTGGTATCTTAGAGTTTAGCAATGTTAAAGAAATCCAATTACTACTCTAGAATGACTCCCTCCCTACCCTAAATCTAAAGTGAAGAAGTTCTTTATTTGTTTAACAGCCAATATAAACGAAGGCTCTCACAGTGTATTTTAGTACCAACAAACAGTATGGCAGTTTTTCAACTTGGTTGTCTTGTTGTAAGTTAAGAATAAGGTCAGTTTACACCAAATCTAACTGAACATCATTACCCATCCAAATATCTTTTCTTTGTTGAGCTTTCCACACACAACTCATGTCTCCGCAATTGACCAGGATAGGAACCTAGCTTGGTTCAGCAATGTCATAAATCCAGATGGATTTTTGATAAAAGGAGAGAGAGCAAGGAGAAAATGGGGAGTTGTAGGGGGTGAAGGAGAGATAAAAGATAGCTAAGGACGTATGCCTTTCAACCAGTATAAGCAGGCCTGTGTCGATATCTGATGGATCTCCAGACCTAACATTAACTCCAAAGCTGAAAAAGCGATTTAAGTTTCCTAATACCCAGCTCAATACAGTCACACTGTTATTTTAGGTAGACTGAATTGCACCAGTTCAGGCTGCCTAGAAATCACTATGTTCTGCAACGGGCATCGTAATGGTCCTTTCAGGAAGAAATTTAGACTGTCTCCTCTGCCCAGGGTTGCCAATATGAACACCATCAGGACAGCATTTAGAAGAGAGAGTCACCAGAAACAGATCTAAGTTCCAGTAGGCACACAAATGTCTTCACACTACAGCAATTCAACAAAATTCAAAATCATCACATTGCTGCTTTCTTACTGACTTCAGAGAGTTGCTGTATGAAGTCTCCAGCTCAGCTGTGCCCTTTGTCTGCTGAAGGCTACATCTTAACACACTATTAACAATCTCATGTCAAGGAACCTGATCGTTCCCTGTTTTTAACTCTCTGGTCTCTACGTTTATCCAGAGAAATATATTCTCCAAAGACTGCAACCAGATTCAGTCTGAAGGCTTCTATTGACTTCCAAGGACTTGAGATCAGATCTTTGGTTAACCTGCAACTCATCAATAAAAAGATATCAAATTTTATGAAGCCTGGGATTTAAGTTATCCAGTGTGAATGGCACTCTCTTATTTGGCAGTCAGTTGTAATGGGAATATCTGTACCAATCACAGAGTATTTCAGTTTGAATCACATAGTTTTAGCTCTGTGTTATCATTTAACCTGAATTCCATTTATCTATTAAATGTCTGATAGTCTGAAGACTATAAAGGTTCAGAGTTTTCATTTTATGGCACTGCTATTTCCTAATCAGGCAAATAAGAAAATCATTATGAGGTCATATTTATGCAGACTTTGAGTCTTTAAAGACTTCAACTGAAGAGAGTGGTGAGAACCATCTGTGTGATACTGAATAGGGACAACAGTTTACCCTGACAAACTCAGAGTACATCCGTCAAAATAAGGAAGGAATTCAACAGTTGTGCTGTTTGTCATCACAAGCTAAGTTACACAGCTCCATTGCCTTGCATCATTTTCTGACGGGATGGGCAAGAGTAGAAAGAAAAGAGGCTTTATATATATATATTTATAATGTGCACATTACTCTTATATTATACTCTTATAAGAATATATTCTTTCGGGAATACCGAAATTTGAAAGGAATTGTACCTCAGTGGCTGGTGTGATGGCAGCCATAGGAAGAAGACCCAACACACTCTATGTATGCAGTATATCACTGCCATTTCTACTTTGACAAATGCTATCACCTGGATTTGCTTAGAAAGGAAATTCTAACTAAATAGAGAGGCAGAGACCCTTACCTAGAGAATGGGCAGTGCACCTTTCTGCTTTTAATGACATTTGGTTTATATGGCATTTTGGATGTCAGGTAACGCGAAAATCATAAATTTTATCGTCCTTTAAAATGAGACAGTGATAGGTATGAGGCTCCTGAACAGGACAATTTCTCCATGAGTTTACACCATTTATGTAGCGCTCTTAAGAAGTAACAGAGCACCGAGAAGTCATAAGATGACTATTGCTTAAGGGTTCATCTCTGCTTGCAAAGACTTTCAAGCACAGCTATTCAAACAGCTTCAAACAGATACCACATTTTAAAACAATCAAGAGTGTAAATTTTGTTTGAGTAATCAGTTTAAGAAACGGTCTGAAGATGTTTCACCACTGGCAGGGAATTGTGCAGGGACTCACAAATCCTACACTACAAATATACACTTAAAAATATGGAGTAGACTCAGTACCACCATATACGGGGGTGGGAAGCCCCTCGGTCTGCTCTGTTGGGTCTCTGTTGGTTTAAAAGCACTCAGTACTCACAAGGCAAGGGTAACTTAATTATGGCTGCGCATTAACAGACTACCCATACTTGGGCTAAAAAGTAAAGATTTAATGCTCTGAGGGGAGGAGAGACAGAAAAATCTAATTCAAGTGCTTTTATTTATCAGTTTAATAAAAATGTAACTTAAGAAATAAAAAGCATTTGTCATAAAAGTAGCTGCCGTGTTATCTTTGTGACAGACCATCTGAGACATACAATGGTAATATCTGTGCCCTTATTCCCTGAATTAGGATCATCAATTTCTTAGCAATTGCCTAGAGTTCTTTTGAAAGTAGAGGACTTTATTTTCCCACTGCAATTTTATACCAATTTTTATGGAGCGGTAGAAAATACATGTTTTAAATCTGGGACGTTTGTCTCAGATTCAATTTCTGAATTTTTTTTTTAAATGTTGACCAAGTGTCCCATCACAAAGATCGCATTTTAAGGTAAATCAGAAATTGCTGGACAGTGGACTCGGAGAAGAGGTCAATGTTTTGAGAAATATGTGAGCAGATATTCCAATATTAAAAGTAAATTAGAATAACATAGGTTTAGTGATGATTCTCGAGAATTTTCAAACTTCTATGGAAAAAAATCAAAGCCTGTGTCCAGCACGCACCACAGGATACTATGATATTACCAAGAAGGTGTTCAGTCAACTTCTGATGTCACATTCTGAAATCTTATTCAAAATAACTTTCTTCTTCTAAAAAGTAAACATCACAAAGATAAGATAAAGAGTGTACTTACTATGTTCAGGTTTTGACTCATGGAACAAATTATACTGAAAACAGAAATACACAGTTCCTGCAAATAAAACCCAAATCCTGACACGAAACCATAAATCTGAAATTGATTTCTTTTGAAACTTCTTCTTAGAGCAGTTTGAGTCTTGAATCTTTTGTTTTTATTGAACACTGCACATCCGAAGTTCAGGCACAAAACATTAATACTGTCAGCTTCTCTGTAATAAGTCATCATCTTTGAAGGCTTAGAAACAGGATCCATTTGCATCTGATGGTGGACACTGATTGCAACACTGCAAAGTAACACTTCACAAACTGGATCCAAATGAGCTAACAGAAAAAGGCACGCTCGTTCCTTGCTTTCCCTGCTCTTACTTTGTCAAGTCTTACTTTGTTCTCAGAATCGCACTTTGATGAAGATGATTCTGAAGTGAAATCCAAATTAACCATCCACATTATTTTGCATCTCAGTTTAGTACTGTGACTGGCATTTTCAGCCTGCTCTGATTTCAGATATAGATGGAGGTATTTTGAATATGCTAATAAATCTGCTATTTTACTAGACACCTATTTTGCTGGACCACTGTGATCTGTGAAGCAAGTAATTCTGCCTATCCTTTTACTGTCAACATCCAGCAGCAATGTAAGTGGAAGAAGCTGAGCCCAACCAATGCTCCCAACCAATTTGTTAATTTTTATGCCATATTTGGCTACATCCTAAAGCTTTTCTTCTTAGGCTCAGCTTCATTCTGTGCCTATTTTCACTTTAAGGGTTTTCAGGGCATCACTGCAGGATATAGCTGTACCAATCAGAGCTAAGCCACAGACATTCACAATCTCTTTTTCATTTAAAATGCAGGGGAGGTTTGATATAAAAGGATTCTCATATGGTGCCCTCTTTTTATCTAAGAGTACTTTGGATTTTCTAAGAAAGAATTCACTAGCATATTCATGACCCAGCAGATTCTAATGAAGGCAGAATAATTATCTCCCATGCAGTTAAGATATGGTTGCATCATGTGAACAACCTAAGGTGAAAGGTCATGACAAAGCTAAGGGATTTTTCAAAATAATGTGAGAAGTCATAGGGCTTTCAGGATTAGGTATCAAATTTTCCTCATTTGCCTAATCAATCGCTGCAGTAGACATGATATCAGTGGAGGCAGTAAGTGGAGGTGGGGAAAAAAACCCCTAAGATTCCTATGAAATCAATGAGATCATCAAAATATTTTCAAACAGAATAATGCACGGGGAAAAAAAAACCTGATTGTTAAAACTAAAAATGCTATGCTTTCTCTGAAGATATACAAAATGAAAGAACCTGACATAGCTGCAAAGTAGTGTATGTGCTGTAGTTAGGGCAATAAAAAGAAAGTGTACGTAATTTTACTTTGCATAATCAGTATAGCTGGTCATTCAAGCATAAAAGTAGAATTTCTGCTGCAGCAACAGTTTTCGTTTCTGTTTTTCATCATAAAACTAATTAAAAGTAGAGATGGGTTGAACTGTTAAGGAGGAAAAAAAAAAAACCCAAATCTCTGGGCATATGTGAATACTGGATTAGCCATTAAAACCTATATCACTTACCAAACACAGTTGACTCCCATCAAGTTCAAGCTGTGCCACAGAAAAAGCTCTAGAGAAGTTTAGATGAAGCTTATTTCCACAGACTTAATATCCCAACAATTTTCACAAAATATTATTTTTTTGCTATGACTTTCCAGAAAAATATTTTCCCTGATATCTGATGAAAGGGAACATTCTAATGTCGATTTACTAGGTGATTACTATAAAAGCTGTGTGAACTGTTTGAAACAATTTTATTAAATGCACACGAAACCCCTTTTGTTACTCCTAAAGGCTTTCTCTCAAATTCAGCTGTGTCACATCTAAAAACTGATTTTAATAGTTTTATACGTAGGCACGCGTAAAAACAATGGGAAAATTGCCTGATACAGAAATACAACCCTGAACTCTGGGTAGCCAAAACATTTTAAGATCTAATCCACCAAGCCATCTACTTGCTTACTTGGGAGATGGGTGTAACTTAAAGCATTTTCAGGAAGACTAGTAACTGGAAGAGACAGTTGGTGCAGCAGATAAGCCATAGCAAAACTCAAGAGACATATCAACAGGAGGATAATGCATATGTACTAAGAAAAGTTACCAAAGACTTGATAGAATATAGACCTGAAGGCCAGAAGATGGGCTAATGAATCATTACTTTCCATTTAACATTTTGAGAACTTTGTATTTGAAAAGTCAAACACACAATGCAGAAGTCTAGAACCCTTCATCCTTCAGTTGCCAGTTGAACACCCTGTCCTCCCCAGCATACACGCGTGGAGATACACAATTAGTCATTGCATTTCAAAAGTATACTGTGTGCTTGTTTTCATGCTCCTGGCATCTGCCTTAAGCTGCTGCTGGGGACAGGGGACCCCAAGGTTGCCAGACCTGGGATGTGACCCACATACCAGCCCCAGCCTATTGACAGTCCAAATACCTACAAGTCACAAGAATTGAAATGGTATTTTCCTCAAAACATACGCAGGGGTTTTCAGAATGTATACTTGGGTAATGCAAACACCTGATCTTCACCTCTTGGGAAGCAGATGATTTGCATAACCCCTCCCCATCCTGGAACTTACAGCTGTCCCATGGTAAGCCAGGAATTCAAACTCCTGTCCAATTCCTAATTAAAAGATGAAAAAGATGAAGAGCTGACGTTCTGCCGTGCCTGAGAACATTGAGGTTTTTATTCCAGATCTGCAAATGACAGGCCACTTTTTTTTTTTGTCAGACTGTTCTATGCAAATGTTCTGAAAGTTGGATATTAATTTGACATTTGTAATCTATTTTTGGTGCTCAGGTCATACAGTCAGTTTATAACACTCAGACAAATATTGTCTTACCTACCGCAGCATTAAAAGTTCACGTACGTTTCTCCTAAATGCTTGCAGCCTCGTAAAATAACTCAAATTCTAAAGAAGTATGCATCATAATCTAAATATAAACACTATTAATAACCAGTTTCATAACTAAAATTGCTTACAAAGCAGGATTTAATTTTTAATAAACCTGTAATACTCTATAGGTATATCTGGCTACATATTCAGAACTTACTGGTGTTATAATTGCTTTATTTGTCATCATTACAAGTTATTCCTACAACAATTACTACAAAGATGAATGCTTTTTGTCGGCATTCATTGAAAGGAAGTTCTTCAGATTAAAACAACATAGCAGCTAAAATTGCAGAAGAAACCAACAATTTCTTCCACAAAGTGTATTATTTTAGTTATACCTAGGATCTTCTACAAACTTATGAATGCATGTTTTATGAACAATTATCATATGCCAAAAAGATTAAAAGAAGAATCAAGCACTGTTTAGAACTGGGAAATAGAAACGTGTAGAAATAAAAAGCTGGAGTCTTGCATCTCTGAGAAAAAAAGAAAAAAGAACCATTTCAAGAGGCATGGCAAATAGCACATGACTGGTGAGAATGAAATTGATTGCCCTAATTTCTTTTATATTAAATTATCGTCTCAGTACAGGGTATGCCCATTAGTATCCACTAATTAAATGAAATTTTCTCAATTATCTGTATTTATGCAACTGTTCTATGTGCTGCTGATCAATAACAGTCACACAGCAGTTAACATTATTAAGGTCCTAGGGTAAGTGGGCAGAGCTTCCCTGGAAATCTACAACACAGTCCAAGGAGAAAAGGCAGTCAATGGAAACACAAACTGAAAGCACCGTGACTTACGCTTGAGAGGACGATGACAGAATAGCTGCATCCATGGTCTGATTCAGTACAACAAAATTCTCTGCTCTTTCTCCAAGCCAGAACATCCAGAACATGAAAACTGTTACGGGAACTGTAATTCAGAGCTTGCTCTGAAATTTTGTGGTTCAACTCTGCAGTCTAAAATAAATTTAGAGAAACACGTCTATGGTTTTATTTGTTTGATATCTATATTTTTGCTACTCATGTCAGTCATTTCTCTAGGTACATGCACAACAAAGGCCTTTCCTACATCTCATTAATTAAGGAATTATTTGATCCAGCAATATTTTACACAGCAACAACAAATTGGAGGTCAGTTTAGAACCTCCAGGTGTACAGTTTGCCAGGTTAAGAGGAAAACAACTTTGTTAACTAGAAAATAACTAACATAACTAACATTCCTCCTAGCAAAAATCAGACTTGGGAGTCCTGGGAGAGTGAAAGCTGAGGCCTTGTGTAGACCAGTAAAAGTCAGTGCCCAAAGGTAATACTAGAAGCTATCAGGTCCCATCACTAAAGCAGTGCTGCAAGTCAGCTTGTAAGAGAAATATCTCTACTGCCTCTAATATTGAAATTCAACGGACTTTCAAACAAATGCTTTATGAGGTAAAAAAACTTTATTTTTAATTCCTCTACCAGAGGCTAAAAGAAAATGCACAGTTTAATTTAAGCTCTGATCCAATTCTACAAAGAGATCACTTGTTAAATTCTTCTAGTTGTTTAAGGCTGCTTGGTACAGGAAGAGAACAAAAAGCCTTGCTGAATTATTTATTTATTTTTAGCTTTTTCAGCTTCTTAGTGTATGAATTAAGCTAAAAGCTTGTAGACACCGTGTAATTGACCCTGACTGCACATAGCACACACACTCTATGAATCAACTGACTGAAACAATTTCAAGTTAAAGGTCTGCTTACACCATGAAGTTCTTCAGTGTGTTACCCATGGGCACTTACTTCATAGACTGCTCGTCGTAATTCTTCTCACTGAACTTCTTCCCTTCACGGTCCCTCCCCTCTCCCACTCAGGCAACAGCAGCTAAACTAAAAGTTGACTTTAACACGAGGATTCAAATTAACATGTTCTATCACTATAGAGATGGTTTTCAATGTTTTTTCATCACCTTTTAGGTTGCTTCTGTTTGGAGAAGAAACTCAAGTCCTGATTTGGGCATCTACTGGACATGATTAGCATTATATTAGAAACCTAATTTAGGATACCTTCGGCTTGTTCCTGGTTCCCTGCCTCATTCCACCTGGCACGTAAACCAAAGGACCTCTCTTGTCATGTGGTTTTCAAGGTCATAGTACAATTTCTAGGCTTTCCTGCAAAGATTCATTACTACTACTTATATTTAGCTACTCCTTAGCTTAACGTCTTCAGTACAGGCTTCTAGATACCAATTTTTGCATTCAGGTCCAAACTTTCTTGGCCTATATGACAATATGGGCTATATGGGACTACTGCTCTAGTCTAAATATCAGACCTGGTGGTTCCCACTGCTCTGATGACTGTCAGTAGTGTATTTTGATTTCCAGCCTGAATGGATAATGGCCGTTTTGTTCAGCAGCTTCACTGAACTTTCATGTCTCATCTTAACTCACACTTTTTTATATACATACACATACATATATATGCATGTTTATAAATATTCATACACTCACATATATGTAATCTCCCTCACAGTAGAGTTACAGTATTTTCCATTGGTGCCCACATATTCACTCTTACTTTTTTGAATGCTTAACAATTAACTGCTATGAATTGTATCCAAGAAAATACTGAATTTATGTGGTACCTCTGTGATTACCCAGCTTCAGTAGGGCGAGCCAGCCAACACTGAAGAGACACAATGTCTCCAGACAGCCTATAAATGCTACTTCTACAATAATAACTTTGCAAAGTGAACAAGAGATGAGAGAATCCCATTAAGTTACTAATGACCAATTCTTTCCCCAAGTGACAAGAGGGAAAAGCAGGAGCTTTCTCTCAACCTCCATGCCCAGAACACAACTTGGACTCAAGTGATGAAGTTTCCACATTTGCCTTCACCTCACAGGTTCTGAAGAGATTACCGTAGCCCTAATGATCAAGTATATTTTACATCTTTTAAGTATCAAGTGGTAGTCAAGGATGGGAATTTTAAAGGTACACAAGATAATTCAAGCAAGATTCTTTCCTACCTATTCTTACCCTAGGGAAAGGTGGAGATGAATTTTCAGAACCTTCAGCCTTTCTTCTGAATACTCCTGAACAGATATTTTACTAGATATTAAAAGTAGAATATGTCACTCGTTCCTCCCCCTTCAGGTTTGTACTTCTACTATACTTGGTACCATTTGTTGGTGAGCTTTTAGTCTCTCCTTTAAAAAAATTATTGTACAAATATTTAGATTATCTCAGCAATCAGACAATGGATTTTCTTCAATTTGGGGTTGTTCAAGTTGGACTTCAACGACCAGTTCAAGCAGAATCCTGTTATCAGATAAGCCACTCAGTGCTAAGCTTCGTAGTTTATTTCTAATGAAATATTGCAGAACAGAGACAAAATTTCCAAAGCATTTATCAATAGTTACCAACATGAAATATGAAGGGGTCTCCTTGTGATGACATTTAAGGAGTGTCACACTTGCTGTGTGACAATTACTAAGGCCACCCCCCTTCCTGCCCTGCTTTTGTAAAGGAGAAATAATTGTTTCAACAGCCTCATAAAGGACTCCAAAACGTATTGATGACCAGTGCTATAAGAAACAAATAGTGATGAGAGACAGGTAAAATATTATTTTATAGTAAAAATGTGCATTACACTGGATGCTGTCTGCTCAAAGGAGCTGTTAGTGCTCTCACTGAATGCTGAACATGAAGAACAGACCCTCTGTGTTAGACAAGGGAAAGGCCTTCCCTCTTTCAGCTCATGGCAAACACCTCTCTATAAAGTAAAGAAGATCCCCCGTGAGACGGATGCCCATTAGTATTGCAAGCAAGGCTGACTTATTTCAAAACATACAAGAGACATACTGGTTGATAAAATACTCTGTCTTCAAGGAACAAAGCTGAAAGCTTTTGTGCTTTAACAAAGTATTCAGATTTTAAGAACATAAATGAGTTACAAAGAACCTCTCTGGAGGTTGGAAGTTCAATCACACTCATTTTACAGTTCTTTATTTTGAAAAATAAACTGGAAAGATTTATATGCACCCTGGGAATGGCAGGGGGAATGATGTTTTCAGTTAAGTTCCATATCTCTACAGGCAGAACAGAATCAGGCCCCACACAAATCAGGCGGTAACACCAGTCAAGGCATGACAGCCACACACTTTTCATGGATGCTGCAATGACACTGGAGCTACCTCCTTAGTACCCATTTCTTTACGGAACTAAATGAGTGCTTCATTGAGCTTTGTCCTGTCCCTCTCTTCCATACATATAGATATGAACTATCTTCCAGCCCTCCTGAAGGTCTAGTCCTAGGTTTGATCAGCAGGAATATTCCCATAGCCCTCAGATCACCCTGGATGGTCCCGCAGAACTCCAGCTGGACAGAATGCCAACCAGAGCAAAAGCCAAATCATCTCTATAAAACACAGTGACAGAGTCTTTGTGATTCCAGCATAACAAATCTTTTTACAGAAAATATTTTGGAAATTAATTTCAAGCTGGCAAGATCTGTGAAACATAAACAGCTAAAATTGGCCAATCTACTATTTAGATAAAAGTGAAAAGTGCACTTTTGTTGTTACTGTTCCTGCAGAGATTATGGAATTCTCTATTGAACCTGTTTATTGTTCAGTATTACCGTTTACTGTATGAGCAGTGTCAACATTTTGAAAGAAAGATCCGAGGAAAATTCCTTTTTTGTCTTTTTAATTAAATAAAACTTTCCCAGAAACACTAAAAAAAAAAAAAGTAAGAATTGAGAAAGTTCCACTGAACTCAGCATAGAATTATAGAATTGTCAGGGTTCAAAGGGACCTTAAAGATCATCTTGTTCCATCCCCCCTGCCATGGGCAGGGACACCTCCCACTAGAGCAGGGTGCTCACAGCCCCATCCAGCCTGGGCTGAAACACTTCCAAGGATGGGGCATTTGCAATGCCTACTGGACAAGAGAGAAATCTGTAACGTCCTCACAATTAAATTTTATTTTATTTTTTATATTTAACACAGCCCACACCCCCCGTTTTAAAATATTTGCATACCATTTTGTCATTGGAATCTTCACTGTTCTACAGGACCGTTATCTGTCACTAGCTGCGAAATAAATGACTGCTTCTTAGCTGTATACTCTGATAACGTTTTTACATATAAAAGAGAAATACAACTCTAAAGCCAGGACCGCATTTAAAAGGATGTAGCAGGTACAACATCCCAGCTGGAAACTGGATTTGATGGTGAGTACCAGTGATGGACTATTACCTGTGGAGGATATCACAATGTAATAGAGTAGCAGTTGAAACAACACTTTCAGTAACACATTATACTGGCTTCATTTATGCGTTCAATGAATGGGAAATCTACTTAAGCCCCAGTGCCAAGATGTGCTATTTCTTTTGCCTCAAATGCATTTCTCACATTGCCATGCTACTAATGGAAAATGTGTTATGGGCAACAAAAAATGTATTTTATCTCACAGAACACTTAATTCATGCAGTGAAGATTGTAACTGAAGTTTCTATCATTTCAGACACGGAAGAGTGTGGGTTTTTTTTTTTCTTTTTCAAACTTAATGACCACTTTAAAAATGATGTACTCAATATCAGTTAAAAATACCTATACATATCATAGCTGTCTGTCAGCAGCACATACGGCATATAAAATATAACTGCCTTCTATACAGGGCATCTGCCACCAGCTCTTAGCGGTGGCCAATAGTAGAGGGCTACTCCATGCATCTTTTCATTTGCACGCTCAAATTTCAGCAGAGGCCAAGAATGCCCTTTTCCAAAACCAATTGGAAAGAAAATTGCTCCCAATTTACCGTGCTGTGGCTGCAGTCCCAGTGAAGGATGCCTGCAGCATTGCTGGTCTTGACCAAAGCAGCATGACCTATGTAGTGGTGACTGCTGAGTAACAGGCTGTTGGGACAGATCCAAACCATAGCTGTGCACGCTGCTGAACCAAGCCAGAAGGAAGAGCACACTAGGTGTCTTCACCTCACAGTAGCTTCCAAGTTCTTGTTAAATATATGTAACAGTATTTCTCCGGATAACAGGAACCAGGATGGTATTCAAAATTCTGTAATGAAGGCTCTCAGATTTTGATGTCAGTACGGTCCCATGCTTAAACAACAGAGACTCAGGACCACCTACAACTGCAGGCACGTCCTCTCAAGTCACATGAAATGCAGAGTGCAAAATAAGTGTCTAATGCCATCCTATATAAATATTAAATTGCATTAATGTAACAAGAACGTTGAACAGAATGAGCCATGATTCCCTGATTTGCAATCACTGAATCACGTCAGGTCAGAGGCACATTATGTGCTGCTGTGTATCATCAACAGTTACACTGCTTTATTTTCATGGAAACAACAAAGGCAGATGAACCATAGTTGCACTTTCTGAATTTAGCAGTCTGCTTTTTATACATTCAAACTCAAAGTACAAAAGCTTATGCAAGGGATGACTTGTATGATAGAAGAGAAGCAATGACAAATTCAGAGCTGATGGGTATTTATAGGGGATAAAACATTTTGAAATTTCCTGTGAGTGAAAGGTGTTGAAGGCAAGAGTAGTACTATATTTATTTCCCAAATTTACTATCTATTCAGCAGACTCTCTTAAAAGACACGCAGCTATAAAAGGCCACTCTTCTGCTACAACAGCACTCTCTACATTACACTCACCGATGATTTTGCCAGAACAAGAAAACATTCCTAGTACTATTATAGTAAGAAAATGATGGAAAATAACATCATATTTTGTTGTTTAGTTTGATTGTTGATATGAAGCAATATTCAGAAATCTTTGTGGCCTTCAAAGTTTACTCATTCTTCAAATTTCCCTTCTAATCAACAGGTTCAGGTGATGCAAGGTAGCAGCAGTTAAGCTTCTTGGTGTGAACATTTTAGGCATGCTGCCCCAATTCGTATTAAATTGTGTTATTTTCAGTGCTGCATGGCTGCATTTTTTGATAGCACGGAGCGGTATGAAATAAGTTTTTGTGATTTGTGAAGGGCACAGGCAATCAAACACAACTTTTATGCCATTACCACTGCATAAAAGCATATGTTCACTATAATGTTCCAGAGCTATAGGAAATGCCAAGTCAAAAAAACAGTGTTTGATTGTTTACTCACTCCATTTATCCCACATTTATGTGAAATAAATGAAGGAGCTATAAAAGGGCTCCAGTGGCACGCCGCATTTAACTCTTGCTGTTGAAAAGCTAAAACATAATAGATAAATACCAGAACATTTTCCAGAAATATATATTATTCCCTTTCCAGTACAGCCTATGTCCCAAAACAGAGCAAAAACACAGAGAGTAAAATATTTAAGAATATATATTAAGTTTATATGCAATTTTTTTTTTTTTTTGTTCATTCTATAGCAGTCAGAAGTCTGGCTTCACGTAGGCAAATAACCACTGCTATGTGAATGTTTTGACAAATAACTCCAATTTGTTTTTTAGAGCTTTCATCTACTGCAGTGGGAGGTGGGATTGTTGATCATCTGTGTTGACAACTGCCGCAAACCGCCTGGAATCCTAGAGACTCCTTAGTTAAACGTCTACTTAATTGCACTTAAGTAATATATAAATTGCATTTGGTTTCAGACAGCAGAGAAGAATGCATGGTTATTAGAGAGGTACGGCCTGTATCTTCCAATCTGTCATGCAGATGATCTTTTACTCCATAAAACTCAGTGTTATGGTTAACAGGAGCAATATTTGACATGTGCCTCTTGACTTGAGATACTGGGGCTAAGAATTTACAACACAGCAGCTAATGCACTGTAACTGCCTATGTTTAAGCTCTTACCTGTAGCAAATGAGAGGTATGTTCTCTTCAGAGGAAAAGGGGAGCTACCTACACCACATTATCCTGCTCAAAACAGAGGAGATACCGTAACTGCAGAGCAATTTTCTGGTATGCCTTTACACTTTCATTCAGCACTGGAGAAGTCAGCAACAAGAATTTTCTCTTTGGTTCATAGAATTACTTACTCTAAACTGAAGGAAAAGATCATTTCAATGAAAGAGCATTAGGAAACTCAGCCCTGAAGATTGGTGTTCCATATTCACACTTGTTGTGTGGCATAAACTGATGTTTCCATATTAAAATAGAGATTGATACTCTCATCAGAGCAGTAATCCATTCAATCGATGGTGAATCTACTGGATTAGAGTGTCTAGTAACCGAAGCTTCAGTTTAACTCAGAAGAAACTCTGTCTGGACTGAACAACCTGCAGAGAGGAAATTATTTATCACCTCAGGGAGTTGATGATTTGGGTTAAAGTTAAAACTTACAGACTCTTACCTCCTTTAAAGAAATGTTTGGCCACTGTAATTGCTGTCTTATTGTTCAGCTAGAGTGCTAATTCTCTCCAGAACCTTGTGTCTTATGATTTCTCACTGAACCCAGTTTTTGGAATTTAGTGTTTAACTTCTTTCCTTAAATGTTTAATTTTCTACTTTTTAATTTCTTTTAAATTTCTCTTGCAATTTAGGGGAAACAAATGCATAATATACTTCATTCTGTAATTCAGTAATTTCTACATAAGTCTGTTCTGAGGTAATTATCTAACCTTAAAATAACATTTCCATCTTGTCTTCCTCCTTTTGAAGGTTTCCCCTACCTCTAATAATTTTCTCTGCAACCAAGAGAGATTTTAACAGTGCAAGAAAAGGATTACTGTATAACATCTTTTCAGTGGTTCTGATTACTTAAATGCTCGTACATATTTGGTTTACCTAAAGGACCACAGTGCATCGGCCACTTCCTCACCAGATACCTAAGCTTTTCCTCCAAGGCATTACAGTCAAAGCCCAGTACCAGGTGTGAGGAGCTGAACTGTTTCTCTACCATGCAATAGATGTTTAATTAATCAAACCTGGAATTCATTGTCCACATACAGCTTATTCCCCAAGTCTGTAAAACATTCCAGTGAGACCTACCAGTCTTCAGTAGCACTGCAAGGAAAGCTGTTTTCTGCAGACTGGTACCTCACTGTGTTCAGATGGGTAGGAAATGTATTATGCAATCCTGTTCTAGCATATCCTTTAGGTCTCTTGACAACAGCTTTAACCTTTTGCCATGCTGAAAATTGGCCACTTATTTCTACTTTTTGGTTTCTGTTTTAGACATTTTCTAATTCAATACAGTACTTTACCCTTCAGCCAAAACTATTTATTAGCTTTTGGCTTTAAATTCTGTCCTCAGCCTATTATCCACTATTTCATAGAAAAAATAGCAAGTCTTTTTCTTAAACAAAGGCACGCTAGTTTCTTTGTATCACATATAGATGTTTGCAAAATATGTTTTTTAATTAAAGCTTGCCACCAGTAATTTAATAAAAATTCCTCAATCAATTCATGAACATGATTGACAAGAATTAAATCTTCTACAGACAACCACAGGGCTAAGATAACTGCAGCTTAAAAATGTAGATACAAAAATTCATAATAAAATATGCTGACACTATAAATCAAGCTCCTACAGTGATAGAGGTTCACCTGAACAACAGCATATCTGTCTTGAGAATCTGGTTCAGATGTCTGGAGATAACATAACCATGTTGCTAAGGTAACAAGTGTTCTTAGGGTTTTTTTTTGCTTGGAAGAATAAACAAGCATGTAAAACCAGTTTAAAATTGACAAGTAATATCTCGATGCCCTAGGGCTTTTCTAGTTTATATTTGGCACTTTGCATAGATGCTTGATATTCATCTTTCACAGCTAATTACCTCTTTCCTCGTTTGGAGATTCCTGTAGAAATCGATTGTGTAAAATAGAGAAATAACTAAGGATTCAGAAGGGAGTGCAAAGTGGACTGTCCAGCAGTGCTACAGTCCCACTCAGCTGCTGCATCCACAAGCAAAACGCTGAGCAGTTTTGTCCAAAGCCTAGCAGAGAGGATGTCAGTGCAAAGCAACTCATACATCAGCAACCTCTAAACCACTGCATAAAGAAAATAAGGCAGCACAAGAACTGTGAATATTACAAAAAAAAAGGATCTGATTCCATTTTTTAAGTGAATTACACCGGAATCTGCTCCCCTTTTACATTTATTTTTTATAAACTATGAATCTTCCTGAAAATTGTATTACAAATTGCATCATAATCTGAAATCTCCGGGCCTGGAGAAAAGGTGGTTACCCTCAGCACCTGAATCGCTGCCCTAATATTTTGTCAATTAAATAAACTGGACAAGAGCTTCAACTATAGGCGTCTCATGTCATGCATTTAGACAACCCAGGCCTGGGATCAGATGACATTACACTGCAGCAGCACTTTCCACTCATGTCTCACAGCCAGGTTTTAGTCAGAGAAAGCAGAGACTGAAGTAGCAGAGGTTTTCATTTCACTTAAGTGCAGACACCCTTTCCCACTACAGCCTTTTTCCCTCACTTCCTTTCTCCTATCCAGTGCCTTCCTCCTCCCAGGGAGAGAATCATTACAGAAGGATTCATAGAAACTTGAACAAGTTACAGATTTGAATCACGCATTTATAGTAACAAATTTAGCTTTAGCTCTGAGGTTTTTATTCCCTATAAATCCACTATTTGCACTTCAGGGAAATTACCATCTTTCCACCTATTTTCAGGCAATTCGAAGCTATACCTTCTTTGGGAAGTGAGGTCACAGGCAGAAATACAATTCTCAGAACTTCCAACCTGCCCACATGCATCAGCAATGTAAAAAGAAGAGCTGCTTCTAGATCAGCTAATAGTGTTCGGGGCTTTGCCGAGCTAATGAGCAGCACCAGCTCATATTTTAAGACACGATTTGCTATCTGAGAAGAGAAGCCTCTTTTGGCCATGGCAGTCATGATTAATGTGGTAACAGAATAAAATGGGGGTGAGGGAGTCAAATAAGACAGAATCCACAGTATCTCGCTGAGCTGGAGTAGGAGCTGTGTGAAGGGCTGACATGGGCATGAAGGATGGATAGCTGAATCGATGAGAAGAGCTGGGGAATTATACTGGGAGCTGAAAAGAGGAATGGGGACCTCCGAGATGGAAAGAGTGTTACATTTAAGGAGAAAGGACAGGGGTTGTTATATGGGTGGAAAAGGATAGGTGGAACACGAGATGGAAGATCAGTGAACCAGGCACCTTATGTCAGGAGAAGGAACAGGGAGTTGATAGCCAGGGGATGTGGAAGTCCTGTGTCCATGAAAGCCAAAGGCTGCCCTTGTAGGATGCAAGAAGGGCTGGGATAGAAGACCTCAGGACTTTACTTTGGTAACTCTAGAGCAATTCTAACTGTCATCCTCTTTGGAAGTGGCCATCATGTACAAACCTACCAGGCCTCTCTCATCATCCTCTCATTCAAGTCAAAAGCACTCCCTTTTGCTGATTTTTTTCCTAACTGCAATGTTTTGGGGCAAAATAGAATGACAGCAAATCACTAGGACGGAAATTGCGATGGCAATCTGAACGAAACGACTTGCACAATTGCAGCATGCTAATTTACCAGCTTTCCATAGTCAAGAAATAAAAAAAATCATCTACAATCACAACTCAACCCTGTAAAACATTAAAATAATGCCGTACAAATACACTTCTTTCTGAATAAATAAAATGTTATAAAGCAGAGCAGGTTGAAAATGTCGTCTTCATACGGCACACTTTGTTAGTCTGCAAATTATATTTCAGCTAGAGAAGCGTGGTAGCATACTCCTTCATATGACAAAAAAACCCTTAAATTATACATAATTAACCTGCCCAAATGCTTGTATGCAATAAACATTAGTTTTCATACTGAAGATTTAAGTTTTTCCATAGGGAATAGAATATATTTAATTTCACTACAGCTTCACCTGTTTTTTTTCATCATCAGCTAACTTGAGATCTGTGACACAAACGTAAGTACAACACGAAGCTTTAAAATACAGCCTTTGAAGCTACTGCAGCCATTTTGGCAGTTGAACAAATGCTGTATGGAACTGAGATAGAACAAAATAGAAGACAAATATTTAGTAGTCTGACAAGCAACTGGCCACCGTACACTATTCCTGTAGAGAGCTACAGGTATTCTATCATAATCCTGACAATTACTGGTATCATGTGTCATGCTCAATTATCACACATTCAACAGTTGTTCTCAAGAACACAAAGAGGGAACAAAATGCATCTGCAACAGTTTAAATTAAATGGCAGGTGTTTTGTACATCACAGAGCTTCCTCAGCAAGCTCTCAAAAGCAGGGCCCAATATTGGAATGACAGACCTTCACAGCCCAAGCTCTTGTCTTCTGATATTATCAACATGTGCCTTAAAGGTCTTTCAAATGTCTTTCCCCTTGAAAATCAGCCTTTTTTGTTTCATGTCTCAGAATTAATTCTTTCACAAAACAGTTCATTTAGCTTATTGAGATCTTTGATACCATCTGGTAATTCTCTTTTTATTGTTTTTGAAAGAAAAATATTTTATGCAGAATTAACCTAATTAATAATATCGATAATGACAAGTATTTTGTTTCACATTCAGAGATTGGAACGACTTGAGATTTCCAGTTGGATTGGTGAGAGGATTTTGTTGTTTGTTTTAGAACCTCTAATTAACTCCAAACCATCACGACCAAGTAGAAACGCCAGTGGGAAGAACTTGTCCCTGTACAGACATAAACCAGCTTATTCATAAACTGAGAATTAACTGCAATCTTTGGGAGCTAATGGAAGTGCTAATTAGCAAAGCCAAAACACTGTTCTGCCCATTTGCTCTCCAGTTTCTTCTCTTTTTTTTGCTATTACCTGGAGCATTCACATGGTAACTGCCCTTGCTACTAACTTCCCATCTTTGTTAACAATCATTTATCATATCAAAACATTTAAGGATAGTAAAGTGTTGCAGAAACAAATGTATGCTTAAGGAAAAAAAAGTTACTTTTATTAAAACCCATTTCCACAGCTTTTCAACAGCTGCTGAAAATAGCACAGACCCCAATTAAAACATTGGGGACTCTTTTCAATAAGCTTTGGAAGAATGAAAAGAAAAATCTTTCCCTTAGTGTGACAGGGTACTGTGTTGTGTTCCTTGCACAAGGTGCTGTGCAGCAGAGGATACCCTTCCATACATCATTTCTGCTCTCCGTTTGAATAATGTCATCAGTTGACTTGGAGCATGAGCACTCTGAACAGAACACACTGAGAGCTGTTTCCCAAGTAATTGCTACATTTTTTTTCCCCTCCAGGGATAAACCGTCAAACGTAAATTATATAGATACTTGCATGGTAAAAACCAACCCATGTTTCTACAGATCTTTCTCATTGACCCTTGCGTTATGCTGGACGACTCCTTCAAGTACCAGGAGGCCTCAGAGCAGACACATCTGTAAACTAGGATGGCTTAAGCTTCTTGATTTCCTCATATTTAATTTCTAAAAATCTTGTGACTCGAAGATACGTGTGTATCCTGAAGTCTTTCTTAGGGGATTTATAAGCAGGTCTCCTGAGTAGGTGAGCAGCTCACTGATGTGGTGAGCTAGCAGCAGAGTGAACGATCAGTCACGCTCAGGTCTGTCTTAGCCCTTGTATCTGGGCTTTGGAGAAAGATACCACTGCAAATAGATGAGTCTTCTCCTATAAAATGAAGCAGACTGGCTTGGAACAGTCCCAGTTTCCCAGAATGGCTTGACTTCAGCTATATGCATCCTATCACAGAAATTTAAAACAGTGAAAATGCCATTTCCTTCAGTCTTCAGGTTTAAAAAAAAAAAAAAGTTCTATATGTCCCATCTATCAAAACAGTAGGAGGATTCTAAATTTTGAATAACCTAGACGCAGATGGAATGCAACAAAACAGCTCTGTCTCAGGTTTGAGAAGCAGCATCACATTACCATCACAGAGCTGACGAGAAGTGACATTCGTTTGCTTCATCCTATAAACTTGTTTAACAACCAGAAGGGGACAAAATGTAATGTGTCTATCACAAGCATGCTGTTCAAGAGTCGAGTGGTAACTCACAATCTCAAATACAGAATTTTAAAATGGAAAAAAAAAACCCTGTGTGTCCATTTCTATTAAACTAGGGCAAGATGCAAAGTCATTGTGATAGCCTTGTCATCCAGTCTGATCCCCAGCTCCCAAAACTTCCACAAAGAACAGCGTAATCAGCTTCAGGACGACACAAGATCTCCCAGGCCCTGACAGGCATAATCCTTTGGTAAAATAGGCTTCTTTATCTGTAATGCTATCACCTGTCGACAGAAGTGATTTGATGCCACATCAAGGACAGCATATAATGGCAGTTAGATACAGGATTTTTTTTTTTTAAGTATTCTTATGCATGAAAGAATCTGATTTAGAGATTTCTGACAAGTGCTGTAATTATTCGAAGTACCTATGACAAAATGGCATAATTTGTCAATATAGCAAAGATAATTGCAAGGTGACTCGTCAAAATAATTGTGATTAAGCCACTTTCTAGATGCTCATTAGATGATGATATAATGAGAATGACAACACAATCCAGCTACTGGCATTTAGAACTCTCGGAAATACTTTAAATGTCTCAGGAATAACGCGGAGGGAGAAATGTTTTTTCTGTTTTGATTCTGATGTTGCAAAGGTGTTTAGTACTGTTTTTTATCTCTGGATCTAGCACTGAAAGTCTCAAGCTTTGCACAAGATGCCCCATTAGCCTAACGTTACTGCTCTGTCCTGTGTGTTCTTCTGGAAGAGACACACCACTCCTGCCTTTTTTCTTTATATCAGCCTGGATCGCTTCACCGTGTCTCAGATAATTGAAAAATAGTATTGTCTAATGTGTTTTACAACATTTTTCTTTAGAATGTCTGACAGCTCACTACATTTAACCTTCTATTCCATACATGCATAGATTTTAAGGACAAAGGGGACCCCTCTTACATCATGTTTCAGCCTCCTGCATAGCACAGGCCCAGATTAAAAATCATGTTAGAAGTACAGTTTATCTTTTGAAAAAATTACGGGGTTTCTTTAATGACTTCAAGCATCATCAACTCCATCTTATTCCCTCACAGAGATCTGGTTTTATCTTTACCACGGTTGACTTCCTAGCATCACCCGGGTATCTCACCCACCTCCCTGCTGTTATGTAGCACAGCAGTGAGGCCTATTCTCTTTCTGTTGCAAACAGGAGGTTTAGGTTTTGGCCTCATAAATGTGTCTTACGTCTATAATATTCAATGTGTAAATGTTTCCAGCCTGCACAGTGCAGGAACATTCAGGAAAGTTATTTCTTCGCATGCTTCCAAGCTTAATTCACAAAGCTGAGAGTGACTGGATCATACCGTTACCTGTAATTGTAAGGGAGTGGTCTCACAGAATCAAATGTTGACTTTTCATTCTACATGTCCATATTGCTAGAATGCTTAATGGCCCTATTAAAAACCAATGCTTTAGTTCTTGTGTTACTGTTTCCTCACTGATGTAGTTATGCCTTTATCTACTAGTTTGAAACTTATGTCAAGATCTTCTCTCATGCGCACATCTAGGTATTTTTTTTCAGAAGTTATTTTTCCTCTTGGAAAAAATAAAGAGACAGGCTTCTCTTTTTTTCTTTTCTTCTTTTTTTTTTATTGTAAGAGAGATTATTCTTGTATTATTTTTATGAACCCTTCCGGATTTCATATTTTGAAAATATGGTCTGTGTTAATGACCTATTTAATGTCATGCACATATGACAAAGTATCTGCTTTCACCTAACCCCTTCTCACCTAAAGGCAAGCTTTAAACCTACCTTTCATACACAGGGATAAATTATATTTGGCCTCAGAACATTGACACTTATTTTCAGAATTGTATTCTTCAAGAGTACATTGTCACTTCTCCCCTCCCTCCATATTACCTCAAGTATGGGCAAAGCTTTCTATTTCTTGAGACATTATTTTTCATTTTAATAAAGAAAAAAGTTGAGTGTTCTATGTGACCAACTTGCAAGTAATATAAACTTCTCTACTGAATTAAGACCTTTGTTATGACATATTCTTCTCTTTCAATCTTTCAGGAGACTTCATCCTCTGACCAAGCAGTCACAACATGTACAAATTTACAATCTTTCTTCCACTTCTTCCAACCTCAACTACAAAACAAAAATGACATTTCCACAAAGCTATAATTAGTTCTCTTTTTTGAACTCAATCTCTGCTCCATAGCTTTCCACTGCTTTTAAATATCAATAAATATTAGATACTCGGAAAGTTCTAATACATATGTCTACACTTGTCTTTGCTTGTGGGGAAATGCAAAAGATTATGGCTGGAACCCTGTGGTGGGTTGACCCCGGCACGGCACCAGGTGCCCACCCAGCCCTTCTATCACTCCCCCCGACCCCCTTCAGCACAGCACGCAGGGAGAGAATAAGACGCAAAGCACAGGGGTGTGGGTTATGATAGACAAGATGTTATTTTCTACTTCCCGTCCACAGGCGATGTCGGGCCAAGTCCAGGAAGCAGGGCTCCAGGAACACGCAGCAGCCGCTTGGAGGACAAAGCAGAATGCCCCCCCATCCTCCTCCTGCCCTCTCCCTTTATAGTTGAGCTGACGTCATATGGTATGGAATAGCCCACTGGTCAGCTCAGGCTGGTTGTATCTTCTCCCCCCTCCTGCTCCCCATCCTCTGGTGCCGTGCGAGCACCGGCAGTCACAACACGGGTGTGTTATCAACACCCTCCAGCTCCCAGTGCTACAGCATGAGGGCTGGATGGGGAAAAGCAGCCCAGCCAGACCCACTACAAACCCTTATGTTATTTCCGTACAGAACTACTATATAAGTTGGGTTTTTTTAAAAGTAGGTCTGGACGCAGATATTCGTGTTCTGCGTTAACAGTTCATATCAGACACACCGATCCAAACACAGCACTGTTAAACAGACCTTTAATGCATTCACCTCATCTATCGAGGGTACTTACTGAACCCTCACAATCCCGACAGACTCATGAGCCTGGAGAAGAAATATGACCACAAGAATGCCCCCTTGAACTTGTGAGGACAGTGTGCAGTAGATCATTTTAACAGCCGTTTGAGAGTCCAAGTCTTCTGGTATTTTAATAATGCCGGCTGGTATTACAGCAAAAATAATGTGCTTGAACTTTGGAAAAATGCAGTTAAACTTGTGTGACACCTTCAGAATTTTGTCCCCTCTACCTAAAGCCTATTACAGGAGAAGACTGATTTCTCTCTCGATTGGGTTTAATAAAGCTATGATAATTCTTTGCAGAGAAGGACGAAACTTATTCATCCCCAGAGCTTTCATAACCCAATTTAAAAAAAAAAAAAAAAAAAAAAAGAAGATTTCTACTTTCTCTTTAATTTCAAAATATTCAGAGCATTATAGACCTGACATTATTTTCATCAGAGCAGAACTACTCTTTCAAGCCTTCCAACCTCTCTTCATGCTTTCCAGATTAACTCTGTCTTGTAGGAAAAAACCCAACCAATAAATATTTTCACAGCAGTATGTAAACAGAGCAGACAGTACATAGACAAAACAGACATCAAGGAACAGGTTTTGAGGTCTTAATTCCTACACTTAAAATTCTTAGTTCTCTGAGAATAGATCCTACCACCTGCCTTGCGAGAACACTGCTTGGAAGCTCAATGCTGTAGGTACTCAAGCATGACCATGTGACCACCCAGAACAGTGCTAAAAGTGGCTACATACCGGTGGACTGAGCTGATTCTTCCAAACAGATGATTGCCACAAGAGTTCTAAGAATTTGTACATCTTTAACTCAGTTGAAATGGGACAATACTTTAGGAATGCATCACTGCACCTGATCACCCTAAGTACTGAAGATCTCAGAGTGGACAACTTCTTCAGCTGAGAATCTTCCCTCTAATACTTGAAATATACCTGAAAACCTACTGGAAAAAAAAACAGGTAAAGGGCTACAGGAAGAGAAAAAAGAACATCCAAAGAATCACTGGCCTGCCTTCCTAACGTTGGAATCTGTCAAGAGCCAACAATAAAACAATAACTTAAATAATCAGCCAGCCTTTCTGAAGGGGGGCATAAACAGGCAATATTCACTTGATATGAAAAAGCTCTGTTAAACAGCTATCATTTTTTCTTGATACTAATAATAAATTACCATTTCAAAAGAATGTTTCTTATAGGAAAAATTATAAACCTGATTGAAAGTAAATATCTGCTGGGAAGTTTTTCTAAGAACTAACTCATTATCACTTTTTAATGGTATCTCATCCCTACCCTGAATTTGTTGCAATTCAGCTTCCATTTATAAGACATTTTTGGTATATACTTTTAAACCTTTCTCTGCAAGAGTGATGGCATATCTGTTTGGCACTTTCTACTACACTGACATTTAGGGAAAAATCTGGTCAACATCTTGTATTAGATAAACACTTCAAAACATGGATCCTTGAATGTTTTCTCTATGAATTGCATTTTCTCTTTAATTATACTCCATTGAGCTTGCTGAGCTTCTCTGCATCTTTAACATCCATTCTAAGTTGCAGACATTGGTAATGAACACACTGCAGAGAGCAGTATTGGCACAGAGAGTTTGAACAAGAATTAAACCTTATGAGGAGCCTGGAAAATCAGGTGCCTGTGTTTAAAGCCCATCATCATTAGAAACTCAAAACCACAAAGGAACAAGAAAAGCTCTGTCCAGGTCTTTATTCCACATGTAGATAGGTTGTATCTTACGTTAGTAACATCCTACACCATTGAGGCAATTAACAGTATTTCCTTACAGAATAACCTCTACTTGGTGACACTAGTTAATGATGTGACCCTATCGGAGCAAAGGCTAAAATCCCAAACTGGGGGAATACAGATATTAAAGTCTTCCTACTACTTGCTCTTACTTGATCACTATCATTTCAAGGACATCATTTAGGATTACTGCTGATTAATGCCTTATTAGTTCACAGTGTAAATCACATGGCATTCAATAATTTTAAGTTCAGGTACCTTACTAGCTGTGCTTTTTATGTTTCAATCTCTGATCTTCCTGTTAGAGTTTTATAAAGGAAGATGTTCGGTTGAGTTTAGAAGAGCATCTGAAGATATGCTACTAAGAATGTGTCCAACAGTGGACCAGAGGAAAACAATACGAAAAACAGTAATTTGCAAACCTCTTTGATAGGGGTTAACTATTATTTTTTTATTTTAAAGATGAGGGTAAACTTGCACCTTCAGGTCTCCAAGACAAGACTGTGAACTTGCATCTTCAAGTCTCCAGTTCTTTCATAGCTTCCTTCTGAGCACTTTGGTTTCTTATTAAAATATAATTTTGCAACCTTTTTTCTTTTGTACTGTAAGTATTCCTCTTATTTCATCCTCCTATACACTTTTCAAAGCAACATACAAATCTACTGAAGTTTCAGATTAAATTTGCTTCATCTGGGGTTAGATAATGGGATAACTAGTACAAATCAGCCGAAATAAATTTGTTTAGTCTCAAACAGAAAAAAATTGGCAGTCACGGATTTTTGTTCACTGTCCTGGTCAGCTAAGTAATGTTCCTATATACAGAACTAATCTAGCACGAAGTGCTTTGAAGTCAGTTACTTACATTACCTGCAAAGGAATGCACTTAGTTATGTGTATTATTTATTAAGCAGATAGGGGATGATGTGCAAGTGAAAGTAAACGATGAATTGGTGAATAAACAAGCCAGTAAAGAGTCTGAGAATGTCAAATGCCCACTTTTTGTCTACAGAAAGTGCATGGACAAACATGGGAGGAATGTGAGTACTTCATTGTCCTAAACTGAATTGCTACCATTTTATTGTCATCTTTCAATCTTCTTTAAACTCTCTGGGAATCTGTAAATAGCAGTGAACCATATTCTGTTCATTCTATTTTAGAGAAAGATTGATGTATACTCTCCTGCTCTAAATACAATGCTGAGATGTCACCAACCTTTGTGGGGCCATGATTTTTAAAAGTAGTATAGAAACAGTGCTGTAATCATTCAAAATTACACTGAACTCTATAGTCCTCTATTACAGTAATTTTTCAATACAACATCCCATCCCTACTTTTAAACCACAGTTGCACTCAGAAGATCATAACAGGCCTCAGATAATAGAAATAATACTGGTTATTGTAATCCCTCTGACACGAGCTTGCCGAGCAGTAGCCAGAGTATCCTCCCATTAACTTTCCATTACACTTAGCATCATTTTGCCACTGCTGTGCTATTACTCTCAACATGTCTCACCGCAAAAAAAATAGCATCTGTATTTTACAGGAAAGTATCAGCTAAACATCAAGGGGAAAAGAATGCCATACTCAAATTCTCCTTCTAAACAGAAAAGGGAATGTACAGGGGCCTGAAGGAACGTACGTACCACATCAAAATAAATGACTTGAGCACTCCAATTAGGAAGACAACAGGCAAAACCTGAAACAATGAATCTTCCGCGTGAAAGCGAATCCCACGACTGACCCCTTGCATTTCTATCAGCCAGTGGAGTGATGAAGTAATTCTCTAGACAAATAAAAATATTCCCTCGAATGCAGACACTGAATGAGTTTTCATTTTGTTTTGTTTTCAACTCCCAGTAACTGATTAAGTAAATTCTATGTGTTTTCCACTATGATAGGTTATAATCTTTATTATTGACTCAGCTGAAAGCACTCATCAGTCGAGTGAATTAGTCCATCACTCCATGTGTCACTGCTGCCTACTATGACACAATAAGGTCTTTTTTCTGATGACAAACTAATGAGTGGAGCTCAGAAGTGCGGCATATATTTTTCATATTCAAATTCACTTCTTCTAACCCAAAATATTTTTTAAGCAGGTGCTGGCTGACTGGCGAGTACGTTTCTCCAGTGCTGTTTATATGCTATGTGCAACAATGCAGTGACAAATAGGAAAGAAACAAAGGCTAAGTCTAATTTTGAGAAAAATGCCTCTTTTACCAAGATGCAAGGGACTCTGAGTTGCCTGTGACATTATGATGTTTTTAAAAATAAAAAAGAACACTGAATGAGAATGCAGGAATTTTGCTTCTCATGTATTTTCATCCTCATAAACAAGCAGTTTTCATTAAAATCCAAATGGATTGGAAGGTGATAGATGCGGCTTCTTGCTTCTTTTTCTCACATTGCTTATTCCTTCCATGTATCTTATTGATATGAAATGGTTGCGTTTTTGCTGGTAATAGCAAGAAACTCTACACCAGGAATACAAATTTATTTTGTAGCCTGAGAGGTCCATTCAAAACCACTGGCTGGCACTCACTGAAGTTCATTTCTGCAGTTCCCCTCCACGGTCACTCCAAGCTACTAGCACATTATTCAAGCACATGTCAACCTGATGCAAACATTCATGGGTTCACTGGCTTAGGGAACAATCACAATTTACACCAGCTGACAAGCAGTTGACAGAAACAGGTATATATTCATATAAGTCCAAACTATGCATAAATCATATTTACAATTACAGAGAATATGAGTTGAAACTGTACTCTCGCTGAAGCAATACTCTGTGTTTATTCAGTCCACCTCACACTCTGATGAAAGACTCAATTATCTATTTAAAATGGTGGTTTTAAGACTCAGATTTCAGAGGGACGCAGTAGTACAGATACAGATACAACATATTTTGCTCTCATTTAAAAGAGACAAGTTCTTTGGGTCAAACCCATGTCCTTTTTATACAAGACTATGAATAGCACAGGCCCTACTGGAAATATGTAACAACAAATGATGAATTTGAATTGGAAGAGACTTTAAGCAGAATTAATTCAGAAATTCTCTCTATAAAAGTGAGTGTTATACTAAATGCATAAAGGTACTTCAATCAAATTCTTTCCCTACAGCTTGACTCAACCAGGGGAAACAGGTAGGAGAGAAACAAATACAGATCATATATATGCCGAACTTTTAATTTTCCCTTTCTTCAATTACACAGATAAACGGTAAATTTAAAGTGGAAAGTTCTTTTGATAATATATTAACAACTATAATGTTAAACAATCATTCTGCAAATTTTAAGAAAATGATGTTAGTTTAAACCACTTATGCAAGTTAGACTTTGAAAAATTTTGTCCATCTGCAGTCTGGTTTACTTAAGTGCACTCAGATCACATAGGTACATAGTAAGGGACTGTTCACACTAGTACTACCAACTGGTGCCTAGAGGCTAACAGAGAAGTTGTAGAATCTCCCTCCTTGGAGACATTTCAAAATGTATCTGGATATAGTCCTGGGTAATCAGCCCTAGGTGGCCCTGCCGGAGCAGGGGGATTGGACAAAATGATCTCCAGAGGTCCCTTCCAGATTAGGTATATGTAAAGATGGCTGTATCTACAAATATTATAGTTATTATTAAGACATTGACTCACATAGCCACATGATCTAAGTAAATGTGGAGTAGTAACAAATTTCAGGTGTTTAGTGTTCTTTTGAGAAAAAATCAGGACGTATCAAAACCCTTAGGAGGTTGAAATGAAAATACATTCAAAACACTGAATGCTATCTGAAGCTAGGTGATGGGTAAAGATCAGATAAATATTTCCTGAAAGAAAGATCTCACAGGTAAGGTGCAAGAGAGCTTGCTTACATTACCCACATACATTACAGCAATTCATTTCACCCTTGGATGTTCAGTTTGTCAAACCTCTAGGTATACAGTCTCCCCCCCGCCCAGGTTTGTGCTAGTCATTACATGATAGCAGACAGTCACTTCAGTATGCAGATAGGAAAACTAGGAGCTTAAATTGGAAATGTTAAAAACCTGGTTCATATCTGAATTCCATTGTTCAATATGATAATTTGCTTCAGTCCATTCACCTTGCATGTGCCTCCCGTTCCTCTCCCACTGTAATTACCTTCACTGTTTATTGCACACAAGCCATTTCTATTACTAATCCACACTATTTTCATATGAGAGAATGGAAACAGTAGCCTCTATTGATCAATATTTCAGTAAAGTATTTAATGTGATGCTCCAAGAGAAAATATTATCAAAGTAATATAAGGCAGACCAAGAAACAATTACAACTAGAAAGGAAAAGGAGAGTCACAGAAGAAAAAAACCTGGGGTTTAGAGAAGTTTGAGAATATTTTTGGGCCTATCTTGAAAAACATCCTCACTGTTAAAGAGAATCCTTTTTAATAAAGAATGTTCTTAACAAATCTGCTGATGAAGCAGAGATATCAATGCAGAAAAAGCTCAGGGTATTGTACAAAAGTAGTATATATCCTTGAGGACTCAATGTCACACAGACAGAATGAAGTTCAGCAGTGCAAGAAAGGCAAGTCTAGAGAATTCGAAACTATTAACAGCAGCATCTGCTAGAGTTGAAAGATCATGAAATACAAAATATGAAAGAATAAAATGTTTGGCACTACACGATTAGGAAAGAGATGACCAAATGCAATGCCAGGACACATCAGTCAGTGAGACTTGACTTGAAGCTCTGTAGTGTTATTCAAACTCTAATCCTCCGTACAATTCATCATATGTATTCAAGGAAAAGCACTGCAAAACGAAAGCAGATTCAGAGATGAGTTCTCTGAATGATCAAGAAAATGGATTCTTAGCATGAGCAAAGATGACCAGACTCTTATTTTTACCCTAGGAAAACCAAAGTCATGTGAAAGTCAAAGATTTACTCTGAAGGCAATGATTCCCACAGCTCAAACTCAAAGCACACCCGGGTTTCAGAGAGCAGCAGCTCAGCGGACACCTTTTTACAGTTTGAAATCTTGTAATAAAAATTTTCTGTCTTTGCTTATGAGAGCGAAAAGTAATTGCCTTTGAGGTGCCTGCTTGCAGATATGGCATATATAACCACAGAGAGCTTCGTTAGCTGTTTACATCAGCTGGCAAATGAAACCATTTCTACAGCCTATCTGTAAAGCAGGAACATAGAAGACCTCCTTTTTCTTTACACTCCTTACGGTGTTGTTTTTATAACACATCAAAGATCTCTCATTACAATTACATCAACAAAGAAGCCCATCACCATATCGGCTTATTACACCCAATTATAGAACCTGCGCTGCTTTGTTAAGGTATTCATTAACCTTTTCAGAGCTTATAATAAGAAATCTAATCAAACAGAGGTGGGTAGGGTGCATTCTAAAATGAGAACAGTTGTCATGTACAGTAAATTTTAATACACTGACTTTTCTTAAATTAGCTGGTTTTATTAAATTGAATGAGGTGAATTTCTTTTAATCAGCACTAGCTGTACAAAACAGGATTTATTCTGCACTGTAAGAATAATATATATCATCTGGAATGAGAGTTACAGACTATTTTGACTTTTATTCAAATTAAAGGTGTAGCATTTATTAAATTTATTCCTTTTAATTTTGTGCCAGGTGAGTTTGCATTCTTAAAGGAATTGCATAAGCAATTATAAATAGACCTAATTAATTTCTTTAGTATTTCATTCTAGAAGTACATAACAGGCTTAAAAATAAGTAGACTGAAATGGCAGACAGTTTATAGAGCAATTTCACTGAAATAATCACTAGCTACCTTACAGTGCTACGTTAGTAAATAGCCCCTGTGAGAGCAGACTGGATACGAGCTGAAGCCAACTGGTAGGGGAATATGCTGCACTGAGGTCTATAAACCTAGAAAACTCCCCCTGTGAAAGTTAGCCTGGTTAAGAAAGACCTCTTGAAGAAGGATAGTTGAACCCCACAGCTAATTAGTTCAGTCTCGTGAAAGCTGCAACATCTGGGATCTAATGAAAATTTAAATATTCGATATGAAATGAAACAATTTCAGAAGGACAAACTAAGAGAGACCTCAGATCACTTTATAGAACACTTCATAGCCTGACACTTCAGAAATAAACTTTGGATAAGGAAGGAATGGTTTTGAACCCTTGTTCTGAAAGATGTCAGGGGAATTTGGGCCTACATCTGTTATTTCCAAGTGGTGTATCATAACTGTGAGAAAGTATTTTGCACATGTAAATCCTCATTGTGTACCTAGCCTTTTGCTTTTATTTAGAAAGGCAGAAAATCAACACGGTTCTCTCTGATCTCCAAATACTCTGTTGCAGAGGTGAAGCTTTCTTTCCTAAAACAGAAGAACTAAAATAGTTGAATAATTTTCTTTTTTTTTTTAAGACATCATTACAATTTCAAGTATCTTTTCAAGAGCACCACTAGCTCCTCCTCCCAAATCTCTTATACATCTCCAGTACATCATTTCTACGTGTGGGAAGATTCCAATTGAAGCAGAGTTTTAGAACATATATTTTGGGCTTAATGACAAATGAGAAGGTGTACATTTCAGCCACAATACAGTTGATCCGTTCACAAAGATTTTCTGTTCTGTCTGTCTTTTGCCTGTTCCTTTTTTACTTAGCAATTTATGTAATTTATGCAATTAATTTTTTTTTTTTTTGGGTGGGGAGGTTATTGAGTTCAACAATACAGGATTTGTTTGACGTTCATACATTGTTCTCAGTGCTATTTGGAATTTGCAAGGTGACATTTAGAAACCTTATATTCTGTTGCACAGTATCGAACTGGTGTGAAAATAGTTACAATTGTACATAAAATACTTAATCAGATGATAATTTTTAAGTACTGCTAACACTCATTTAAACTTGTGCACTGGCTCTCTACTTTTTGAAGCTCACTGGTGCCCACTCACTCTAAATATGCAATTGTTTAGATTAGGATGGCAATTGATAAAAAAAATCACAATTAGTGCTGTGCTTCCCCTATTGTCTAGATAGAAGGCAGTAAATGGAGAGTTTTATGAAATATGTAACATTTACTTGCCATAAGTTTGGCTAGTTGGTTTCTACCTCCTCTTATATCAAATCCTTATAACCTGTCTCAATGATAACAGCCAGTTAATCATCACTAATTATTCAGGGGATTATTTCACATGCATAATTACAGTTTTTGGTTCACCAATTCCCTGTAAAATATTGGCCTATAAAAGCTTCTGTTAACCTGACCTTGCTGCAAAATACGTTATTAAATGACCAAAGCTATTAGTGAAGAGAACTAAAGGCCAATATGTGAAGGACAGTGGCAACTACCTCCACATTTAAATATCTGTTACTAGATGAAAGTGTACGTGAAGTCAAGGTCAATTAACTGATTACATCCTGATTCTTACCTGCAATTGTCTTGGGTAGTAGCAATTTTGTAGTTGAATGAACATGAATTAAATTGTAGAATTTCATTCAAAACAAAAGATTTGTTGAAACAAGCAATAAATTTTAAATTGTATCTGCATGATGTCATTCCAAGTACTGAAGTTAACAGAAGAGTCTGAGTTAAGACTATTAAAAAAAAAAACAAAAGATACAGGCAGCTGTTTAAAACTTAGGAAGTGAAATTGAGCAATAAAAAGTAAAAGAAAATATCACTGTCCTAACTTGAAATATAACATACAACTATTAAATACTGATTCTGTAAAACTATCTCTTGCATAAATATCTCTGTTCTATTTTGGGTACTTCTGGAAGATAAATATGCACTGGATAAGCTAAGACCTGAAGATGGGATCACAGAAGCGATCACAAAGTGATGTCAGAATTTCTTGGATTTAAAATCTATTCTCTGGACTTCATAAAAGCCCAGCTGTGGCCAGACTTCAAAAGTCTTTAAAAAGAAAAGAGTTTTCTGGGCTTTTCAGAGAATATGTAATTTACATTGGTGCAGAAGAGTAAAGAACCACATACCTGAACAAAACATGCTACCTGGATGAGTAAAATGTTTTTGAAACACCAGCACAGAATAACCATGTGATTCCTTAAAATCCTCCCTCCAGGTTGAGATTAATCCATATATGCAGAAACTTATTTCTTGCCTTCTCACAGCATTAGATTTGGGTATCTGTTTAAATACACTGACCATAAATATTTGATAATATTCACATTAAAATGCAAATAAATATATTTTTCATCATCCTACTCCTTTCCATTTTTAGGTATTACTCTTATGGTTTCCTATGTACTTAAAAACTTGAAGGTCCAAAATAACCTGGACGCAGGCAATACCAGACGGGGAGAAAATGATCAATACTGATCTGCTACTCAAAAGCAGCTCATCAGGCTGACGTGGACCTTGTGAAGTTCAGCACAGAAAAACGTCCTGTGTCTTCGATGGAAGAATCCCATACAAGGCGTACAGATGAGGGGGCAGGGCGGAGAAAAAGCAACTTTGCAGGAAAGACTTGAAGGTGCTGGTGGAGAATTTGAACCTGAGTCAGCAGTGTGCCCTCAAAGCAAAAAAAAAAAAGGGCCAACTGCATCCTGGTCTGAATTAGCAAAAATGTAGCCAGAAGCCTAAGGGAAACCATCCTTTCCCTCTGTTCAGCATTTGAGAGAGCACATTACAAGTGCTGTGTCTCGTTTTGTGTCTCCCAGACAGATGGACCACAAGGCATACAAGGAGAGGACAAGAGCAATCTTTGTTCTGTCTGGAAAAGACAGAGAAAGGACGGACCTCACTGCCACCTGGCACTACATAGTGGGAGGATGTAGAGGAGATGGATCCAGATGCTTCCTGGAGAGGCAACACACACCTGTTGGAATGTGGGAAATTCCCACTACATAAAGAAATAAACCTTTTCCCCAATGAAGTTGACCTGATAATTGAACGGGGGGGGGGTTCAGAGAATTAGTGAAACATCTGTCCTTGAAGTTATTCAAAACAAACATACAAAGTTCCGAGCAAACACAGCAAACCGACTACACCCTGCTTTGAGTACAAGTTAGAACCAGAGGTACCAAGGATTCTTTCCCCGTTAAGTGATTCCGTATTTCCAAGTGTCTGGGACCCTCCTGGGGACTGGTACAAATCATTGCACTATTTTTTAATCATCTACTGTAAATGGGTAGATCTTTCCATCCTAAAGGCTTTCCTTCTGGTAATTCACTAGCGTGCAATTCTTGCATTAATAAAGTTTTTGCTCACAGTTAAGTTCCAGCAGTGCTACTAAGCTGGTAAAAAGTAGGTATTAACTGTTTTCTAAACCTGGCTCCTAAAATATAGCAACATTTGTTAATAATAGTCTCCAAAACTTACAGCAGGTGCTCACTTCATTTGTTCTTAACAACGCAGTTATTATTCCTCCGCAATCAAGAACACTTAAAAAGAGCTGTCCTGGATCAGTGCAAGGGTGAAATATAAGAACCTGGGAAAGCTTCCCATGACATCTCTACCAGCCCTCCCAACACAATTCACTACTTGCAGTTCTGGCGTTGGCGTTGTGTTACTGTTTATTGCGATTCCAATTTTTATCTAGATTTAAGCACTGTTGGAGGTTAGAAAAATGAATTGAAGGAAAGAAAAATGGGAAGGGCATGAAAAAGAAAACAACATCTGAAGTGTAAGACTAATGCATAACCCCAAAAAAGAATCAAACCAGTATAAAAGATAATCTCAGCAAGCTGTAAGAAAAAAAATTGTTTACATTGCTATGGTTTGTAATCATTTTGATTTTACATGTGGTTCTGTTACTTCAAACATAGAGCCTCTGGGCAAAGAAAAAGCAGTCCTCAAAGCATCCTTTTCTTCCCTTGTTCTCCCAACAAACTCTTTTGACTACATCAACAAACTCTTTTGACTACATCCTCCACTGAACAAATGTTCTGCAGTGTTCAACAGCATCAAAAAGAAAATGAAAGACAAAGGTGAAATCCTTTCCTTTCATTGCAGTTGAGCTGCAGCTTTGCTTGTGGAAGTTGTCAATTTTCTTCCATCTCTCCGCGCTGTCTGCCTACCGCTGACCTATCACTCCCTCACATCCAAAAGCTGCGTTGCCAGTCCCTGGGGTTTTACAGCACTCCTCACTATCTTGCTCTCTTCTATGAAATATAGAAAGACTAAAAATCCACAATGAGCTCATGTGTAGAAGGGAAACAGTTCAGTGTTGTCTTGATTCTTCTTATATGAAATACTGCTGTTTCTTACCTCAAATAGTTGAAAAAATTGAAAGGAGAAATATTTCTACATATATCAAGTTGTTTCCTAAAGAAATGTCTCATATTGAATGAGAAAATGCTAAATAGTGCAAAACCTTCCAGGTGACAGCTCAAGGGACAAGAAATGGTTACAAACCATCAAGGCTTTGGTTTGGGGCTTTGTTCGTGTTTATTTGGTTGGGGTTTTTTAACTTGCAGTAGAAAAGCAGTATACACCTGGAGAGACTTATGGATGATCTTTACAGGAGAGAAGTCATAAGAAAATTACAGTCTACAATTTTCATACTAATCATGATGTTTAGTGGTCAAAAACTGCACCAAGTGGTGGCACATGGACTGTATTTGAATTAATTTTTGAAATTCATATCAGCAACAATGCACTGACTAGGTCCTGGAAGAATTCTTATACTGCTGGATAATCCAAGTCGAATTTGGAGACTGTTCTGAAAATTAGTTCTGCATTTACAAGGTAATTCCAAGTTAAAAAAGTCTCATAAAAAAAACTACATAATGAGTTTGTTCCATATATCCAATTCATCTGTTCAGCTCAAATCTCCAACACAAAAGTTCTCAGCATCACAAATGCTCTCCCACCAGCAAGGCTGTGTCTTGTACAGCAAATGCATTCCAGGAGAACAAGAAGCTTATTTAAAAAAAAAAAAAAAAAAAAATCTCCTCCCCCAAAATAAAAAGCTAAATTCTTTGCAGTAAATTATTTGGTTCAGCTTGCCTAGCCATACATCTCTGAATACATCACAGAAAATGTAGTTCAGCCAATAACTTATGTCAACCACAGGCTGCTAAGGCAGTACTGTAAGAGGTGAGCTCTCCTGCCAGAGCTGTCTGAAAGGGGGTTTGTCTTCACAGATCAGAGAGTTGCAAGTCAGAAACTGTAGAGGGGGCGTTATCAGTAAAATACTTGGTAGATGGGCTCAAGTCAGAGCACAGGGATGGTTTCTACATTTGTGGCCAAGGAAGCCAAGAATAGCTGAAGAGAACTACTCCAGTGCTTAGAAATGAAGCAGAAAGGCCAAGGGCACAGAGCAGTGGCGTAATTTGTCTGGCATCTTCAGACGAGGATGGCTTATCACCAGCAGCAACTGGCTGGTTGGAGAAAGGCTGGGACTTTCTGCTGGCAAGTGCCTGACTACGCCGCACTGCATATGGCTGCAGGACTGGATGAATTACTTGGCTTTCTGGCAACAGACAGCAAACACCTGTTCCAGGCAATATGCTCAAGGAATGGATTTCAAATCCCCACTTCCTGAATTCTGGTAAAGATCCCAAACACCTTTCAGACCCTGCTGGGACGGAAGAATTCATCCCACGTAACAGATTACTGCTGGCTTTGCCTGGAAGTGAGGGATGGCGGAGGACAACGACAACAATGGGGATGGGACATGGGACCCCAAAGGAAGCCTGGCATGTGTAGCTTCTCGGTTTCACTAGTGATTGCTACTTTACAAAGACCAAAACACAAAATTGTTAGATCTTTTTTCATCTTTTCAATTTCAGCATCATTATATTTACTTGAAAGTAAACTTTTAAGCAGACTCACTTTTAGTAGACAAACATGAAGAAAAAACAGTAACTAGTTTGATCTAGCTGCTTTTCTGAAATTTGGAAGACTAAGAACCAAACTAGAATCAAAGAAAATGGAATGATTTACACAGCTCTGTCTACATGATCTGTGGTCTGCAATCATTCTGCATCCACCTTTTAAGGTTCACATATACACATTTCAAGTATGCTCTGAAGCAGAATTTCACACAACTGCAGACGTGTTGGTAGATGTAAGGGACAAAAGTTATTCTTCTGTTCTATTCCCTACTCTTCCTTTTGGAGAAGATAAGAAACCCATCATCATTATCTAGGGGAATCACTTGTCCGTGGGGATGGATGTGGCAGTTACTTTGTGCAGCAGTATAAGATAAGAAGCTCCGCTGATTCTGCCCATGGATGAATGAAGCATGTCCAAGTGCTGTCACATTAGGTACTGCTTTGGGGAAATTAAACCAAACAATTATTTCATCATCATTTGAATTTGTTTCTCATAGTCATGTTCTAGGGAAGATGAGAATTCAGTTCTCTAGTTTTAATGAGCTAAAGATATCTTGAAAAAAGGCATACTACAATAATACTAGATAATCTTAATGCTGACAGATAGGTATAGAGCAGATGGGATAGAGTGTTCATAAGTAAATTAAGCTTTATTACTTTTTCTTTGTATTTGCTTAAAGCATATTTGTGAATTCATAAAATTAATTCCTCTGGCTAAACGCACTTTTTAATTAGCTAATGTTCAGCGATACAGAGAAATGTCATATCTGTGACAAGACTGGTATCCAATTGCTCGTGTAATTCAGTATCTGCATTGTTGCTAGGGAATATGTTCGCATCTCATCTGTTTTTCACCATTCTAAGATTATTTCTAATACTAATATTAAGGTTACCAAGTACTTCAGATGACAGCAGGTTTATTTGCAGTTTAACTATTTGGAGATAAATCATGCAGTAGTCTGTTACAACTAACCTTAAAACTACAATAAATTATAGAAGGAGGGTGAGATGAATTTTAGAGTGCTCTCTAGAAATTACTCTCATTAAATAGCTACTGTTCTAATGTAAGCACCACCTAATAAGTGGTCAGATTGTACAGTGGAAGCGTTCAAGAACTCCTTAATCTACTGCTATGAGATTTTTACTCAGAATTTTGAGAGATTTTTTTTGTTTCATTCTGCAAAACGGTGGTTTGCTTTGTACTGTTAGCCTGTCTCAGCAACTTCAGAGGAGGGACCTGACGCATGCTCATAACCGAACCTTACTAGACTGAGAATAACCTGCAGTTGTGAAGTGATGAATTGGTTTTGAAAATCTGGCTATGTACTTATCTAGAGGAACATAAGAGAGCTGAGTTCCTCAGAACACTGAGCATTCTGATGGAGTTCCTCTGAAAATTTACACCAAGAAGAACATGCAATGCTAGAATTTTTAGTCTGGGAAGGAAATTGCCATTCAGAAAAGTTCCCCTTAAAGAGCAAGGTCAAAATGAGAACATGTAAAATAAACTGGATTTTTCTTTATAAAGTTTCCTCTAATTCTTATTGTTTCACCTTTTTGCAGAAGCCGCATAGATTGCAAGCAACATTTTGTATTTGAGTAATAGAAACCAAAACCTGCAGAGTAATTTAAGACTGAAGAAGCCTCTGTGGAAGTAAGTAGTTATCTCAAAAGAATTATTTCATGCAAAGGTAATAAATCTATTCAGTAAGCAAATAGAAGAAAAATAAAACAATAAATGAGCCATGAGCACACAAAGCAATAAAAATTTAGCAGAACTGCCATCTAAGGCAGCAAAACAACTAATCACAGTGCATGAGAAAAAAACACTGGCTATTAGGAGAGTTTCAGCTGCTAATGCGTGTAAAGAATATTTAGGCTTACTACGCACAGAGTCATTTTGCTGGCGACGCATGACGAAGATGGAATTCTGAACACTGTATGATGTTTTCAAATGCTGTTTGAGAGTTGATGCTCTATACTTTTATTTTCACAGATTGTCCTGCGTGTAACAAATGTATAAACAATTGAGTATGCAACTTCTACCTACAATTGGCACGAGCGGCATAGTACACACACTGCAACAAGTCACGGAGAGCATGTTAGGAGAAGGAAGTAAATGATGAGCAGCAGTATGTTCTTGCAACAACAACAGAAAGGAAAAAGCAAGTAGTAGTACTAGTGCCATCAGTGGTGAAGTAGCAGTAAATACTGAATTTGTGCCTTGAAGAATGAAGCAGCAGCAATTTCACTCTTGCTGTAAAACCCAGTCATTTTAGGTATGACAGTGCAGGCAGTATGCAAAGTACCGGCAGAAGTATGTGAGGAGGGTAGAATAGGGCTTAAGATAAGCCTTAGTCTTGACTGAATTACATGTTGATCATTAGTGTAAATCAAGCTCCAACTTTTATCATTCTTTAAACGGACCTTTAAAATGTAATCATATATAAAGGTGATTGAGTTTAATGCACTGAGATGATTTAGATTCTTCACCTGCTTTCTGAGAGTTACTACAAACCTACGAGATGCTTGCAACCTGAATGATGGGCTGAAAACCAAGTTAATAATGGCTGTAATAGAAATATGTCTTAGAAATACATTCCATTAGTCTGAGAATGAAAGCTTTTCCTTCTTCCACTTCACAGAAGACTCACTATATGTACTGAGAGGTTTCCTAGTGAAAATAAGATGTATTACGTATTTTTGGCAATAGATCAAGGTCACTGGAAGCAAAACAATAATGTGATGACTACATGACACAAGTGGTTTTCTTGCTGAAATCTGAACAGCAAGATTTTCTATTTTCTGCCAAAAAAAGCCACAACAAGCCTCCTTATTCTACTACATGAAACAGGGCAAGACAGATACCAAACAACTGAATCTGCTTCCAGCATTCACATTTAACAAAACAAATGAATAATTTGATAACATTAGGAAAATGCCAAACCATGAACATTTAAAGGAAAGGACTAAGAGCTGATGAGAGCCTCTAAGTCTCCACCTAAGAAAAACAACCAATAAAATTGAAAGGAGTGTAAATCTGACAGCAAAGCATAACCAAGTAACTCAGAAATGTGACCTGCAAATGAGGCACATATTTCAAGGGTAATTAATCTTTGGAATAAACCACCAAAGGATACCACCACCACCAAAGGATACCACCACCACCACTGTTCCAATACCATGGGTTTTTTGTTTGGTTTTTTTTTCCCTCTTGGTATCTTCAAATCAGAATCAAATGCAGGATGATCTCAGTAATATCAGCATCAACAAAATAAAATACAAGGATACATGCATAACATACAATGGCCTGTGACGTACAGGAGGCTAAATTAGATTATCTCATGATGCTACTGTGCTTCAAACTGTGAAACTTCACTCTAAAACAGGAGAAAAGTATTTCTCTGGTCTCATCAATGTTCACATGATACACTATTTCACTTAGCAGAACTCAGCTATTTGAATTTTGCACGACACTGTCCCGTGACATATACACAGCTTCACAGTCAATGGCAACGTAACGAAAGCACCAAGATCACATTCAAGGCAGAGCTGTTCTGATCCCAGAGCTCTCGTTTTCATGTGAACTAGAACCAGGAAGCAAATACACATTATTGATAGATTTGTTCTCCAAAATAAGTATTGTGCCACCTAAAAAACATGTCAATGCTTAATATTGACTGCCTCTATTCTACTGCATGTTATGTAAGAACATCTTGCAGCTAAATTAAGCAACTGTCAAACGTTTAAATGCTTTAAAAATCCATTTGATTTTAAATTTGTTTTGTATCTCAAGGCAGCTCCTTTGCTTTCTTTGCTTTGGGCGGTGGGTTGGGGATTTTTAGTGGCGGTAGTTTAAGATTTCCTTCTGTCTGGTTTTGCAAAACTGTGTGTTAAAAATGCTCTATTGTTGCCATTGATGAAGTATCCTCTCTATTTCATTAAAAATTAAATAAAGACCCGAGGGGTTGAAGGAAAATGGATTTTTCATTTTTCTCCCTTTTGCTCTTGAGAATGATTTATGAAGTACAAGTGCATTCATAAACTAGATACTATACCCTGGAGAAAATAAACGAGATATTATTCAATTGTTAGTGGTTCATATTATAAATGGCCACCACCAATTTTACATGGTTTGCTGAAATCATTTTTAACCACGTAACTCTCAAACCACGAAAAATGCCCCATTTATCATCTAGATCAAAACTTAAACTCACATGTCTCTCTTCCATAACTAAACCCCAAATTATATTGTCATATTTTATTTCGTTCATCGGAAGTTATGAACGTATCGACACAGCACGTTGTTCCACAAGCTGGTCGTTTGCTCAGCTGTCAGATTTAAGCAGCAGACATCAACGTGAAGTGTTAGGTAAGACTCACTACAGGATTTCAGCCTTTGCACAGTCTGGACCTCAGCATCAGTACTGATCCACGGCTTTCAAATCCCACCTGCATTCAGGTGGAACTCAGGTACGTGTTACCTGAGTGGAACAGTGGGGCACCAAAGAGTATTGTGTGAGTGCTCTCCATCATCAAGCTCCAACATGGATGTGTGAGAGCCAGCGGGGCTCTCATAGCTGTCAGGGCTCCCTCCCTCATGGGCTGGGATGTACGCAACGCTACACCCAAGCAGGAGTTTGGATGCTCTGTATCAAGAGCGAGCCTTCTAAAACTGGCTGTGCTTCTTTCTCAGTTACAGGCACTTTGCCAGCTCTCCTCCAGAAATCTGTAACACCCACATTCTTTTGAATGACCCATGAAGCATTTAAATCGCAAATGTGAAGGAAAGGATAAAGATGGATCCTTAGACTTGCCTAAACTGCATTTGTCAGCAAAATCAACCCTGGCAGAATGGCACTCTGGCTCTAAGGGAGGGACCAGGACTAACCTACCTGATGCAAAGGTACACATGAGCTGGGGCAAAATGAACCTGCACCCTTAAAATATTCTCCAGTTCTTTGAAACACTTGAAAAAAAAGACCAGTTCTCCCTCAAAATCCTTCTCACTGTATAATTTCAGAGATGATTTGCATATTAGTTAATATTTATAAGCCATCCCCAAAAGAAGCTAATGGATACTGCCACTTCATAACCATGGCAATTTAAACAGAAACTGAATAGGGCTTTTGTTGTCACTGTTGTCAAACGTGCAGCCAAGTTAACAAAAATTCCTTTTTTTTTTTTTTTATTTTTTTAATGGATCTCAGTTTAATAAACAGGTGAAAATATAGTTTTAACGATTTCAGAAAAATGGTTTAAAACTTAATGAGAGCCTGTACTATCTTCCAGTGCTTGACTTCTCCTGTCTTGCCATTACAGCTAATACTACTGACAGATAGCAGCTACACATGTATTTAAAGTTCAATAAATAGCCACTGGCAGTAGCATTGCAAAGAACTGAATGTAAACACAACCTCTGCAGCTCTTCTTTTTCACTCCTTCCTAGATGCAGAGCTACAGCTACTGCAGCAAAGCTTTCAAACAGTTCACGTTTATTGCAGCTATGTTGGAGAACAAAACTACCCTACACTAGCCTTATGTAAGAGCATCACTGAAGTTTAATTAATGATGAGGCAAAGAGTGCGTTCAGCACTCAATTTTTAGGAGATGAAGTGATCCAAGTCCCCTCCTGTAATCATTTGCTAGCTCCAGCAGCACGTGCAAGGAGCGCAGAAGGGAGAATTTATGAGATTCAAGAAAGCTGCCAACCTCAGCTTAGAGGTACTCCCAGCTTCGTAACCCCGGGGTTTCACTGAGCTAAAGGAAGATGACACCTCTTAGTAACTGTTGTTCAGTCTTCTTGTTCTGTAAACTCTGAAAGCTGTGGCACATGTGAAAAGTGGACATTTACTTAACGTAAAGGTCTAGGGATACCTGCTTTGTCACCCCGGGAGGCAGTTCAAATGCAATACAATTAGCTGTCTCGAGAAGTCATGTTCCAGACGGGAACAGAAATACCAGCAAGAGCCTCTCTTCTCCTATTAACAAGACAAGTCCACCGAGAACCAATCAACCCTGCCACTGCAGAGCCTGGGAGAGGATTGTTCTGCACTAATAGACTGGAAGAAAGTAAATAATGACTTTTTAGTATTCTGAAAGCTCTCTCTAAATCACAGAAGGCTCTAATAGCATAGTTACACATTTAAAAGTAATATTCACATTTCAGTAACATGAAATGCTGGGAATGATTCATAGAGTAGGTTTCGAAGCCATCCCATGCCCCACCACATCACAAAACAGCAAGAAGCTCTTACAGAAAATGCTTTTTGCTTTACAAACATGACAGCTTTTGTTTAGTGCCTCACCAGTTGGCCTTTTAACAATTACTGAAGTAGCATTTTTAAACTGAGCACTAAATTCAACTAAGTATTTTAAGAAGGGCAATGAATTTGGGAAGGATGCAAATCACACATCATGTGCGCTTGTATTTCTTCCTCAGCAGAAGCCTGGAAGAACCCTAGGGGAAATGGAAGTAGGTGTCTGCACGTGGATGAAGCAAGGATGCACCTCTGCAGTGGCTGTCTTGTTTAGACCTCAAGAGCATCGAACCTGAGTGCTGGTTTGTCACAGCTCATTCTGCTGAACTTCTGTGGCATGCCAGCCAGAGAAAAAAGGCACACACATTTTACAAGAAAGAAAGAAAACATATTCAAGTTCCAGGAATGCGTGCGAAGTGTTGTGCAGATGACAACACAGAGTAACCTTGTTTTATTTGTAAGCAGAAATCTGGTAGGGTTCCAGGAATTAAAACTGGGCCCAAGAACACATTTCCAGTAGGACAGAGGATTGTTTTGAACAGGGTAAACAAGACAAAAAGACTAAGGCTGCTGCACTACAAGAAAAGGACAAAGCAATACTTTAGAAGTAGCTACAAACTTCTGTGACCAAGTGCAGTGGATTCTTAAAGCAACCGAGAAGTGTGTGCAGGTGGGATGGCTGCACACAGACACTAAGGTACAACACTGGCTGGTTTCAAAAGTAGTATTTTTTGTGGACATTGTTTGTAAATACTTCAGAACAACAGCTGTACGTACTCCACTGTCCACACAGAACATCTAATAACCATACCATGCGTGAGTGCTGCTTCATGTGTTTTTTCTCCAAGTGAGATCACGTTGTTCTCACATCAGAAATCTTGTCTAGAGTTGATTTTCTAAAGTAAGCACAAAGATGGGCAATTCATCATACCCCATGAAACAATGATGCTTATCAAGACTAGCATATTTGGACTAACTGCAACAATGCTTTCCTTTGGAAAAGACTCAATTATTCTAAACAGACTGCGTTCTTTTCCTTCAGCCTACACTTGACATCTCCCCCCAGTTTAATTTTTCCAGCAGCTCTCCACAGAGCTACTTTTTTCTTTTGCAGGGCAGCATCTTTGACAAGCATTTCTGAGATGGCACAGGAGAGATCTTCAGGTATGATACTGTAGTTTAATCTTTTTTTTTTTTTTTTTTTTAGCTGACTAGCAAAATAGGACACTTGCATAATAAAACAACTACTTTGCAATTACAGAAAGGCTTCATCATCAATGAAAAAAAACTTCTCAGGAAAGAGCTAGTTGCTTCAGTGAATAACAACAGCAATGCAGCAACAAAAATGGGAAGAGGGTCTGGCCCTTAAATCATCTAATAATTTATGGTACCTACAGCTATGAGCTACAGCTGCTTTTTTAATCCTGTCCACCCCAACTTGCCTATGCTTACTCTAAATAAAAGTGTATTAATGTCAGATTATTTCACCAAATCGTTAGACTAACACCGAGTTGAAAAAAGTAACAATGAAAATGCAATGATCTGGAAAAGACAGCTTTCCTGAGATTTTCACAGTCACAGGATGACATTCCAACAGGGAGACAGAGAGCACAGTTACTGCACAGCCACAGCCCGTACACTCCTTCCTGCATCCTCCTCTCCTCCCATCAGACTCACACTACATTTCATTGGCATTAGACTGGTACTCCTTAAAAGCTGGTTTTCAGACTGGCTTCTGCTGGCAGTTAAACCACTACACTGTTCAGATTTATATAAGCCAAACTAGACAAAAATGAAAACAAAACAAGTACAAGAAAACCAATGAATGCCATTAGTTGTGTAACCCAAAATATAACTGCACAATGGCTATTAAAATATTCCACACCTCTTGTGTAAGAAACAGCATCTAATACATCACCGCCTGCTTCAGATATGCAGGAAGCCAACAAAGCTGCAAAGGATGTGGTGCAATTACTCAATAACTTCATGAACTTCTTTAGAAACTATACAGAGATAAATTATACAATGCACAATACCATATATCTCAAAATTGGCTCTATTTTTCTCATGATGTTATTAAGAGTTTTAAATACGGTTAAAAACAAAATAAGGATAACTCTCTTGGAATAAGCAGGGATTTGATGCCTAGGCCTTTTGTGTCATCCAGCTGAATATGTAGCATAACAAACAGGGCCAACAGGAAAGGGTTGGCTGCATCTGCTGACATCCATTGCTCTTCTCCTCAAATCAAGGAAATCCCCACAGGAGGAAAAGTTTGATCTTCAGTAAGAATGTCTTCATTAAAAACCAGATGAGTCAGGAGCTACTGGAGCATTTGTAGCCATTCCTGCCCGGTTAGTGTAGTATCTAACCCACATTAGTACCCTTCTAATTAGTTCAGCTTTGTAGCTCATCTGCAAAGTTTTGTTCCTGAGGTTCCCTCAGAACCTAATTAGGGCTGTCATCCCTCTGCTAATCACCCACTAACAAGGCGGTTACTCAGGGCAGGTGCTGGGATCTCTGCTGTGGATGGTGCAGGATTCACTCAAGCTTTCCAAGCTGAGATGAGAGGAGGGCTGCCCCGCAGCTAGCAGGCCAGTCTCCAGAGGGACAAAGTGATTTTGTGAGCATTCCAAGGCTGGGTATCACAGCCGCTTCCTAAATGGTAGTTACACAGCATAATGATCCATGCTGTGCCAAAATGAAATGTATACTCAAATACTTCATTTGATCTTCTTTCTTCTCTAAAAATAGTATAAAAATAGTAGCTATGGGATCCAACGAGCCAGTATGCCCTAACAGAGTAGCCTCAGACTATTACAAAATGATACTGTACAAGTATCAAGAATTATCACAGCACTAAATCATCACATTCAAACCATCACAACAGCACTAGTTGTTACCTTCTAAGAAACAGCTTCAAATCATTGTGTGTGGATGAAGCGGTGAGTGTTCAGTGTTGTTTTGGGGAGAAGAGAACCCTCAGCAGCAGCATAGCGCGTCCTGCATATGGCAGCTCCAGCTGCTCTCTTCACACCTCGATCGCAACACGAAAGCAATGAGGTAGAAGTGCAGTGACAGCAGGGCACACAGTGCCTGCCACCCTCGGGAAGAGGGCTGGTGCCTTGGCAGGGGCTGTTCGTTTGGAAATTAGCTGTCACACCGTGAGGAAGCTAAGGGAAGATACCACTGTTAATGTGATGTGCCCCAAAACGCTGCCCAATGGAGCGCTCCTGACACAACATCCAGTAAAAGGGCACAAATTCCTCTTAATTATATTGGGTCTCAGGGCTCAGTCAGACCCTAAACCTCTGTATCAGCAGATAGGTGTTAGAAGACATTAGGATGTGTTTCCCATGTTTTCAAGACGGATGCACACATCCAGAACAAAAGCATCTGAATGACTTGAGAATACAATCATTTTATTAATACTCTTCTGTTTGCAGCAAGTATTTTGAAGTATTTGTCACTTCTAGTTTTAAAGCACAGGACACAAAATTCAGTGACCAAGGAGACCCACAATGTATTTTCTTCAGTACTATGGTAAATGTACATGAGCCTGAAAGCCATACAGTCGATCTCTTTCACAATACCTTATTATCCAACAAGTTCAGATCAAGATTCAATAACGGAGGACATGAATGCGTAAGGAGGATTAGAGATGGCTCTGAGGAACACTCCAAAGGGCAGGAGCAGAAAATGGTAAAAAACCAGCCAGTACAGGAACGTGGAATAGTATGGGAAAAGAGTCAAAGAGAAAAGGTGAAAATATAATTGGGGAAAACATGCAAAGGGTAAGCAAGGTAGACTAAATGAGATAAAAACAAATTATATCAGGACTTTGGAAGATGCATAGACTGCTGGGATTGGATGTTGGATGCAGTAAAATTCAGGGATGGTGCAGAATTGCTTCAAGAGGAAAAACTAATAACAGTTGGAGTTGGGGGAATGGAAGATTTCTCGTTAGATCTCTACAAAACAATTACCAAGGAAGGTGAAGGATAGGAGAAGAATAAAGAAAAGACAGAATTTAACTGTATTATAGAATGAAAACTGTAAGACTCAGGTAAAAATGGATAGGAAAAAGAAAAAGGGGTAATAGGTGAAGTCTGGAGAGGAAAAGTGCGGCCACCTGTGCAAGTCAAGAAACAGGCAATTGAAAAATTCAGAGACTTCATGAGGAGAAGCCCAAGTCTGAAAACAGAGCTGTGTGGCCACATATTTACTTCCTTTTCATTGCTTTTATTCTTTGTTTTGTCTCGGTTTTAAAGTAGCCTGTCTGAATGGTCTGCAAGTGGTAGAGAATAAGCATTACTTGCATGAAATGACTGATTCATTTTTAGAGTATTTCTCAGATTTTTTTTTTCCATTATCTAAAGATAACCTTCTCTAAATATCTTTAAAGATCTCTAAAGAATTATTTTCTTGCATTAAAAAAATATCATCAATAAGTGACTATATATAACATCTCCTGTGTCTATTTTTCCAGGCAGAAGCTGGACCTTTTCTGCACAGAAACAACACGACGTCAATAAAGGCTTTATCTACACACAGCCTTCCCTCTCCCTCCTCTGTTGCATTCGTGAGAGTGAGAATTTTTGTGCTGTACTCTGCAAATACACACGGTTTTGTACAAAATTGATACTTTAGCCTTTTCAGCATTCTCTTTAGGATACACAAGACTAGTGTCTCTGCAGATACATTATTAAATGATTGATTCTGCAAGAGCATTCCTCTGTACTTTGAAACATTTTAATGATACAAAAAGAAATTGAGTTTGGAACTTTCCATCCTTTTTCTCTCTTTTTGCTCTGAGGGGAACATGCAATTCTTTTTTTTTCTCTCAAAAGGGGGGGGGAAGCAATCACACTTGAACCATTAGTGTTCTCACTGAAATTGCAAAGCATCATACTAAATGTACCAGCATCCCTTTGACAGACACATAAGAGCACCTACTCACTAGTGTAATGGAAAAAGTTAGTGATTATATATACTGAAGTGATTGAGCCAACAACGACTCTAATGGAGGGAAAAAACCTTGATTAATAACAAGTGCCACTAAAAGTACAGATTGTTTTATAAGGAATGAATCACAAAGAAAGTAGCGATACAGTATGTCCTTGTCCCTTGGCTGAGAACTGGTAAAAGAAAGCATAAAAAGACAAATGCCTGAAGATCTCTAACATAGAAAGATTTTAAACTAAATTTCACCCCCGTCCCCTCCATTTGGCAGTGTGCAGATGTATCGGGATAGGTAGCACATGGTGATTATGTCCTGTGAAACTAAGGAGGATGCAGGATGATTTACCACAAAGCACTGCTTTTGTACATCAGGTTAGCATTTCGTTTCTATAAATTAAATGCTGTGTATTTACTCCTAAATACTGAAATGGACATACAAGTATCTGTGAAGAATGTCGATCCAGTTAACACACAGGGCTGGAAAACCTTTTCATCATTAAAGAAGGCAAAGCTTCAAGATAGGGATACAAGGCATGTTTTAGTCTAATGCCAAACATCTGCATGCAAGCAACGTTCCGTAGCCAAGAGAACAAATCAATGTCTAAATTTACCATGATTCCATAATAATCTTTCTACTTTTACTTAGACAAACGTCATTATTTTTCTCAAAGAGAAAATGTATTGGCTTTAAAAACAATCATAAACCACAGAGATCTCTCAGCAGTACTGGTAATCCCATGATCCTTCTAGAAGTGGTGTGCCAGGTAAAGTTTTACAACTGTCCCCAACAGGAAATCCCATACAACTGATCAAACTCTATACAGCCATCAGCAGAAGACTGTTAGGGATCCTGCTGTAAATCAACCTGCTTGTTATTTATAGCAAATAGTAGCAAACAAAACCCAAGAAATATCTTCATTCCAAAAAAAGGAAAAAGGCCAAAAGGAAACCCTTAGATATTTTCTCTCTGCTTCCATTTCTTACCTCAAAAATATTTTTGAGGTGAGATCTTAATCAGAAACGATCGTTTTGGAGAAAATATTGTTTTATGAAGTACATAGAACAGCCTGGTAAAATATATATTTTAGAAGTCACCAGATCTCATTCCAAAATTGTTTTGCTATTTTACCATAAAATGTTTGACAGACATTCTATAGCCAGATTTCACAACTACCCACAGGAGACTGAAACAGCACAAACCCCTAAGTCCCCACACTTGTGTGAATGCAGGGATTAATACGTCTCCTTCCTCGCCCAGCTCCAAGGAGAACCAGGACCTGCAGCCACCACCAACAGCTGTACCCCCAGTTTCCATTGGTCTGGGTCTTTAATATAGGGTCTGAAGAGTGGCTTTAGAGATGCAACAGAAAGCCCATGAGTGTCCAGCAGTTTCAAACTGACAACGCCAAACATCAGAACGCAAATCTCAGCCATACATTCTTGTGCACTTATCCACGATGGCACCAACATAAACACTGCTGAGATACAGCTCTTGGTCCATCTCCCATTTGTCTTTGAGCACTTTTTGGTGCATTCAGTGCACTGCATCTCTCGCTTCAAAATATATTCACAACAGATATTTCCCAACTAGTATCTCCAAGAAGTTATGGAGCAGACGAGCTGCACACACACAGTAGAAACTGTGATAGCCACCAGTAACTGGCATTGCCATCATTGAGCAGACTATAATGGAAAATCACCTATGCTGCTACAGTGTGCAGTTCTGGATATAGACTTAACCTATTCCACTGCTTCTATTTTTACCATTTTTTTTTCTTATTAGAGTGCTTAAATGAAATCACCATAGCTGGAATGACTTATTTGGTGGATATTTGTTTCTGATCTTCTCGGGGGAACGAACAGCTCTGCTTTCTTAAAAACTACAATCCTAGCCTCTTTAGCAATAGCACTAACCAGATATGGGCTTTTTTCCTGAAAACTTCAAGATGTGTTGCTCTACAACAAACTGTTTCAGACAGAATGTCAGAGTATTGCAGCTTGAAAAACCTATTTGGTGAAAACAAGAAAAAATCTGAATGCAGATAAATAAATCATTAGGACCACCCTGCTAATAGTTACAGTTAGAAAGTCACCATTTGCAAACCAATACCTATGCAGTACTTGTAGGGACAATGCTAATTTATATATTAATAAAAGAAACAGATGAAGTTAAACACAGAATATGAAATAATTTGGTAAACAGACTGCAAATGGTGCTTTTCTGATGTGATAGGCTTTGTGTCTGCAGAGCGCTTGAACGGTCTGGCTCTGAATCAGCAGAACACTTAAGTAAGCATCTTAATAGGACAATTATACCAGTAAGTATAAAAGTCATTCCATTGATTTTAGTGGTGTGACTCAAATCTGAGTGTACATAGACTTTTTTTCTGCATAGTGACCTTTAGTGTCCATCTAAATAGGAATGTATGCTTACTTCTACATTTGTAGTTATTTCTGACTTCAAACCAAAGCTTTACATCCCACAGATATACCCATATATCATTTTGAGAACAAGGTAATAGGCTTCCTTTCACTGTTGTTTAAAACTGAGCTTCTTGCTGCTGCAAGAAAAGAGACCAATAGACTCAACAAAATAGAAATAGGAATTGGTCAAAATCCATACTGATAATACTGTATTATTAATAAATTACCTGCTGTGAACTTTCCATGAATTATTAAAGCAAATAAATGCTATTTTAAAGTGTTATAGATACTAGATAATTTATAAACATGGGATCATTGAGTTATAATTCAATCTCTTCCCCTGATCTCCATCTGTATTTCCATTTCCAAACGGCTTTTAAAACGTCTGTGCAGTATTATTTGGTATAGCTGTGCATATATGAACCTGAATGCCACTTCAAGGCAGTGCTGCCAAGCTCACTAGAGACCTGATGCACCACAGGTACCACAGAAGGAGAGCTGCTTATCCAGGATCTGCTCTTCACTGGGAAGCGGTTCTTTGCACCACACTTTCTATCAGGAGATGCACACATACCCTATCACACCAACACTTGGAGTTATTCTTGTCCCTCACTCCTGGGCAGTGAAAGTGTAATTGCATTTTAAAGAGACGGGGAGCGAAAAAGGCAGGCAGAATGTGAAGGTGTAGATCAAGTACGCTTACTGGGAAGCAAGCTCTCGTCTAGAAGGTCGCTTCTGCTAACAATTGATGGCTCCCAGGTCTTCTGTCATCAGATTTCTGGGACAGAATTTCAAAGTGCTCTGAGTGAGAAACAATTGTAGACATACCCTGGGATGGCACAGCACTGAGCAAGGGGACGGCTGAGTGGCCAGCCTGCTGATGTCCAGGTACTGCTGCTCTGGTACATGGCATGGAGATGGGTTGTAAATCCTCCATTCCTACTCACACAGCCATCCTGCACATATGCAGAGACTCCTGGACAAACATTGTGCAGAAACTGCCAATGTTATACATCCCACTGATGAAAACTATGAGCTGGGTGACTGTAGTGGGTCTGTATCTGTGCAGCTGAAAGAAAGAGTCTTCCTGACACTGGGAATGCAAGATAACAGATTTCTCCAGTGGGATTTCTGAAAGATTCAGGCAGAGCTATCTCCTGACAAAGCTAGATTTCTCCACATTGCTGGCCCTAAACTTCTTGACACTGTAAGGAACAAGCCACCCTGCTAAACCAGTTTTGATATATCCAGTATTACTACCTTGTTACGTTTTTTATGTTGACAATAAAAATCTCTTTAAATGAAGTCGAAAACACAGGGACAAGCTCTCTGTCCATGGGAATGATCTATTTTTATTCCAGCAAATGCAATTTCTCTCTTCTGCCCGCTGTGTTTCAGACACAAATTCAAATAAACATGAAGTAATTAAATCAAGAGCTTACACATGCTGTTTGGGTTTGGTTTCATATAGGTTTCTTTCCATACTTGACACCTTTTTATGTTTTTTTTTTTCCAGCTGAATTTAAGGCATACCACAAAAGGCGGTGCCACCAAGACAGTGCTGTTACCACTATGCATGCTTTTCCACCTGCTGAAGTCCTGACCCTCAGCACCCATTGTTTTATGTACTGAACTAGTTGGGTTAAAAAAAAAA
>JANVCC010000073.1:4708101-5115058 GCA_025345505.1 Todiramphus chloris collaris | reverse complement strand
CTTCTTCCCTCTGTTCCCAGAGAAATTAATTGGAGATTTTCTTTGATATTGATTGTTTTGTAGGTTTAAGAATTAGGAGAATGTCTATCAGAGATTAGGATAAATTCAGTCTGTTTACACAGAGTTTTATCTAAATCTCTAGAGGCAGAACTTTAGCGTACTAAAGCTACATAACAATCAGTATCCAAGCAAATCTCCAAATAATTTCTCTGGGAACAGAGGGAAGAAGAGTTGCAGTAGAGGTTGCTACAACCAACGAGAGGAGCTCAGAATATTAATTTTGATTTTTTTTTCTTATGTGTTAACAAAATGACATTATCAATAAAAGGTCCTGTTATGTGTAGTCTTGGGTGAAGCTGACCTTGGAAAGTAGTGTTTTAGTGATTACATGCTAGTGAGGAACAGAGTGAATGTGATGCTGCTCTGTCCCATTGCCCCAGCTCTAGAATGCAGCGAGGCTCAGACACGTGCACAAACATGACTGACAATTCAAGCAAAAGATCTTGAAACGATCATCTTGCCGCAAACCCGTGGTGGGATTGCACCATGATAAGAGGCAACTTTGAGCCCTTGTGCCTAAAATGATTTGAGTCCCTCTAGCATCTTGATATTTCTAGCCTTGCTGCTCACTGACAGCCTAGGAAGGGCTCTGCCGTGCTGATTTCCTTCTAAGCGAGGCAGCAAAGCGTTCAAGCCCAACGGTGTTCAAACGGGCTGGGAACAGCTGACTGATGTCACAGGCCTCCCTTGTGCTGGAAGCATCAACAGTCAACAAGTAAAAAGAACAGGATACAATCCCTGTTGTGGAATTCCATGTCAGGGAGAAGATATATACTTAATCATTTATTGCCTTTTTGGTGCTACCAAAACACATCAGAGAACGAGCTCACACAATCCTTCTAAAGCTAGTAAAAGCACATGCTACTATATTTACAGATATAGTATATAGTGATCAGCTTTATTTACTCCAAAATATTTTTTAACTGTAAAAGTATGGCCTACAGGCACAAACCCAAAAATATATTAATACTGTAAGTATCTCTGGTCTTTAGTCAGCATTGATCTTTTGAATTATTCATTTTATCTTTCCTGTTACTGATTCATTGGTTTATGGACGGTGTTGGAAGAAGTAAGAAACATCTCCACCACATACGTGTTTTTGCTAGACTAAACTCAGATAGATGATTAAGCTAAATTAATACATCAGTGATTTGTAAAATGAGTCTGTAAAGATTGTAAAATAATTTGAATAGCCTAAGAATACATTTATCTTAAAGGACAGATCTCTGGAATATTAAAAGAAACTGTCTCCATGGTGAATTGCTGAGAAATTGCATTGCTGGAATTCTCTATCAACTTTTTTTTTTTTAATTTTATTTTATGTACATAATTAAATGACTGATGACATTTCACTGCTTGATAGTTCAAGTTATCTCTAAGACATGCTTTAATTCTATATTTAAAACCAGTGTTTCAGTATTACAAGTAGAACCAAGGAGTACATGAGATCATGATTCAAATGGTAGGGTACATGTGCATGTGATTTATGTCACCTTTGCATCAAGCATTTTTACTGACATCAAAAAGTGACTTAGTTGCACAAAAGAATAAAGAATAAAGTGCATTGCCTACTTTGCTATCTGTTTAACTTATACTGACTCTCAACATATATTGGAATCACTACAAAATATATTGCTAATGCATTTTTAGCCTGTGAAAGATGGAATGAGGTTCCAGTAAGACAAGTTAATGAGACACAAGCATGATAATTTGCCAGGCACTTTCTGACTATGGTTTATTCAGTAGCTCCTACCCTACATTAAGCCATCTAGGCTTGCAGTAAATATAGAATAAAAGTTTTACATTCATATACAGAACACATTGTAAAATTAAAATCGTAAAGTTGTACAATTAAGGTAGAGGGAGGAGGAAGAAAAAGGAAAAAAAAAAGAAGTCTGTTAAACAGAGCTAAGGCTTTGGTAGTTGGTGTTCAAATAGACAGTTATTCCTCCTTAGCCATCATTCACAGTTGTTGGGTCTAGCATTTCAACAGTGTAAAATGGATTGAATGTTAGACACAATCATTCTAAGAAAGCCTCTCTACCTAGGCAAGGTGAATATTGTTGTTAGAAAGCTGATTTTATTCTCAGGGGATTCATTGAAACTATTTTTCCTCTCCAGTTAGTGTCTTTGTTTCCATTTCATTCTTCAGATCTTTCAAAATTTGGATCAAGTTAATAAAAAACTCCAGATGGACAAGAGCCCAGATGGAAGAATTAAAGCTTAGCCTCAAAAAGCGGAGAAGCTGTGAGCATTTGTTGAAACAGAACTTTATGGACATCCAAAGGGGTCCACAAAAATGGAGCCCAGTAAAGGAATGGCCAGTTTCCACTGTCATAGCATAGCTATTTCCCATCTTTATCTCCATTTATAGGTTTCTAGGACTGACTGCTCTCAGAGATCCAGCTTCAGGAGCTTACTGTAATGCCTCAGTAACATTTGTAAATAGCTTTCATGAAAGTGAAGTGAAAAGGACATTATTGTTGCAAAGTATCTTTCATTGATTGCCTGGAGATTCCCAGTAGTCAGTCTCCTATTTCAGTATGGCAATATTAATAGAGAGTATCTGATACAAGAACCAGTAGCAATGAATGTTTCAGATCCTCAAAGCAAACCATCCACTGCATGGAGGAGAAGCCTCGAGCATTTTAAACGGTACTATATCTAAAATAAAATCTACAAAGCACGCTGCATCTTTTATAGCTTGTAAATCCAAATACATCTTGAAAATATGAATACCCCAAAGATGCATTATACAAATTATCCAGGAAACCACATTTCATCTTGAAGGCCTGTAATCCTATCAAGACTTGGCAATGGCTAGGAGCCATGTGTTGACATATATTGCATCTGCTTAAGGACTTCACCGCAGAACCCTTCCCTGATTGCACAAGCTAACAGGAACTTATAAAACAGCAACATAAGACATGGTTTATGAGAGTGATGTCTAATCACATACCTAGTACACTTAATAACACAGATAAATCAAATTCTTTCATCCATAGCATACGGTTTGTTACTGTTCAATAAGAACAATAAGCTGTCCCATAAGCAAAACAGATGTTTTCCTACATTTACAGTTGAAACTGCAAATGTAATAAACCATAAAGCACAATGCCTGCCAACTGCAGGCATGATAATGCTTTTGGGTTTTAAACACAAAAGCTATAACCTGAAAGTAAATGTTCCTACTGCTGCAAAACTGAGCCCCTGGTTTTGATACCAAATAGCAGCATCTTACAAAGAAACAGGGTATGTGTATCACGAGGAAGAGGGAGATGTGTGCAGAAGGACAAAGACACGCTGATTTCCCAAGCAGAACCCTGGGACAATTCCCAGCATTCACAAATGTTCTGTGTGGATCGTCCCGTGTTTAGAAGGTGCAGGTTCTAACAATCACCTCCCCAAATCTGGCACATTAATTACATCTCTTCTTGTTGTAGAATCTTTTAAAGAAGCTTACAAAGTGGCCCTCCCTTAGGGCATTTTAAAAATCCTTTTTTTTTTTTCCCCTGCAAAACCATGTATTTATACTAGAACATCAGGAACAAAATTTGCTTTCAAAACTCTATCTGCTGATGTCAGTCATTGGGCTAAAATTGCCCCGACGCCAGCTAACAGGTTAAATGATATTTGGGGATACAGACACAGACATCTCACTCATATTTATACACTACTGTAATCATACAAGCCTTGTTTTCATTCGAAACAACAAAACTTTGACCATTTTCAGTATCAGTAGGGGTCCCAATTAAACTGCATACACAGTTAGCAAATTACTCATTTAAGGCACCAATTCAGTGTAAGATTATTTTTTTTATGTCATCCACTCTCATCAGGATAAGGTAATTATGCTTAAAAGAAGCTAATAATTTCTAGGATTATCTGTTTTAAAGTTGTTAATGTACCTCACTAACAGGATTCTGAAGAAGCGGGAAGGTTTTGAAGGTGGAAAAGTTAATTTTTTTAAATGAGAAAATATCAGAGAATCTTTAAGGCATTAAATTTGAGATATCTATCTATTGCAAGAAGAGCTTTGAAATGCAATTATAAGGCACTGAAAGAAAGTTGAAGAACTACAGAAATATCAAGCATGCTTTTTTCAAATCCTATTACGAGTAGTTAATTTAAAGTTTAATTAAATTTTTCTGAAGATGGACCCTGTTGGTTACTAATTCTATGTAAGCACCTCATTTTGCTTCCATTCACAATGCTAGGAAGTAAATTTTATTAAATTATACAAACGTTTTTTGTTTCATCATCTTTTCCTGTCCCAGAGACCAACACAATGAGATCTGTACTGTAGCTGCTCAACAAATGGATTATTCAGTCAAGCTCTGTAAGACCAAACGTCAGTCAAAATGGTTTCCTGCAAATGCCCCCAGCTTTTAGCAGAAATGATGCCCTAGATGGGCAATACAGAAGACAATGATGCTGTAAGACACAGTTACAGTAAGACTATATTCAAAACCCATGAAGTTATTTGGCAAGCCTCAGGGATTTACAAGGCATATCCAACATTCTACATTTGCAAGGGTAAATTCTGATAGCAATTGTAGAAAACATTTCCGGAAAGCTTTTAACAGTCAGTTATGTATATTAGTAGGTCTAGATCTGGAGGTACAACTCTCCCTCAGCTTTAAAAACAGCCTTATTAAAGCTGGTTTTACCTACTGCTGACAACTGCCACCAGTTATTTTCTGTATGGTCCATGGCTATCCATGGTCCGATGGTGCCACATTCAACATTTCTTCACAGCTACTTAAGGACCCCTTTTATACAGCTAGAAAAGCAAAATTATAACTAGCATTCTTGAGAGAGACTCTAGGCACGATCACAGTCCCAAACATGATATTTCACGTCAAAAAGGTGAAAAGCCAAGAAGCTTTCTACCTGTAGGTTTGCTTATAGGGCGGTTGAGGTGAAAGGATATTCAGGAGCCTCTGAGCCTGGTCTGCACTAGCTAATATTTGTTTGAACCCGACCCTTGGCAGAAATCTGAGAATGCAGAAAAAAGATGAGTAAACAGGAAAAGAAAGAACTGAGATCCCAGTATTCCCTCCTGGGGAACAGCAGCAGTGACCACAGAGGTGGCCACTACAGGATATACTTTTCCAATTCAAAAAAGGCTCAACTTTTTCAGACCGTATCTACCTTACATCCTTATCCCATCAAAGCTAAATCATTGTACTACTGTTCTCTGTCACCTCTAGTTATGCCTACCTTGTTGTATATCCCTGCAATCCTAAGTGACATAGTCAAAGTCAGTTCCAGGTATTTTAGAAAGATCCCTTGTTATCAACAACAAAGGGCAGCGTAGCTCTAAGTGCTGAAACAGGTTAAGTCTCTTAACACAGTACCCAATTTTGCATTATGCTTATGTGGAAAACATAAATCCAGACTGCCCCAAACATGAATTTTAAATAATGTCAGAAGCATTAATTACACTCCAAAGTTCAGCATCAAGATATCAAACACTCTTCCAGAGGACTCCATAGTAGCAAGAGGTGCGTTTAGCAATTCCAGAGCTCCCACTCCTATCAGTCACTTGTATCCTGGGGCTACATCAATGGTAAATCTCAAACACAAACATCCAAACCCTTGGTGTACGCAAGAACTATTGATACTTACAGATTCCTCAGAATTAAGATGCCTAACATGAACACATTTAGTCCCCAACAAATAATTTTTTCATGTCATTGATCCCGGATATTTTTTTAAAGCTACTTTCTGTTCCTTTGACAGATGTGCTATGCTGCATTTCATTACTTTCTCTCCTTACCTCGTTCTTCTTTTGTTTTAGATAAGTGATGAGGCTTTCGGAAAAGATTAAGCACTGGCAGGCAAAGCAATGGCCCAAACACAGTTTTAATTGGAACCTCAAATCCTGTGGAAAAAATAAGAAATTAAACCATTAATAATTTAATTTTACTAGCAGACAGAGTGAGTTCATGTGTCCTGTTCTAGGCAGCCTTTACCATATTTCTTCATATTTGATTTCAACAGGTATACAATCTGTTAGTCAAGCACAAGAAGTGCTGATGTGAGTAGTTCTCAGCTAGAGAGGCAGTTCACTGATTACTAGTAATAAAGTCAGAATTTACTTGATTAAGCCTTAAGTCCAGAACTGCTCTCTTCTGTAACATCTAAAAATCTTCCCATTGCTGTATAACATTCACAGTATCATTTTCTTATGCTGCTACAATCTGCTCTGTGCCCCGGGAACGCTTGACAGAGTACAACCATTATACAGCAGTACGACTCTGTATGCAACTAAGACACAACGTTAAACAAGTCAAGCTTCAAGATAAAAGACGGCGAAAGAAATTTCATTTCTCTTGAGATTGGCAAAGGCTCTAAACATAAATAGGTCCATAAAAGAAAACCATAAAACCAATTTTTTAGAGTCCAAGGTTACGTGTCGTAGTATTGGGCAAGCGGCAGCCAAATAACCAACAAAATAAAACAACTCAGCTTATAAATAATTTGCTTATTTCTGAAAATAAGGCATTCTTGCATTAGGAATTTTTATTCAGACATGCAGTATAAAAAAATCCCAGACACATCAACAAATATCTCTAAATTTTTTTTCTGAGAATTTCACTTTGTATTTTAAAAGGCCACAGGCCAAGATTCTTGCAGATGGGAAGTGGCATTAATACGATTTCAATGGACCAGCAGTAACTTCTACAAGTAAATCAACTGAACAGAGCTGAAATTTTCTAAGTTCTCAAAGCTCTACTGGGGAGGAGCCTGTGTTTCATTTTCTTACTTCGCCGTTATTGTACAGCAAGTATATGTAAATTTAATTTGGGATTACAAGCAAATTTATGTACCGTGACCTCAGTCACACCGGGCCACTGGAATTCAATGGACATTTTGTAGTAGGCAACCGCTTATCAGTAAGTGTGTTCAATTACCTATGTTGCTGTTGTTTAATGCAGCAAATATATCTAAAGCCCATGTAGAAGGTGGCAATTTGAACCGCTGTAAGACTATATATTTACATAAGCTCCTTTCATAATAGTAGTTGGTATGGGTAGTGAATTTATTTTTTATTGTCTGTTAATTGAGAGCTGCAGGATGCTATGAGGGTTTTAAAGACTAAACTGATGTTTACGACTAGAATGGGAGGCAATATTTTTTATTAATATTCCTTTTATGCAGAAGGAATTTGCCTAAATGTTTCCTGGAGTTATCCATCAGAAGCATTTCTTAGGATGAAGAGAGAATTTCTGGTCAAAATGAGGATAAGGTAGTAAAGGAAAACCCAAGTCCAAGTCTCTAGTCTGCCCAGTGTTGAAGAAACCTTAAAATCTTTCCCTAAACACCATTTTTGTTCCCGAATTCTACTTATGAGCTAACCCAGGTAACTGTAAGCAATCGCAATTGCTCCAGAGTCGGGTTGAAAGCAGAGGCAGTTTCTTCGCATGGCAGAGACAGAGCCATCAAAACGTGGAAGGACAAGATTAAATCTCTCTGCATCATACCCATCTTCCCCATTATGTCATCCCAGAAATCAGAAGCTGGGAGACGGCAGCACAGAAGAGGCTGTGCTAAAGCCACGCAGAGATGAGACGTGGTGAATAACATTTGCGTTCAGGAGAGTCTGAGCACAGCCACTCAGAGAAGCGTCTGCATCACGCTCCCCAGTATTTCGAGTTATTCCTGTGTTATCAAGATCTTTTCTACTGCCCAGGTATGCCCACCTTCCCTCAGCCTGTGAGATAACAGAGCAGAGAGAGATTTGTCACTTCGTTAGGTACCAAGGCAGATGATACAGGCACTAGCTGAAGGCTGGTGTGAGTGCTGGGAATAAAGCTTAACTTGCATAGAGCTGGAGCCAAAAGCAGAGGCAGCCTACACTGCTGGCTTCAGAGCAAAGCTCCTAACATCCAGACCATGCCAGACTTGGGCATTTCCAATAGATCACAGACAGGAAGCAACTGATGCTCGACACTGGCAATTCAGACTTAGAAAATTTTAGAGGTTTAGAAGGCTGTTTTTTCTCCTGAAATTTAGAGATGAGCTTGAGGGGGAAACAGGCTATTTCCCCCTGAAAACTATTTTTGGTCCAAATATCACTCTTTCACTTACTTCTCCATCAGTAAATAATTTTAAATACAACTACTGGGCTTCCCTGTGTAAGTTTCAAAAAGGTCTTGCAAACTGCAAGGTCTCCAAGCAACACTGCTCCTTTTAGCACAAAGAAACATTTAAGTCAGTCATTCAATACACAGCCATTCAAAGACATCACTGAAGTTTCACAGAAGGCAATTTTAGAGCCTGGTGTTCTAAATGACACCCAGATACTAAGTACCTGCCTAATTTTTAAAATGTATTTATTTGCCTATGGAGCTATAAAAATAACATATACAAAAATAACAACAACCACAATAGCCATCATTATCGTTCTGTAGCAAAGCCTGCCAAAAAGAAAAAAGGGCAATGTCTTATCCTGAGCACTAAAAGCACGACAGCGTAGCTGTTAGGCCCCCTCTGGAAATACGTGAACCCTTCAGGCATTCCGATTTTGTGCTGTACGTGAGACAAAAGAGCAATGTGGTGGGGATCCATGAGAACAACAATTGAAAAAAGTTAACAAAAAAAAGGAAATTGTTGAATAGTTTGATTATATATGTACTTATTGATGCTTCAGGCATCGAAATTTCAAGTAAGTGGTGACGTATACAGTAAAAAATCTCTCAAAACTGTCTTCAGATTAATTCACATTCTCAGTAATAGCATAAAGGTAACTTCAAGAGAGGGGAATGAACTCCATCTGCCTAACAAACTCAACATTTACTTAGAGAGTAACTGCATTGATTGATTTACTGCCAGCATGTTCTTTACTGTTCTAGCTCTTGTTTCACAACCACCTAAGTTTTCAGTATTTGAAAGAGGGCGACACCTCAAATTTACTATGATATTAAATTTCTTCCAAGTTTACTCTACCATGATGAATATGTGCTTGGAGTGGAACAAGAGAAAAAATGACAGCATCTCCTGCACAGCTAGTGTTTGTGTAAGAATATACTTGAAAGAAAGAGTATGTGAGAGCTTGACATGTCCTTGGGGTATGATTAAAAGCTCATGAAATAAAATAATTCAAAAAAGACAGCTCTGGCTTTAACCACCACTGGGGACAAGAGATCTTTCACTGAAGTCGTGTCAGTCATCCACAGGTATAGCTGAAATCATACAGAGGATGTATTTTAAAACCTGGTGATTTAGATACAATCCCCAAACGAGAGAGACCCTGTGGGTGACATAAAAATGCCACAAAATTTCATTTTTCATAATAATAGTAAGTCAAAGCTTAAAAATGTATCCACTTCATATTGATAACATTGAATGATAAGGAAAAGCACAATTTAGGGGAAAAAGAAATAAATTCCGGGAGGAGAAACATAAAATCCCATGTAGAATATGATCCTTTGGTAAAGGAGACAACTTCTCCCCTAGGCTCTTTTCTATCTAATGCCACATCCAAGCCACATGAACTCAGATCTGTAGCAAAGTCTGAGTTTATTCTAAGCTAATGAGATTTGTAACCTAGACTATTTTATATTTTAAGTAATGCTGCCTTTTAAGTGGGTGTATTTCATTAAAGATATTCTTTGCTAAGCTTCAGAGTCTGCTCCACTGTTGTGAATTCCCTTTATTTCCTTTCTGGCAATGCTACAAATAACCATCTATAGTGATACAAAGTGAAGTTTAACTTGCATTATAATATATATAGGCACACACCTATAACCACAATTTGCATGAATTCTCATCTCATCCAAAGTTATCTTCAACAATTTCTTTAAAAAAATTAATGAGATTGATCCAAGTGTGAGACCACAATATCTGGAATGGGAAACATCTTGGTATGTGAGCAGCAGCAGTGATGAAACCTAGTTCAGAGTCTATTTTTTTTTTGTGTGTGGATGCTTTGGCATCTCAGTAGTTCAGGACCGCAGTTAAAATTTTCCAAGACCAAATACTGACCATGTCTCTCCTGCGTGCCATAGATGGTGCCCAATAAAGAGCACACTCACACTACAGCCTCAACGGGAGCAGATATAAAAGCTGCTGATAGGGGCTCATCCACTCAACCCTTGACTGCTGACAACTACCCACTTTGAAGCCTGCCAGTCTGCAGGAACTTAGTGTCTTTAAGACCTCTATCTCTCTGCGAAATGTGCTTCAAAATAGTTTCAAAAGTTACCAGGGGGAAAAAAACAGACAGATGTAAGGCATAAACCTTATTTCCTTAGCAAAAAAAAAGCCCAAAACCTATACAGCATCTAAGACTTCTGACTGGTCTGAATAACCCAAAATGCCAATGAGAAAACTCCATTAAAACTGTATACTATGTTAGAGTGTGCTGCGTTCTGGGAGTGAAGTCTGACACCACTTGAAGTTAAAAGTTATTTAGATGTTGACTTTGGCACAGTTGAAGTTTTGCTCTGGTACTATGTGCCCAAATATTCAGAGGAGAGAAGTGCAGCAGCTTTTAGACACAGAGGAACAGCAGCACCCACGATTCTAAATCATTCAAAGTCTTTCGAAAAAATTCCACCTTTTGGAGGCTCATCCCTGTTCTCAGCAACGAGAGCAAGGAGACTTTGTCTCCTCTGGCTGAGAGGTGTGATGTCCCTATTAAGTGCTTACTATTAATGCAAATTCGGCTGAGGTTATCAATATTGAGATACTATGAATGGATCACTCCTGCCACTCCTCAATATAATTATATGATAAGGCTTATATTTGCAACAAAGGTCTCGGATGCTTTACTTAATATTAAAATGCAATCTCCTTGTATAACAAATTCTACAACAGAATACTTGATACTATTTATTCTGAGTGATATTTACGGTTTCTCTAAGCCAACTTCTCGCTTGCATTTAGCAGCTGCTAGACTTTTTGTTGTTGAATTGTTTAAATAAATGCAAAAGAAAACAGAGGATTTGCCACACGCTTCCTTTTGTATGTTTGCATCTTTTGAAAGTAGCCACAACAGTGCTTTTGTATTAATAACAAGCTCATTAGTTACAGACTAAAGTGATTAGGAGATAGTCTTTTTTTGTGTCTCAAGCATGGATGTCAGCTGCAACTGTACACAGGAGTTCAAACTGCATTCTCTAGCACGGAGAGTGCCATAATTTTGACAAGCCTAAATGTGGATGGCTTCCTGACAGAAATGAAAACTCCAAATCCTGGCTCTCTCAACTGAGGAAAGGTGTTTACAGACAAGAAACTTAACACTAATAAAGCTGTTAAAGCTCTGAAGGCATTTTTCTAACCCACAAATTCTTGATTTGCTACCCTCTTTTCTTCTCCCTCATTCTCTCTCCTCAAAGATCTTCCTTAATTTGTTGTGAAATCTTTTATATCCTATTTTAGCCCATAATATGTCTTCAGACACAGTTTAAGGCACATTGTCTTTGTGCTTAAGGATCTTTCTCAGTGCCACGTTACTAAGATTTTCTATTGATTTTCCAGCCTAGATCTAAACCAGCCTCCATAGCCCTTGCAGCAGTCTCCAAATTCAGGATGCTTATTCTGAACAAACACAGGGTTTGGTTTTTTGACACCAATCCCTTTCCTGCTGTTGTATCAAAGGCTGGCTGGAAAGCCTGCACCGTGGCACTCTCATTACTGCAGACAAAGGGATACTCTTTTCTCTTTCTATCTTCCCTTCAAAGTGCTTATATCTTTCTACCTTAGAAATATTTTCAATCTTATTAGTATCAATAAATAAATTGCTTTCAATAATATCCATTCAATTCAAATTTTGCTGAGGCTGCTTCTGAAAAAGAAATTTCCAACAAATAAATAGATTTTATTAGTCAGCCCACTCTGTCTGTTGTTTGCTGTTATGACAATGCAAACACAGTTATGTTAGTACCTACCCAAAAGGTCTCAGCAATACCATGTAATTACTTATTTAAGCTTCTAATTCAATTGTTGTTAGTTTTGTTCCTTTGAAATGTCCTCATTAAGTTATTGCAGGGAGCTCTGTTTGCACAGCAAAAGAGAGAAACACAAGCTCTTTACTGCATTCTTTTAATCCCCCTTTTATCTTTAAACTAGCTAATTAGCATATTAATTAACTAGATATAGTACTCACAGTCCCTCAATTAACTGTGGCTACCATGTTCTACTGATTTAGGGTACTACCATTTGTACTTGCATCATGATATTATTGTCACTTCACTTTGCTCTGTTAAGTATTTCAAACTTAAGCTGCCCAGTAATGTAACAGATCTCATTAAGGTTAAGCATCCAACTGAATGCTCTTTGTCAAAACTTTCCTAACAAATAAAAACAAAAGGATTATTAATTACCTAAGAAATTAAACCCCATTGGCCCCAAATGTTAAAAGCTTATTCTTTTTCCATTTTTACCACCAAATTTTGGGGGGTTTTCAGACTCAACTTCCAAAATTCCACCAAAATGAAAACCTTTATACACCAGTAGCAATTCTGAATGAGAAATAAACCCCCATCTTTGTAAACTAAATGAACAAAAGCATTCCCCGTTCCGACACAAACTGCTGCTGAGGGACATTTCGGGCATTACCAGAACCTCGCTGACAGAACCCACCAGCACTGCCCTTGTCTGGCTTCCCTCCTGCTCCCATTCATAGTGTTATAGGTGTGGTTGCAATTACACCAAGAAATCTGCCCTAAATCAAGTTCTTATGCTTCTATACCACATCACTAGAATGTGAAAGCAACATAGCATTTTCCATAACAACAAGAACCACACATGTCCTGACACAACAGCTGAATATAAAGCAAATGTGTTCAACCTCCAACAACTGAGGTTTTCAAATTTTTTATGGTTCATGCTTGAGACACTGAAAGTCAACACAGAGGAGAAGAGAGGAAAAAAAACCACAAAACCTCATACTGTCTCCTGGCATTACCCTACCAAAGAACTGATTCTATCAAGTTGTCCAATAGCAACTCCAAGTCCTGACTGATAAAAAACCACACATCATCTCTGGTCTGTTAATCATGCCAGGCTGCCCTTGAACTCCAGTCAAGTGCCTGCATAGTTGTTGCATCACGATGATCTCACTGAGCTGGAGAAAGGAGATGCACTGCATGTCATGAAGCACAGTGACTGGATGTCTGATGAGCCATCTTAGGAGCTCAGCTATATCTTCACCCCAAACTCTGCCTTCCAAAATGGGCTCAGCTGGAAAGGGACACTCCAGACGAGGGTATTTCAAAAGACACTGACTATTCTCAGTAATCAATTCATTATGGAACAAGTTCTGGTTCATGGCTTGCAGGGCTAGTAGACTACAGTTTGGTTCACAAGTGGTCAAAGTATGCCAGCCAATAATATCTGATCACAATTTCAGTACAAGTGCCTCCCTTCACGGAGTAAGATTCATCTCCTGGAGTGATAATCACAGAATGGTAGGGGTTGGAAGGGGCCTCTGGAGATCATTAAGTCCAACCCCCTGCCAGAGCAGGGTCACCCAGGGCAGGTCACACAGGAACAGAGCCAGGGGGCTTTTGAAAGTCTCCAGAGAAGGAGACTCCACAGCCTCTCTGGGCAGCCTGGGCCAGGCTCTGGCACTCTCACAGTCCAGAATTTTCCCCTCATGTTGAAGTGAAACCTTCTGTGCTGAAGTTTATACCTGTTATTCCTTGTCCTGTTATTGGGCACTACAGAAAAGATATTGGCTCCTTCCATTTAATACCTACCCCTCAGATATTTATAGACATTAATAAGATTGCCTCTCAGTCTTCTCCTCTCAAGATTAAACAGCCCCATAATGTTACACTTCCCGTAGCCGAGTGTTTTACAATACAAAGAATTCATTTAAATGCAACATTCTGGTAATGCCCTCATAAAACTATGGTAGCCAAGATCCATATTTTCACATGAATTGAAAGGGACACAAATATTTATAGCACAAGTCTGATAGCCTGAATACAAAATGCCTATCTAAACAGTTATGTACTGACTTCAATAAAGCCATTTATTGAAAGACTGAGAACTGGATGGGCAAGCATGCTGGAGAGACAGTGCTGCTACACTGCAGTTGCTCTGCACGGTTCCCAAAATGCAAACAGCCCTGTTCCTCTGTGCCCTGCTAAGCATCAGCCCAGCCTGCAGTGCTCCTTTCTTTGCCCTGTCCTGTAACGCTCCTCAAGTCCTCTGCACTTGGGCAAAAATCCAAAGAAGATAAATTACAGGTTGCCCACTTATCATGTTTCTATCTTTGGAATGACCTATTGATATTAACATGTGTTTATGAAGTCACATATACAAGATGATAGTATTTCAAGCTGGCTGGGGCCTTGTGAGTATGCACATAATGTACACTGTATTTTTTTATTTGAGAAAGCAGACCTGGACATTGTATATTCAGTTTCCTACAGACGCTGATGTATTGGGTGATTTACGGTGTGTATGCTTTGCATTTGTTTGAAATATCTCTGACAAGCAGATATTTCTGAATTAGTGATCTAAAGATTTTTTTGATGATATAATTATGAGCTGGAGGCTGAATTTTTAGAAGTGAATTTCGTGGTAGATTTGCAATTCAAAGAAGTTACTTAAATTAACAAAAATGCCCTAAAAGAACAGCTGCCTACCTGACTGATCCAAGAAAATGAACACTGAAAATAAACAGCTGCCCTGTAGAAGACTATGTGATAAAACTAATCACCCTTTGCATAATGTATTTATTTTCCCCTGCGCTTATTACAGACTTAGTCAACTTTCAAAGCTATAAATATTTAAATGTAACAGACAGCCCAGGCATGCGAGTTCAAATGGAAGTAGGATTTCAGTAGCCTGACTACTGTAAAACCAGATGTCTGAAAGAAATCAGTTCTGATTGTTGCATAACACTCCAAAACATTTCTTTTTTTAATAAATATACACACCAACAGATCCTTTGAAAAAGACCTTTCTGGTGAAATCTGAATGTTCTCCCAACAATACAAGGCCCAGTGTCCAGACAAAGGCCACTGTTCTACAAGCATCATCAAAACAACATATTACAGAGGGCAAAAGAACAGTTCATATTTGAAGTTACTAGGATAAATATCCCCAAGTGCTATATTTTATCACACAGCCTCCAAAATCAAGTTACTAAAGTTAACCAAGTGATGACAATATCCAGTAGTTGAGATGTCTCAGCTGAGTCTTTTTCGCTTTCAAAAAGCTGGATGAAAGCATAAATACAAGTAAGGACACGTCAAAATAATTAGTGGGTGCAAACTAAAGGGTTAGCTTCAGATGCAGGTGTTTTCATAGCCCTGAGGGCTCTGCAGTCATGACCCAGATCGAGACAGCATATGGAGTGCTGGTTGTGAAAACTCGCTCTGTGACAAATGAAATAAATGGTCTGAAAACAAATCAATTTCCCTCTTCTTGTGTCCATGCATGGAAGAAAGGGGGGACAGGACATCCTTTCCTTCGGGCCCTTTTTCCACTCCAGCAATTGTCAGTGGCTTCTACCACAGAAATACTCCCCAGACCATGCCGTTCTCTCTCCCATTCCCTAAGCAGCAGATCCTACTGGGATAATCCAAACACAATGTCAACAAGTTCAGTTATGGCAAAGACACAAGATAACAACCAAAGCAAAGCTAAGCCAACTATCCATCACTTGCCTTGCTTTGCAGGAATTAAGCATAGCTTGGTCTGATTTATGAGGAAATCCATGGTTTTCTGAAAGCCTCTTTGGAGAGCGTGATTTGGGATGCCACCACCAGCACTGAAACAAGCTGACAGCTGCAGATACAGTTTCTGCGCTGAAGTGCCATGGATATATCCTCCTTTCAACCATCTCAACAGTCCCTACCATACGCAAGGCTTTCTCCTAAAAGCCTTCCAGCTTCCAGGCCTCCCAGGCCCCGTCAGCCCTGCTGCACAATCTGCAAAATGAGCACTTTTGTTGTTCTCGGGAATGGAACAAGCTCTTCTCTCTCCAGGGGCTCAGCCTCATTCAGCAGCAGAGATGAGGGAAACTGGTCTGACTCTCAGTCATGCCCTCCCCAAAGTGTAAAGCACAGTCCCTACAGAGTCAACGGAGCAACCGTGTCATTTGTCAGACTCAGCGTTTCACTTGTATCCACGCACAGGCCTTTATCAGAACTGCTCACACACAGCTGCAGTGTCCACTGGGCAGGAAGGCCACAAAAAGCAAATATACAATATTTACTGTGCTTGAATTACTAAACTGGACAGCTTCAGTTCGTGCTAATTCGTTAAGGTAAAGATCTGCCTGTTATTACATCAGACCACTGTCTCTTGCACATTCACCCATGAAGAAGCACTTGTAGTTGTCGCTTGCCCAGATGCCCAGGAGGAGGAAGATGCAAGGAGCAGTCTTCCTCTGATTCTGCCACGAGGGGTGGACTTTCAGATTAACCCCTGGAAAAAGTGAAGGAAATAAATAAGCTACTTCAGTCAGTCAGCAGAGGTGGCAGCCTGGAAAACGGAGCACAAAACGTACCGCACAACTGCTTTGTCCTTGAGGGATCTGACAGACATTTGTCTTTTTGACGCACGTATTCTTCCCTGTACCCCTTTCAAAGGCACGCTGAGAAGGTTCAGTTCCACCAAAGTCAAGAAAAGTCTTTCCACTGATTCTAATCGGAGCTGGAGACTGCAGTGGGGGCCCCCAGTGAGGCCAGCATTTCCTTCTTTTCTTTCTGTAATTCCAAAATTGCCTTACACAGACTGTCTGGAAGGATGTAAAGAAGATTAACAACAATATTCTGAACTAGCTTAACCTAAAAAGGATATATTTATTCTAAAAGGTCTCGGCACACTCAGATGTACTATGTGTTATGAATATTCACTAGGACCCCCCCAGTAACCATTCTTTGCATGACTATTTTTACTAAAAGCCATTTTGATGTGACATATAGAAAAGGGAAGACTTTTTACACAAAATAGGATTCTCTGGAAATACTTTCTAATGAAATTTTTATACTCTGTAAGCTAGCCTGCCTGCACTGCTTTGCCTCATCCTCCATTTGCTGTTACAACACATTCTCCTGTACAGCACGTTCAAAGAAAGGCCAGTATGGTTCCTCTTGAGCCTGTGAATACAGCATTACAAACAGGAGATGACCCAGGAATCTCTCAAGACTAAAACATTTGCATCACATACCCTCCCCGTGCCATCAAATTTGTCGCACGTTCTTTAAAATTAATAACAAAAATAGATCTTAAAAGACCATTAATAAACAAGCACGAGAGAAAGGAATTTTAAATAGCTCGTGTTAATTGTGTTTATCTCAGTGGGAAGCCATGTCAAAAAGCCTGCAGCAAATGTATTTTGTTAAAAGTACCACTTACGCAGCAGGCGCTAAACATTAGAACACAAGCTCATCATTAGAGGGCTACGACTGAAAAGGCTACTAAAACTCAACTAAATTATTAATATGGCATCTTAAAAATGTGAGATGGAGGATTAAACTCCTTTTACACAGTACACGATTTTAATGCTACTTTTTCATCATGTTATTCCACTGGTAATGTCCCAGCTTTTATAATCTGGGAGAGAACCAGAGGGCAGCCATGTGTCAACTGTGCTTCCCACCCTTCAGGGAGGGAAATCTCCACTGCTGTCCCCCTCTACTTCTGGAGCTCCTGCATTTGTGTGCTTATCCAAAGATAGCTGATAACTTTGCTTATTTTCTCAAGTTGCTTACGTAGTTAATGAAGCATAAAGGAAGAGATTCTTTTTTTTTTTTCATTGAAGTCCACGGTGGTGTTTGGGATCCCTGGTATTTCTGCAGATGCAGTTTCAGGCTGTCGCTAAACCAGTTTAACCTTGAGCTGACACTAAAAGGGGCAATTCTGCTCTTCCTTGCCAATTTGGGTCTGACAGTTGAGTCAGTTGGCTTATGAAATGAAAGGTTCTGCTCTTTCAGGGTTCTTTTTCAATTGGATCAGCCACACAACCAGGACGGAAAAAAGAGAAGCACCAAAGTGCAAGGCAGGAAGCAGCTGGTGGTTTTAGACCGTATTATGCCTTTGAATTAGCTTCCTCTAACGTGGTGTGAAACCACCAAATCTGCTGGTTTCAGGAGAAGGGCTGCAAGCTGGTGAACACCAACGTCTGCTAATAAATGCACGTACAGAGTATTTCAACAGAGGAAAGGAGCTACGTGTTGTGGAGTCTATTTAAAGTTTTGCTTGCTTTTGTAATTCATTCATAACTCTCCACGGTGAACAGGCAATACATTGACACAACACAACACTCTTTCCTGTTGGTCTTTGAAATCTGACAGAGAATAAGAAAGAGGAGAAATATAAGTGATCCCTCAGCAACACAGCTATGATCAGAAATTGTGTTGCTCTAAAACGTGAGCAGGCTCTCACCTCAGCACGCTATGCTCTCAACCATCAGCTGCATGGGTCAGTGCACACATTCATCTACCATGCTGAGAAAAGAACTTTCTAGGGGCTTGAAACTGATTTTCTTTGTTTTATTGATAACTTACTGAAGGTTACTCTCATTCTACAGATTGCTTTTAGTCACAAAACTGTTCTGAAAAGACAATGGAAGCCTGAACACAACCCTACCCAGTTCCTATAGTTGAAAAGAAGGTACCAAAGGTTATGTGCTCTGATACCATTACGGCTTACAAAGTAAAAGCTTCACAAAATAAATATTTTATTCAGAAACATGATATCCATAATGCATTTGGTATTAACTCTGAGTCCTTTTTCTAAAGTAGTTTATTTTTAACTTCAGAGAGCAAGGGATAAGATGAAATGAAATAACAATGGGAAACTCTTATCGGTGGGAGTAGAGCAGAAAATGCCTTGGTATCAAACATGAATAGCTCATTTACTTCCAGATTACTGTTGGTGGTCTGGAAGACTAAATCCGATACCAATGAGATGCTCTGGGAGTCCAGCAAACCTTCATCAAGCTAAAAATCATCTCCTATTAGAGGTGTCTTGGAGAGCAAAGCACTGTGCTCCTTCCCAAACTTTAGCATCTTACAGACTGAACTGTTGCTCAGGCTCTTGTTTCAACATCAATAGAAGGCACTCCATGTGTCAGCCATTCAAAGTTTGATACAATATAGCAGGCTCCTAAATGTAAGCCAAAATTATCTTATAAACTTGAGGTTTTTCTAAATAAGTCTAAGGAAAAAAAAACCCATTTGAAAATAGGACACTTCCACTCCCTGTTTCAGGTATCCTGTCACCTTGGCCCACGACAGACACTCAGACAAGGACACACACACGAACGGCCATAAGCTGGGTAATAGCCCCCTTGCAGCCTTCTCCCTGCTAAATGAAGCTTAAGGTCCTTCATTTTACTTATAACATCTTAATGTCCAGGTTCCTTCCTATTTGAGGCATCACACTCCCCATAAAATATGGTATTAAGGAAAGTATCCAAGCCTGAAAGCCTTTTCAGTTTAAGAGGCTAATGTCAAGAAATTATCCATCATATAACTCTAGATCAAAATGTATTCCTTCACTCCAGGGAAAAAGCCCAAGTTTCTGGTGATAAAAGACAACATTGATTTCCTGGGAAAATGAGGAATGATAACCAGCTACATTCAGCTAGAAGGATGGACAGCAGCTAGAAGAGACAATTGAAAGAATAGAACTGAACTGCAGAAAATTATGTTCTCTCATATTTTAGTCCAAGTTTGAACTTAAATAAACAACTGAGTATTCACTCAACTAAGGCAGTTTCCAGAAAGTACTTCTGGAAGCTTCAACAGAACCCAAATTTACACTGGATTAAATACTACTGTGGCAGTGACATGGGGCTAGCTCTGGGGAAGACCAAGCAGGTAAGGTTGCTCCAGGGCTAAGGAACCACGTGTCCAGGCTCCCCTGGAAAGTTGCACAGTCAGTCCAAAATATTTGGAATGAAACAAACAGCATTTCCTATCTCTAGCCAACAAATCATTTTGCTTTAGTTACTTATGTTGAATTTCATATATTCAATTGTTGAGCAAGATTTATTTTTTTTTTTTTATTCCTAGTGACTTCAACTTTTTCAGAAGGTGTTCTTGGGATTGGTTTCTTGCTTTGTATTTTTTTTAAAAAGTACAAATCTAAACAAAAGTATTAAATTGAGGGAGAGGAATTAGACTGCACAAAACCTACTGACAGAATTGGAGAACAAAGGAGACAGAGGCAAGTTTTCTTTGCTTAGCCCTTTGTCACAGTTTAACTCCTGAGTTACCATTCAGATGCTTCTCCTGCTTTTAGAGTCTACTGAGACATAAAGACCAGCATTACGAAACATTAATTCTGGTTGTTCTACCCCCATTTTATTAAAAAATAATTGAAAAAAAAGGTTTGTCATAATCATCTCTTACTCTGCTACCCCCCTGCCTCGCAACATATGTATAAAGATCAGCATTTTTGACTGCAATAAACTAAGTACTTCAGTTTCTCAGCCTTCTTGATCAGCTTTATCAATCACTGACTTTTATAGGGAGGATCTCAAACGTTCATATAAATGTTAAAAGGTTGACAGATTAAGCCAAGAATAAATAAAATTAGTACGTTATTGCAGCAAGGATGCAGTCAATGTTGTGTGAAATGAGGCGGTCTCTATTCTGAATTGGTTTAGGAGACTGCAAAACATGCAGCCATCGTTCTGAGCACAGTCAAGGCCCACTTAACATCAATATTTAGAAATACATAAATGAAACCCAATAAGACCAAGAATTTCTGAAGAGATGGGTTAATTGCCCATTTATTGGGTATTTAGGGTCTATGCTTTTATCTTTAGAATGATTTGCAGAAGTACTTGGGTGAAAACGGAACAATATTTTCATCAGTATTATCTCAAAAAAAAGTACCTATCACACCAAGGGCTGAGAAATTTTAAGACCTTTCTGTCCTACTTTTGACTTCTCTGAAGCTTAAATTTGACAAAGTGTAACTACAGACTATTCAGCACTGATGGCAGCCTGATCTCTGTTTACCTCTGTTGTGATGACCAAGGTAGCCCCTATCACAACAGCACCAGCAGAGACCTGAGGGTTCTTTAGTAGTTGACAAATGACCACGTCTCATGGACAACACGTGAGCAAGAGATGAAATTTCATGACAGAGATTCAGCAGTCAGACAATTTATTCTCCCTTCATGGAGTCCAATTTTCTTTCTTATTGTGCCAAATCAATGGCTCGTATATCACAATGCTTTCTGCCATCCTGCAGAGTCAGATGGACTCCCCGTGCTTTTGTGAGAATCGGTTGCAATAGGATAAAATTTAAGTCTCTCCTTCAATTAATGGTTAAGCACAAAGAAGAAAATCACTACAGGTATTAGCTCTTTAAATACAGACATTCTTTTGGACTAATCAGCTTCTTTTTCATTTTATTCATGATTAATATGGAGGTAGGGACTTTGTGTGTCACATCTGTCAAACAGTGAGGTTCTGACCTACTTTGCCTCTATAAAAAGGACAATATTCCATCCACAGAGCACTGCAATAAAAACATTCATTTTAACACAAATTTTTGGAGGCGACAGTGACATTCTTAACTAAAAGGAAATATTATTTTCACACAGAAATGGATGGATATTTATAAAACCTCAGCTCTGAGAAAATATTCCCAGAGAGACGTGATGAAAACTAGAATAAATCACACCGTAACTTTCTCAAATACATACTTGCCTAAAACAAGTAGAAAAATCTAAAAACTAGACAGATACATTGACATTTTCTTGACAGATTCATAACCCTATGGTTCCCAAAACTTTAATGTTCAATAACATTTCATTAGTATACTCCAGTGTATTTATTACTATGCATTATTAATACAGATATGTGCCTAGAAGATGTACAGTTTGTAATTATTTTTCGTTTCAAAACATAATAGCTTCACACTGGGCTTGTTGCAGCTACAATATTTCATCTCGGAATGCTCCTTCAAACATTCTGAGGCTGTGACAGAAATTTGTATTTGAACAGAAAAGCTGTCAAGGAGGTGTTGTGGTGTTATCCATCACATTTTTAATCCTGACCATACTTAGATGTTAGTGAAGCTATCCGTCCAGGACACTAAACAAAGACTGAAATTATGCCTTCTGTTCTTCCACATCAAAGCTACAAAGTAGGACTGAATTCACTAGGCCTGTATTACACACTGTTAATTTCCTATTAGTTCTCAGCTATGCAAAATCCAGCCAGGGTGTCTCTGTGGTTTCGACATGCAACCTTTATTTCAGCATCAAAAAATGGGGCCTGTCACTTCTCATAATTTTACAGAAGATTCTACACTGTAAATCCTTTTTTATCCCGTCATCCTGTTATGCCTTTAATGAGTTTGCTCACTAACAATGCAGAATCTTAATTTCACATTCAGAAATATTAAGCTACTATAACTTTAAGCACCTGAAGTAGCCACTCAATTAAAGTGTCATTTATACATTTATACTTAGTTTGACAAAAAAAGCAATAACATTTAGAGTTTCTTTTTCCTTCCTTCCTTCCCATTACACTCTACATGCCCAAGGAAAAAAAGTTGCAGTTAAAAACCCAACTAAAGATTCTAAACCAAAATCTTCAATCAGGAGCACATTATGTAGTATAATATGATTCCTTAGCAGTTAAAATCTAACATTTGTAAAAACAAATGGCACGCACTTGACAGGCAAATTACACATGGATTACCATTTGTTAAAATTTCATCACAGAAAATAGTTTAACTGTTGTGGATACGAGCCAAGATCAGCCTGACAAGTACTTTACATGAAAGATTAGCATATTCTCTTCCAGAGGTTTATGCTTAATTTAGATGCATTGACTTTTTGCCACCATTGCTGACCTTTATGTCTAATCAAAGTCCCTTTGAATCCAAATCCCCAACCTTTTATCTCTCCCGACAGCTTTTAATTTGAAGGCTTATAATAAAGTCTATTAAAATTCAAAATGTATCAGTGTTTAAAGCTTGGTTCACTTTGCTGGGTTCTCAGATATGAAACTTCAAATGGGCTGATTACAGAGACTCCAAACTTTTCATTTCAAGCTTTACACCGGACTAAAAAAGCCCTTTGGAGTGGGAAATCAATCTAGATTTTCAGTTAAAATGCACGAAGAAGGCATATGTGGCATAACTATAGAAAACTGAGTAGCTCTAAGTAGCACGGTACATAGATATTGGCCACGTAAGGGCTACAGCTGCTTCCACAACAGCCCCCTGTCAGCAGTTCATTTTATATTGCCAGTTCATCCATGGAAACCTGAGTTTCCATACGAGACAGTAAGAATTCAGTGCAGTGGCCTCCAAGAAAATGCTGCTGCATCCAGCCTCACTACACTGCGTGGTTCCCCAGGTTGCCACATCCCATAGCGTAGCCTGCAGCTTCCCAGGCTGCCTGGTGCCAATGGCAGACAGCACTCCCACACCTACACCTTCCCTGAAGGAAATCAAGGCCTCTTCCAGGTGACCTCAAGGCTCACCCTAGCCATCAGTTCACAGAAGAGTAAGACAATCATCTTTTCTACCTTAAGATAATTACTTCCCAAAAAGAAAAGGTAATTGGGAGCAAAATGTTAAAAAATTGCTGATTCAAAGGCCTTTTTCTCTTTTTTAAAACCTCCTCCTGTTCAAGTATGCTGATTCTTCAGTTGGAATTGTTCCATTCTCTCATAGTAGCCCATACGAATCCAAACATTATCTCATTATCATACAAAACCCTACTGTTTCATTGGGCAGGTACTATCATCAGAGAAGGAGCTGTAGATGTGAAAAGGGGATTAAAAAGTAGCCTAAAATAAACTGATGTTAGAAATTCTTTGAATGAAGAAATACATACCTGAAGTCTACAATGAAATGTGAACACAGCTGAGATTTCTTACACTCACTTGGGTACCAGTTTTAGAATTATGTAAAAACCCTTCGTACCGCAGCACAGGTCAGTCCACAAGGGCTCCGAGATCCCTCCTGAGAGATCTCATGGCAAGATAAGGGCTGATTTACTTTTAATTGAGAAAAAAACCAAACAAAAATAAATCTAGCTTTTGGGGTGATATCTGCCGATGACATGAAATTGGGTGGAGATGCTGATCTGCTTCAGGGTATAAAGGCTCTACGGAGGTGTCTGGACAGACTGCGCTGATGGGCCAAGGCCAATGGGATGAGGTTCAACAAAGCCATGAGCTGGATCCCACACTTGGGTCCCTGCAACACTCCAGGCCTGGGGAGAGTGGCTGGAAAGCAGCCTGGCAGAAAAGGCCCTGTGGGTGTTGATTGACAGCCTGCTGAATATGAGCCAGTGTGTGCTCAAGTGGCCAAAAAGGCCACCAGCATCCTGGCTTGTATCAGCACTAGGTAGCCAGCAGGACGAGGGAAGTGACTGTCCCCCTGTACTCAGTACTGGTGAGGCTGTACCTTGAATAGCGTGTTCACTTTTGGGCCTCTCACTACAAGAAAGACATGGAGCTGCTGGAGCGTGTCCAGAGAAGGGCAACAAAGCTGCTGAAGGGTCTAGAGCCCAAGTCTTGCGAGGAGCAGCTGAGGGAACTGGGCTTGTCCAGCCTAGAAAAAAGGTGGCTCAGGGGAGACCTCCTCCCTCTCAACAAGGAGGTAGCAGTGTGGTGAGGAGCGGTCCCTTCTCCCAAGAAACAAGATAGGAAAAGAGGAAATGGGCTCAAGTTGCATCAGGGGAAATTTAGGTTGGGTATTAAGGAAATCTTTTTCCTCAGAAGGGTTGTCAAGTCCTGGAATGGGCTGCACAGGAAGGTAGTGGAGTCACCACCTCTGGAAGGATTTAAAAGACATGTAGATGTGGTGCTGAGGGACATGGTTTAGTGGCAGACTTCGTGGTGCTGGATTAACGTGTGGGCTTTATGATCTTAGAAGTCTTTTCCAACCTAAATTATTCTATAATTCTATTGTTTCTAATATACATATTGAAAATTCTTGAATGTTACAGCACTGTAGTTCTCAGTACTATATTCCTTCACTGCCACAGAGCACAAGTGGATTTAAAGTATGGCTTTTCCAATAATACCGTAGTTTAATACTTCACAGCTGCTTTTAGACTATTCCAAAAAGGGAAAACTTCTTGCATCTAATTAACTTATCCTCTAATCTGAGCCCGGCATCACCCTCATTTCATGCAAGTGAAATGCCAGATGACATAAGGAACTTCTGAAACAGAGAATCTAGGACATCGGTTCCAAGGACGCACTGGAGAACCCAGAGAATTTGTTTGCAAAATTAGCCTTGATGAATATATAAAACAGAAATGTCTGCACTCATTTCTTAGTACTGAACTCACTAGGAGGTTGCAGGTGCAAGCACAGCTAGGCTGCAGCAACGGACATTTGTCTGTCTTTTATTTTCTCCTGTTGTTCATTTCACACATTCCTCTTTATGACTTTCTCCTTTCCAGAGGCTGGTAACTAAAATAAGCTCAACATCTTCTATTGCTTCAGCTGGTTTCAAAATACTATCAGAATCTTTCTGAACAGTGCCTCCAGACAGATGTTGCTCGTGTCCCAGTGCCATTTTCTGGCACTTTAGTGGAACACGTTGCAAATGTACTCAATGTCACCCCAAGTTCAGACCCAGCCAAGCGGTTTCTCCCTGAAACAGCTGCTATATCACCCACAGAATTTAACGAGTGCAAATTGGCTTATATAGCTTATATATTTATTTATTGAAAGTAGCTTTGTTTTGGCCTCATTAAAGACTTATTTATACCCGTAGTGAATGTGTCATTAACCAGGAACCCGTACACTCTACCCTGCATCCTTGACCAACAACATGAAAGTGAGAATTTCTCTAAGAAAAAGCTTTAGAGTTTCTCTTACTCTAGAGTTTTGTTAAATGAAACTTGTATTTTAAATATTTTTTCCTTGCAATCTTCTCTTTTTTCATAGAGCTATTACAATACACGTTTCTTTTTTGTGTTCACAACAGCTGTGCCTGGTCTTGATAGATAGGAGGTTTCTTATATTTCAGTCATTGCCTGCGTTCAGTATTTTATTGTAAAGCAGGTGGAGATTTAAACATCATTTTACCTACAGATGAATAAGCAAATAAATAAAAGCTGAGCTTCAAATATCAAAGATTTTTCCCACCAAAAAAAAATCATTAACAGATATGACTGCACTAAGCAAAGAAAAGAGCTTAATAATGAATGATGTACTTATAGGCTTAGACTCTGTGGTGACAGAAAATCTCTGAAATCTAACAGTAGTTCATATACCTAGAGAAATGCAGAATTCCTCAGATGTTTTTAAAAAACCTCCAAAACCTAACAAAAAAACCCCTAAAACCCTATTTTGGAGCTCTGGAGTAAGGCTTTGCAAGAGTTTAAGGAGATGTTCACAATAACACCAGAGTAAGCTAAATATCTATGGCTGCCAAACAGTGTTAGGGTTTTACAAATTACTAGTCAGCCTATTTGACCTGAATTTCCTGGGATATTTGCAAGCATTTATGCAAAACTCCCATTGCATTCTGTAGACACAAAGAAGAAAAATGAGACAAGAAGATGAGACAAGTTGGACATCATCATCATTTTAGAAATCCATCATTCTCCGACACATTTCTCTGCTGTTTTATCACCGGGGTTTTTGTCAATGTTTGTGCATTAAAATTACTAAGAAAGCCTCACTGCTGATTCTTGCTGTGATTATAAATCAGCTTGTGTAAGATCCGTTTACACAGATATATGTGAAAAACATTGCTGCCTGGTTTGCCAAACGGTCTTCTGTTAGCAAGCTCTTCCCGTGTGGAGGAGAACCACCACCTCCAACCTGTGCTGCATCAGACAGGAAAATCAGGTGAAGTGCTGAAGTAGTTTTTCTTTGGTTTGTCTATTTTTTTTTTTTCCTTTGCATGTATTTTGCACATATTTGTCACTTATTAGGAGACAATTTATTTCCCAAAGTTAGAAGGCATATAATTGCTCATTACATCTAGTTACACAGATTTGAGTTTTGAAGTTCATCCTTATGAAGAGAATGAAAAGTGGCCAGTGTTGTCTGCTGGCTTCCTATGTTGTGCAAAAATTAATAGAAGGAATTTTGATCTAATGTGCTGAATGATTTCAAGAACAATGATTTTAGACCTTTCAGTTGAGAGGGGCGATGTTTCAGAAATCAAATAATTCTAAGAGCAATCTTTAAAATACAAAGACCTTGGAGACTTCAGTTCCAGTTGTTACCACAGACAGACTGAATTTGCTTTCAGAGACCCATGTTAAAACGTCCTCTTTTCACTGTTCTCTGTAAGACCAAAAAAAAAAAAAAAAAGGCTGATTTGCACACACTGCTCAGCACTTGCTTTGAAGAAAACTGGAAGAATTCCTTTCTTTATTTTTTTGTGTTCATTATAAGGTTGCATGCAATTGCTAATCAAGGGATAAATTAATTTTCCTAACAGCCCCAGGTAGAAGAAACAGCTCCATTATTATTACCATTTTATGGATCAGGAAGAGCAAGCATCAGGTAAACAGAAAGACTGTTCATTTTAGATGCAGAATTTAAGAATGTAGGACCTCATTGTTCACGTGATAGTCTTTTCTGTGACAGCACTTTATATTTTCAAAGCACAGCTCCCAGTGCACTACTTGGTGTCAGTGCTCAGTATTTCTGTAAATCAGACACTGATTAAGTTAGACAGCAACAAAATGAAAAACAGACAGTTGGCGACTATCTGTGAAACCCTGTTTTCCTTGTGTGACATATGAGCTCTGTGGCAGAGACCAGGACATAACCAGGTCTCCAGCAGAACGTTCTGTTGCCTTTCATGAGACTTTCTTCTCCTCACAGTCCTCTGTACCATTCCCTTGATCTTCTGCATCTTCTGTAACCAACACTTTGGGGGTAACTACAGAGAAGATACACCTGTATCATACAGAGAAGATACACCTGTTCCAAAATAACCTTATCACATCTATTCTGGCTGCTTTGCAAATAGAGGTGTTATCCAGCCTGCCTGTGATTCCCACCTGAGCACCCACACCCTGCCTCTGATGGAAAGAGGACAGGAGATCTCATAGTCAATTCCTGCCTTTGTTCTGGTATGGAAGGTAGCCCAGGTCTCTAAAGGATGCCAGAAATAACAAGTTCATAAATGTACATGAAGTGAATCTTATGATTCTGAAAGTACCACCACAAATGTCAAACACACTTTGGAATACAACTGAAAGATTTGCAATATGTCACCAGTCTAAGCAAAAATTAAATCAATATCGTATTTGAGGGAGATATCATCATTTTAGCTAATTAAGTCAAAATGTCAATGAAGACAAAGGAAATTGAACTTTTTTATGCAAGCTTCCCAGAATCTCAGGGGACAATTAAAAAAACTGAAATGCAATATGTGGTAGAGTATTCAGCATGGTTAAGGACAGAATGTTTAATATCCAAAGTAGATAGATAATTTTCCATAAAAAAAAAGCTTGTTTACGTAAGAGAATAATCAAAATATTAATTTCCTGTTTGTTACTTGAGCCCACATCAATTAAACTACAAAGCCATAAAATATGTCTAATGGTTAATCAGCAATAAAATACTTAATGAGCCAAATGATACTTTTAATGCCACTGGCTCCTGATTTACATTATGGGGGGGAAAATAAAACCAACAAAACACACCAAAGAGAACCACCACAACGTGGACGCAGTTCTTAGCTGAAATATTGTTTCTCTGCCCAGAGAAAGAAGCTGTAAAGTTGTCTTTGGGACTACTGTAAAGTAGTCTACTGAGAATTCAGGAAGGCGGCAGAGCCACACCACACTGCTCCCTTGTCTTTCTGGGGGGGAGCTAGAGAGAGCGAGCACCAAGCTACAGTGACAAAATGCTGGGGCAAACACTAGAAATTTATTCTTTGAATCTCCTATCTGTAGAAATGAGATGTGAAGCTGGACCTGGTGATTCTAAATCAGAATATAGAAATGCAAACTACTTGATTCCCAAAAGCCACGCCTCACTAGCTCTGGTAGATCTACCTATGGAAAATACCTATATACTGGGGATGGTTTTCCAGGAGCACTGCACTTGAAATCCTGTTTCCCACTTGTGAGCATTTGGATAACATCAAAGCAGTACCAGAACGAGGACTGAACCCTTTCTATTCTCAGCTTAGCTTTCCATAATAAAAGGTTAGGAAGGCACCTAAAACCAGTCTCCATCTGCCACTCTTTAATTAACAGCAAAAAGCATATAAAAAAAGCCCTTGGAACACACATGCAGGAGGCACAATGTACTATATCCGAGACACTATGACAATAACGAAGACAAAACCCGGTGAGATTTTCTATGTATTGTAAAAGATGTCTTTTGTCAGTATTGGAGATTATTTTAAAGAAAAGAGCATTTCAGCTTTTCATTACTGGTTTGAGCCTTTGCCAACTGAAGAGTCCGCTCCATCTCATTTCTTAAATAGGACCTGGAATGACCACTGGGATTAAGGTCTGCTAAAAGAGAAAATTGTCTAATTTATCTACATAAGCCTTTCAGAGGACCCAAAAAAACCCCAAAAATACTCTGTATTAAACCATCTCATTTGATTATCTTTAGTCCACGGGTTTTTAAGGGGAAAAGCTGTCACAAGTAGCACAAGGACCTGGAGCAATGACCTGAAATTCTAAAAAACTTTGAAGTTTGAATTTCCAGAATAATCAAATCCCACTAGAAAGTGAAATCAAGTCATTGGCTTGGCCTTCTTGAGCAAACCCTTTGTATAGGTCTTGAAAAGCAGCTTTTGCTTTCACCACATTAAAAAACCCCACCACCTGATTATCTACCTTATGTTCCCGATCATAGCAACTCTGTGCCACAGGGCAGGGATGGATTAGCTCAGCATGAGTTAATTCCACAGTCATGATGGCTAAAACAGCACACAGAGACACCCATGAGAATTTACTGGTTCAGGTTGGTCTAAGCTAAGAGGTTATTGGCTTGTATTTCATTACAACGGACAGTTATGCCAGAGGATATCTTTACAGAGAATTTGTGTTGATGGTTTTCCCAAGCTGATAATGAGGAAGAGGTCAAATTATTCTCCTTCAACATTTACACTGCATTTGTCGCCATCCAATTTTGGCTCACATACAAATATGAGGCTGTTTTTTAGTGCAACCTCCAGGAGTGAAAGCAGCTCTCTGTTCCTTTCGCATGACTCCAGAAATGAGAAAGGAAGTTTTCTCCAAGGATGTAGGTCATAACTATGTTCCCTACCATCTGGTCCTTGAAACCCAGTAAAGGAAGGTGAATATATTGCATTTCAGCAATCTCCACTGACAGACCGTCCCTCAAGAATTGTAACTAACTGGTGAAGTTTCAAACAACCTCCAAACTTCTCTGAGCACCACTAGAGCTAAGGAAGTCTTAGACTGGCTGGCTCAGAAGGAATTTATAACCATCTCCCTCATCTGCTTCCCTTTTTACTACAGCTAATCTGCATGTATTTGCATTCAGAAACCATTCATACCTGAAACTCGACTATTTTTCCATGTAATCCTCTTAATCAGTGAGCGAGCATTTATATATTTAATTCTAGACTACATCTGATGGTGGTTAATACTTTAATTAGCTATTTACACATGGTAAAAATTACAGAAGTAATTAAGGATATTCAGATTAATTAAAAGCATTAGGCAGTATTAAATGTGAGAGAACTGATTTTAATTAAATCTTTCAAGTATTTTTTTATAATCTCTTCTGTTGAGAAATAAACTACAGTAACATGATTATATCTGAATCAGATATCTTCGCACTGCCATCAACCATAATGTTTAAAAAAAAACCAGCCAAAAGCAGTGCATGGGTTTATTCTTTACTATTTATTAAAAATTCTATCCATGCAGATTAACTTTCTATTCTCTCCATCTGTTTTACCAGTATTGATACAGAATGAGTGGTAGTAAACTGAATTGAGATGCTGTCTTAGACTCACGGTAGTTTATTTATACTCTTCTAAAACACTTGAGAGAAATACCTTCTAGCCTGAGAAATGCTTTCCAGACAAAGATTCCTCCTTTATCTAGTTAAAACCAGGCAAAATCCAGAGGACTGCAGATACCCTGTGGAACCCAGCACCACGGTTCAGACGCTCTTTAGGCAAATCATACCATCGTGAATGTGTTACCGTGCACACGGGTCCAACCATCTGTATCTGGACTGGGGGGTCCCGAGATGCTCTGTGCAGCAACTGTGCTTTGCCAGCCTGGGGAGGCTGTAGCAGGGTGCCCTGCTGCCCAGCACGGACCTGCCCAGGCTGCCAGCCTCCCCCCCATGCTGAATCATCACTCGTGGGCTGACATCAAAAATCCCATGACGAAGCAACAGTGATTATCTCTATATACCGACTGTGCCCCGGAGTATGAAACCTGCTTTGTAACCATGGACTGAAATACCTGACCAACCAAGACAAAAAAGCAATGGGCTAAGACTTGTATCCCAGGATAAGAAAAGCAAAAGACTTGCAGTTAGCAGAAAACCCAGCACCATGGTTGGCAAATGCCACCTCCAGCGATATAGTACCCTTGTAGTTTCCTTGGTTAAATGATCAGGAACAAGATAAGGATCACAAGGTCATTGAAGTCAAGCTTTTTAGGATGTTGGAGCATACAGAGAACCAAATGGTGGAACTATTTACACTCAGACTATGGATGTGTGCTACTAAATGATAGAGCTCTTCCAAAATAGCACAATGGAAGCTAAAAGACTTTTAAATGTAGTGTTCCTGATGTACGTATGCAACCCAGAGTAAGACATTTAAGTTCTTTTACTCGCAAATGAATCATCCACACGAATGCCAGTGCTGTTTGTTCCATTCCCATATGTTCCAGAATACTATTTTGTCCTACTTTTGTGTGTATACAAAATTAGAATTCCAAGTTGCATCAGTTTTAATCTTTAAATTGGTTTTATTTACAACCTCTAAAGTTCCTTGATTATTTCTAGTAACATTTGCATCAACGTTTGCTTAAATTATTCATGACATTTCAGTTATATCATTGGGTGCTTCAAAGTAAAACTCAAAGTAACTTTTCTTTCCTGAGAACAAAGATATTCTTTCCTTGCTCTCAAGCAGAAATGCATAGGAAGATGAAAGAAATGCCAAGAATTGTTAATAAACAAATTTGTGGAGTAAATTATAAACAGAAATACGAAAATATTCCCAGTAGAAATAGGAAACTATCTAAAAATGCCTCCAAACACCAATTTAGTCTACCCAATTAGGACAATATTTATCTAGGTCAGGACTCAAGGAATCTTTTGCTGCCTAAGTGGCATCTGAATTACATGTCTTCCCTGTGTGGGACATGTGACTGGAGCAAGCTGTGCTGCCCTGAGCCAGACCCAGAGGAAGAGAGATCTGCTTGGAGAGCTGCTGTGCGCTGCAGAGTAGATGCTGGTGCCAGGTGGAGCCTGTCCCCAACACGGGGTGAGGAATGCAGGAGATGGGGCAAGTGCAAGGACTGCAACCTCTTTCACATCCTTGCTGTCTTCTTCCCCTGCCCCAGACACACATACCCTTTTCCTTCATACGTAAAGCGAATTAATCTCTATGAAAGCACATAACAAAATCACATGCGTGCATTTTTTTGGGGTTTTTTTCAAGATGAGAAATTGAAATGGTAATTCTTCACCCTTAAACTGCTAGAAAATGTAAAGCAGATGTTGGAATCCTGTACATTTCCTTCATCACAGCCTTATTTTCAGGTTCTAACATAAGACAAACACCGTATTTTTACATTACAGTGGAAGAGTGGGTCATTATGAAACATCTAATTCTATGCCTTAATATTAGAAAGCTTCTCTGCTTTCAGAAAATACATATAATGATCATTTTTGGTGAATGTAAGCAAGGTTATTTATGAATGAGATGCAAGCTCACAGGAAATAAATCAACTGTTCAATTTAAAGTTAGAAAATTTGTGGTAACATCTATTTCATAGGACTGAGGTGAATTATTCCCAAAAAATAAAAAAGCCCAACAGAAGAAAAGCACAGACTTATTTTTGATAGCAATTCAGCTTCCGCAGAAGGTTTCCTCAAGTGCATGATTAAACATATTTATGTTTTCACAACACATTTATGATTTCACACCAAATCACATGACATGTGAAGTTTCATATGGCTTTGAATCACAACCAAGTCAAAGTGTGTAAAAGGCTGCCAATATTTGCCTGAAACACCACATTGTGACAATAGATGTTGATCCTGCAAAGCAAGTGATAACAACCACTTACTGAAATAGGTGGTTTCTTATTGCACCAGGAGAAAAGTGAAAGGTGTCATTAAAAAACTAGTTTGGACTGAGCAGGCTTCCTTGAAGAAGGCTTTCACTGAAGGGTAGAAAAGGGGGCAGTGCTCCACTCCCTTTCCCGTAGCATCAGCTTTTGCATGAGAAAGCTAAGCAGCAGCAGTTTAAAATTCAAGGTCTGATTTTAAAAATAAATAAATTCTATTGCTTTCAGGAAGCTTCATACTCCTTATTTCTCCTGTATTGAATCACCCTAAGAGGTAGCGTCTTAGAAACAAGGATCCAAAGTGAAGGATACACCAAGGGACTGGTGACATAACCCAAGCACCACAGATGTGAGACATGCAAACTGTAGCTCTGATAAAAGACCCCTGTACCAACTCCAAACCAATTTCTTTAGTTCAGCCAAAGCCTTCCATAGTTCTGCAAGAGTCTAAGAGAATAAAAGGTAAGACAGCCAAAGGATTACAGTAAGACATTTTTGCTTCTCTAATTCTTGTTTGAACTTATCAAACCAAGAGGAGAATCATCATGAAGGGAATGTTATTTTTAGTGATATTTCCATTAGCCAAAGCGTGTATGATATTGCCATCATCTGCCACACTGACAAGAGTGGGTGAAAGCCTTAGAAATGCAATTCACATTTTAAAAATCTGCAAATATTTACCTTTTTTTTTTTAATGGCAATGGAAACAAGGAAGGGATGTAGTGAAACATATTACGTTGTTAAAACTCTCCAGGCTTAAAGTGATAGTGAATCTTGGCAGGTGAACACAGATATCTTCAAAATATAACTATTATTTGCTAAAGATCTTTAAGAAATTGTCTGAAAAAAAGACACATTTGCTAGGCGTTATCTGAATAGACATAAGTGACTAATGATATAAAGCTGAGACAGATGGTCCACGCTTCACAAGCTAGCCTGAGATGTGGAATAAGCTCAAGCAGTTCCTCAGGCCTCAAGGTGTAGAATGGCACAGCAGGAAGATAGCTGCATTTGTGTGCAATGTTTTGGTACTATTTGCTTTATAACTCGCTCTCCTGCATTTCCTTACAGTACTGTCTGCCGTCCTAACACTCTTATTTGATCCCAAGAAAATTAGAAGATGCAGAAGAAATATGAAAAGGCTACAATATATGCATAGAAAAAAGGTGAGATGGGGAATGAATTTCTTTCTTAAACTACAGATCATGAAAACATCATCTATAGGCAAACCCGCAAATTAGAAATGCATAAGGGAGGAAAAAATCAAGTTTGGCCTTTAAAAATGTAGAGAGTGGGAGCTTTTTAAAAAGCAGTATATTAACATTTCTTTCTTAAGATGCTGTTCGAGGATACTGTTCCAATCTTGGAGATCAGTAAATTAAAATTTACTTGAATAGGCAAGCTCTTGTAGCTGCATTAGAGACTTACTCGCAAGGCGACATGTAACTTTAGAGATGAAAACTGCCAACGTAGTTAAATTTTATTAAGGCAGTCACATTCTTCAGATGTGATCACGCTGCAAGCATTGACAATTAAAACTAGATCATTTGACCTTCATCGAGGAAAAAGACCCTTTCTCTAGCTAACAAAAATAAATACAAAAATATTAAGATGTCTACACTCAGAAGAAAGACAAAGATTTATTTCTACTTTATAGATCAAACAGCCATTATTCTTTGTGGTCTTCATGATTTTGAAGCAAAATTTAAGAAGTCAGGAACGTATGCTGAAGAAATCAGTGAGAAGGCAAGCACTACCTTGCCTAAAAATGAAGACGTTCTCACAGCCTGCAAATGGAGCTGAGATTCAGATTCCAACAACAAAAAGTTTAAATTTACCCACCTTAGTTTTTGGTATATCATATTTATTTTCCAATAATTTGGAAACTGAGCTTTTGCAGTAAATTGTGTTTGGAAACAGTACTGTGTGGCAACGACCAGAGCAGCCCCCAAGAAATCTGATTTCTGATCTTTTGTTCCTGAACTTTGTCTCGTGTGAGAAAGATAAAAGATTTGTAAGATAAAACTCTGCAAACGGTTGTCATAATTTCAGAGATAAAACTAACACCACCTTATAACAACCACTTATGACAAAGAGCTACCTTAAATGGAATATAATTCTTTGCAGCACGTGGCCCTGACTGTTAGCACTGTCTCTGGATACATCGGTAAACTAGAGACCTTGCAGTCACTGAATAAGCTTTAGTGACCTATATTGAATAACTAGATCTTTTCTCTGTAATGTTTTAGCATCTATCTTCTTTCTGCTGCACTAAAAGGACTTTATTATAAAGCTGAGAAACCATTTCTTTTGTTGTCAAGATAAATATTGACCAAATCAGCAAAATAAAAGCCTTGGGCTTTCAGACATATCTGTTTGACTCTAGTTGCACTGTATTAGGCACTGGATGAACACATACATTAGAGTGCATCTTCTTCTCATACACTCACAAAATAACTCACTAAGCATTTGACACAATTTGGACGAATAACATCAATATTTCAGCTATTTTTAAGGATACTTCCTAGAAAAATAGTAGAGTATCCAACAGCAGCAGCAAATGACCTTTGATATGCCTCTACATGCATTTATATACCGCTGGCTGTCTAGTCAAGAAAGCTGATCTCACATCAAAAGTGTTCCTAGATACAAACAAACAAACAAACAAACCTCTTACTCCTTCCCTGAACCCCTTCTCCAGTTACAAATAAATGAATATAACATAACAATGAGCAACTTGATGGCCATTTATCTGAAACAGGGAATTAAAAAACTCTCCTGCTTATGATTCTTGGCTTTACAAACTTGGCTCTGCTTCTGGTGACATTTGATGCAGCTGTAAATAGCAGTCCTTGTTATCAGGACAGGTCCATATCAGCTCTATTTAATAAAGAAAGAGTTGTAGTTACTTTCTCACTGATTTGTACAGTTTTTTCCTCCCCAGAGAGCTCTTAGGTGTGATGCTTTCTTTACCTGGAATCACTCCAGAGTCATCATCTATCATTTGTTCAGCGTCTGGCTTTGAGTTGGCCCCAAGGCGGGGAGGTGGTAGGACTAAGACGTACCACCAAGCTCCAATAACTCTAATTAATTAGGGACTTTGAGGCACAAAAAAGGATGTGTTACTTTTAACATTTTTATTGAAACATCTGCCCTCTCAAATAGTTGTCTTATAGGAAATCCTGGGCTAACTGTACCCTTTCAACTGCCAGAACTGACATTTCAGCTGCTCTGCAAAGCGAATATCTCATTAGGGACTGTTAAGGATCTGTTCATCTGCCATAATTTGGAAAGAATTTTTACTGCACTTTCTATGGTAACACATTTGACAGTGCTAAGGCACACCAAAAGTTATAATTCAAATAAGGATGTCCATCGAAGTTGCTAGAATCCATAAAAAGCACCTTGTGAAATACTTGCGAATATGGTGGAAAAGTGAGATACGGGAAGAAATAAATACAGTAAGAGTGAGTCAATCATAAATGATGAAAACTCAGAGGGATGTAGCTTCCCAGGTCATGGTAGCCTATGCTACCTTTATTCTGCAGATAAATAAGTAACTATGGCCTCATTGATTTACTGTCACAAAGGCATTATCTTTGACCACATGATAAAATGCAGAGGAGAAAAAGATACCTTTTCCAGAAAGAAAAAGAAAAGCTAATCCTGAAGTTTCTGAAAGAGATAAAGACAAAGTCCTCTGGAAACCCTTAAGTGCTCTTCTTATCCCCATACCTGCCTTGTAGAGAGTCAAGAGAGAGAGGTGTATTGCACTAAAATTAATTGGTTATATTTTTTAAATTCTCAGTGTAGACTACAACTAAAAAAAGGAGCAAAACCTACACAGGTACGGCTGCCTTGGTAGTGGAAATACAATGCCAAAATGCTCTCTCAAGCCCCTCAATTCATAGCCCAAAGCCTGACGTTCTTTGCTGCCATTGCTACATCTCCTGCTCCTCAGTTACTTCTTTCGCCCTCCTGTCAAAAGCCTTTTACTTCAAGAGTCTTTCTAAATAAAGAACTCCTCTATTAGTCTGGACAAAGGTCCCTTTCACTCCGTGGTAGGATACACTTTAGATGCTGACAGGCTTTTTCCTGCACCTGGAAGGTTTTATCTCTGCTGCCTCTTTTGCTTTCATCTTTTTCATGACAGCAGCTTCCCCAAACAGAAGTGACAGGGCACTGATACGATTTTACTCTCTTCACAATATTCATAACATGAAGACTATACTTGGGTACAACTTCTCAAAATTCATGTCTAAATGCCTGTGTTACAGAAAACTGCTTCTGTTCTCACAAGGAACAGATGTGCCATGGCTGCAAGGCCAGAAAGCCCCTTAGAGAGTCTCACTTGCTGTCTGGAGATCCCTACTCAGTTTTTGGAGAGTACATTTCCAGAAGATTTGACGTTTCTTCACCAACGCACATCTGTGCCATTTGTCTTTCAGTGATGATGTCAGAAGAGTTTGGGTTGTACTGATGGGATTACTGCACTTCTCTATCTGCGGGAGTAATTGGGTAGCTTATGAGATCCACTGTCACACGACAAACTTTCCTGGTCCAAAGATATCTTTCACAACCCCCCTTATTGTGGCAAAGTAGTGATGCAGAAATTTTCTACATACTAAATAAACACGTCATTTTATTAAAAGAAACACAAACCTTGCCTAACAAGTAATGAAAACCAGGTAGCATTAATAACTTGGCTTGTCACTGCCTGTTCTTACCATGAAACGATCCCGTAAATTAAAATCTGGTGGAAAAAACAGAGTACCATGCCTTAGAAACACCAACTCTTACAAATGGCTGTAGCTTAGGAATGACAGCAGCCCTACTAACACCCTGTTTAATCCTGGGACTTTTTCTGTGCTCATCGTTTCATAGAGTTGGGCAGCACAGAGTTCAGCTGGAAAGATACGTGTAACGAGAGCAGGCTGTAACACTGCACTATATCCCTTCAGGCTAATCACTTTCTAATGAGTTTAGTCAAAAGTACCTATATGCAATAAGTTGTAGCTGACAGCAGCCCAAGGGAACCTCTAAATGCTAAAAATTAGCTGCTGAAGGATGTTGAATCTTTTTGAAGATACAGGTTTCCTTCTAAAATACACGCAGTTTAAAGTAAACATAAATCAAACAGATGGTAAAAGAATTTGTTTTGCTATGGGCTTTATCCTGTTTTTATTCTTTCACTCTTATGTGGTAACAGATACTTTAAAAAGAGAGTAAGATTAGTCAGCCTGCTAGAGATCCAATTATACTAACTTGTGACACTTTCTCCTCAGGATTCAGAAAAAGACTCAAGTGTTGAATCGACTTGCCCTGGTGAGCTACACAGCCCAAGTGAAGATCTCTATGCCCTTTTCAGAAACTCAAGAGGCCAAAATTCCTCCCAGTCAGATCCAAAGACTATGGGATTTTCTTCCCTTCTTTTTTTTTGTTTTACAGTATATAAGTTCTTTATGTTACTGTGTACTGCCGATCATTGGTTTACCAACCAGAAGAATTACTTGCTAACATTACATAGCATATTAAGCAAATTTAGGTTATCTAGAAAATCTGTGGTTCTAGAAATCAAGGCTTTAATATTACAGAGCATCACACCAGGAAGAAGTTCAGCCCTTGGGAATCCAGGGCTATGAACCATGAGAAAAAAACAATTTTGAAATAATGAACTGGTAATAAACGCAGCTATAGAAGCTCTGATTTACAAACCCACTAAATCTTGAGTGAAAATACTGCTTTTGCTGCTGCGATCGCTGCGTTGATGGACACTGCACCTATCTTTGCCAATGGCTTCAGGTGATAACTGGGGTTAGTAGCTACTAGGAAAATGTACAGAGCTTATAACACCTGTTCTAGAAATCTGACTAATATATTTTAAGGATGTTAAATAAATCACTTCACAGACTAACCCAACATTCTTTAATAGAAAAAGCCACAGGAAACTTATTCATCACCTGTTAGAGCACTGAGGTGAAATACGGTCTGTAACTCCATCCCAGCCTTCGTGGAACAGAGGCATTCATCAGCTACATGAGATTCGCATTCCCTGATCTATTATCTGTATGTGTAGCACCTGTTAATCATATCTATTAACAAATAACAGAGTTATATTTCAATTTACCCCCAAATACACAAAGATGAATAGACAGACTAGGATAGCCAGCTACTTTGGTATCAGCTGATAAATACAGACAACAGAAATACAGAAAACAGTGTAACTGCATCTAAAGTAATCATTCCAAGCTCTCTCTAAACTGGTAAAAAACTATTGTGTTTTAATGTGTAATATTATTATCTGTAATATAATTAATATATAATTCTGATGCTAATTTGCATAACTACCTATAGTCATAAAATACATACCTGCTTGTTATATTTTACTCCTAGTAGAATATTCAAATATTGAAGAAAAATACTTCCATTTTGCACAAGGCAAATTATATTTACAAATTTGTGAGAACAAGACAAGTAACTCAACTTGAATTTTACCAGTCAGGACTGAATGACTTGAAATTAATTCACACTAAAGTTTTGTGTCATCAAACCCTGCTGAGATACAAAAAAAAAACCCTGATTTAAGAGTTGAGTCTGTTATTTTTTCTCTTTTTCTTTATTTATGGTTTTCAGTGAGATCTGAAAACGTATTTTCAGAGGCATAAGAAATCTTTAAAGAAGTCTGACGACAGCTTAGTTTTCCAAACCCAGGGCATTCAAGATAAGCTTCAAATATGAAACACTGGCTGCTTATCTGAATTGGAATCCACATCCAAACCATTTCAAGTGAGTCATTATATCTAGCGGCCCTCAGTTTGCTTCGTAATCGGCAACACAGACTTCATTTGGAGACGGGATGAAGTTCATAATTCAATTACAAGGATGACTGCCTAATCCACTGAATAAAATGGACATAAAAGGTAAAATAAACAAAATTTCTGACTTAGTTTAATGAGATTCTTTGGCACAGAAGAGGTAAATTTAGTCAGTTTGCCCAGAAATAGGTACCAAAAATGTAGATATTTATCACTTAACTTTGAATTTAATTGTAGCATAAATTCAATTTAAACAGACTGCACTGAGTTGCAACTATGTTGTAGTAACTGAAAACATGATTCATCTGTGCTTAATAATTATCACTGGTATGGGAAGAAGAATCACATTTGAATAATGCCTACTATTTGAACTCATGAGCATGCTAAGTAGAATTCTGCTATCAAACAAAGCGGTATAAAAATTACAAAAACACTTCCTACATTGTTACTAATTAAAGCAATTTGGTCTATTTTACAGGAAATATTGATTGCTAGAACTGATGCTGCAATTAATATCTGCCAAGATGCACTACTATTAAATTAGTGTAAATTAAATATCAGAAAGATAACAGCTATTAATTTAACGTTAGAACATCAGAGGCTAAAGAGTGGGAAATAAACAATAGAGGAACTAGTTTATTAACACAGGAAGAAATTCTAATGATTAAATGAAAACTGTTGTGATCTCATGGCAGATACAACTAAGCCAGTTAAATTTCCATTATGTATTTGTAGATTCAATTCAACCTGCTTGGCAATTGTTTTACAAGATTACCAAACTTCAGCCTGAGCAAGGCAAGCATATATACCCACAGCACCCAAACTGACTTCTCTGAGCTTCTGCAAGTTGTTGAAGTCTAATGGCACAGGTCACGGTTTATGGCCCTATATTCAAGAAAACATTTGTTTCTGATCTACTGAGACAGGACACACCTTGGAATCTAAATCCTGCTTCAGCTCAGCCATGCAAACATGGAGACTATCACAAATAGTATGTTGTTTCTGACAATATTCTGATAAACTCTTCCAAAGCACAGTAAACTCTGTCTTTACAGAAAAACTTAGTGAAGAACTGGGCCAAATCTTTGTATCCAAAGCCTCTAATTTCATTACAGTTTTGATGTGTGTATTTGTCAAAATTGCTGCTTGTCAGCAAATTTATGTTTTAAATTATTGGTGAGAAGACAGACATTCCCACCAGCAGCATGAGACTTTTTGCTATGTGGGACAATTTCCCCCCCTCCTAAAGCCCTCCAGATGCTCTGTACTATCCTGTTGACTCTCTTCCCTAATCTGCTTTGCTTGGTCCTATACACCTCCTAGACTCAGCACCTTACAGATGTAACTCCTTTTCCTAGGTTGCATCTGCAGTAGGCTAAAAGACCCAAGTTTGCTCTATTTCTTTTATCCTTCTCGCAGTTCTATCAGAAAATTACTTTAGTAAAGCAGAGACTATTCACAGCATGTATGCGGTCCTTGACCTGACAGGTATAAATCTCTCTGACCCATGGAAAAACCAATCCCTACCTTAGTGCTTTGGAGGAACCAATTGTTCTCCTTGGGTATTAGCTCTCAGTCTCAACTACATCATTAAACGAGGTGAGAGAAGGTACCGGTTCGACAACATGACTTTTGCTTATTAAAAGCATTACCATAAACCCATATCATTTACTCTCGTATGGAACAAAGACAACCAAAGAGCTACATCACTGTCTCACTTGCAGTTTCTTGCACAGCCACCAACACCATTGTTTCTTCTATAGTCTAAATATACTTAGACTGAAATGGATCTAAACAAAAGCAATTGCTCTGTCACAGTTTGGAACTAAGCCAAGTAACTGAAAGTACGGAAAAATTTTAGTAATTCCTTCAGGAATTTCCTGAAAATTCATACCCTTTCTAATCTTTAATTTTTCTCTGTATTGATGGAAGCTAACCACAGAGTGGGTAAAGAAAAGTAACCAACAGAAGCACAACCAGTTTGACTTTCTGCTGAGATGAAATGTCTTCCAACAATTAACCCTCTTTCTGCACAAGCTAAAATATTTGGAGAAATAACCAAACTTCAAGGTATACATTTTAACTAAACCAAATGCAGGTATTTAGAGGACTATGCACCATTAACCAATTGGGGCAACTAGAAACTCAACATGATATTAGAATACCAGCAATCAGCACTCACTTTGACACGAGCTGCAGTTTCAGGAAGCATATCTGGGGTTTTGTTACACAGGGGTGCAAAGAGTGTTTCCAGGCTGTTGCAAAAACCTTAGAAAGGTCTGCTTACACTATCGCTGTAGGAAATGAAGTTCTTCTTTACTTCACTTGCTTCCACCTTGTTGCTATATAAATACAGGCTCTTCTATAAATTTTAGCTCTGCTCCAGTCATTAAAAATGCCCTTTGAGGACAGTAGATATAATAAAGTTGCCAAAGATCAAAAAAGACCATGTTTAGTACAAGAAAAAAAGAAAAATTGCATTTTTTCCGTTGCTGTTTGCAACTGAAAGAGACTGTTTGAACATACGACTGCTTTATGCCACACAGAATAGGTAGATTTATTAGATTATTTATTAAAGCCCCATAAAAGGCTAAATCTTCAAAGAACATGTTCCTGGTGTCTGTCACTAAGTAAATACAATCTATAAATTCATCCAAGCTTAAATGGCAGGGACAAACCCCACTCTTGTAATTACAAGCCGAAGTTATTAAAACACATTATCCACTTCATGAATAAATACATATGGAAAAAATCTCACACTTGTGGTTGCAACTGGTACAGCTGATCCCAGGGGTGAGATAATCGCTAGGAAGAAACAGACACTTGCACTCTCAGCAAAAATGGAAAACTTTACGTACCAAAAATCAGCTACACAGTCACATATCTTTTTACTGGCAAGGAAGGAACAAACAGGTCAACGTGTTTTGGCATCTAACCACATCCCTCAAGACCCAGCAAGCAGGGGAGCGGTGGCAATGCAACCTCTGCTTTGTGATGGGGCACTAACTGTGGCATAGAGCTAAAATACTGCAAGCATTCATATGTTAAAAGGTCAAGAGAAGATCTGGTTTTATATGAGGCCATTTCTGCAGTGCACCGAGTTCCCTTTAAAAGAGGCTATAAAGACAGCGATTTCCTAATTCGAGAATACTCTCGGAATACGGGGTCTTGGGAAGATAAAGTGCCACTATGTCCAGCTCTGTGCTGCTGAGCTTGAAAAGTCTGCAAAGTAAAAAGCATACTCAAGCAGATACTGGCGTAACAAAAGTTCTTGGGGCTTCTATGTGCAGTAAAATGTCAGACGCTATCGTTCAATTTAGATATTTGTGAAGCTGGTTTATTTTATATCTACATAAAATTATTTGGTTCTTGACTTCCTAGTATCTGAATGCTCTCTGTTGGTGTGTGAGAGATGGTCTGTAGATATTTTCACCTAGTATTTATAGGCTATAATGATTTTTAATATAGAAAATTTCCATCTTTCAAGCAGTGTAGTTCATAGGCCACTGCCAGACGTGAGATCTGATGTGTCCATTTCTCCCAAGTACAAAAATGACAGTAGGAATTCCTTGTTACATACAATTTCTCAGCAGATAGACAAATCAATTGGAATTCACTTTCACAGCAAAACTAAGAGAGGAAAATTACATGACTTCAAGTCCTGTTATCGTACCATTGAAACAGAGATTTAATTCCTTTTCCAATACCTTGCCAAAAGAGATCTCAACCTCGTGATGTAAAATCCTTATTATGTTCCCAATGCCTGACCTGCATTGACATGATATGCCCAAGTTAACCACCCTGGTATGCTAGAAAGCTGCTCTGTTATCAAAACATTCCTAGCACTGCGCTTCCCATGAGGCCCGACTGATGCCTTCCAATGCCTTGAGTTGGGAGGAAGTAGAAACTCCCTTTATTTAATTACTGTCTGATGTGAGAACATGGGCTACATTTTGCAAATGGGGAATCGTTTATTTAACAGTATTTCACATCACCGAAGTCACTTCAGCTGAGCTTATGTACACAAACTCTTGTGAACCATTCCCGAGAGTCCCACACATTATCTACTTGTTGCCATCTATTCTGTGCTCATTGCAAATGCAGAATCAAAACACAAAAATTGGTTATTTCAACATAAATAACAAGACTGGTTTCACGCTCCTTCCAAAATAAACCAAACATGCTCAAAAAGTGTTTCAGAGATGTTTGAAAACAGGATCAACACTTGAATCCTCTGGTTCAAAGAAGGTTAAAACCGATGACTTCAATTTGGGTCAACGCCTAGTTTCAAGTATTTGAGATAAGAAAAGATGCATTTGCTTAGCACCATTTGAAATAGAAATGTTTACATCTGAGATTTAGAAATTGAGAAGAAATAGTTATCTCAAAACGCAAATGGTCCAAACCCACCAATCCACAGTATTTGTGCTGATGTATCTTTTTGCTTCACATATCCTCACAAAAAGAACCACTGAAAAACAAATTTATAAAACATACTTAGGAATGCTAAATACATAAATCAGGTTTAAAATTTCGAACTGAATTTCTCTGGACAATACTATTACTGTAAGAAGAGACAAATGAAGCAGAATTATGGAGCTCCATTTCACACTTCTTTGATTTCATATACAGTACTAGTGACATTGGTAAATACTATTATTGGTTTACTATTATTACAATTCTTTTACGATACTTCAAAAGCAAAAGTGAAGAATTGGTTTAGGATGATTCAGTAATTACAGATATCTGCTTACATGCCAAACAACTGCTTGTGCTACTTACTTCTAGTCCATAAAACCATTTGAGCCTGCAGCTGAACAAAAAGTAGAAGCATTTCATCCAGCATGTCATTCCACCCTTACGTCACATCCTTCAGCACCCTGGTTACACCCCAAGTTGTCTGCTCCTCCTTACTCAACAAAACCTGCTCTCCAGCCATCTAGCCCATCTGACCGGGCTGCTCCTCTCAACCATGGTTCAGTGTCAGAGAGACAGCAAGGCCAGCATCTAAGACCTAGGAATCACCTTGCAGGCTCCTAAGTTCAAGCATGCACCAATGTATAGTCATGAGGTAATAGTAAAATCATTGAACTCTGCCTTAGTGCATCTCAAATGTAAGAGCAAACAGAGCTATGATGGATTATTCCAACTGACAAAGGATAGAGTCAGATAAATGCATTTTGAACACACAAGATGGGTAATTCTAGTATTTGCAGCTTTTTTTTTTTTGCCATGTATTGATTGTATTTCTTATTTTTTATCAACCATTTCTGAATCATCCCACATCTAAACTATACTGTCAGGAAAGAAATGCTTGAAAAATCACTGGCTGACAACAAACTATAACCTCTTCCACTTTACCCAGCGATACAGTTAATTGGTCATTGAACTTTATCAACAAAGCTACAGATTTATAGGAAAGGCTTCTTGCATCTCAGCTATTTCGTTATTCCTTGATTATGAGCATGCGTGTTTTTTGAGACTTTCCACACTACAAAGAAATTCCACTGGACAACTTAAGGCACCTCTGTATTTATTATGTGTTTGTTTAAATCTACATCCCCATAACCATAAAAAAAAAGCTGTTAAGGCCTTAGTAAATATACCTGCTCTCAGTGACCTGTGCTTTTATGAGTGTTTGTTTCCACTACTCCAAATGAGTTTAACAGCTAGAAGAAAATGATCTAGAACCGGCTTTAACTTAGAACTGCAGCAACAGCGGAAGTTAACATAGAAGAAAAATATAAAAACCAAAACCACACAGAAAACAAACCACAAAACACCCAAACCAAAAAACTACACCATGGAAGGAAGCTGCTGTTTTCACTAACATGCAGTTTCTATTGACCATAGCCAGACTTTTAAAAGACAGTCCCTTCACCCTTTAAATTGATTAGCATTCATTTGTAAGACAGGGCAATATAAGATTAATCTGAAGTTATATTCCCAATATAGCCCTTGCTTGTAACAAAAGTATCGAGGGATTTTCTTTCTGTATTCCATTATTTAAAATAATGGCCTCTGAAATGACACAGCAGATAATGTCTATTTACAGCAATGACAGGTAGAAACAAACTTCAGAGACTTTACTTAAATGCTATATAGATACTGCACATTTATCGACAAGCATTTAACTGGAGCTCAAACAACTGGGGGGGATTTCATACTGATGACCTCAATTTTTTAAATTGATATTAGTCAATGGGTTTATGAAATTGTACAGTTTGTAGAATAAATGCCTAATTAAAGATCCCATAGAAAACTCTTCTCATTAGATCATTCCCGAAAAACAGAGAATAACAAAGGCCTGAATGTAACGTCCTGTATCATCAATCTGTCCATATTTCCATACAAGCCTCTGAGGCCATTCAGTGGGAAAAAAATCTTGTAGCAGATTGCTCAAGTAAATAAGATTTTCTTGATTATGTGTTTTGCAGAGATGTATGTGGGTTAGTTAAGGTTTCTGCCAGATTTCTGTCCCTCTGGCCCTCTGATCAAAGCTTTGATTTTGTATAGTTCTGTGGAAGTCAGTCAGTTTTCAGTTACATAGTCTCAGAAAATTCCCTTCTGTTCAGAGATCAGCCTAGAGTCTTAAGAAACATTCTCATCCTTGTCTTGCAAATGATACCAAAAATTAAGAAACCAATTATACATAGAATGCACTGGCATTTCATCTTAAAATCACTTACGGATGTGTGATACCTTTATTAGTGTTAAGGAAGGCAGCGTTTCTCTGTTTATGCTCTTCCAAATAACATTACTCAAGAAAATACTCTCCCATGTCAGGCTGTTACAACAAATCACTCCCGCAGTATCAATAGCAACGCGGTTTTCAGAGACAAGTGTCCATAAAGATTTTATCCAATAATAACATCCTGCAACTCCTTTTGTTCATCAGTGTGAATAACAGAAGTTCCATTTTCAATAGAGCTGGAAATTAGAAGCACGGTATTTCTAAGCATGCACTGTATACATTTATTTGACTACAATGACCTATACAAATTTGAAGCAATCCCCTCCAAACTACTGTCAGATCCCGTCTTTTGTATTTTTTTCAGTGAGCTAAGACTCTAGAGATGTTATGTTTACTCCTGTCAGAGACACTTAAAAATGAAAAGCTTTTCTCAAAAATTCTGTTTCTTTCATGAGGATATTTTCACTGATACAGACGATAAGAAAAGGATGTGTTTAAGGACAGCAGTGCATTAAAAGCTTTCTGTGGAAGTTAGAAGTGTCCTATTTTCATCTCTTTACTGATGACCACTTGAAAAAGACACAGTGCAAACAAAACGATAAGGAAAAGGTTAATTTTATGTTTAGCAGGATTCAAAACACAATAAAATATTTACTGTGTTTTTGTTTTAAAAATTCAAAGGGACGCAATGGATAGATAACCTCTGGGCTGCAGCAATGTCACAGGAGTTGAGAATCTGAAGAAATGGCCAGAATTTCCAGTGTAACTTTGGATGGCTTCCATATCAACACAGAATGATTAAGTAATAATCACTCTTTGCATTTAGCTCAGGTTTTGCAAGTCTCAAAACCTAGGTGTTCAGGGTCCCACCTTCTGTTACTATATTTGTTTCTATATCCCTAAGTCTCTTAAATGAAAAACAAAACAAATCATCTTAACAAACCATATATCCTACATTTACCATTTAATTAGAACCACATAAATGAAATGCAGAGACAATCTGAATCTGTAGAGATGAAACCTCTTATCTTTACGTGTATCCTCTGGCAATATTTGAAGAGACTGAGCACGATTTACCAAGCACAGGAAATCATCTATTGTCTTTCCCCTGGACTGTGATAGCAGCAGCCTACCTGGTCTGTAGGTACCAACATCATCTATGATGCCCCATGTGTTCTGCAGTTTAAGACAGACCTTCACTTCCCATTATTAATTTCCCAGCAGTGCTTAATTTAACACATTAAACCCCTGTTTCTTGGCATTCTTGTTACTTATTTTTGTTCTGTACAAGACAAAATATTTAGCTCAAGAGCAATGCTGCAGAATGCTGGACAGAAATTATGGAAATCCAAATGTAATTCTTGACATTTTATTCCTGTTAGCCAACACAGCAAAATGTGGTAGCAAGCCAGAAAGTATTGAAAGAAGCAACTTCTGCAGCTCATGCTTGCACCAGTCACCACCGTCACCACACAGTTGAGCTGCCAGACAACTCCTTGTTTCCCAGAGACCATCACTGGCACTTCCTTGGCTCTGAGCTTTTCGATCTGTTTTCAACTTCATAAAGTGTAGCATTTATGAGGAAATGCCACTCTCTTCTTCGCATCAGCCCCTTCTGCTAGCAATTGTGATAACAGAGGTTATTTTTAGCACATCTCTGGAGGTAATAGGAGTTTTCTCAAAAGCAGATAAGCACTAAGTATGCTACAGACAATGTATGTTCTATAAAAACACTTCAGCAGAAATTACAGTACTGCACCATAGTCCTCATTGTCAGCTTTGCCTTTACTGTCCTACTTTTTAAGGAGTTTACAAAGAAATGTTTATTGAAATCTCCAACGTCTTGGGAAGATTAAGCTTTTGGTAAAAACTGGCTTAAAATCTGTTGAAACATGGCTTGTGCCTACATCCCACCCCCAAAGCTACTACTAATTGCATACTTTCTCCTTCTAAAGCTTTTCCTTTTTCGCTACACCACCAAGTCTGATGAAGGCTGAGAGGCCTTTCACCAGCTCAGATAAGCTGCTGATTCAGTACCGACAGAAAAAGCCAAAAATCCATTAAATTCTCTCTTTTGTTTCATGTACATATCACATAGCTGCAGAGCAAACAACTTGGCCAATAGTAATTCTCATAGGCCACTTTGCTTTCTGATAAGTTTTCTTCCAGATTTACTTTCAACTGACAATTTATATTTCCCAGCCTTTAACACCTTTGCTACATTATGATTTCTTTTAACAGAGTTAAACAAAATTGCGGAAAATTTTTCCTTTCTCAAAACAATTTCTTTTAGAACTGAAGATTCATGCATGAGAGGAATAAACTAGCTAAAGATTAAAAAATAGATAAAAATTCCATGGCCAAATAAATTGAAACTTATAAATTCGGGAAGGGGGGGAACAACGCACCACTTAACTATCTTCAGCCATCAGTGTCCTCTCATGTAGCCAGTCTCACCCACACCCAACACCTGCTCACAAGGGGAAGCAGGGATAAAATTCTTCTAAATGCCTATCTGGTGAGTCAGGATCTCAGAATCTCTCTGGTTCTGGAATTATATTAAATAGATTTTGACCACTATCATATGTTCTTCTACAGATGAGGAGTGGAAGATGCATAAGCAATAGATTCTGTGCATTCTCCTGTTACTAAAAATACCCTTGCTGGTTTTAAACCTTACTTAGGTTCCAGGGAGTTTGCTTAATTAGATCTAATACTTTTTGGGAAAAAGCAGTATTTGAGATCTCTGAAAACCACCTTAGGAGCTCCTTGCATAGACTTGCATAACAGCAACTTCAACATAAAAACTTTCAAAGCACTTTGAAATAAAGTTTTATTAAGACAAAACATATTCAGATCTAATGGAAAGGTATAATTGTCCTACTTGGTTCCCCAGTTAAATATTGTATATTCCAGAATTGATATTTAGAAGGCAAATGTTAATATGTTAAAAATAGCAAATCAGCTTGAAAGATCTGCCTGAGAAGAAGTTCTCTTTGCAGAAGAACCCTGCAAATACACAAAACCTTCTATAAGCAAGAGTGGTTTCACTGGATTCTAGGAGATTATCCATGCCAATACAAATTATTCAGACATTAAATATTTACAGGAAATTGTAACTGCAATTAAACTAAGAATTTTTTTAATGTAAGCACACTTTCTCCACAAATAGCATAGGTATCTTAGACTTGTCTCTGCAGGGACCAGAATCCTTTAATAATCTGGCTTTAATTTTCTGAAATTAAAGATAAAACTGGTGTTTAATGCACCTTGTGGTGTCCAAGTACAGGAAATCTAGTTCCTCACGACGAGGAAACCTTAATGAAGGCCAGGATCACACATAGGTGCCTGAAAGGATGCTGCAGCCCACAGCTAGAATCTCTCAGGTGTTTTGCTTGTGCACAAATGGGTCGCATAATCATTGTGTTATTTGAATAATCCCTACTTTTAAAATAAAAAAATAATAATAATAAAAATCATATTTCTAATCTGTTTACTGTGATCACAAAGCGCAGGAGAAAATGAGATAATAAGCTCAGACTATTATTACTCATCTATTATAATTCACAAAACAAGAAATTAGGTAATTATATTAATGAGATAATATTCACAGCCCAGAATTTCAAGATTTATTATGCAAATCACATCGGGAGTAGAGATAGGAAGCATAAGAGAGGTTTGCACACTACAGTCAAACAATTATGCGAGAATGTACACACCTTACTGAACTTTCATTTGAATGAACGGAATTAAATCAGGTATTTGCATACTTTCCTAAACATGAAATATAGCATGCTCAATTCATCCCACCCTGTGAGTCTGCATGCACAGAGAACAGGCGGGCTGCGCTGAAATTAATTTAAAGGTTTGTTGCGTTTTGTTTTGTTTTTTAATGACTGCTTTATGTAAAATCTACCTGAACTCTCCATGTTCTTCTGTTTAAATTTATACAGCAGTCTCAATACTTCTTCAGGTGATCCCTTCTGGGACCACAATATTCCCTCCCATCAGATTCTGCAAATTAGAATAAAGTAAAAAGGCTCCTAGGAAATGCCCTTATCAGTAGCTAATGCCCAACTAACACAAGGTCAGAGACAAGAGATGGGGCAAGGATATTCCAGTGATCTCGAGATTGGGGGTTACTTGCTAACCCAAGTGAGAAAGAAGAATGCATGCCCACCAGCTGAGCCCAGGGCTGAGAGACAAGAATGCCAGTTTTTCTTTGAAGTTATTCTGCCGTCTCCCTCTTGGTGAGCTGAAGTATGCTTTGGTTTTGTTTACTTTCTATTTTCCCTCTCCTTTCCTTACAATCATTCCCACCGCAATCAGGAAGGTCCTTGTGTAAGAGTGCTCGAGTGCTTTGTCAGAAAATGAGAGGTAAGAAGTTGTGAAATCCTCAGATTTAGGTAATATTTAAATACAAATATTTAAGTAATCTTTCACTGTGGGATTCTAACTCACTGACTTTTACGCAGCTTAAAAGTTCAATGACCTGATAGAAAGTCTCCAGCAAATTACACCACTTGGTTAACCTACTCCAAGACGTTTGAGCTCTAAAAGGAGAATACTTCAGCTAATTGAGAGATATCCTTAAACTCTGGGAGTGGAGCTGTGGAAAAACACATTTACTTGAAGGTGTTATTCCACAATGAGACCAATGAGGCCAGGAGCAAAACCATACTGTGGTCCCCTTTAAAACTGTAAGGTCAACACATTCATTTCTCAGTTCGTTAAACCATGATCTCGGTGGCATTTTTAAAAGCTATGTTGATGAGCTAAGGCTAATTCAAATGACAATGGGAGAATTGCCAAAGAAAAGTTTGAAACCAGGGAACTGCCTGACCTTGAATAGCTGCTTGGCTCTCAGTAGTGGGCTAGACTAGGAAAGGAGGAAACACTAAGGAAAATGCGTAATGTGCCCAAATGTACTTAAGATGAACAATACAAAAACAATGCTTATTGATTATCTCATTGCTTTAGCGCTTGTCCTCCTCAGCCAGCCAAAAAAAAAACGTTACACCTGGGAGAGCTCAGTCTTTCATGAAAGGGAAATCAAATCGGATTTACTGTTTCTTTAATGTAAAGCTGATTCTCGTAATGAGGAGGAGGGGACTGTGATCCTGGGAAAGCTTTTCTCATTAAACTGTCAATTCTGTGTTTCTAAAAAATTGATTAAGCGAGGTACATATTGATGATTCCCTGTATTTTAACAACTTTAAGTCAATTACACCAGCATTCAAGCACAGAGTTTCAGTGTTGATGGTGGGATGTTATCTTTTACATCTGAATGAAATAAAGTCTTGAAAAGCCAAAGCTAGGAGGGATGGCTTAAAATGTGGGAACATGAAGGGCAGCTCTCTCCATGTAGCCATCGTAAAACAAACCACTGTTTAAAGCTTCTGTGATAAAACACAACTAGTTTACTTGGGAATCATGACAGAGCATCACTTATCAACAGCTAAAATAATTCTGATGGAGACAGCACTTCCTCCTGCTTTACCTGCCAATCAGATTATGTAACAGGAAGATAAACTGGAAGTCAGTAGCAGAAAAACTCTAGATCTGTTTTTATCTTTTCAAGTAGGAAATGATGTGCAAGCTACTGCCAGGATAAGGAGTTACCTATGTCCCCTTAAACCCCTGCTTCTGGAAGAGTACAGTATCCACATGACCTAGCAAAATCTAACTGTGGCAAACAGGGAAGCAAAAGTAACATAGGAAAAAAAAAAAGCAAACAACAAAAAACCAACAACAAAACACCAAAGAAACAAAACAAAAACACACACACAAAAAAACCCCATAAACCCAGCCGAAACCAATATAAAATGTCAAAACCAGCTCATGAAGTAGGATTGAAATGTTTTATCGAGGAGTTCTTGACTTGTGGTCAAGCACTGTTAAAGTTTTGTGAAAACAAAAAAATTAAATATTTTGCCTCTTTTCCCTCTACTTGCAGCTTGTACCCTTTAGATCTGGAAAGCATTTGGTGTTTCCAGGACTGTAGGTGGAGTGAGGACTTTTACAGTTAACATCTTCGTTAGTTTAGGAACCATATGAAATTACAATGACTGAGAAAAACATTTATTTTAATGGAGCATAGCCTTTTACACAACAATTGTATTAAATCATCATGTCAGAAAAGTTTTTGTTGGTTGCATTTAGTCATTTCTGGACAGGTTAATGCTTAGGAAATTATCCTTCGGGAGCGAGCGTATAAATTTCCATCTCATTTCAACACTTTACATAAACATGAAAGATTAATGTCGTGCCTAACTTTTAGGGGAGAAGAGCAGTATGCTGGGTATCATATAGAATTTTTAAAAAGAGACTGAAAATTCTCTGAATTAAATTACTCAGGTTTAGTGAACATTATCAATAAATCATGGTTTTTAAACCTGGTAAGGACAGAGTGCACCGATTCACATTCTAGACTGGCCACTGCACCAGTGGGTTTTTTTACTGTAGATATCTATACAATTGATACTTTGCAGAGAGAATATACTTTATATCAGAAACAAGCCAAGATTTTCTTGATATATATGATTTTGCTATGTGTACATTTTGAATACCTGCTATATTGTACTTTTAGTGCTAAGGCATTCAATACTTTCCACCTGTAATAATAGGCCAAAACAAACGGGGACCAATGGTTAATGTTATTCTCTAGGGAAGATTTAGTCCTATGGTACTAGAATTTCATAAGAATTGAAAAAAAAGCCATTCTGTGAGCGTGACATGAAGGAAATTATCATCTTCTGGTTTCAATTACAAACCTTAGTTTTGGGGAAAAAGAAAAGACTATTTTTTTCTTAGTGTTAAGTGATTTGATTGAAATAACAGATTTACTTCCCACTTATCATAGAATTATAGACTGGTTTGGGTTGGAAGGGACCTTCCAAGGCCATCCAGTCCAACCTCCCTGCAGCGAGCAGGGACATCTGCAACTACAGCAGGTTGCTCAGAGCCCCCATCCAACCTGACCTGGAACGTTCCCAGGGATGGGAGCGAACACATCCCTGGGCAACCTGGGCCAGTGTCTCACCATTCTGTCTCCCTGCTAGAACTTAGCCCAGGAAGCACTGCTGGGTTTTGATTAATTTTCTTAATCACACGTTTAATCTTAAGCGATGCATGTCTCTGCAGAACCCACTGACACCACACCAGTTTTCAAGTGCTTGCTAAATTAAGACCCAAGTATTATTTTTAACCTGCTCTCAAAATTGTGCAGGGATTCTACATTACTAGGAGTAGTATTTCCTAAATAAGCAGCTATTCCTCGAGATACTGCAAGGGCAGGAAAAAGGTATGATTAGTAGAATGAATTGTATCCCAACTAGATAAGCAAATATATTATTTTAAAATAATTTTTTATAAAATTACTATCCTTGACTTGAAAGACCACTGAATGATCCATCAAATGAACACACGCCAAATTAGGCAGCATCTGCATTGAAAGAATTGTTAGGAGTATTTTATAGAAGTTTATGGACTTAAACCAGTATGGCCCTGGTGCTATTTTTGGTGAAGTAACTTACTGCCTCCAGTTAGTAACACACAGACGTAAGCTGAATAAATCATAAAACGTGAAAGGAGGAGAAGCAAGCACTTCCATAAAAAAACTTTTCCATTTTTATATATGTCAGTACTTACACATTTTCATGGATGTATTTCATTAAAACAAACTTAAGCATTTACCATGAAACCTTTTGTGTGAGTGGTTACTGTATCAACAACCTTCCACGTCTCAGTGGGAGGAATATTTTATTTTTTACCATAATCCAAAAGATAAACTAGCCAATACTATATATTAATCATGGCTAACCCCAAGTCAACCTCCTGACAGGTAAATTGATACTCTGGAAGTTACTGCTTATTATGCTCACAATTCTTCCCTTTCCCCTAGTGAAATACTGAATTTTCATTATTTTATTTTAGATTTACAATCAATTTAGAATCGTTTAGGTTGGAAAAGAACTCCAAGAGCACAGAATTCAACCATTAACCCAGCACTACCAAGTCCACCACTAAACTATGTCCCTCAGCACCACATCTACATGTCTTAAATCCCTCCAGGAATAGGGACTCCACTACTGCCTGGGGACTGTCCAGGACTTGACAACCCTTTTAGGGAAATTTTTTTCCTAAACCAACCTAAATCTCCCCTGACACAATTCAAGGCCATTTCCTCTTGTTCTATCACCTGTTAGTTGGGAGAACAGACCAACCCCCACCTTGCTACAACCTTCTTTCAGGGGGTTGTTGAGAGTTAGGTTTCCCCCAAGCCTCCTTTTCTGCAGGCTGAACAATCCCAGTTCCCTCAGCTGCTCCTCACAAGACTTGGGCTCTAGACCCTTCAGCAGCTTTGTTGCCTTTCTCTGGACATGCTCCAGCACATCCATGACCTTCTCTTAATGAAAGGCCCAAAAATGAACACGCTATTCAAGGTACAGCCTCACCAGTACTGAGTACAGGGGGACAGTCACTTTCCTAGTCCTGCCGGCCACCTAGTGCCGATACAAGCCAGGATGCTGGTGGCCTTTTTGGCCACCTGGGCACACACTGGCTCACATTCAGATATCTGTCAACCAACACCCCCAGGGTCCTTGTCTGCCAGGCTGCTTTCCAGCCACTCTTCCTCAAGCCTGTAGCATTGCAGGATCCAGCTCATGGCCTTGTTGAACCTCATCCCATTGGTTTCGGCTCATCAATCCAGTCCATCCAGCTGCCTCCATAGAGCCTTTATACCCTCAAACAGATCAACATTCCTGCCCAACTTGGTGTCATCCACTATTAGTTTTTACTACTACTTTGTCCAAATAAATTTAAGTCTTCCACAGTAAATCTGCACAAAACCCCACTCACCAAATCAATTAATTCGTTCAATTTTTAATACGTTAGGCCACTGGTGTTCTAGTTTAAAACAGTTCTACAGGCAAATCCTATAAAGATCTACATTTTAAAGCTCCTTTTATTGGATTGTTTCACTGTTGTCCTTAGGGACTTTAAAACATCAGATTAGAGCCTGTGAATTCCAGACTTCTGCTGATAAAATTGGATTCCTCAAAGTTTGACCTGTGGCAATGGTTTTGTTTTGCTTTCCTTTCTTTCCCAGCGGCAGCAGTTTTCAGAACAAATGAAATACGCCACAGTCAGTAGAATGACTGAATGCACCAAATATTGTCACAACACCACTCACATGGTAGGAAAAGGGTAAGATGACAGTTAAAAGGGACAAAAAATGATTTAGTGGCATTCATTTTCTCCGCTGCCCAATGGCTTGTCCATTGGTTCAACAGCTGATGTGAGGCACATTTTGCTGATAAATCAAACTCACATTAATCTTTAAAATGTGAGTTGTTCAAGCCTTTGTATACTCAATAAGGTTTCTTTTTCCTGCTGTGAGGTCTTGGGGACATTTGAAATACATTTCTGAGCATAGGCTGCACAAGAGAGAGAGCAATTCAGCAAGGGTTAGATTTAGTTCAGCTGTGAAGCCTAGCAAATCTATTGGGGACATAAAACTTGGATGACATGGCATCTGCATTCCCTCTCTGTCCAGGAAATAGCTTCATGACGACTTGCTAAGGCTGCCCCTTTCAGTGATGGCACTGGGAAGTTACGCATTTCATACCAGGGAAAATTCTATCTTCCCATTATTCAGTATCACTAGAAAATTACATTTTAGCCTTAAATCATGGGCTGAGGGTAGCAGAGAGGGGGAAAGGTGATTTTACCTCCCTATGTTCCCCCACTGTTTGGTTTTAGGCAGCTGCAACGCATTTCACATTTGTAATTGCTCACCACAGATTCATTTCAATTTTTTAAAATTCCTCCCCCAAAAGGCACCTCTGTTCCTCTCAGAAATACTATCCTAAATTTATACAGAGTGGGGAGACAGTTTTCCTGACTAGCTTTATTAAATCACTGCTGAATTTCCAACATCTGATACCCAGTAGCTGGAAGCGGAACTGATTTAGATTACAAATAAAGTGCACAATTTTGCCATGTGGATAATCAAACCTTAGGCCAACTTACCTACAGGTACGCTGGAATTCTCTATCACTTGAAGTCTCCAAATCAGCATTCAAGATCTCTTAAAAATATAAGCTCTCTATCAACCCGGGACCACATTATACCTGATGCAAGGGTTACTACAGGAAATTCTAGGTTTGTGTTACACGGCAGAACAGACAAAATGACCATTATAGGGCTACTTAACCTGAAAATCTTTTCATAAGCCCACAGAGTTACTGGGTGGAAAGATAAGGAAGCAAATACAGAACAGTAGAACTTCTATAGGTGATAGCAGAATAGGGAGGCAGAATTTGGATAAATCTAGTTTCACTTACAATCAACAACTCAGAATTCCCAAAAATTCCTTGAAAATATACTACTATTTTATACTGGTAAAAGCAGTAAAAGTCTTAAGTAGAAAAAAATCCTCACTGGTCTTGAGAGACAGATTGGCATGGGAGGTTTCTGCACACCCTTTGAGCCTGGCCCACGTTGCTCTTAAAACATTAATAAAACTAAATTATTAAAAAAAATATATTGTCAGTAATCAATTAGTAAGAACATAAAAAAGAACAGCTAAATCAATAGCTGTGTATTAAACAGGTTTAAAAAAATAAGAACCAAAACATCAAGGTAAACCCCAACTTCACAACGCTGCCCATGGATATCCATCTTCATGAACATTTGATGGAAAGTCACCTTAAACAGGCAATAGCACTGCTGAAAATTCTGATTTTTTTTTTTTTTTCTACTTCTTTGAGTAACATCTTCCCTTCAGAACCATCCCTGCAGAATAAGGATAACCAGTGACTGAAAAAATGTGCATGGTTCTTCAGTTCTCAAAATCAATATATGCATTTACTTGTTCTTTAATCCACTAACAAACCAACTCTGAAGCATTCCAGTATCCTTTTTTTCAAGTGATCCTTGTCTGATAAACAAGAAAGCGATTAAGAGAGAAAAAAGCTGAACTGCTGAGCGCAGTGTTCTGGAGCACTGTGGCGAAAAAAGGGTTGGTAAAACATGTCAGGATAAATACGACTCTGAAAAAAATTAATGGACAGAAGTGGAAGTCTGGAGTGTGAGTACATTCCTCTGATGTCTATCCTTTATTAAAAGTTTTTACATAGCCACTGTGAGACACCAATTCTGCTGCAGCAGCAGCCAGACCTCTCAGCAGTGCCATCAGATTGTAGCAATTACCGATCTCCCTAGAAAACCACAGATCTGTTTTCCTATGCTTGAAATGATAACCAAACGAAATGAAACCCACTGCATGGGCAAAGCTTAAACTAGAAAGTTAAACTCGAACTCAGAAAGGATTTGTTAAGTGTTAAGGTTATAACCCCCACCGTGGCAACGGAGCTGATACAACAGGGCAATATCAAGGAATGCTTCCATTTCTGACCTGTGACTGCCCCATGTGAAGGGGAAGAGGAGGTTATATTAGGTTAGATGCTTCCAAATGTATTTCACAACAAGCACACGTAATTGAAAGCTATCAGAAGATCATTGTCTGCATGTGTTTAGTCTTCAGGAGAAGGAAGTAGATGACAGTAGTGAGTGTATTTATTTGCATTATAGACTGACATTCTTCTTTCAGTTATCATGGCCAGCACTGATAACATCGGGCATGCACAGATTGTGTTTAATGCCAAGCTGGGTCAGAGGCCATTCACCATTCTTACAACTCTGTGTTAGAAAGCCAGAGGGAGATACTGTAGGGATTTATCCAATATCCCATAGTTGAAAATTTCTTACAGTATTCAAATCAGAGGATGAAATTAGTGCAAGAGCATCAAAATAGTTCACAAGAGACTGAGAAATTAATTACGATGTGACACCCGCACCCTGAAGCTCTCACATGTCTTATAATTTACACAGAAAGTGCTGAAGAAATTGGCTTTATGATGTTATTTATATTAATAAAAATGATATATAACTCTCTAGCCAACTTCTCGAAGCAGAAAATGTGTCCTGCATTGTTATCATTGTTTTCTGAAGACACTGTAGTCTTGAGAACATACAGTAAGTTAGTGCCAATTTTGAGGCTGCCACCTCTTTGTCAAAATCTGGCGTAACCCTAACTGAAGAAAAACTTCTATTGCAAGTGAGTGCCAAAGTACAGAAGATTTCTAACCAAAGCACAGAAGATTTCTAACCAAAGCAAGACTCCTTCTATTACATCAGTCTATTTTTTCCAAATGATTCTCCTCTTGGCTTGCTCTTGCCTGAGTTGAGGCAAGACTGGCCTCTTGCCCTATTCGTCAGCGGAAGGTTTGTCAGCTTTATTTCTGCCTTTCAGACAACAGAGAACACAAATATTACACGTTACTAAGGTTAACTTTCACACTTTTGCAATATGTAAAGTTTGAAAAATAGACATGTAAATGACAATTCCTTCTGCAAATCAGCTAGATGGAAAACAGAGGTGACTATCTGCTAAAATAAATGAGGGTCTTTTTCCCCTTCTATTGAAATAAAACAACCTTCATTTTCTATTTTTCAGAACTACTGTATTCTGCAAGTAGTGTTCAATTCAACAAAGCACTTGAATATGTGCTTACAAGTAAATTGACTTTCACTGGGCTATATTTGATATTAGACATGTACTTACTTTACTGAATACTGATAATGTCACTGTATTGCTTTGCTGGCCCATCTGTACCTCCCAGGCATGTCACAATCACGGTTATATTTATTTGAGTATGTATTAGTAATGCAGCACTTTACACAGAAGATACGCTCAATAAAGACAGTGTTACAAAATATCATCCTAGAATATTTCTGTTCTATTGGAAAAACTTCTACAGAGATGCCTATTAGCACTAACCCAACATCCGGTCTTTCATTTTTAAGAATTTGAGGGCGTACATTTATTCTAAGGCTGTAGGAAAATTCAAGCAACTAAGGACACTTGGGTGTTAAGTTTACTGACTAGGAAACTCCATTCTCTGAAGTCTTCAAAGGGCTTAAAGGCAAAGCAATTCCTGTTAAGAGAGGTGCCAACAAAAAAAGTTTCAGATACCCATAAATACACCTTTAGTAAACTTTTCAATGGTGTAAATTAGATGACAATTCCAAGAAAGCATTCTGAAAAGAATCAACCACAGTGCCTGACTATTAGCAAGCACTGTTTGCTTTTACATCTGAATACTGGAGAAAAAGGTGGTGTGTTTGGGGGCTTAGTTTTGTTGCTGTTTGTTGGGGTTTATTTTTTTGTAAAGTAATTCATGGTACTGCTCATCATCCCTACTTTTTCCATTTCATTCTCTTACCACACACTTCTCTGTTACGCTGAGCTGCATTATGAAATTTTCACACTTGGTGCTCTTGTGAAAACAGAATACGCACATAGGAAGAGAGTCTGCCTTTGAGTGGCTCTTCTGAATTAATCAGTCAATGCCTTTCTGCTTGAGTTTCAGCTTGCAATTCCAGTAAGATGATTATGGTGGTTTTTGCTTTGCCTCACTTTGCTCCTGCCAGCTGATAGTAAAAATTACCCTAAAATAAACCCCGAAAATTAATAAACGCCAAAGCAGAAAACAGAAATTCTTACCATAAAAACCCTAACATCCATCCTGCTTCTCATCGTCTGCACTTGTAGCACCTACCCTTACGGTTTTCCAAAAGTGCATGTTATTTAAAATTCTGTGTGCAATACTCTTTCACTCCTTTCTTTTTCTTCTATGTATAAAAGGAGCAATTAAGACTCAAAAGAAAATATGTCACGTCCCATCTGAAATTCCCATTTCATCTTGTGAGTAGGAAGGATATAGGTTCGGATGGAGTGTCTTTAGGGAAATGGGATGTTACGGGTGGAAGAAAGGCTGCCTGTTCTCCAGTGCATGGGGAACTACAGAAATAAATAAAGCTGGCCTGAAACCTTGGCCTGAATAAACAATTGCAGGCTCTGGCTATCTTATCTTTTACACAAAGCTTCCAGAGTTATAAAACTTGTCTCTCGCTGGGGAGAAACGGTCCCCTGTGAGTCTCCTGAACCCCAGGCAGTGAAAGCTGGTCTGAGTGAAGACAGTGACAGAATGATATCCAGGCACCTGAAAAGGCTGACACCTTCCTGATGATTTCAGCACAGTATCACAATACCCAATAGTTCTACTATTCAGTTCTCACGTAGTTCTTTTTTTCTTAGAGTATTTATCTTAAAAATAATGACCTGAAAACCCTAATGCAGTATTTCAAACTTCTCATTGGTAGTTCCAGAAATATCTTTACTCCTTACAGTAAGGAGTAGGTTTGTCATTATTGATATTTGCCATGACCAAAAAGGCATCCCTGAGTCTGATTTTTACAGTAACAAAGCCAAAACTGGTAAAGCTGGGGTTAAGGAAAGAATGCAAACAAAATTTATTATTTTGCACATAAAAGGTAGTTTGAAAGAGAAATTAAAATATATTATTTAATTGAAGACACTAGGCTATTTCCCACATTATACCAATTGTTCATGCAGTCATCTGTGCAACTTGATAAAATTAAATAAGGTTTACCAAAAAATTTTAACAGACATATCTCTTTTACTATGAATCATACACAGAAGTTGCACAGTTCTCCCAAGTACCACACTTCCAGAAGTTAATTACATCCATACCAGGCAAAAGAATGCATTGAACACTGGTTTGTCCATCCATTTGCTTACAGAGACAATTCAGTATGAAAAAATATTGCATAAACATTATTAATCCTATAGCACAGGAACAAGTAATCAAAGAATGTATATGAAGAAATACAGATCCAGTTTTAAGACACAGATACGAGGACCAAATTCCCACTCAACATTCCTTCTCCCCAGCCTCGGCCAGCTCAAGTTTTCCAAGACCTCCAACTGATATAATTACAGGGAGATACAGGTAATGGACAATAAATGTCTGCAAGCTGGCATCAAGAAAAGCAGAAATATGAGAATGTATCTCCAAGTAACTTTGCCAAGGGAGTTTGACACAGTCACACCTACCTCCAGCCACTCCACAGGGAATGTATAAACTGGTGGCCATTGTGCATGGGGAGGCTGGGGGGGAGCAGCAACAGTGCATCACTGTACAATTGTCGGCCTACACCTCCAGTTCTGCCTTATCAACAAGAGATAAATGTCAGTGACACGGGGACCAACTAGCGTGCAAATTATTTTTTTACGGTTTTATTTATAAGATTAAACCATTTCCTTTGAGACACTGCAGCAGAGAAACAGCAGTACACGGTACATGAATCATGCAGTACTTTTAAGGGAAATATCTATGTGCCCCTATAGCATAATGTTGTTAGAGAGATTTGTTTTAGAATTTAGTGCTGGAGTGGACAAGAAAACATTATTGGACAATGTTGCCAGTGGATTACAAAGGTGAATTGTAAATTCCATCAGCCCAATTATAAAAGAAACCACTGGAAATGTTCTGTTATGGATATAATAAAATCTTTTCTGGCACTGGAAAAAAACAAACAAAACTTATTTGATGCAGCTTCTCTGCTGTACACTAAGCACATTAAAGTTGCATCTAATAGGGTCCTGTATCAAAGCCCTCAAAATTATTTTTACATGGAAACCATTTCTTTCTTTTCCTATGAAGCAAACATCTCTTTCCACCTCCCAGTTTACAGCACTGATTCATACCCTCCGCTTCCCAAGCCTCAGCATCTACTGTAGTTCAAGGAGAAGTTAATCAAAAAATAACATGGGGCTTCTGATTCAGGACTACTTGTTTTTCAGTGGAGACCAACGTCATCTGCATGAGTTGAAGTACTAATGAGCTAAACAGGACTGGGACAGGCTAGAAAAAAGTGCAGCTGGCTGATTTTATAATACCATCTATATGCATTGCAGAATAAATCAAAGGATCTCATTTATTAATATTTTATTGATTGTTACTTACAAACAGCAAAGAAAACAGCAAATTCAATGGACAGAGTGGGTGTAATAAAGCAAACTGCAGAAGCCACATACTGCCTTCGCAAAAAATGAGCAAAAGTGAATCTTTAAGCAGTAGGAGACCTACTTTAAGTAGTCAGCTCTTTTTGAAGATGCCTGAAATGTCAAATCAGCTAGTGGCATGTCAGTGTTCACTGCATTAAAAAAACCAAAAAACAAACGACCAAGAAAAACACAACACACCAACACATCAAAATAAAATAAAAGAATGAGCAGTGGGATGTATCAGCTGAGTATCCTTCTGATAGTAGGACCCCTCCAACCCAAGCTATCTGAGCAGGCTACCTGCTAACTGAGAATGGCACTGTGACACTTCTGCACTCGTGTAGATTGCACAGAAGTTTCAGATGGATTTTTAGCTCTTTTTTTAAAAGAAGAAGCACCAGTTTAGCTATTATTTCCTCAATATACAAAACAACTAAAAATCCCTATACACAAAAACTTAACATGAAAGAGTCATCAGGCTTATGTTCTAGCCATTTTGCAGACAAGGCACAATTCCAGCACCTTTGTTTTTGGAAACTGGGGACAAATCTCAGTATGTCCAAGTCTCCTTGAAGTTAGAGTGAGCCAAGCATCTAAGGGAGTGGCCTCATTTTTCAAAACCCCAAAATGCCTTTTTCACCTTTAAGAATCCCCCTGCTATTATCAGAGAGCAGAGCCTGACAGACTCTTTGCTGATGCACAGGAGGCAGCATTTTAGACAACCTTTCATGCTCCATGTATGGCTATGTCAGAATTGCAGTTCCAGGAGAGAAAGAATATATCACAGCAGGAGAGGGGGAGGCATTCTGAACCACCACAAAGGACTGAATCAAAGTGTGTCCTTTTCCTAGGCATCAAATTAATGCCATGGAAGGAAAAGGGAAGAAAGAGATTCCGTTTCTCTGAGAGAATGGAGAACTAGTGGAGGACTGGGGGAAAAGATCATCATTTGGTTGCATGCAAACCTTTGGGGAGAAAACATTGATCATGAATCTAACAAAAGGCTGCTGCAGAAACATTAATAAAGCATAGTGGCAGATGACAAAGGTGCCTGAATGTTGCCCCAATAAATCATTTACTAGCTTGCTCCACAATTGACATGCTGGGAAGAAGCTGAGACATAGTGTCACCTTTCCATCGCTGCTAGAAATGTTCGTGTCCCCATCCTACCCCTCATCCCAGTTACAACAGAACACTACTTGCCAAAAATGACAAGAACAAGTGAGAACCATGAACACCACCAGGACTCCAATGTCTCAGTATGTTGGCAAACCAGCTTTAAAAATACACCCAACAATTTCTGGAGGCTGAAAATATAGTAAAGATGTGTAGCTAAGGACATACTGGTCAGAAAGTAAAACATGGAGAATTTCACTTATCTTGAATTGCTTTACAACGAAAGAATAAAAACAACAACAAAAAAAAGGTGAAACAACCCATTAACCTTATAATGCTTCAAATTTGAGGTGGAAGTTGATTTCACAGTCAGGCTACTTCTAACCAATTTCCATGTAAAAACACATTGTTTTAAACATTGTCTTTGGGAACCATGTGCAACTCCTTTCACAACCACTCCTACACTGGTTACCCTCTAACTTCCAGCTTTAAGTTTAATTGACCCAGTTTTATGTGTTGCTCCTACACTGAAACGGCACATCTCCTATTTCCATAGGCCTTCTGACATGCTGGAAGAACTGTCACCACAGGATACACGGGGTAAAACTGCCAACAGAGAAACACTTGTACAGGGTTTTTAAGCTTTACTTGCATCCAAGTTTAACGGAACAACAAGAGAACTACTGACATGCATGAAAAACCAGGAAGGCCAGAAAGTGCTTGTAGACAGACTTAACACTACATGGGACATCACTGAGTTATGATTCCATGCATTTGAAACATCCATCTGGTCAGGGAGTATGAAACCTAAATATGATGTAACAAATATGTATGAATATCTAAAGAAGTTTTACATGGTACTCTTGCTAATTAGTAAAGCACGACACCATTCAATCTGGTATCAATTTCTTGCCATTGGTTTAATCAACTATGAGAAGAGATTTCTACTTATGTATCATAGATCGTATGAGGAGCGTTTGAAGGAGCTGGGCCTGTTTAGTTTGAGGAAGAGGAGCCTGAGGGGCAACCTCATCACTCTCTACAACTCCCTGAAAGGACATTGTAGAGAGGCTGGTGCTGGTCTCTTCTCTCAGGTAATTAGGGACAGAACCAGAGGGAATGGCCTCAAGCTGAAACAAGGTAGGTTTAGTCTAGACATTAGGAAAAAATTCTTCACAGAAAGGGTAGTGAAATATTGGAATGGGCTGCCCAGGGAGGGGGTTGAGTCCCCATCCCTGGATGTGTTTAAACATCACTTGGATGTGGTGTTGGGGGACATGGTCTAGGGGTGAACTTGTAGAGTAGGGTTAATGGTTGGACACGATGATCCCAAGCGGCTTTTCCAACCCGAGTGATTCTATTTATTTTACAAATAAACAGGTTCAAAGGTAAAAAGAAATGGTTTTAATTTTGGATTAGACTTCTGGTATAAATTCTATTGATTCTATAAATTTCCCGGTTTTTACACAGAAATTTTATTTTAACTACTAATTTTTAACTTTTTTCCTGTTCTGTGAGGAATCTCTAGTATCAAGGACTTCCCATGGATAAACACTGCCAGCCACCTCACTGAATATAAAAGTCATTAATACATATGATCGTGGTTTTGCCAGAAAGTCTGTTAAAATTCAGGGGACAGGAAGAATTTTCAGATCACATAGATCACAGGATAATCTTTCATGCCTAATACAGAAAATGCATGTCACCAAACTACTCGAATGCGTATCTGAAACCTGTACTTCTGCCAAATTGTAAGTTACCTGTTTCTCATCTTTTAAGTCACTAATAGTTTGAAACAGCTTTCTACTCACAGAAACATTTCCATTCACATAGACAGAAAAGCCTGGAAAACTGGTATTTTACCATAATTCCTAACAAAAAAACCAGATGACTTCAAGTACAGGAACAAGTTACTATTCCTCTGCATTACCAATATGAAAAGAAAGTCTTCTCTATCCTGAGAGAGTATCTGAACTGGAAGGAATACAAGAGCCTTTCACCACTCACTGCACCAGTGGGGAAGTGACAAGGAAACAAATCTCTTTTTTTTTAATGCACAAGACTTTTTCCAGGTTAAGCTTATAGAGCCAGACAGCCTATGCTCCTGAGAGCTGTATCTTGCAGATGCTGGGTAGTCACAGGCCTTAAACACACACCCACATAGACTTGTACTCTCACAGCAATCCTCTACGATGAGCTAATATATTCCTTTCTCTCTTTTTCCTGTAGTTATATAATGTCACCTGTGCTCTAGGGGTCACCAGAAAAAAAAAAAATATTGAGCAAAGCTGCAACAAATTCATACTTTGACCTGTAAATATCTGTTTCAACTGCCAACTTACATACCACTTTCAGATATTTACTGTTTGAAAATTAAAAAACAAACCAAAATAATCAAAAAGCACCAGAGGCAATAGAAATAATATACTAATTTTTGTAATTCTGCTACAGAAACAGGCTATTCTTAATTTTAGCTACAGCTCTATTAAAAGAATTCAACAGGCAGTCAGCTGTGAGAAAATTCTGTAGTCGAGATTGGATCACAGGATTTACGCCCTTATTGCCGCAGCTTTCCTGAAAAATACAACTGTAGCAAAAGAAACGGCTAAGGCTTCTGATAGGATTTTTAAAGAATTTTTGCTGAGGTACCAGAAAAATGCTGCCTTCATTAGCTTTTTGCATCTGTGAATGTCCCCAACATCTGCTCCAGTGCTACACTTGATAGCCAGAGAGAGCAGTATATGGTCTTCCACACCAGTGTGGCTGTGGATTCCACAGTTTAAAACTGTGAGGACATGCTAATTCTCAGGTGGCCTTTTCTGGCCTGGCGTTCAAGGGTAGAAAACAGAAGACATACATCACAATAAGATCTGCTTACTGCATCTTTGGCAAACTGGAAGGAAGCCAGGGAGGACAGTGAGAAAAATCTACTATTATTTTAACATGTACTGGGTTCTTATCCCATGCAGGACACAGCAGCAGAGCTGGCTCTTTCTTCGAAAAATACAGTGTGCAGTTAAATCAAAATAGGGGTTCATATGCTCAGTATATCAAGCTTCATATATCATGTATCTAAAGGTATAATAGATTTAAAACCCTTTTTTTCTTCTACCAAGGATAAATTACAAGTCAAGGAGAAAAAACCCTACAGATGACTGTATCTGCTGAATTCTTGGAGTCCAGTCTCTCACCGAATTACAAGCTTGTCATTCATGCTTCTACCCACACAGCCTCTCACTTTGTTTTCTTATTAGAAATAATAGCTAAAGAAAGAAGAAGGAGAACAGGATATATCTGGGTTGACAACAGATAAATTTCCAAGAAATGTTAGTAGGTAAAAAAAAAGAGACAGAATAAAATTTGGATTTCACAATCTTGACAGCACGACTTCAAGTTTCCTGTTACAAAGGCATTCAAGATCACACACACGCTGTTAGAATTAAACAAATTCAAGATTTGCTCTATGCAGACATTCATGGGGAATACAACCTTCTGATCTATTGTGTATCTTTCAAATCTGTCCCTACAGGTAAAGATACAGCCCCAATTACAGCATAATGAAATTTCTTCCATGAACCAGTTTGACATCCGGATTGTGAAATACACTCTTATTACGCCAAAGATAATTTTTGTAACTTAATAATAATGGTCTCCTATAAACTCTACAATTAAAGAAGCCAATAGCTTAAAATTAGAATTGTAAAATGCACGTTTTCAAGTAATGGACTGGCCTAATCGACTAAAATTTTAGAAGAGTAATTTTCTATAATCTCTTTGCAGCACTAATATACAAACTAAATAAAGAGCACAGTTTTATCAGTCCCGGTACGCATGTCTAAGTTATATACAAATTAGTTCACAAACTCCCGAGAGAACTCGTATTGTTCATGCAAACCAAAAAGACTCCTCAAATAAAATAAAGTGAAATAGGGCTGTAGATCAGGTTTCCAGGAGGTGCAATGTGTTAGGCCAATAACTGCTAATTTCTCAAGATACTTCAGAATACTCCAGGAAGAATACTTCTAGAAAATTAATGTCTTCATAAAAATGTGTAGAAGCAATAAACCCCTGAGATTAGCAATAGAGCATCTGTTAAGTAGTTTATTTTTTATGTTAGTATAAAGTCTGACAAAGAGGTCATGCAGAGTTAGTATGTATGTCACAAGTTACAATACATTTATTTCCCTGTGAAGCATAAAATATTTACTGTACTATAGAATATGTTGCTGATACTAAATAATTCTATCAAAGCCAAACCACTTACAAGATTTTGCTGATTTCCTGAGAAAATGTTAGCATAAATCTTATGCTTCTGTGTAATTAGCTAAAACAGCCAATAGATTTCATGTGGTTTCTTCTCTTTATTTCTTAGGGCAAAAAGAAATGGTGCTTCTTCAGGGAGAAACTGCTCAAATTCAGACAGTAACACTCCAGCTTTCAGCTCCATGTAACCTCATTAACTCTACTGCTATTCTGAACAAGGACTGAATGTTTTCCCAACTACATGAACCCAAACTGACTTTCAGGTATTAATGGCAGTATAAATAGAACACACCCTTTGCAGTAAGTGAACACATACTTAGGACTTTCTAACTTTACCAGTCATCACTAAAATAAACCATTTCTTTTCAGAGTGTAGCAGAAGCTACAGAAGAACCATCACATGGAGAGAGTCAAAGTCACCTCCCAAAGTTATAGAATCATAGAATTGTCAGGGGTGGAAGGGACCTTAAAGATCATCTGGTTCCAACCCCCCTGCCATGCGCAGGGACACCTCCCACTAGAGCAGGTTGCTCACAGCCCCATCCAGACTGGCCTTAAACACTTCCAAGGATGGGGCTTCCACCACCTCTCTGGGCAACCTGTGCCAGTGTCTCACCACCCTCATGGGGAAGAAATTCTTCCTACTGTCCAACCTGAATCGACCTATCTCTAGTTTTAATCCATTCCCTCTGGTCCTGTCACTGCCCGACAGCCTAATACTACAGGAAGAAAGTATACATGCTTGGACCCTTAGGAATTTGTAAACTAAGGCATTTCCACCTACTTTTCAACAAGCTTATGCTTGTTCTTTGCTAACAGTAACCAAAATGTTCTTTTCATAGAATCATAGATTTTGGTTACATTCAAGTGCTTTTGTTTGTTTTCAAACACCAAGAATTTGTAGTATATATCTCATATACTCTCAATGCAGCAGCTGTTTACTACTACTTACTATTCATAAACAAGTGATACAGTCAAGACTAAACAAACTTGACATCATTTCAGCCAGTGTTCTACAGATGGTCACTTTCCTCTTTACTACGATCTTAAGAATTAAATTAACTATTTTGATTCACAAAATGATCAGCCAGCCAGATATTCTTTGTGAAAAGCTCAACAGTGAGGAACACTGACATTTCTGACCCTTATAGTGCTCATATTCTGACAAGCCTACTACTCCATTTTCTTAATTTTAAATATTAGTATTCCCATGAATGTTTCAGAAGCAAATAGAATTTTTCATTTCTGTGTACTTGTGGCCAACTGTGCTAATCTAAAGGCTACTGTATAACCAATAGCATTTAAAACTCTATACAATTTACTAATTTACTACTATTCTAATTTAAGATGACTTAATATCTTGGATAGACTATTCTACAGTCACCACCTTCAGTTAAAGATCAGATAAACACAGTCCAATTTAAAACAAACAAACAAAAAATTAAAAGAGGTGATACAGCCATGCCCATCTTAACTGCCAAGAGTATTTGTGTTACCTATCAAAGTTCCAGATCTCACATTTTATCAGTTCAGACTTTCTCTCATCTTTAGCATTATAAAGAGAGATGCCCCATCCTAGCACAGTAGTTATCTACCTTACAGCAAATGCAGCTGGTCTGCAAGATGCGATTCCAAGCACAAAATGGAAGGAAAATCCCAAAGCAAGCATCAGTGGTGTTGCCAACTTTTCCAAAACTCTGGAGAATAGTTTCCTGCTCCTTCCAAACTGGTCTTCCCCTTTGACTTCTCTTCTTTGCTTTCACATATTTGGTGTTTGCTCTCTGGGATACAATCAGCCCCTCTGATCTTCCTCAAAAGAAAATAAAGCAACTTTGAGAAGAAAGATGGGACAAAATACTCCACTCTTCACACATTCACGTGATGGACCAGGAGGAGTCAAGACCAGTCTTGTTTCAAGTGGATTTACTTCTCTTAAATAAGGCCATTAAGTAAGTCTGCTACCTTTTCAGAAAACTTTTCAGAATTTTTTGTACCTGGCATTTCTATTGGAAGGGGAAAATAAATTTTGTTTGTAGCTCCAAACACATGTCACATGTGGTGTCATATTTTTCTAACTACATAACCTGTTCAATGTTATTGTCAGATCTTCCTTCTGATGTCCACATGACCAAAAACTTTTAAGGGACAAGAAAAAGAGGCACTGTTTTTTTTTTATTATTTTATTCTCTCTCTCACCCCTCGAGTTTGAAATGCTTTAGATGCATTTTGACTGACGTGGTTAAATGTGCATTGCTTCAGCACACAGTTCCATTATTTTGATAACGGGACCACAGAAAATACTGCATTCATCCTTGTCAGATACAGAAGATCTTTACCAAGCTGATCAGGCCTTAAGTGGTTAGCAGGAAGACAAGAAATGCCACAAACAAGCACAGATTGAGGGACTGTTCACAAGACTAGGATCAATCCCTTCAGCTGCTTGAATGATCAAACCATATCCTCAGGCAGCTGGAGACAACTTACCAAAATAATTGTTTCAGCATGAACTAGCGTCTTCAACAATAGCAGGAGACAACACAGGAATTTCATTAAAGGATACTTAAAATACTCAGTTACAATTCAGATTACAATGAAAACAAAGAGTTCCCTGAGCACCTCGCACCACTGCATTCAATGTAACCTATAGATATTAACTTTCCAATGTCTAAGAAAAGTTGTGATTAATTGCAGTCTAACTGTAAGACAGAACAACCAGGAGATGAAAGGGATGAAGAGACCAAGCATCAAAGAATAAAGTTGGTGGAGTTTTGTGACCTATCCTTTTGCTACTGCTCCTTCAAAGCAGATCTCTCTTGCCCCAAACATTTAAGGACCTTGTGCTCTCCAGCAAGACAGGCATAGTATGTACTAAGTCCTTGATTCAGAAGCCACTAGAGAAATAATTTCTTATAAATGAGAACTTCACCCTCAATTCTAGCTACTTTGTTTAGTATAAAGAAGTATAAACCCTCTGATTCTGGTTCATCTGAAGTCTTTAATGGAGTCACTATTACAGACTGTCACAGCAAGCTGCCTTTTGAGCATCTCATTACAAGTTCTGACAAAGGGATGAAGGCCAGAACCCAGCAGCAGAAAGCTTCTGAGTAGCACTATGGTTACAGGAGCACATAGATAATCTTCCTATCCCAGAGAACTCCCTTCCTCACCTCTTCCCAACACTCCCACACACTTTGCTAGGAGTGCATTTGGATGCGCAGGTGCAAACAGTAAGCAGGTCTCCAGAAACAGAGGCACACCAGAATCACCTTTATTCCCACCAAGGACTGAAAGTTTTGTGGTGCTTCTCCAAGCAGGTGTGAGATCATCACAGAGATTTTGAGACCTTATTTCATACAGAAGAAACACAAATACCTACTTAGACCAACTCAAGAAGAAGATACCCAATTTCTTTATGAGTTGTACATCAGTTCTGCTGTGTATCACCTACCATATGCTGGCCAAGTTTACAGAGTGGATTGCCCTACGCAAACTCTTTATCGTTAGGAAAATCAACAGGAAGTGCCACACAAGGATGCATAAATGAGTTCCAATCCCTAAAGCAGGTAAGAGTCCAAAGCAATGAGCTGTCTTTTGGACAGCTTCAAAGACACCCAGTGGAAACGATTAAACTCAGGGACCAGACTAAACCTAGTCCAAAGTAACAGTGGCAAAACAAATACAGCACAGGTACAGGGGTCTCAACATCAAGTGTTTTGATCTAGTGAACTTTAAAGATTTAAGTAAATTACTAGGTAATGTAGGCTCTAATCCTGCCTCCTTTTAAAGAATTCAGAGCTTAGACAATAAGAAAATAAGCCATGAGATCAGAAATCAAACACAAAACTCATGACATATTTATTACAACTTCTCCCTTACGATTTTTCTCCACAATTCTGACCCCCCAAAAAAAAAAAAAAAAAAAAAAAAAAAAGAAAAAAGGAAATATTTTAAAATACTCCTTGATTTTAAAATATAGCCCAGCAGCTGCCCTTCCAAAAATGTACTTGGCCCTGAGAAGGCAGTAATTCACAATTAGTCTAAATTTTATTGAAGCACAAAGTTTGCTGAAGACAAATATTATACCCTTTATAGGGTCTCTAGTTTTATATCTGCAGAGAATTTAAGTCTGAACAAACTCACTAGTGGTCTCAAAATTCACAGCTTATCAGATTTGAAGGCACAGCAGGGGACTTTATTGTACAATTTAATAACTTGGAGTGCTGAGACCGAACGTGAATGTAGTTTGTAGGGAGTAAAAATAGAAGCAGTTAGGCCCTCATTATCAACGGCCTACAGAAAGGGAGTTGTCAAAAATTTCTAAGAGCTGCTGAAAAAGAAATCATTTTTACAGATCAAAATCAAAAGCTCTGGTGCATGAGAAGCCCTCTATGTCATGGGGCTGGGCTGATTTGCAGCTTTACAATGAATTGTTACTCCCCCTATGAATCAGGGAAGCAGATACTTCCCACGCGACCATACTGGTTTCTCCAGGGGCAGAGACCTGGTGCAGTGGAGGGATGGTAAAAGGTCTATTACACGTGCGACACGCTCAGGAGCACTTTGAGGTGTGAACATGGCTGAATTCCCCCAAGTTTTAAGCTCCTGCCACTAATATTTCTGTCTCATTCTTGTGTAGTAGCTGCAGGTGGAACAAACTGAATAGCAAAGTCTGCTCCCAGCCAGCTGTAAAAAAAGAAAGAATTGAAATTGGTGACAATTAAAGAAACTTTTCCTAAGCTGTGTGAGGAGAAGGGGAAAATCAAAGACCACAACAATACAGGAAAAAAGGGTCATTCCCTGGATGCACCAAGTTCTTTACGCAATGACATTTCCAAACATTCCCTCCTCCTTCAGGCCTAATTAATGAAACTCCCCAACAGAAATCATTTCAGATGTAATCATTTTCACAGTCCTTTACAGGTCTTTTACAGCCAACTTATTCTGCAGCAAAAAATCTTCTAATTCTGAACAGCTCACCATCAGAGCTGCAGCATGATCCCTACTCACACCAAAGGTGACACAGTTTATACCGGACGCCGTAACCCAAGCAGACGGCATCGGTGGTGCTGCTCCTGCAAGACTGTGCTAAAATACCAAGCACTTAGTGGTAACCAGTGGCTGGACCACACCAGGATTTTTATGATGGAAAAGAAGGCATTCACATCTATCAGGATGGAGCAGAGCGAAACGTTTTACCAAAAAAGGGAATAGATGCACACGGACACAACACGTACAGGCACACACACAGAGTCATAAATAGGAGCCCTCTGTGAAAATAAAGCTGTTTACAAAATGTAGACTAAAACTGATTTGAATCTCACAAACAGCTACCAAGCAATACTATAATTTAAATTATGCATCCAGGATAACATTAAACGTTTGCAGATCTTGCAGTTCTTATATGGACTTGTTTAACTGCATCTTAAGAGCGCATCTCTGTACTACCCAAATCCCATGCAACTGCAGCCTAAAAGCCAGTATCATCCAAAAGTAACTTTGAGGTCTCAGGTAAAAACTTACTTCCTTTATTAAGCACAGATACCTGTTACGCACTTGTGATCAAAATTACTACTTATTTTAGCATCATATTTTGTGTGGCCGCAACCAGGGACCCTCCGGGGAGAGCCGAGGGGCTCCCCCACGCCGGTTCCCCCGGTTCCCGCCAGGCAGAGAGGGGAAGGGGTGAGGCACAGAGAGCCCCGACCCCCAGGGCCAGGCAGGAGGAGGAAGAGCCTCTCCAGGCCCCGAAGGGAGCCGGGGGGCTGCTCTGCTGCAAGGAGCCACGGAGCAAGGGAGGGTGTGAGGAGGCAGAGGGGAGCCATTGGGGATGGAGCACAGCGCCCCAGGCCCTGCGCCTCCCGGGGCAGGGAGGGAAGGAGCGAAGTCACGACTGGGATGAAGCGTGGGCTGGAAGGAGGCTGCTCTAGTTTTCATCTGCATTTCTCACCCCCTAAACCTGTTTTTAATTGGCGATAAATTAATCTGCCCCAGGTCAGGCCTGTTTTGCCCACAACAGGAAGCGATCTCCCTGTCTTTATCTCAACCCATGAGCTGCTCCATCTCATTTTCTGCTCCTGTCCTGCTGAGGAAAGGAGTGAGTCAGCAGCTGGCCAAGGTCAACCCACCACACACAAGATACAGGCGATGACCACAGCATTACATTCTTGACTTTACACATCTGCCCCTGACCCGTGTGCCTATTGCCAAATGCTAATCCCTGGGTTTGTTTCATTCTTTCCAAGGTCAACGTATACAGAAAACTATTTGTGCCATATGAAGCAATTCAGATGGAGATGCCTCCCAACAGAAGCTCTGCAGATATATCTACGGTACAAGGCTTCATCAGCATCCTTGCCATTTCTTCAACCCTAGCTGATAAAACAGTAACATTAATTTAAAAAAAGAAAAAAAATCACAACAGTTAATGCAGTTCGTTGTGTGTTAGCAGATACACAAGGAAGGGTCTTGGATGCTGGAAATGAAAATAGACTTGCTGCCTAGGACCAAGGGACTGAAACATAGTATTTTTAAAATCTCATACTCCTTTGTTAATGAGCTTTCAAAATTTAATTTAGAGCAATTCTATTTTTCCAAATGTGTCCATATTTATTTATTCTTAATTAATAATATAGTCATTAACCTAGGAGCTATTTCCCTTTATCTACCTTCTTATTGCCAGTAGAAGCGACTGTGACGGGGACACGAAACCACCATAATGAGAAATGGGAACCTATTTTCAAAGTCTCTTCACACCTGTTTCCTCGCATTTTAATTTATTTCATACTTTGCACACCATGCTTTTATCTTCACCTTCACAGCATCACATATTTATTACAGTTAAGTAATCAGTGTCTTTTTTTTAATCTGCTGGGTTGTAGTGTTTTAGTCTGTATGTAAAGTGAAAAGACTATCAAGTCAAGATCAGATTATTAGAGTACATTAGATATTCTGCATAATTACGGGCCTAGTGGAAGGCTCAGAAGGATAATGCATTACAAACCTCATTTACTAGGGGTTATTTTTTATTACATAAATGAAGCTTTCCCTATCTTAAATTGTATCTCACTAAAATTCTTGCTGAGCTTGAGAACCGTTGGCCCCTTTTTTCAAAATGAATGTTGTTGCACTTTGCTGTGTGTCAGCAAAAGGGCTCTGAAATGTTAAGGACTCCAGAAAAAAATAACAACAAGACCTTCGCAACTAAGGACCTGATGCTTTATTACTTGTCAAGAGGCATCAAAGAAAAATAAATAAATTAAAATGATGCACCACTTTAGTGACAATGTCAGCCTGTCATATAAATTTAATCCCAAGGATTTAAATTGGTGTTCCACAGTAGCGTTAGAAAAAGATAGAATCCAATTAAAACCACGCCAGATTCCAAGGGCACTGCAATATTCACTCTGCTTCTGTCATGTAAAATAAATTTAGACCCGATTCAGTGCTGAGTGCAAGGAATTAGATTCTGTAATGATCTATTTCCTCAGGTATTTTGCAGTACTACCTCAAAAATACTGTAAAACAGTCAACGAGTTGGCTGAGGCGGGGCTGTAGGCATATTTATGAAGTAAATCCATTAGGCAAGTAATTTTCAGGCCAGACTCTAGCTACGACACCACTGCATCGATGATTTAACAAGGTAGTAGTACTCAGTACGGCAATAAGAATCAGATAACCTGTATAGAAGCAGGCAGTATTATCACAGGAAGCTATACAGCAGTGTCTCCTGTGGTGTCACATGGGAGAAAGCAGCCTTACATCATCAAAAAGCAGCATCATGGAAAGCAGCTCTGAAGAGAAGGACCTGGGAGTCCTTGTGGATAAGTTGACCCTGAGACAGCAACGTGCTCTTGTGGCCAAGAAGGCCAATGGTATCCTGGGATGCATTAAGAAGTGTCAGGAAGTTTCAGGGAGGTGTCCTGCTGCTCTGCCCTGGTGAGGCCACATTTGGAGTACTGGATCCAATTCTGGACTCCCGAGTTCAAGAGAGACAAGAAACTACTGGAGAGACTCCAGCAGAGGCTACAAAAGAGGAAGGGACTGGAGCCTCTCTGTGTCAAGGAAAGGCCAAGAGCCCTGGGACTGTTTTGCCAGGAGAAGAGAAGCCTGAGAGGGGATCTGATCAATGCTTATCAATCTCTAAAGGGCAGGCGTTAACAGGATGTGGCCAGATTGTTTTCAGTGGTGCCCAGTGACAGGACAAAGAACAACGGGCACAGATTGGAAGAAGTTGTTCCACCTAAACATAAGGAACTTTCCTGTGAGGGTGCCAGAGCCTGACACAGGCTGCCCAGAGAGGCTGTGGAGTGTCCTTCTCTAGGGAGATTCCAAACCCACCTGGATGCAATCCTGGGCACCCTGCCCTGGGTTACCCTGATGGAGAAGGGGTGTTGGACTAGATGTCCTGAGGTCCCTTCCAACCCCCACCATGCTGGGATTTAGTTGTATTTAAATAGGACTATATGTCACTTACAGACTCCAGGCTGGCATATGCCTGGATTTCCATGAGGTAGGCTTACTAACCTCAGGTTGGGGAATTGCTGGCTCTACAGTTGGTACTGCTGACAGTTTTCCTTTTTGCCCTATGAGATGTAGTTCCAGTTCAATTTGTGCTTTTGTTTCATTCTCTTGGAACATGAATGGTTTCCAGTGTAGCTCTCCTCATGTCACCACAGGCACTGACCTTTACTAACTCACAACTATTTTTACATAAATAGATTCTTTATTTTCAAATTCTCTCTTATGGAAAACATTTAAGCACAACCACAATTACAGAAAAAAAAGTATCCTAGTAATTTGTAGAAACCTCATTTAAAACAAGGTGTGAAGATATATTTCTTCGCATGTTCTTTGGTCAAAAATCATGAAATACATGAAGCACCAACTACAGCTAAGGTTCTTCAGGGACTATACACTTTGCTTGACAATTGAGAATTTACATATAATGCTATATGACTTAAGGTATTATTGCACCATAAGCCAGTCTTCTGCTACCAGTGTTTTGCTTCTTTGTAAAAAAAAAAAAAAAAAGTTTTTTTCTTGTGCCATAAAAAACCCAAATACCATACCTTGCGAGTACTTCTACGCATCACTTAGAAGCAATGAAACAAATACACATTGTTTCCTAAATACAGACCCTATTACACCTCTGTCTTCACAAACCATAGTACTTCTAGCTCTGTGGTATTTTAATTAGGTCATAAAAGCAGAAAAACAAAATCTACAGAGATGGTTTTAATCACAAGTAACACAAGAAGCATGCTTTCAATACAAATTCTATTTTTGGATACGATTACTTCAGTCTTGGACAACCCTAATGTTCCATACACATAATCACTTAATGAGTCAGTTTATGGATAATAATGAATGGTGTCAGAAATGTTGTAGCACAACCACCAGTGGAACTTCCCACTCAAAACAAAAAATACAATGTTTGTCATACATTCTTTTTATTTAAATAGCACTTTCATTACTGAAGATTAATGGGGGTTTTTTTGATGAAAAAAGTTCTAATAATTGCTTTTCAATACAAATGTCTTACAATCAGTTCTGAAGGCAAGTCCTTACATTGCACAGCACTGAATTCAAATGCAGCATCGTTTCTCAGATTTATTAACAGTCCTCTGACAACAAAACACCATTACAAAAATGCCACTCATGCGGCAACTTTGAGGGGCAAAAATACATGTTCTATATTCTCATTTCGGCAGAAGGAAGCTTCTGGTTTTTATCATGCCAATCTCTTACTGCTGAAGTGAAAAACCTCTTTTCTTCAAGTCTTTTCCTCAATGACCCTTTTGGAAGTCTCAGGTCACAAATGATACAGCCTGGTGACCCAAGATTAGCAATCAGTGAAGAATAGGCTACATATCTATTCTGTCTCCACTGAGGAGAGATTCGACAAAGAAGTGCTTAACAGACTCTCCAGGTAAAATGACCGAAATCTTTCCTTTCTCTATGGGGAGGAAGGAAAGTCCACCTTGCAGGGCTTAGGCAGTTTCTGAGCAACAGATACCTCTCAGGATCATGGAAAATCCAGGCTTTATTCATTTTTAGTAACACCATGAAAAAAAATCATGCAGTGTAATTTTTAAAATTTTTTTTTAGCAAACATTCTTAAAGCAAAACATATAGAGATAGCTAATGAACAAAAAAATGAGGAACTGTTCAGAGGCAGTGTCAATTTTCTATGTCATCATGCTAAAAGGCACTGTCAGGCACACACCAGTTTATGCTATCTGTCAAAATGGTTAGCAGAGACTTAAACACAAAACTAATGTTTGAAAATCTACAGGGATTTCCAAATTTAAAATGTTATTAGTTTCATAAGTATTTTTTAAATTTCTTTAATAAAAAAATATATATTAATTAAACTACATGAATAATAGTGAAAGCACTACTGCAACTCAAGCAATTATCTGTCTACCTTTCCTGAACACATGGTCTGTTGCTTGGTCACTGTATCTGTATCACCAAAACAGAACACTGCAGCCTTATGGTCTACTCATAATGTTCAACAAGCTCTTCAGATGCCAATTTGAAGTTTAAGCAGTTCCAGAATTTTGAGCAACCGCAGCAAAATACATCTCCTGACTTCTGAAGTGTTTCTTCCAGCTTTTTAATTATTTCTTCTATTCACTTTCTCTTACAACATACAGATAGGACAGGAACTGCAGAGAGTGAGTGATGTGATAAGCTCATATTCCCATTGTCTTCTCTGAAAACAATCTTAGCTAAGCACAGCCAACGGCATGTTGGTATTGATTTCCTTTTCCTGTTTACTGTTGTGAAATATTTAACATGTTCTGCAGTGACTTGAGGGTTGGGAAATCCTTAGTTAGGGATCACATTTAATAAGGGTAATTTCTAATTTGATGTGAAGAAATTAAACTAGATACTTTTTATGCCAGTCCCAGCATAGTTCGTACTGTGATCACATTTCACACAAATAGTGTTCCGAACATTATTCTCTTCCCCTGGAGCAGATAAGACAGTTTACCTAAAAGTTTTTGTCATCTATGAACCTCTCCAATATATTTCTCAAATAACCTTTGTATTAGGTCACCACATCAGATCAAAACTACTAACAGGAAGCACATGGCAGAGTGGAACATTTTTAAGCATCAGGAGGTCAGATCAATTGACTCCAATAAGAATCTATATGGAGTTGGACAAATTAGAAGCTAGGTAAAATTACATAAAGCTTTATTTTGAAACTTCCTAAAGGTCACTGAAATATGCAATTACACATATTCCTATCATTGCCAGACCATTCTAATGGACTATAACACTACTCTTCTCACATGCTTGGGATATACAAGACGTATCAGAGAATCATTCAGGTTTATATACCAACAGTTTCCTTTCCCCACAGTTGTCCAAGTTCATTACAAAGGATGAATAAAAAAATGCAACTGATGAATCGGGCGCAACACCACAAGGCCAACTGAAGAGTAAGAACAAGATGGAGTTTTTGCATCTATTAAGCTCCTCCTTAAAAGCCATGAGTTATTTTGCTTGTGAGGAAAACATGAGGAGTGCTTAGGCATGGCAACATTTGACACCTAACTCACATTGTTAATTGCATGCATTATTTGTGGATGTAAATTTACTCCTGGAATGATTATAATACCGTGTTACATTTCCTTTCAAGAAGCACTATTGCTTGCTCTCCAGCTGAAAACTACCTGGTTATACCAAACAAATCATATCAATGCCCTCATATGCAAATCAAAATAGTATGAGCATTTCACCTGTGGGCTGGCAAATATCACAAAGTTCATTGCTGCATCAGTTTGTTGAACCATAAAACACATCAACATTTACTACATGGATTCCAATTTTTAAACCTTTAATAATACATTAGCCACGTCCATTTTGAGGAAACCAAATGAATATAAATGTAAAAACTTGAAAGAGAATTTCAAATAATGATCGCATGGCTAAGTACTGTAACATGCAAGATTCATATTTTATACTTAGTCACTTTTTTCCATCAGAAAATACGATTTATAATTTAGAGGTGTAGCCCTATTCTTAAAATATTGGGGTCTTGTGTTATAAATCTGACACATAAAAACCTTCTTTTTTCAAACACAAATTTTTGTGCACATTAGTCAGATAAAGTATGACTTCAGTGTGCACAGTGGATAATTATGAACATAGTTATAAAACTATGTTGTAATAATGCAGAAGTAAAACACAAAATCAAGGACACTTGGAAGCATAGGTACTTAAGCTCCAGTATTGCTCCAATGATTTCTTGATGACAATATTTAGCTAAATTTGTTCTTGCATTGCACAAACAACTGTGAAAGAAAAAAGCATGGTACTGAAAAGTGAGGTGCTCTTTCCTAACTGAAGGCTTTAGTCTGTAGTGCTACAACAGAGCTACCTTTCAACCAAAACTACTAGCAGTCTTTTCATGGTATACCTCTCGTTTGGAGAGACTGCCAGATAGCGGTTCTGATGCATAACCTTGGAACTGCTTCTTCCTTTATAATAAATATTAGTATTATAGTGTGGATTTCCAGAGCTGCCTTCCACCTCAGGAAGATACCCGTGAAATCAAGCATTAGAACACTACCCCAGAACAAAATCCATCTCTCCAGACTCAGCACAATTTCATTAACCAGCATCTCACCATTCATTTCCCACTCCGGTTCCCCAGCCCACCACCCAAGCTGCAGAGAGACAGGAACACTGCAGTGTGTCCACGGGACACACATCTATCTGCCAGAGGTTCTGTGCTTAAGTAAGCCAGTTGAGAAACCTCAGCATGCCCAGCTGCAGCCTAAGCCCATGGCCTGCTATGCAACAAGCTACAGGAATTGCACTGACCTTCCTTTACACAGCCAGCCAGGAAGAAGCCAAAAGATTGCTTCTGCTGGTGGTAATGTAAGCTTGTGTGTAAGGTTCCACAAAACGAAGGGGAGAAGGAGATCCTGTAGAAAGCTAAGGGAGTTGAAAGAGGTCCTACAGAGCCCTAACTCATTCTTCCTCCAAATATTTGGACCATGGGGACCCAAATCCACTTTTGCAGGATACAAATAACTCCCCGCATAGTTCCAGAATTACTTGATTCCTACACAGAACAAGTAGGGTCTCTCAGGAAGAAAAAAGAAGGAAAGCTCTCACCCATTCTTCATTGCAGAAGGTGATGCTTCAAGGACAGAATAAGTAGTCAATGAGCCTCACAGAAACCATCTTTTTATTGCTTTCTCCTCTTTGGGAGTTTGTTTTTCAGTGACTGAACAATATAAGTAAAGCAGAACCCAAGTAAAAAAGGCACTAAGAAGGAATCCTTTTGTCTGTTCTGCTGGGAGAAGGTAGGAAAGAAGTCAAAAAGTAGCATCCTATTCATCTATTATGTCTATTAGTTTAATTTCCTGAACATAAATGAAACAGGCTTCTCAATTTCCATGGTGATCAAGAAAAGAGTCATGTTCGTAAGACTGTTATCTGTAACACACTTTTCTCATCTGTAACAATAACAGCCTGATAAGCTCTTAACCTGCTCTATGCCACTGAAGCCTTATGACAGGAAACACGCGTTCAGAAAAGTGCATATATGAGCAACATTAGTAGGTTTGAAAACAATCTATTTTTCAAAGCACCAATTACCTTGTTGGAAACCAAAGCCTGATGACAATGAAACAGAACACCAGATGTACAAAATGACATTCCACTCTGAAAGTCATTCAGCAGCAGAGTGGAATTCTGATATTTTCCATAGGGAAACTGTACAAAAGCTGTGAAGAATGTACAGAACTTTGACATTCAGCAACACAAAATTCTTAAATGACTTGTGCCTCACGGAGGGTCAAATTTTAAAATAGAGAGCTACTAAACACCAGGGCAGAATCTATTAACATCACAAACATCAAGAGGCTTTCCAAACGTGTTTAGGCAACTGTTAAAAGCTATAAATTCCATGGCACAGTGAAGTGTTCGAAGGGAGAAAGGAACAGCTTTTAAGATGCGATCACTTCTGCTTCTTTAGTGTTCACAATATAAGCTCATACCTTTGCTCTGTTTACATAGCTGCACATTTCATCTCTGAAAGCCTCAGCAGCATTTATATGGCACTACCAGACTCGGTAAACAAAGACTGCTTTGAATAATGACTAAATTGCAGCCCAGAAACCAATTTCCCCATTCCCCCCCTCCCCAAACCTTTGGGGCAAACTCCAGTGAGGTACCTCTAGCTGCATGACAAGTGCTCTTCCTAAAATGAGATGACCTTTGTATCAGACTTGGGGAAGGACCAAGTCACTAGACCACACTTAATTATTATTAAAAGAGAGATACTTTCTGCCTGTTCTGCAGCTGGAAAGAGAAAGTTATTTCTGTTCTAGCAGAAGGAGCACGATACTGTATTCTAGGCTCTAGATTTGACAATATTGACAAGTTATGAGGTGAGGTCACAATGAAAACAGTAAGATGGGCTTACTAAATCCAAGAACTTGAAAGATCAAGACTTTAGAAGAACCCAAATTTCTCTTGCACTACTTACTGCATTTTCAAGAACATTTTTTACATAAGGAGGGGGATTAGCTTGTCATAGCACTTTTATTTGCTAGGTTTCAAGTGTAAAAAGATACAGGTGGGTTCTCACTACTTCAGGAGATGAAGCTTTAAGAAAGGGAGGAAAAAAAAAACCCGCATCTATTCCAATATAACTGTGAGCTGGCAACATGGATCCTGGGACAAAACAACTGGATGTGTTGATGACTACAGCAACCTTCAAAATTCTGTTGCTCTTGAATCCATTTCTGTAACAGTAACACCACTTTATGTTAGACACTACTCTCATTTCCTCTGTCGAATTTTCCTTGAACCACTCTCCTTTGAAGCGATTTAAAATGCTCCTGGCATTGCTCTCACTTCGCATATGCAATGAACTTGCAAAATACTGCAATTCTCTTGTAAATTGTCTCATTTTGGCTTAATATCTGCTCCAGTAGCTGTGTCAGCTGTTGCTTTTTTGCCTTTCCCCCCACCCCTGTTTTTTTTTCTTTTTCTTTCTTTCCCCTCTTCTTTTCTCCTCAGGGATGGAGGGAGGAGGAACAAATCAAGGAACACTCAAACTTGGTTTTGTTCTTGGCTGTGTATAGAAAGATCTGCCTTGCCTTATTAGTTTCTTGCAAATAGCGAAGAACAATTTCTTCAGTTCTACCTTTCACCTCTGGAATCACTTCATAAAAGTTAGAGAAGAAAATATTTTAAAAGAAAGAGCAAACAAGTCCCACTGAACAATACAAGAGGACATAGAAGACTTCAGACAGCTAAAGCCTATTTGTCTGTGGCAGTGGCTCATTTGGTAATGAACTGGTAAACACTGATAATTCATCCTAAAGGCAGAACTCTGAAATAAAGCTATTACAACTTTATCATTTGCTCCTTTTCAACCATAGGTAAATAAAATACTTTACCTCCATGAAGTATCCTTATCTGGGGAAGCACAGAGAACTAATTCCCTGTTTGATCTCTGACAGATGCCACCAGAAGAAAATCTTAAGTGGGATGTACCCGAAAGAAAATCCCTCTTGGCAAAAATGTTGTACCTAGCTCAAACAAGAGTGCCACGTGTGGAAGCCCATTGTCACAACATGAAAAAATAAATTCATGTTAAGAAATGGATGTAAGGAACGCAATGTTGGCAACCTTAACGTTGTTGTCCACTTCATGGAATTACAGAACAGTTGGGGTTTTTCTCCTCAACAGAAAAGACTTTCAGTATGATAAAGGCTCCACACATTCACATATATTTCCAGAACCAAGTGTATCAACTAAAGGTTACTTTCATTATTTTTAACAGCTAGCCCCAGTATCTTTGCTGCTCTATGAAACATTCTAAGATCTGGGGAATCTGATTATAGGATTCAATACATACACAAAGAATATGTATAATACAGGAGTAAAACTATGCAAAAGGAGACTATGAAAAAGGAGATATTTTTCAAAGAAAATATGGGCAAGAACTCTCATATATGTTGTACTTCTGTGTTGAAACTGCAGTCTAATTTTACCAAAATCTTGAAATAAGCAACTATTAAACATGAATTTGAATAGTGATTCTCATTAAAACCAGTGTGTACTGAGTGTACTAAATAGACACACCAAAATACTGCAGTAAATACAGAAGAGCAGTAGCCCACATCAGTTCTCATTCTCATTGAGACATGTATTCTTCTTTGCCATTAAAATAAGTTTGATGTGGTATCAATTAAGGTGATTAACAGCAATCTGAGACAGCTGAAAGGCTAGGGGAAAAAAAAGCAGCCATGGCTAAAAATTAAGAGTCTCAAGAACAGTGACCCACCTGTATTTGCTACAATTCTGAATTATAAAGGAACTTGGTCTTTAAGTCATTTTAAAGAGTGGCATTTCTCAACTGCAAATCTCCACTGGCTCCCAGGAATGGAAAATACAGAAAGCAGAGAAATGGCAACATACGCATCTAGCACCCAAACAATAAGCACAAGCTCAGCACCCTCAGACAATACACTGTAATTGGTTAGTAGATTCCGTCCTTGAGACCCTTTTTGGTACAAAAGTTAGGTCATTCCAGATGGCAATAGAGATCTGGGGAAACATTGTCATCGTAGTTCATTCAGTCAGTGAGAAGGACTTCTATGCATGCTCAATTTACTTACAAGAAACAAAATATCACTGCATCCCCCCCAAAACCCCAACAAAAGCAAACCAAAACAACCCAAACAAAAACCAAACAACAGCCAACCAAATGCCAAAAGCCAACCTCATTCTCTGAGACGACTTTATTCTAGACTATGAAAAAAAATAATAAAAAAATTGTGCGACATATTCTTTTATTTGTACATTATTTATAAGAACACTGCAGCGGATGCCTCATTTTCAAGAGTGCACGAACAGATCAATACAGAGTTGCAAGGTTTGGTTTTATTCATAGCTCTCTTTCACACAGTACCAAATCCAAAATCCTCTCTAGAATTTTCCTGGAACTATTTTTTTTTTTTTTTTTCCAAAGCTCTTTCAGACTTTGGCCGGCTTACTGTGATGTGTCTGCAATCAGCTCTGGTGTTCATAGCCTCCTCCACTTGCACATCTAGTCAACCTCCTTTCTGAGACTATTCATGTTAAAAAGCACAGCTTCATTTTGGATGGTGAAGTGGACCTGAGCTAGGGACCAAAGCCAACAGCAATTCATAAAAGCAGCATAGCTGTCTTCTGCATATGTTTTTAGACAAAAAAAAAAAAAAGCACAGGGGTTCCATTAACTTCAATGGCATTTCATCAGAATCACACCACCACAAATGAAATATAATATTCTTGAATTTTAAGCCCACAGAAGATTCATGTGAGGCTTAGAGAACAGTATATTAGCATAGTTATGAAGCAGATGCCAATTCAACACATGTATAATTTAACACACTGTAACTTCCAGCAAATATTATACAGCCTTAAATGCATAAACCAATCTAAATTATAGCAAAATTTTATAGATTTCTTAATTACTTTTAAAATGTGCATACATTCTGTTACATATTGAGGATCTGATCCTTTCTAACTTTGCTCAGCTCATGTACTGCTATTCTCCCTGAAATTGCTTTTTTCCCCCTCCCAGGTGATGATATTTGGGAATAAATTAGTAGATGATTAAATGAAGAACCATAATGAGACAGTTCATCTAGTCTAGTATGTCAAATCCAACAGTAACCAACAGCTCACACCTTGGAAGGAGGTTAAGAATAAGGTGACTACATACTGACACTTTTCAGGTATAAACTCCAGGACTCCAGTGCAACTCAGGAACTTCCTAAACCAGGTGGCATCACTGTGCTGCAGTGCAACTGGAACTGCCAGAATCTAGCCCAAAGTAAAGTCCTGCATTTAGTTGAAAGTTTAGAGAAACTCAAAACTGATCAACACTTGTATGTGTTAGAGAACAGGGGGGGGGAAAAATAGCAGTAGTATAAAAATCTTCTTCCATGGAATTATTTTAATAAAAATACCTGGAGAGTTTCAAGCCAATTTTTTTATTATTAAGGTGTAAAATCAAAACTCAGTCCTGCTCCCACATGTACAGATATGCTCCCTCAACTCCACTCATAGATGTGCAAATCCTGTATATTTAAATATATTTATCCTCCTATTGAAAAAAAAAAAAAAAAAAAAAAAAAACCCCAAAAAACCCCACAAAAAAGATAAAAAAATAAAAAATAAAAAAAATTTATTATCCTATTAAAAAAAAAAAAAAAAAAGAAACAAAAACCCAACACACCCCACACACATCACAAGAAAGAAACCCCCCAAGAATATGTGTAGATGCTTCTTAGCTCTTCACATCTGTTGTGGAGAATTGTCTTTGTAAAAACAGCTATTTTGTACTCAACTGCTTAGAAGAAAAATCATCCTTTAACTGTTAATTTCTAAGATACATTCTAGAATCAACATACAATCCAAGCACTGTTCCTTATCAACGCTCACAGCCACAGAAGAGCTGTCAGAACTCTGTATTTTACTTTCTAGCCCATACAGTGCTGCTTCAGGATTTGTGCACTTCAAGCCATCAACTTCTCCTCGCTTGCCCTCTTCTCCACCATTACAGCTCAATTCTACCTTTCAGTGTTGCAAGTTCTCCTGCACTGCTGCTTTCTCTCGAGCATTTGTAGATACTGTCCCATCTTGAATGACATGGGTGAAAGACAAGGTTGGTAACAGATGATTTTAATTGTGTTAACAACACTGTTGAGATTAGGGGGCAGTCAGAAAAATCATCTGGTAAAGGTTAAATCAGATTATTCTGATTTAACAACTACTGGAAATCTCTTTTTTTGACAAGTCTGTTAATGCACAGTTTAGTGACGAAGACCTAAAAAGAACTCCATTTTGACTTATCATTACAACTTTAACAGCTGATGCCTTACTATCACTATTGTTAGTTAATTTATTGCTTTGTTTTGAGCACCACGTAGTTCTGTTTAACAGTGACATCAGGAATCGCTCCAGAGCAAATTGAAATGAGTGAAACTTGCAGGATGCTTTCCAGTAGTTTCTGAAATGGACCATGCAAGCACTAGAAAAGCTCAAGTGGGTTTACAGTTGGCAGCATCACAGGACATCGCATCAGAGAGACAGGACAAATGCACAACACTCACCTAGGAAGACTTGGAAAAGAGCAAAAGCTGGTGTTAAAGGTAGGAAATAATCTTCCAGACAGCTAAAGCCACAAAAACCCCCCAGGGGGGGTGAAAATCTGTCTGGTTCAATATGAAAGTATAGACAGGTCAAAAAAATGTTTAAAGATGGTCAGTCTTCAGCTCCAGTATCAGGTTATAAAAGAACTACTTGAAGATAAAGCGATAGCATGAAAAGCTAGCATACATCTAGCAAGCATTTCTGTAAGCCCAGTTCAGAGCTGTCAGGCATGAGGTCAAGTTGCCAGATACTTAGATGCTGAGAATTGCATGTTTGAACCTCATCAGTAGTTAGTGTCTACATGTATACTGAAGACTTCTCACCTACCAGTATAACTGCTAAAAATAGGGTTGTGTGCTTCTTTGTTTTTTATTTCAACTTGTATAAAAATTCATCCTTTTTTTTCCTCTCCCCTTCTCTATTGCTTTGCTTCAAAGGAAAAACAAAGAAGCTCAAATATTTTACCTAAGGTTTTTTCCCTTCCAAAATAATAGAATGAAAGACATTAGCAGCCAAGAGAATCTGACAATAGTGGAACTTTCTGAAACGAGGTTTTGCATATCTCACTTGGCAGCTGGCAGCAGAATGTGACAAATGAGAATTCTCACTCCAAGCTGCTGGCTGCCAGTCACGAGTTATCTTATTCCTTGCAGTGAGAGCAGACCACAAGAAAACAGGCAAGCAAATAGGCCAGAGATACAGGGAAAAGACTGGAAACAAATTTAAAAAAAAAAAAAAAGGGGGGGGGGAGGTGGGGGAACCCACTGAAGAAACCAATCAGATGATGAATGTGGTGGTACTTGTAACCTCAGTGCTTTATGCAGCACTGAGAATTCTTGTGTCACATCATCACAGGCTTTAATGAAGGTTACACAAAATTAAAAACACGGTCCTTGCTACAGGCGCATTTTAATCTGTTCTTCAGTTCATCTGAAGTGTGTCAACTTGTAATTGTTCTTTTAGAGGAACACAGGACTGATGCTGCTTTTTATAACGCAAGGCCTATAGCTCAGCCCAGGTGGCACCTACCAGACCATCCTATGGTTGCCATGCTACCAACTTCAGAATATATCCCGGCCAAGTAAATGCTTTTTCAAACTGAACCATGAACCAAGCTCCCTTTGTCCTCGAAGGAAGAACTGAAGTGAGAAACAACGTCTCATTCTCTCTCCCCTGTGCTCAGCATGCCATGTGTGCTTTCACTCCAGTGTTTTCTGCATGTGTAACTCGCCTACAGTCAAGTTGCATCCCCCCCTCCCCTCTTAGAACCTTCTCTGTCCCAGTCTTTTAACCATACACAGCCCATCGGTTTGTTCTTCGAGTCTAAGCATTCACTTCACACACCCGCACAAACCTTACTACCCCCATCTCGAACTGCCAACTGGTCACCAAGAGAGAGGTCAGTCAACACGGAGCCTTCTCAGAAGACCATTTCCTGAAGAGCAAACACTGCAGCAGCAGCTAGAAACAGAGGGAGCTCTTCTCAAGAGCCTGGCGAGCTAGACCGAGTATTGGTTTTCCTATCCTTTCCCACACCATAACACTGTCCCCCCTTCTCATGGGGCTGGCATCTCCTCTCGCACCCATGGGACCTGCAGGAAGCCAGGGGCTTGGATGGGCATCCCTGCAGATTTGAAGCATTTAAGGTTAATGCTTAAAAAGGTGGGGGGGTGGTAAAATGGAGCAGATGGTTTGTGGCTTTTCTTAGGTGCCTGCATTCCTCCCCAAGCTCCCTCTGACCCCAGGCAGCGTCAGTCCACCTCCAAGTACCTTCAGTCACCTATGCGTAATATTTTTACGTTAGAAACAGGTAGATATTTTTACAGTTACTTCCACTGAAGTTTGAAGAAGCAACAAATGAAGAAACAGCTAGCACCACCACCTATTGGTGAAAGCAAGCAATTTTTAATTACTGTTTCGTATTATATTACGTACATTTATATTTGTGGATAGTTCAAGGTCTAGGGGAAATATCGTTTGTTCTAAAAGCTGGGTGAGTAGGCTTAAAACTAAATAAAGTCCTGAAAATGATAGATGGCTTCTTACAAAAAAACAAAACAAAAAACCAAACAAAAAACAAAACCCAAAAAGAAAACATAAAAAAAAAAAAGACAAATAAGTACTCAGGCTTTCTATAATCATTTTGTGCTGCAGTAATGAAAGCTGGGAGCAGGAGACCATACCCATGTGGTATCTTTTTTTTTTTTTAATTATTTGGATTTACTTAAAGTACAGAAAGACTTGAAAATGTTTCTTATTGCCAGAGACTACCACAATTACAATCCCTGAAAGGGATTTACGACTTTGCAGGATTTCATGACAATATACAGGAACTTCTCAGAATAATGAGATTTTAAAAAGCAGGGAGGGGCGAGGGGGGGAAGTAGATGACATCCATTATCTTCTTAATATCTTGCAGTTGTGAGGATCCTACTAAGATTTACTCCAATATAATTTTAAAATAAATAAATAAAATCTTATAGCTGATTACTGTTGCCTTCTAAAATGATGGAGTTAGGACAGTCTTACTGAGCATTAGCCCCTGACTATTTATAAATACTTTTTTCAGGATTAAAAGAGTATGGGATTTTTCTTTCCATTGACAACATTATCTCCTGCTTATCTTCCTCTTTACCTACCAATTTCTTTAAGAGCAGAAACTCCTCAGATTAAGAGACACCCCAGAACTGTGTTGACCACTTCAGACAGTACATGCCACAGGATAATGTGCTATTTAAACACTAAATGCTGCTAAATGTTATCTATTGAAACAAGATTCCTCCAGTATTTCCTAACAGGATAAAAGATAACTAAAGAACCTAAACATATTTAAATAGCAATGTGAAAAGCTGATTCTGCTTTGGACTGACATCTGAGGTGTAATATTTGAAGATATTCCCTAATAAGATGGAATAAGAGATCTTGGAAATGGAGCCTTCCATAATAAAATAAATAAATAAAAGAAATAATAAAACCTGAGACCACAGTTACCTAGACATGCACTAGTTCAGAAGTGTAGTCAGTGAAGAGAGGCTTGTAAGTAATGTTTTGAAAGATTAGTTAATTTTCTTCATTGTTAATAAATAACTTCTCTTGAAGCACCTAAAGAAAGAAATTTTGACTGACATTTGCCTAGGACCCAACTGCTTAGAACAAAAAATGCTATTGCTGATTAAAGCCTTGCTTATGTCTGGTGAAGCCTCTGTTTTTCCACATAGATAACGACTGAGAAAATCTTGGATAAAGAAACAGAACAAATACTGGAGCTACTTATGTTCACTGGCAGTAAAACAGAGAGGAAGCTGTAAGGCATATTCCTTGGATAAGTTTTTCCATGGTAGATCAGTTTCCTTCAGAAGACAGCTATTTCAAAGAGAGCAAGACATCAGATATGAAAACTTTCCAGAAGTTACCAAAATGAATCAACGTATGAAGATCAGGCAAGAGCAGAGTCATGCTTGGGATGTAAACATAACGGGATCTTGCTTGGTCCTCAACAGAGCAAGAGACTTGACACCCTACTGGCTTCAGCAGAGGATGGAAAGCCATGTGACCATTCCCAAATGCATCCTTTTCCTTCACATTTCTGGAATCAGACAATTGTATCCTACTGAAAAGGGCTAAGAACCCAGGGGTGTGTGAGCATATGGTCACATCTACTAACTGTGGCACTGGCACAGATTAAAACAGCCATTACACAAGCATTCACATTTTCTTAGACATCATCCATGTAAAAACATCCAGAAGAGACAATCACAGTCTGATGTTAATTACATTTGCAGAAGCTGATTTCTGATGACAACTCAGCAACCTGTCTTGGGAGCTTATGTCCACTGTAAGAGTAGAGGCTCTTCCAAAAGGCAATTCAGAACACCTAGTTTTAGAGCCCTCCTCCCTCACCTTACCACCTTCATGGAACTATCATTGTTCCTTGGTCCCGAGTGATCATCGTCAGTTTAAAGCACACCATTCTACAGGGAAAGTTAAGGATTTTTCCACACACACACCATTTTAGACACCTACAGCAAAATTAATTTGCTGTTTTGTTGTTCAGTTGGTCTCGCATCCTGATCCCAAGAGGGACATGCTGAAAGTATAATTTCAGTGATGTGGGGTCATCACTATCAAAACCAATCCCCCCCCACAGCAACCTGCTCTTCTATCTGCATACAGATAATATTTTCAGAAACAGAAACCTCAACATCTACTGCCTCCCCTCTGCAGGCTCCATGAACACAGCCATACAACCATGTCTCACATGCAGGTTTATATATCCTAATCAATCAGGCTGATTTTAATTAATCCTAATTGTCCTGTTAAGGTTCCTGGCTAACAACAACACAGCAAAAAGGATTCCCCAAGCAGCCTAATTGACTTAATCAGCTCCTTAATAATCCTTCTTCAGGACTTTAAAATGAACTAACCTCCAGTTCATTTTAATAAGCATATTGAAGAGGAAGATAAAGCTTAATTCTTGATCCTAAGAGTCAGATTTCATCACTGCAATGAAAAGCATGGGAGGCAACAGATATGTTAGGATCCAGAGATAGAGAAGAGCTGCATTAGAAGGATGTGACCAGCTTTCCTCCAGGCATGTAGAAGTGACGGAGGCAGTTTAAAGAGCTTTAGCTGCACTCTCCCACAGGGAAATACCGGATTGTAATCTTAGACTACAATTACAGCTGTTGATGAGACTTCAAAGGCTAATTGAAGGTACTATAGGTATTAATATAGTCATGAATTTAAACCCCTGTAAATTAAATATACCCAAGTTAAACTGATGTGTGAAAGATCAGCAAGCAACCTTGACAGTATTTTTAGTGCTGAACTTCTGGCAGTATATACATTTTAACTGGGCATGGAGATTGCCAAGAGGTGTGGAGGAAGCTAAGTGCACGCGCTTTGGTTCTGACAGCAATTTGTATCCTACTTTGCACAAACTTGAGAGCTCACTTTTTGGTATTTTTGTGCATCTAAAGTGCATCATTCAAAATGTCTAGCTGTGCAGCTTATTCATCACACAGTTTTCTTTCACTACTCTTATACATCTATCAGTAATAGTAATCTTTACAAATGACACATTCCTCACCTAAGAATTTTGTCACCTGGGGCTTTAGGTCAAGATTTTTCACAATCATTAAGTGTTTAAAAACACATATGAATCTCACTAGGATTTTCAGAAACACCTGTATGTTTGGTGTTTTTTTGTTTTAGGGTGTTTTTCTCTAAGTTTTTTTTAAGCATTCCAAAGCACATAAGTACATGGAGATATCTATGCCCTCCATGGGCTCTATCTTTGCAGAGAATACATGTAAATAGGACTTCATGGTCACTCATCATTTCACTGAAGACAGCGAGATCAGGACATGGTTAGTGCCTGTGAATCAAAATGAAGGATCTTAATCAGGGTTATGGTTATTCCTAGTAAATATAATAATTACTAGGTTATTCCTAGTAAATATTTATTCATATCAATAGTAGTCAGACCCTCAATGGCTTGTGCATTAGCTGTACCTTGGAGGTCTGGAAGTGCAAGCAAAAAGTAATGAAAGGTCAATTGCAAAAGCAAGGTGCATTATTTTCTTTTGGGCACCTGATTTGTTAAACATTTTAAATGTTTAACAAATAAATAGGCATCCTGAGAAAGAGTTTGGAATTAAAACCAGCAAAACAAAACTGAATCGCTCTCCATCCAGCCTGCTTCTACCCAGGCAACCTTCATCTGACATCAGCTACTCCTCTTTCTCAATGAGAGCAAGAAAAGGCCTGAGGTACCAACAGACTCAACTGCCAGTTCCAGAATGGGCCAGTTGGCCCATTTAGCCAGCATTAGCAGCACTGCACATGCAATCTTCAGATCTATACCTGATCAGGGCGTGTGGATAAACTTCTCAGCAGGAGTCATAACGGCAAATAGATGACAATGTACCTTTCATACGAGTCCTAGTTACACAAAGGGCTTATTCTCCTACTTGAAAATCCCTGATTTCAGAACATGATGCGATTTTATCCTCTTCATGACATTTTGTTCCCCAAAATGAAGGCTAGAGGCTGTGTGAAGTATTACAAAGATACTCCAGTCAGTTAAATTCAACAGAGAGCAGTTTCCTTCAGAACAGTTACAAGCTTCAAGACTAAAAGTGCTAGTTATTTAAAAGTTAGTTTTCTAACAGTTTTATTATGAGTTGGTTGAGGCATGTGTTTCAGTGATAACCTAGGCTTATTATCAGCATTAAAAATTAAGCAGTCCTAGGAGATGGCAAGAAACCTCTTCTTTACCTTGATGGTCACACTCAAGGCATACAGAAGATCGTAAGAAATGCCCCGAGTCAGAAATTGTCTTCCTAGCCCAGAAATCTGTCTTGGATACAAACAACAGAAGAGGACCAGCCCGAATAGTCCTGCCCAGTCCCTTTAGTATGCACTTATACATGTTGTCCATAAACATTGTTTTTTGAACCTGCTGAGGCTCTCTGCCACCACAGCCTCCTGGAATAGCAAGTTCCAGAAGCCAGAACCACTAACTTCACCTATCACTGAAGAAACCTTTTCCCCATCTGCTTTAATCCATTCTCCTACTAGCATCAGTAAGTATAAATCGTTAAGCATCCAGAAAACTTCTCTTACAAGAGTCAACAGCTGTTCTTCATTCAGCTTCCCACTACCACTATAATTTTGTAGATTCCTATCCCTACAGCACTCTCAGCTTTTTCTCTTCTCCAAAGGGAAGTTTCAGGCTTTGTAATTTTCTGCTGTGACGTGCCTGACCTGCTCTGTACCACCCTGCTCTATCCATGTCCAGGAAAAACAAAATGATACTCAAGATGTTTCATGGCAGTGCTACAACTTCAAAAGCACAAGAGCCAGCCAGGCTAAGTAATATATTTCCTTAACTAAAGAATGTCATATGTTGGGGTTTTTATCCATAAAGTTAACCAAGTAAAACATGAGAACCTCTTTCAGGCAGTGAACAAAACTACTGATAGATATGGAGACCAAATCTGAAGTTGAACACAAGCGCATCAAAGACGATGATACTTATACAGAAGTATTAAAGGTATTGAAAAATGGAAGCGTTTCAGCTGTTAACAAGTACATACAGTGTTCTGGAGCTACCACAAATGAAAAGGGCTTCCACAGAAATTCTCAGAACAGTACATCAAATAAACAGCTGAGAAAAGTATGACAGTTCTTCCATCACGAGCTGAGTTCTCTGTGGATGACAGACATCTGTAAGGTTGAACTGATGGAAAGTATTGGATCTTAGATAGTTCCATTTGGAATTAGAATAGTTTGTTTTAAAGCCGGTGGAAGGGCAGATATCTGGATTTGATTCCTCAGCGAGGAAGAAACAAAACCCAAAAACCCCAACAAAATCCACATTTCAATTATATGTCCCAGTGACAATTTTTTTCCTGGGTCTTAGAAGAAGTAACTTGTGCTTTTGTGCCCCAAATCAGTTATGGACCAAAATCTACTATTTCAATAAAAATTATGATTAAAAAAACCCAAAACACACACAGAACAAACAAAACAACAAACGTTAGGGTGTTCCTGCTGTCACAATGCTGTTCCTTCAGAGGGACACCTAGCTTTGTTTTACACCTTAAAATAAAGGGTAGTCTATTAGTTCCTCAGTCAACAAGAAAAGACCCATTGATTTCAGGAAAAACAGAGTTGGCAAAACTCTTGAAAACCCTAAACTCATGTACTATAGGGGTATTGAAATAAGGTAGCTGGGATTTTTTCCCCACTAAAAAAAGCCAACCCCAACACCAAACCAAAACATACAAGTGGTTTCTGTATCCATCTCCTTACACCTCACAACCACATTCTGGACACTTCGATCAAGTAAATTACAGAGTCCTTGATATTTGCCTATATACCAGCATCCTGAACTAGCAGTAGCTACTTAAAACTAGCCTCAGACTGGGAAGAATCATTTTACTATGGGTCAAACTTACATTAGGAAAAAAACCCCAGTAATTCCAATATTATTTGCCCTTCTGCTGCACCTTTGAGAAAAACATTTCAGCTTAAGCATTGTGAAAGTATTTCATGTTTCAAGCTCACTTTGATAATTATTTCAAACTGATCTGACAGTATGATTAATTCCTCTGTAAAAGGCAGAAAAAACATCACTGTGTTTAGACTTTGCATACATACACAAATTACCAAACTGCTGATTAACAAAGATTTTGGATGTGGTAATAGCCAATTTGCATCTGTACCCCTTCTAATATTTCTTATTAAAACATTTCACATCTAATTAGGAGCAAGATCATCAAAATGGAATCCAGAAACCTGAAGCAAATTACTTTTCAAACCCGCTATTCTGCAGTCTGGCAGGACTGACAATACACTGCCAGGCTCAGGATGAATTGTGGTGTGCTTACTGTACATTAATAGCCCAAAGAAATTCAACATTAGGTTGCTGTTGAATTGAAACTCCTGTAAGTGTGCTACCATTGTTCCATTTCATAAAGGTCAAGCTGTTAGTTGACTGTCATTAGACATAGTCTCTTGACTACTTAAAGGTTATATAAATATTAAAAGTTTATGAAGTCAGCTAGGAAACTTTCTTTTCAAATATCTAGCCACATGATTTTTATCTTTTCCCAGAAAAATATTATACATCATTCAAGAGGGTGATGTGCTTTTCTTTAGAGACAAGTACCTGCTTTTCCATAAATAACGGCTTTTTCCAAAATCACAGTGAGCAAATAAAAGGATAAAAATCTCAGCTAAAAGTGATGATTCATATGCTTATTAAAAAAAACCCCAAAACCACCCTATGGCTTTATTTCATTTACCTAGACTCTGAACAGTGTGGCTTTCATTATTAGGTTACAATAGATCAAGATTTACGTTCACACTGACGTTGCCCTCATTTCCATTTATATTAAACTGGTATTTGTTTTTTAAAGGAGGCACATGAATGAACAGAAACTTGCCCAATCTCTGTTTGTTCAGCTTGTAACTTGCACAATAGCAAATTCAATCTTGTTAGAAGGCTTCTTCTTCCACTGTAGAAGTTACTCGAATTTCAAGAAAGTTTGAATCTGCACAGGCTACACTTTTAGGTCAAAGGGGAAAAAACATATTAGGGAAAAGGAGCTTTGACTTGCACTAATAAACTGCATGTAACAGGCTCATTTCAAATATCCTTTGCCCATTGTATTACAGAGCTTCATTTGACAACAGCAAATGGAAGTTCTTCTGACAACACCATGGGAATAATAATGCAACTGCATTTCCCACCCCTTCCTCCACCAATTGCTAGGGCAGTTTGTCACCCCAGCGCCTGTCCTTGCCTGCTGGTCAGGGAGGTAAGTGGAAACCAGCATGCTGGTGTTCTACTCTGGCCAGGAGCAATCAATGAAAAGGTTCTGACTGATCTTCACCCTTCACCTGAATTACATTTCTAGCCCAGCTACTGTAGGTTGTCCTCAGCAAGGTGCTTATACCCTCCTTGTTTCCAACTTCCCTGTTTGGAAAATGAGAGAAATGAAGTAAATCTGTGTCAGGAGGACATAGGGAGTCTCATTTCAGCAAGACTTCCAAGCCCAAATTTTCAGTAAAATTACCTGAACAAAGTTATTGGAACAAAATACCCACTGAAACAAGTTTAGTATCTTGTAAACCAAACAGAACTAAGATTCCAGGGGAAAAAAAAATGAAATTAAAAAATGCAAGCTGCTGTTTATCTGTTCTATTTTCCTCAGTAACAAAGACAAAATAACACCCTTCTGCGCTGCTCACTTATTTCACAGCAAAACAAACAGGAGCATTTATATATGTGACTAATCAGAACATGTGCTATTACTGCATGTGTCAGATGCCATTTTTTCCTTTTTTTCTTTAGCAACTCCTTAAAAATATTGAATAAAAGCGTTTTTTAAACCTCTGGTCACTTGCCACTTTATATGTTTTGGGTTTGGGTTTTTTTTGCTGAACAGATGTACATTAACTCTGTTTATAACTTCTATTATTGAATCTATGCCTTATGCAATAAGAAATATCTTCAATTTCTTTGCATATTGAACTGTTTTATAATTGGTTCTTCATGGCCACAGTTGCTTCTCTAACTCCTGCATGAAATCCCTAATAACCTCCCCCAGCCCCAACACCCAAAAAAAAAGTGGAGGTTTTTATTCAGAAAAAAAAAGTGATTTTTTGTTTGTTTGTTATTTTTTCCCCAGAAGATAAGGAAAGACTAAATTGCCAAACAGAATATAATAGCCAACAGCTAGAGAAAGCAAATGAGTATTATTTCTGACATTATTTTGGTTTATAACACATTTTTTAATTACGGTGAGCCTTCTCTCACTGGAGAGGACATACGTTATCTATATCTGGCCGTTACACATTCCTCAACAAGTTGAGAATAGTGATTATCTAATGAAACAAGCAGTATTTAGATTGTCCCAGGGAGGCTAAAACCAAGTTCTCTTACATTAGAGTGAAGAGTAAATACAAAAAAACTTCCCTGTGTCCAAGAGCACCAGTGAGAATTGGAGCGCTAGGCCATTAATGTCCATGAATAAAGAATATTCTAAATATTTCTCTAAAGGAGTTTTCTACATTTGCTGTGAGGGTGACAGAGCCTGGAACAGGCTGGGGAGTCTCCTGTTCTAGAGATTTTCAAACCCCACCTGGATCTGTTCCTGGGTGACCCTGCTCTGGTAGGGAGGTTGGACTCAATCTCCAGAGGGCCCTTCCAAGCCCTACCATTCTGTGATTATAAAGATTCAGAGGTCATTAAGATAGAAAGTGATCTTTTCCTTCTAGAAAGATGACACTTTGGAAGTTCTATGGAAATGACTACCTGAGGAAAGCTATGAACAGATGTAAAAGTAAAGTGTTTGCTTAGCCATTAACTGCATTTTGCAGGTAATTCAGCAGAATGATGAAACTGTCTCTTGCTTTCTTTGGAAATATTCCAATATACAGGAATTACAGTTCCCTGCGATATCAAATTCACATTACACATCAGCTAAGATCTCTGCAGTTTAACCTGCTAAGTTGATGTTGAAGAGTGGGTGAACTAAACCACTTCCAGCTGAAGCCCTAATCTACAAGGTGTTGCAGAGTGTGTTTGCCCTCCTAATTTGGTATTCACTTCCAAGATGAGTATCAATCTATGATTCCTGCTTCCAAAAAGGAGTTCATTTTACAAAATTCAGGAGGAACAACAGAGCTTAAGTATATTCTGTGTCTTCTGCCTCACAGCCATCACCAGTGGCCTTTTCTGGGGATTTGTATTTGCAGGCACAGACAAAAAATCATATGGTAAAGATGAGAGGTGGATCAACTGTTGAGAGGCTTAACATCATATACTGGAAAGGCTCTTTCCAGAGAGCCCTATTAATGCTATTTCATGCTGAGATACTACCAGTAGTTATTTTATACAATTAGACTTCTTAGGTCCATGAATAAAAAAGAAATTCTGGTGCTTCTGAACGACAAATTTTTTTGAGCTTTTGAAAGCAGAGGAGGCTAGAGCATGCTTGAGATTAAAGGCAGGAGGGGAAGCACTTCCTAGACTGAGAAGGTCCCCTTGGTGTTTATTTCCATTAACAGAAACAGTCTGACCACAATAATTTGGCACAGTTACTACTGAGGGGACATTCACTGTTTTGCATTATAACCGTAAGACACTATAGGAAATGCCAGACTGTTGGTTTTACAAAGATCTTACTGTTTTACATCCAAAGGAAATATTGATCCCTCTTTAGATGGCAAAGCCTCTAGATTTTCCCTGATTACAGTGTTAGGACACAATGTGCCATGAGGAAATACAGCAATCCCATTACTTAACTGAATTTGAGTCAATTCACTTGTATTTTACAATTTAACCCCAGCTCCCCAAATACATTTTTGCGCCTGATATTGATTTCAAACACAGTGGCTGCTTCTAATATTTCCCTTCCCCCACAACCCAAATAGTTTTAGATAATTAATACATCCCTCATTGCAATATTTAATCTTCTTTGCTCCTCGATCTAGCAAGTAGCTTCACAGAGGATGGCCAAGTATTTAATCCTATGTTGAGTGCTGAATATTTATTTCATATTATTATGCTGCCTAGCATTTACACCACACACATTCACTAATTATGTGAACAGAACTAGGAACAGACCAAAATGTTTTTGTCCAGTTATGGAAAACTGGCCTTAATAGTTAAGATCCTTCAGGATCTCTAGCAAAACAAACAAACAAACGTCTGTGAGCTGTAAGATTGCAAACATTCACTGCAATAACAAGCAATTGAATTGTAATCCTTAAACATCACTTTTAATATACTGCCAAACACTGGGTTAATTATCAAAGTTATTATGCACCACACACCTTTCAGAGCTACAAAAATAATTGAATTTTCCTGTGCAAGTATCAGCTCCAAAGAATATCATTGCTAGATCTTGAAAAAGAAAATGAAGTATTTAAATGCACAACACAGACATGCCTAGACAGACAGCAAAGGAGTTTAGTAAAAAAAGCATTATATAAAAAAAGCATATATATGTTTCATTTTTAAGGCTACTGTATTTAATGGGAAAAATCCATTGCAAGACACAGGCTGTGAACCAATGTAACAAATGAATGGCTGTGTAGCGGGCCTGGGAAACAGGAGTGGTAACAACATTTTAAGCAGCAAATTGACAGGAAACCTTTATATAGGTGATCTCACTGCAAGGAAGAAACTCTTACGTGGTAAACTTGAGATCCAAAGTGATCGTGGTGACTAAACCCAGTCAAAATAAAATACGGATTTCAAGTATGCTTCATTTTTTCAGTGTAACTAACCTCAGTAAAATTATTTTGGTTTCCCTCCCGATTTTATATTCATTTTTTTTATGCTGTAGTTAAAGTAAAATTCATTCTAACAATGGATAAGCCCTCTCAGGTCAAAGGCACTGATCTTTGGACAAGTCAAATATTTAGATCAAGAATTTACTATATCAATGTAGCAAACTATATTAGGAAGAAAAAGCACCAGAATGGATTCCACAAACTTTCATTTTCATTCCAGTTATCATTGTTTTGGGAGCAGTACAAACAGAAACCATTTTTCCAGCTCAGCAGTTATTTATATAAATCTGCTGGATTCATCTGGGTGTATATTTCCTACCTTACTGGTTTTTGTTTGTTTGCTTTAGGAGTTTTGTTTGTGTGTTTGTTCTGCTGTTAGTGGTGTCAGCAATGATTAATGGTGGGCCATTTGAAATAACTAATCACAGTAGAAGAAAAGTTTAACTGTACATACTATAACTAGGGCTGATCCTGAATCTATAACCTGCGTCTTCAAAAGGTACACAGGTACCTCCGTTCTATCATGGAGAAATCAGAGCTAAGAGTGTTCAGAACTTAGGCAATTTCTGAGTCTGGAAGATTTCATTGACTCCTGATGACATTCAATAATATATTTAATAAGCATTATGAAAATGGTTTCATAAATAGTGCAGACTGACAAGCTTAAGATCTATCGTGTCCTCCCAAATGAATCAGCTGTGTATTAGAATAATACTTAAGGGGCAGGGAAAAAAATCCAAAACTTTTTAATACTGAACTTTCCAGAACTACACCAGCATCTTAAAGATTAAAACCTTTACACAAACATTAGATCAATATTGACCTCGGATATTTCCATTCCTCAGAGAAGAAAGAATAGCTCTGTAGAAATATGTTCTGATGGCTGAAAGCTCATAGGGAGAATTTTTTTTTCCTAAGGACTATTTGGTAGATTAAATTTGCATCTACCTTGTATTTGGTACCCCTGGCAAGTTCCCACTCCTAGTGCCTAAAAGGAAAGTCTTTAGAGGAGATAACTAACCAGCTTCAGATGTTTTCACATAGCAAATTAACGTGGGTAGTTAACACACCATAAATTCAACATTACTTATTAATCCCATTTATAGATAAAACCTAATTAAATGCTACCACTACAGTTATTTTATACTGTGAAGTAGCTGGCACCTTGAAACGGGCACAGAAATTACTGTCGATTCATGTTTGTCATCTAAGACATTTGAACCATATTTACTCAGTTTGCAGTAAAAGAACTTTTATTCTCCATGTTGTCAAAGCTACGAATTCAAGTAAAAACATGAAAGTTAATCTCACTGATTTATTGCTTGTTTTCACTTGTCCAACATGAAAGTAGAACTGATTCTTTAAGTGGAACTTTTATTAGCAGAAGTGCCCAAAGAGAACCCACAGCACTGCTGACCCTGCTGTGGGACTATCACAATTCAAAACCAGCAGCTACTTGTTTCTTATCAAAATCCACACTTCAAAGTTAACTACATGCTGGCAGCAGTAAAAATTTGCCACTTTTGAGTGTAGTTTTTTTTCTCCTAAAAGCAAAGTTGAGAATTTTTTCCTAACATATTTTCAAACGCATAACTCTAATGGCAGAATATAACACTTGTTACAGTAACATTCCTGATTAAAAGAGAACTGCTGCAACTAGTGATTTCCAGTGATTTATTTGGTGATATGGAGTATTAAGAACTTTTAGAACTCATTTAGTGTACTGCAGGTGACATGTGATGGAATATTACTGTAGGACCACAGCTGCCAGAGGCTTTAATCGATACATTTTTATGTTTTCCTATCATATTGGCCTTGCTTTATTTCCTCTGAGCATGCTCCGAACATAAGGAGAAGATGTTTTATTTTCCAGCAAATACAGAGACATGGTGAACCCAGGTACTCTGATTCCAATCATTTAATTTGTTATCTATGATGCAAAGCACATTGTAACAAATTATATTAAGGGAACTATTAACAACAGCTACCTACATTCCCTTCCAATAGCCTTATTTTATATATTTTTTTAAATAGCTTTTGCTGAGCAAGTCTGGAATATTTTAACATGGCATAGAATTGCTAAAGTCTCTCTGAAAGGCTTACTTGCAAAAAAAACCAAAAACCAAACCCAAAAACCAAAACAAAAATCCTCCAAATGCCACACAAACCACACCTAACAAGGCAGGGATGGGGGGAATCACAGATCTTACCCAGTGATACTGTATGTTATTTTTGCCCCTGTTTAAAAGTTCTATTTTGCTTTAATTAAACAAACGGAAATGTCATTTACTTTAAAAGGCAATTTAACTAAACAACTAAAGAAGATTACTTGCAAAGTCAGTTGAGAACAATGTGGTTATATAAAGGAATTACAAAGTACACGGTATTTTTTACAAGGTATGTTATTGCCTTTATCTAAAAATAATTTATAATTCCGTGATATTTACTTGTGTTAGTATTTTTTATTTTCATGCATTTTTGCTATTCCTTTTTATCCACAAAATGTTGTGATTTAAAGGCTGTTATAACTCACACAACTTAATTTGTATTGAAGAACAATACAGGCAAGCCTATGCTCTTCAGTTACAAGGTCGGTGTTAGAACACAATTTTTACCAAACCCACAAAAACATACAAAGTGAAATAGAAAAACATAAATGAGACACAAATCTTGTATGAATCTGCAAAACGCTAAGGTTTAGCAGGACTGTGATGTAGACAATTAAAAAAAGTTATGTGAGTATACCAATAAGGCCAACATTTTCCAGTGACCCAACCAGTGTTACTAATAAGGAGCAAATGGATCTGGGGCATAACTGTGATGAATGAAACCACGTTTGCCATTCATGCAATGGAAGGATAATTCCCAGTGCAAACCATTGGTATTTTTCCCTTCTGTCTTCCAGTTCTTTTCCCCAGAAATACCAGTGGTTGTAAGGAACCAGCAATTTGACATAAGGGTCAAATTCAAAAGAAAAGCTCCTTTTCACACCTGCAGTTTCCCTAGAGTTGAAGCGAACACCTTCCAAGAGTACATACTACAGATTGTAGTCCCTAAACGCAACCGTAGATTTGAAGAATGTAACAACATAAACTGGAAGCTATCCTAGCAAAATAAACATTTCTACAGGAGGAGTTTCTGCCTGTTTAAACCACTGGCTGCAGGACCTGACCACTATTATTGTTTTCATATGAAGACTGGTCATCTTATCTACAGGTATATTCAGGAGGATTTTAAACATTTCGTGGTTGCATTTTGGTGAACTACAAGAAAGAAATCTTTTTAATCACTTGGAGGAAAAGACTAAAATGCGTGTACACTAATAGCAGGAATTGAGAAAATGAAGAAGCAGTAAGTTAAATGACAAGGGATTTTTGTTGACACTGTTAACAATTCTTCAATAGCAGTAAAAGCAATGTATTAAGTCTGTTTGCAACAGAAAATGGGTAGAAACATTTTATTTCACACACACAACAAATAGCAGCAAAAAAGAGGGTTTCTCCTACTCCCCTAGTTTGATATCAAGCTTTATCACGTCATAATCCAACTACTAATTCTATTGGCCTTATCGTGAATTAATTCGCAGGTAGTCAAACTCAAGATACCAAATTCTTTTACCCTATTAATATTGAAGCAAAACAGACCCAAACCTCTTGTAGCACGCACGGTACAGAAGCCAGCAACATAACAGTGAAATGTTCTTTACAGACAGCTAGAACTACAAAATTTCTCTGTTACTCCCAGGTTGAAAAACCTTAGTTATGAGGTTCACATGTTACAGCTTTTCAGGTTTTTTCCACCAGATGGCAGGTGAAAGTTTTGATTTCCATATACAAATCTGCTCTAGCAAATTATACTAGTACTACAGTTCTTATAAGGGGCATCTTGAGTCATTTAGTTTAAATGCTTTGATTCACTCAGATGCAGGTCATTGAAGGGTTTTGGTTCCTGGATTAGTAGTTACTTTAATTTCAAAAGTAAAAATGCATCAACTGAAAGATTAAATATGCTGAACCATTCAGATTACATTGTCCTGGAAAAGCAAGGTTTAAGAAAATTAATATAAACCATCGAGTGACATATTTCTGTACTGAACAACTTTAATTACAGCCAAGATGATAAGAACACACTGTAAATCATTTTCTCCATTATTTTTGCTCACTCCAGGACCCGAATCAACTCTCTCAAGCCCACTCTCCTTTTTTCTAAATGTTCCCCATCTCTAATATCACTATTAACCTTACAAACAGAGCCATGACTGGGAAACGCTCTGAAAATACCTGTCCCCCCTGTTAGAAATGGAATGAGACATTCAAGAAAACAAATGAGAAAACTCATTTTTGCAAAACTTAAGTCCAAGGCTGTAATCCTTCTCTCTCAGGAACAGAAAGACTGTCAGCATTCTTACAGCACATCAACATCAGTGTTTGGATCTCCCAGTTGCCCCACTTACCGTGTTATGGGTCATCCCAAGGAGCCGACTCTGGACAGGAGAGCTGTACACTTCTCAGATGAAATTTCAGGAGCACATTTCACATGTTCCAGCTACTAACAGACATTCAGCAGAGAGCCAAGGTGAAGTAAAATTCCTGGAACCCTTGTAGGGTGGCTGTTGGCTCATCAGAACCAGCTGCTTCACCCAGCAGCTCTGCCTCACCTGCCCTAAGCAATCAGCTTCTAGATACTGAAATGAGCCACAGGCTTTGTGCTTTAGCAATCATTACTAATTGTGCTGCCTGCATTCAAGTAGCCTTAAAAAAAATAAAAACAGATAGACAGACTCAGCCTTCCTCAAAGAGAGAATAAACATTCATAACAAAAATATCAGGGCTAGGTTGAAATAAAGAGCATTTGTTGTTGCAGTGGGGCATCTAAGTGATGGTAGTGTGGTCACTTCTGAATCTTATCTCAACTGTCTACAGCTTTTCAATATTTAGCCTTTATCTTCTCTATTCTACTACTAAAATATTTCAAAAAGAGTATTTACAAAAAAACCCCAGGACACAGAATGGAAAATTACCAGGCTGCTAAACCTTCAACCAAGTTCAGCAAGCTGGATTTATTAGCTTGTAGACACAAAACATTATCTGGAAACTGAATGGTGATATTTCTTAGAATTAAACATATTTGTAAAATAGATCTAAGCTACGTCTAATGTGGCTTAATTATAGTAATTCACACAGTGTATTTTTATCTCAATGAGAATGGATGGAATTACATTCAGAAATCCATGGGCAACAGGATTTTAAAACACTGTTTAGGGTTTTTTTTCTGTTTTACAATGCAAGCTATTTATTTGACAGTTTTATACATGTTATTATGCTCCTAACTAGATCTGTCTTCCTACAGCTCTGCCTTGAACTACAGCAAAAGAGTAACATTACCTTAAAGGTGGTCTTCATCTGGCTAGGGTTAACTAAACAGCATTCAAGACTAGTTTAGCTTTGAAATCGTATTTTATGATGACAGAGTATTTACATGAGCTCTATAAAGTACCTTTGCAGATATGCTGTATATGCAGAACAGGATACCTCATAACTTCAAGACAGGTAATAAAGTTTAGGCTTAAATGTTTTTGAATTGTAATAAAATATTGCTGACCCTCATTTGTTGCCTCTCAGACAAAATCAGCAGCACCTGATGCGTTATTTAAAGCTCTTTCATCTGGAGCTTGGACTGAATTAGTCTGACCAAGCTGCTACAATAGGCATCTTTTTCTATACAAGGCAACCATAATTTTTTTCAGCACTGCTTCTGTTTCAAAAACCCTATACTTTTATAGGTAAGACTCCATTAAAAAAAAAAAAAAAAAACACAAACCAAAAACCCCACACCAAACAACATGAAAAGTTAGAACCTTTAAAAACACCCAAGTCCCTACAAACCCCTATTCTACCCTTACATTAGGGTATGCATGTCTACATACACAGCTGGTATTACAGTGGTGAATGTGCCTGTAACAGAGAGCTCATTTCAGCAGACAACAGCACTTGTCACACTAGACATCAAAGGGCACCTTGAAGCATAGACCCAATTAGGAAAGCTGTAACTGAACACCTTCATATCACCTGTTGGTCAGCTGGTGATTTGGCTTTTAAACTCCAGCTGCTCCAAAATATCTCACTATCCATCCTCACTAACACACAACACTTTTCCATCTAAAGCAGTTTTTCAGGGAATGTTCATGTCAGATTGAAGTCCCAGTCCTTACTATGAGCACCTGAGGCTTGGGCTCGGGGCATTTGATGCCCAAAAGGTCAGGGTAAAGCCTAGTGACAAGTTTGCTCCTCTTACTCGGTAGGAGTTTCTTCAGGGTTAAACATCTCTCACCTGTGCAGAAGGCAAAGTACACTCGGGGTGCTCCAGGATTGAGGGACTCAGTCTCGGACTGGGGAGACAAATCTTACTACCTTTTGTTCCAAGAATGGAGCACAGCCGTCCACACTGACTCTCAGAACAAACATGCAGGTACAATGCCATCTAGAAACAAATAATCTCTGCCACAGTCATCGTCTCTGTCTCATTGAGACAGAATGGCAAAACAAAGTCCTGTCTGGTTGTACTTTGCTTCATACACTCCCATCTGGTGTAGCGTTGAGTAGGGTGAAAAAAGAATGTACACATTATAATATAACCCATGGAAGGATGGGTTAAGGAAAAATGTTTCTAAAAATACCAAAGATGCCAAAACTATTTCAGCTTTGATAACATCTGCACTCCCCCTTCTGCCCACCTACACAAGCTACCCCCGAAAACATCATTGCCATTTAAGCCAGCTGTTTTGCAGCCTAGAGGCCCATTCAACTAACCACTCTGCCAAACACTGCCAACACCTGCCTATCCCACATTTGGTCAAATGGCTGAAAACCCAACACCGGGGTGCAGATCTTGAGTAATTAGAAGTGAATGAGCAGTCCCGACTAAGAAAAAGCATCTTGCTCACCTCCTGAAGGAAGAAAGTATGTAAACAGCAAGAAGAAATGGGAGGCAAACAGCAGGCAACAGAGTAGTGCAGCTTTTCATTGCAGCTTAGGGAAAACTTCTATATATTCAGCACGCTGATGATGCCTGTCATAGTGATCTTTCCCTAAAGCCTTGTTTATATCCTAAGTCTAATCTAAATCAGTATGACTATAATCAAAAGAATAAAGAATAAGCACAAAATTACTGAAAAGCAAAGGGTTGTCTTTCCTAAAACACCACAGTTACACACCTCAGTGGCCAAATGGGCAATTCTGTGCCTGTTGAACACATGGACTAAACTGCTGCTTTGATAGCTCTCATTCCCAAATCAGAAAGATTAAGGAATCCACATCACTGAGCGTTAACACTCTGCTAACAGTGTTAGTCACAATCCTCCCTCCTGTCTCCATGTAGAAAAACAAAGTGCAAAGACATACTATCTTAATATTAGACAAACAGAGGACTGACCCCACTTGCTACTCTTGCTATGAAGAAAAAAATTACAACATAACCCACTAATTCTTTAAATGTCTCACTCATAAAGTAACCGCAACCTAGGCTGACCTACAGTAGCTTTAAAAAAAACCCAGTTCTAGTATGTCTTGTTGAAGTCTTTCAATTCTCTGGCTAAAAGATGAACCACCTTGAAATGAGAAAAGTTTGAATTTTACTCATTTATTTGGTATGTAATTGGCACCTTCAAATACAAAAGTTTACCATCTGAACTAGGCGCCACACTTCCGAAGCTGCCAATTGAGATGGTCCAACCTCAAAACGATGAAAATCTATCAATAACTGCACTTACTATAATCACACTTACATCTGACTCTGGTGAAATAAAGCTGAAGAAGTAGCTGGCAGAAAGGCATGACTGGTCTTTTGCCAGGGCGCGTTCCCAGCACAGCCAGAAGTGAGAGAAAGCGGCTGTAAAGATGGACTACTGCACGGCAACAGAGGCAGCCAGCAGAAATGGGACAAGCAGGGCAGAACGGTGCAACTTTTAAGATAAGGACAAACAGATTGATTTCAACCCAAAAGCAAATAGGGAAGTCTGAAAGTTTTGATTGGAACAGAGCAGCTCCCTGGAATTGCTGCTTCCCTGCTTCACATCTGCGGCCGACTGGCTGCCAGCTCTGTGCAGCTGTGCGGTGACAAGGGGGGACCTGGTGAGCTCCTCTCCAACATGCAGGGGATCGAGGACCTTTTGCCACTCTCAGTCCCAGGGCAAAAGCTCTGGCTCAGATGAATAGGGAAGCAGAGATGCAGCCCCTTAGGGAACTCTCACGTGTGGGTCTGGTACCCGAGCTCCTGCTCGGGCGCTGTTATTTGGGGGTGGGTGATACCTCTGTGTTTTTAACAAGTGTACAACAGATTTTAAGATTACAGTTCAGCTTTATTTGTTTAAGAGAAAGCCACAGTCCTATGAAAGGAATCGGTCATGTAGGAAGCTCTGGTAGGATTACAGTTAAAGTGATAATGGAAATACAATTAAAAACTGTAGTATTACAATGATACCTTGTTAAGCACAGAAAGCAGGCCTCTCAGAATGAAAAAGAATATAATTTTATTTAAAGAAACCACCTTACAGAGTTTTCAAAGGAACTGAAAGAAAACAGCTTTCTCTTTCAGTTTTAAATAATGGAGTTTAGGAGATAAAAATTTCTTTTTTGATAAGAGAAGCATTAGAAATTGTTTCTGTAAACAAGTCTCACTACAGATTGAAGCCAAATCTGATGGAACCATTTGCCAGGCCCAGCAACGGCTGGACTACTTTTTAAATTGATCAGACCTGGAATTAAATGCCTTTCATCATTGTTCCAGAAAAATCTGTCCACACACAAGCTACCTGCAGTTTCCACTTTTTATTAGCCAGCTTCATACTCTTTAGTCTCAAAGAAATAACTACAGCACTTGCATTTACTCTGGCTAAAGCCAAGATTTGGTTTGGTTGCAATGAACAAGTGTCAATGGAGGTAAGAACGTTTACTGACAGTGGCACAATCTACGTGTTAAGCCACATAGACTGAAGTCCAGATGTTTTGACATAGTATCACTGTTCTGTCTGCCAAAACCAAACCAACCTCATTCTGTGGAAGAAGCACACTGCAACCTCAAAGTGACACAGCAGGCAAGACTTGCCAGAGAAAGATTCCAAGAAGTGCACCCTGAAAATTCAGCTTTAGGTCAGTAATATATACCAACTGTGGTAAGAAAAATGAACGTAACTTAATGCTGAAACATCCAAATTTTTCAAACTAGGTATTTCACATCTCTGAGAAACACCTGACAGACCAAAATGATGCTGGAAAGTACAAGTCAAGAGAGGCAGATGATTCTCTCATCTAGATCTACAGAGGACACACAACCATTTAGTAAAGAACAACTTGTATTGTGCACTGGTTTGAAATGGAAATTTGCTAGTGTAGCAGAGAGAATGCAAGAGCCAGCTTCATTTTTGAAGTCTGCAAAAAGCTGAATACAAGAAATTGAGAGGGAAAATAAACACCACTGAACAAGTTAAAGACAGGGGAAACCTACTGTTCCATGTATTTTTTTCCCAAACCATCCAAAGACGATGACTCTTTTGCTTGATATCTGCATTAGTCTCACATAGACACTTTCACCCCATACAAATTTAAAAATATTCTGCTAAACTAATACTAGAGGCAATGGAAACATCAAGTGGGAGAGACAAACTATTTCCTCAGCAATACTGATGGCAACCAACACAGTCACCTGGATGTGACTTCTGTTTGCGTAACACAGAACATTACTCTGGTAATAATCCATAGAAATAAACCCACCATAGCCAGTTGATCACTAAAGTCAAGGTAGGTCTAACAACAGTGTTGTAAACATTAAGGAAAAGACTTGGACATACGTGGCTGTCTCTCTTAAATGGTACAAGCAGAGTTCAGAAGAGGAAGAAAACCAAAACACAAGCAGCTTATTCTTTTGCAGGCTCTTGGTATGAGTTTTTGATCCAGATTCAGCATCTGGGCATCTTTTCTGAACCATACTGAAATCATGATGATCAGAAATCAGAGGAAGGCACTGCACTACGAAAGAATCTGCCTCATTCTAAGCTTTTATATTTAAAAAAAATAATAGTCTGTATTCTTCTCTACACAAGCAAAGCCAATATTCATTGAGTTTCACTGGGCTGAAACTTATCCTCATCTGGATTGAAACAAAATACATAACATTAAATTTTATTTTGGAATACAGAAAAGTACTCAGGAAAATTCCTGAGTAATCAGAAAGCCAAAGGGATGACATTAATAAGAATAAATGTGAAAAATCCTCTCATTTCTCTCATAACAATCGAATGCTTTGTTAATCAGTGACTTTTGTTACAGGGACAAAGGAAAACGAGAGCATCCTCCCAAACTAAGATCTCTATTCAGACTGCAGACAACTCTGTTCTTTGAAGTTGTCTGAATCTGTGGATTTGATTTCAGTACTCTCTAGAAAAGCACACTGTACAATCTGTTACACTTCACAAATACAGTGCATTTATGTCTCTGTTATGGAAAAATATTGCTATGAGAGAAGTTCATTAAGTACATACATATCCTTTAAGACACTGGTATGGCTAGCTTAAACTAAAAATTATTCTTTGGGTTACTCAGAATTCGCTGTGTCCTTAAAGGGCCCATTCCTTTTAACAGATTAAAGGACCTCATTTGCACAGCCAATTCTGGATTATTTCTTCAGTTGTTTTAAACAATGGATCTGGAATTCTTCCCATACAGCATTCCTGCTCCTCCAATATACAGCTTAGTGGAATTTATGAACAACTGGAGGGATGGGAGGATTGTCCATGGTATATATAGAAGTCACTGGAATTTCAGTTTCTGATACCAACTCCTAATTTACAGTTTCATGCAGTAAAGATCACTGGGGGAGGCACCTGAAAAAAGCTCCTTGTGACCCGCTGTTTAAACAGCATGGTTGTGGCTGGGATGTTGCATGATGACATCACTGCATTTGTTTTAGAAAGGCTAAGATATATATGAAAAATCACTTTCTTACTGCTTCCCCACTTTCTCAGAAGCTTCATTAGCATTCTGCCTTCAAGCTACTCGAGTGTTACTTAATCAGAAAGGAGCAGTGCGTGGTCCAGCCCTCGGTTGTTGTGAAGTAATTAGACCCCAAATGCAACTGAATAGTTTCTGCCAGCTAGAGAAAACGTTCAGGGTTTCTTTTGTAGATATTTCAATTCTGATTTAACTCTTTTCTCTCTTAAAACTCCAAAGAGAGAACGTATTATCAGAGAAGAGAGGGAAAAAACCAAGTAATTCAGTGTGATGTAGACTTCATGGTAACTACTAATTACCTATGGAATAGGAGTGTTAGGACAGCCGGTCTGCCAGGCTCTTTAATGCAGGTGGGTTTGCTTCCTCAGGATTTCTCTCTCTCTTTTTTCTTTTCCTTCTTCATCAGCATATTAATGCTCTTCATCATCATTCTTTGGAAGTGTGACACATATCACATTTCCCATCCTTCTGAGCATATGGTCTGGAACTATTCAATAGCTGCAATATGATGATTCCGGGCTGCTGAGCGCGACTGATTGGCACATTAAACTGCTGGGAGACTCTTATCTGGGACAGACAGGATTCTTTCCAGTGCAGTCCTAAGGGGCCCTCAGTAATGAAAAAGAGTAATTCTAAGTCTTTTCCACCTGTCTGTTGCCAGGCATTTTAAAATGGAGTTTCAATAGTTGTTCTTTCCCTATAACCCTTATTAAAGCAAATCAAGTGTAAGCCAGAAGAACTTGGAGAGTTTCACTAGAGACCCTGCAGTTATCAGTTGAAGAATAGGTTTTTCAAAGCTTATTTAGCCTTGCTTTTAACAGTGCAAAACAACCCTGTGCATGAAAAATGTGACTACAAACAGGTATCAAATTAACTAAATAAATACAGCAGTATGTTTGGTATAGAGTAAAATAATCACTTATTTTAAAATAGATTTTTCCCTTTATTATTGAATCAATAAAGAGTAAAGAAAAAAACTAATTTCTTTTGCATATAAGAAAGACTAGGGAAGTCAAAATCTAATTGAAGATATAAAATTTACCACATCTAAAGAGATTCCTTTAAGGACTGCAGCCTCCTCTTATCTGTGATGACAGTGATAAGCACACATTCTCTTGCTGGGAACAACAATGAATCAAGCATTTGCTTCCCATCCCCATTCCTTCAGCTAAAGGGAAAAAATCAGATGCCAGACTCGTGACTCTTTACAAAATAAGAGAAGGATTTTCTGAGAACAGCGATTGCGTGAAGAATTACTGTAGGGATTGGATACCAGTATCATGATCTAAGGACAGAGCTTTTGTGGTTGACATAGTGGCAATTTAAATGGCTTATATGTATGTATTGCTTTTTAACTCAATAAGATAATGCTTCACTTTCTTTCCTCTATAAAACTTGAAAAACGGATTCTTTTCACCTCATTGTAAGCTTTATTATGTTTAGATCCTTAAACAGTGGCTGTGGTGTCCCCTTCCAGGAGATCATGGTGAATCCTGAACAGGATGTACAGGACTTTCTAGCAGATGTACCTTCTGCAGTAGTGCCCAAAACTGGATCAATGGAGCATCGCTAAGGAGTCCTGGAAATATTCTCAATTGCTTTACACTTTTTATGCATACAGTTTTCTTACCTATGTTTTAAGTTTTGGTCACCTTTCATGCACCAGCTGCTTCGCATCTCTACATTTTAAAAGATAGTTTCTAGAAGTTTATGAATTTGCCACTCTCTTGCAAGTCTTTTCTAAGTCTTACAGCTTAGAAAAATAAGGATACAGAAAGGAATTTATCCCATGGGAGTCAGCCATTCATACTACACAAAGTGTTGGAAATTAGAGTTCTTATTTTTGATATCACAAAAAGACCCCAGAGAGAGAATTCCATACACAGGTCCTCTTCAGAAGCCTTGCTACAAGTTTGCAGTATCTCCTGATTTGCAGGGATTTGCTATTATCATTTTTGTTTCAAAATCTTCTCAGAGGAGAAGCAATCACTTTATTTTATGAAGGCTGCAAGAAAGAAATCACACACAAAACTACATTTTTTCACATAAAAAGTAATATTTAAATGATAGGCCTGTCTTTAGGCCTCACATAAAAACCACTGTAACACTTGCACTCTTCACGGATAAACAATTTTTTTTACTTAGTTTCCAGTGTTTATGTGTTAAAAGTCTTATTCTCCTCCAGCATCACTGTATGGTGAGGTTCTGGCAACGTTCTCTGTGTTCAGATTGGTAAAACTAAATTCAATTCAATGGTGATATATTAAATCAGTTGGATGCACTACCGTTTGTACAACTCTCCTGCTGGATATTTGCAAGACCGCTTATTTTCATGTTTATCTAGAGAAGATAACATCACTTATATGGAGAACTTTATGAGTGGATTCTTGCTGTGTAATCTGCTACGAGAGACAGAGCTGGGGATCTCCGAAGGACAGCAGCCTGACAAGGAATATCTTAGATGCACAGCTGTACGTACATAAATTGATACCTATTTGGCATTTTTTCATCTTTCTTCTGTACATACTTCTCTGCAACGTAAGAAAGAGTCAAAAACAAGTTACTGTCAGTGCAGTAGGCACAGTAAGTATTTGAAGTGGACTGGAGGGAAGCTTTCGCATACTGGGCACAAACTGTAGGTTTTTTGGGCTCTTGGGGAAGAAACAGCAATTATGTAATTCCATTAGACATGTTCTACTACTATTAGACACGTAGTACTGCTGTAACTCAGTAGGGAAGCCTTATTCAGCTATGTATAAATTAAATTAACAATTTATCGAATTGCTAACATGCCACTCACGTTTAGCCAGCTACTGTGTCCTACTCTAAACTTGTAGAAAAGAGGAGTACAGCTCAGAATCTGAGACTGTTTTGTTTCTTCTGCACAAGGGCAGATGTCACATCACCAGCATGCTGTATTTTTTCAAACATCGGTACAAAAAGAAGAGTGGCTACAGCAATCCCAGGCGTTCAAGACCTGGAATATCTGGGGTATGTACTAAATTTTTCAAGCAGCCTAAGCCGAGTGCCTTCTCTCTTGACTGACTCTTGAGAGCTGCTGGCTTGTATTTAAATGTAAATGAAAAAACCCAAACTGGTTTATCAAAAGGTTTTGCTGACAGTTGTAAAATGATGTGGGTTTTTTTTTCTAATACATTTAACAAAACAATGATATCAAAAGTCATCAGCAAAACAAAAACATCATCTCTTCTCATGCGTCGAGGAATACACTTTCATGAAGAAAGCTGTACATTATGGACATCCTTAATGAAAAAATGTTTAATTAATTATAAGATAATCTGTAATATGAAGAGGTACGTAAAGGAGATCATGATGAAGGAAAATGTCCTTATCATTTTTGTCTTCCTCCAACTCGGATCTCAGGGATGTGCTTCTTTTCCCACCTTGACTAGCTATCGTGTTCCCTGAATGACTTTAGAAGGTATTCTTCCTTGAGTCAAACAGTCTGTCATTAGCACAAAGTAATCCTTATAATGGTCTTTAATTGCCTTTAATTATTTTATATCTGAATTACCGCACACTGCAGGACATTTAAAGCCATAATAATAAAATATCTTATTACAGTGGCTTATTGAAGTACTACTGGGCTTTGGCTTCTGGGAATCATTCTCAGGTCCAACAGTAATTGTAAATCATTCTGATCTCTACCGTGTAAGTCAATGGGGATATTGCATAAGAAACTGAACTTGTAAACTTTAAAACATTAATTCCTACTAGAACCAAAGGCACTAAATTCCTTCACTCATCCTACTCGGGTTAGGCTAAAGCTCCAAAAGCAAGGCAAACATCAACTATGGCACAAAATCAATGCTTGCTTTTCTCCTAAATATAGCGTATTTGTGACCCGTAAGATCCCCGGAGCTGGTGCCGCGAGACAAGCGTTGCTGTACAGTTATTAATGCTGCTTACACACGCGGCGTGTCCCCAAATCGCCACTTAAAGTCCGGGCTTTTCACTCTGGGAAAGATGCAGGGCAAGGTTATTTCTTGAAAGGCAAAGATAAAAGGCAGCCTATCCTCGGCAAGATCTGAGATCGCAAAATGGTCATTAGAAAAGATGTTGAACTTGTTTGCTAAAAGCAAGTATGATTTTCAAAAAGGAGTCAGCTGTATTAGCAGCAGAGAGGGTATTGAAAAGTATTCCACATTAACATCAGCAAAGCAGCTAAACAGCCTTTGAACACTGACAGTATCTTCCAAAGGACTGAGAGCCAGGGGCGCAGGAGACGCAGCATCCTGCGGACATGGTTTTGCTCCACAGTCAGCACCTCATCACCACATTCTTACTACTCCTACTAGTCTGCTGTACAACCTCATCCCTGCCTCCTCTCTGGGCCAAAACGTCAATGCCTAAGAAATGCAGGCAGCAGGAGCTTCAGCTATATCTGCTGAGGAGTGGCTATGGCTACCTGGTGTCCAGAGTCAGAAATGAGGGTTATCTTCAAAGGACATGAAGTGATCAAACCATGAGATGCCATCATTGTTTGTTTATTATGCAATACCTGCAGCACCTTGTGTTCCCAAGGTGCCTGTGTGCTGAACACCATGTTAAGTGTATGGCAGAGAAAGCTACAAGCCAAGACTTGGACAACCCCTGTCTAGCTGCCACGCAGCAGCAGCAGCAGAGGGGAAAACAGTTCTGACTCCTGTCAGATAGCTGCCAAACTACATCAGCTGCCCACGTGCTCCGCTTTGTTAAGTCATCATTAAGGCTTGGAGTCTGTACAGACTGAAGCATTTCACTCTTACTGGGACAGGAGGACTAGGAAATAGGTAGCACTGTCACATCATAGAATTGTCAGGGTTGGAAGGGACCTTAAAGATCATCTCGTTCCAACCCCCCTGCCATGGGCAGGGTCACCTCCCACTAGAGCAGGTTGCACACAGCCCCATCCAGCCTGGGCTGAAAAACTGCCAGGGATGGGGCTAGAGACAGCCCCACTGCCCCCCTCAGCACCCCACTGCCCTCCACTCCTCCTTTTTTTTTCCATTTTTTATGAACTAGCTTACACATTGCATGACACGTTGCATTTGCAAACGACACATCACGACTACTTTCAACCTGAAGAAAGTCAAAGTGGTCTCCCCTAAAGTAACACATTGAATTAAACTACACCGAAGTCTACAGAGTTTCACTGCAAAAGAACCCAGACACAGGAATCTCAAGGCAGCACTGGACATAATGTCAAATAACTGAGCAGCGGTTTCGGATCTTCAGATGGTATTTGAGTGACACTGCAGGAAAAAAAAAATCAATAACACATTCTGATTTCAAAGCATTTTTATGCATCTTGAAGGAATTTACTAAACTTTTGTCCTACTCATCCTCATGATCATTCTTTTCCTGTCATCAGCTACCTACAGCAGATGTCAAGCTGCAACCCTCTCCATCACAGGCTAGTTTTACCATCAGATCTTTTCTGCTGAGCTATAACACAGGCATTCTGTCAATATTGTGTCACAAAATGTGCCCTCAGCAAGCCAAATCTTTTCATCTTATTGTATTTTATTTTGTCTTTCATTAATAGCGTGTATTAAAAATCACTTACGGAAAAGACAAGCAAACAGAGACGCTGCTCCCTGGAAGAAGCAATGTTTGTTAAATTTGTTGGCATATGCCCACCAAAGCAGCACAGCTGAGACTGATAAATCAGAATTTGATTAGCATTCAAATTATAACTTGTTCATTCCTCTTCATAATGACAGCTTGACTGAGATTGTGTTTGTCCATTTTCAGAGAAGAATAACTGTGGCATTTAGTAAAGAAGTGAGAAAACCATGTTTGGTTTTTAATTTGCTTTAATGACTTTCTTGGCCATGGTTATTTGAAGAAGAGTCTAGCCAGCTGCCTTTATTTCCCCTTCTGTTAGATTACGATCTCTCTCAAAACAATGCTTGAAAATGGCTCATCTGAACAAAATTCAGAAAGTGCTGCAGAGCAGCTGACTAGAAAGACAAAAGAAATTGTGCCAGTACCACTAAGCTAAATTCAAGGTATTTGAGCAAAGTAGTTTCAGCAGAATGATTTATGGTAAAAACTTGGGAGAAAATAATTTGTCCTCAATCTTCCTTATAAATAATTTGATTTATTTTCAAACACATTATAGCATTAGGCCTCTTTTATACTCTGTCCTGAGGCACGGAGTGTTGTTGGACACATTTTCAAGAACGCGTAGCGCTGTGCATACACAATGCACAAGTTGAGATAAGGGAACAGCTCTATGCTGCAACTTGGAGATGTTCCCTGCCTACAAACACACGTGTAAGTCGTGTGTGACCTGTCCTGTTGTAACTACTTGTTCTGAAATGCAGCTCACGAAGCGTGTTTCGTACAAGTATGCTGCACATTAGCCACTCTGTAACGAACACACGTTATTGTAGAGCATGTGCTAAGGTGCTATGCCATCCACGATGGTTTGCTTAAACCATTCCCTCTCTGTTCTTCTTCATCACAATGAGGCAGTGTTTCCACAAGTACCATTCCCTCAGTTGTCGCAAGACAAACGTCACTAACGCTTACCCCCATATTCTTAGTCCATACAGTTATTCCCATATCCTTATTCCATCTGGTGAAGAAGAGTAAGAAATTCCACTAGTTTGTCAGGACCGAACAAAACCAACAACCACCACCACAAAAAAATCCCAAAACCAAACAAAGAAAAAACCAAAAAACCCCAACCAACCAAAACCAACCAACCAGAAAAAAACAACACAACAAACAAAACACACCAACAAAACAAAACAAAAACCAACCAAACAAAAAGCACACACACAAAAAGCAGCAGGCATCACTCAGAAGCTTCCTCAGAAGGTGATCTGATGCATTCAGTTCGCTCTTTTCTTTTGCATTGCAATTATCCCCCATTTTAGGGATGTCAAATTTAGACAGAGATGGACTTCCAGATAAATGGGAAACCGCCCAAACTGTTTACTACCAAAAAGGTATTCAAACATGCTCCACGTCAGTGCGATGTTTGACAAGAAGTCAATCCAGCTTGTAGAAACTCAGAGGAATGTGTGTTGAGAAATACACGTTGCATGGTAAATGTCACAAAGCTATGAATCTAAGAATGGTGCCCGAGGACATTAAAGCAGCATGGACTGAGGAAAGTCATAAACTCCAACAGGAGAGCACTTGAGCCTACAGTATTTCACTATGGCATGAAAAGTAAATAATGTCAAAAATCATTCTTCAGTAAGCTATTTACGTATTCCCATTTATTAACTGTCTAAACGTGCAATCATACTGGAGAACTACGTTACAGGCACAGCCTGATAACCACGACCGAGAAGCAGGAAAAACCTGAGTTGGGCATACTGGCAAAATGACTTCTTGCAGCTTCAAACCCTGTCCACGCTGCACAGATGGCTTTCTGGAGCACTGCATTCTGCAGTAGGATATTTAAAAGGGGACTGAAGCAGTGCTATAAAGGAAGGTCAACAAAGGTGAGGTCAAAAATCTCATTGAGTACCTCAAGATGTATTCTCTTCATTATATGGAGTAGTCAGTGCATCATGAAAATTAAAATTTATACAAGCATTGCACCACCCAAAGACTGTGCTTAAAAGCATAAGGTAGTAGCCGTTTAATTAATTCTAATAGTCCTCTTGTGAATTTACATCAAATCCTATCTTAGTAAAAATACCAAGATTTAGCAAAATATTTGTGAGTTCCTGGGCACCTGACAGTTTCTTCTTACTGAAGATCTGGGACTGCATCTCTGTGCTGAGTTACGAAAGGTTCTCAAGTATGATAATTAATTGAAATGAAGAACTCCCATGCGGCACCAGATTCACACTGGATCGGAATGAGCAAACAGGTTTCCTAGTCAATGGAGTTATTTGTTTTACATACATGTAAAATGTCATTATGGCAAAGTCATTCAGATGGTTCATAACTTTACACAGTTTTAACCTTTGTAAACTAAATCAAAATATCCTGCCTGTTAAAAACACAACATCAAGAATTTTGGCTGTTCTCAAAAACCCCAAACCAAACACATCAACAAATACATACAAACAGTAGCAGAGATTTCTGCTTAGATTGAATACTGCCTGGTTTTACACAAATTCCTGGCTTAGTAGGGGCTCTGAATGTCAGAGTGTACCTGGTGTGATCGGTGTTAACGTGCCACAGTTTGGTACAAGTTGAGAGGCACACTCATTGTGCGGCTTTGCAACACGTGGGAAGCGTTGTATCCATAAGCAAGCATTCTCTGTGCACACAGTGCAATGTCATAGACTTCTGGAGGCATTTTTAAAATATCTTTATGTAATAAAAGTTTATAATCAGTAAGTTCATAAGATTTTTTGCTGGAATGGGTGGGTGATTTCAGAAGAACCTGCTTCCAAATTTCATCTTACTACTGAATTTCACATGCCCACACGTGCACTCAAAACCAAAATAGTTTTACAGCTGTGTGACACTTGTATGTCTCACTCTAGAACATTTATTATTTAGATGTGTGCTGTGTTCAAGTGAATTGACCACTTCCTCTTTTTACACCTTTTTGACATATTCACACTTCATTAGTATTTTCTCTCTTTCACAATCATGACAGGATTGGCTGCAAATTAATATTCTGAATAGTTTCCTGAATTCTCTTTCCTTCTGTGAGCTACAAGTAATTTTGCATGCATTTTGTTAATGCCTTCATAACGATCTTATCTCACCAACTGCTGTAACGCAGCAATAATGGCTTATTGCTACTGGTAAGGATGAGACATTTTCCCCCCCTGTGAAAGCAGAAGATAGGGAATACTTGCTGCTCCCAGCAGGCTTCCTGGGTATGGCTGCAGATCTCTTGCATATCTGCACAGGCTCATCTGATAAAGACTTTTCTACAAACTGCTACAAATCTGTAAATGATGAATGGAGGAAGGGAGTGCCATGGTGGTGGATAAGAGTCACAGCGAAGACGTTAAAATAACAGCATTCAGCTGTTCTTTTAATTAGTCCTCACCCTCCTGACTTAAAATTTCACAGTAAGAGGGCCCCGAAGCAGGAGAAACAAGAGCCCCTCGTACACAGATGAGGTACCACCACGAGCCAGAGTCAGACACTCAAGGAGGTGGCCATGCCGAGATGCACAGGGGTGTCGTGCGGGCCACCCCACTCTCTGGTCTACAGCACCCAGCTCTGGGGATGCCCCCAGCCCCGCTGGAGTGCTGCCCAAGTGCTCCAAGCTGAGCTCAGCCACCCAACACAGCCCGACAATTAGCTCTGGCAGGACAGATTTCAGGAGAGGCTGTTGCTGAATTTTAAATATGGCTTTTCCGCAGAAAATGTGGTAAAATGAAAAGGTGCTTTCTCTGATATACAGGATGCAATGTATTTACTGCTCTGTTTGTAGTCACAGTTTGCCCATTCTGATGGAAAATCATTGTGCCTGATGATTTTGATTTTTTGGGGGGGGCATTTTTTTCCATGCTTTGGAGAAGTGGTGCAGCAGGACTTGATGAAAGACACTGAAACAGTGTGCCCTGGACAGACTCAGAAAGCATCAGTCTTCCTTAATCAAAAACAGAATCTGCAAGATAGATATGTAATATTAAAAACTATAAGGGTGGCTACTTTTAGTGCATATATCTGCACTAATGCATATATTTGTATAACTCAACATGTATTCAGAGCTGCCCTCTATTCCTGAGTTTAATATCACTTGGTTTACAAAACAGGCTCTCAGCTGATAAAAATACCGATAGTTGTGTTGATTTCCTAGAGCTATGTTTGTTTTTAAACCAGTCCAGAAATACAGTTCCACAGATATCACTGTAAATTCATCTGTGTGGGCCTAAAATTGCGGGAGTGCAAAAATCACAACTACTTACCCTCTATTTTTACATATTTCTTCTTGCCTTGGAGAACTTGAGAAACAGAAGCTGCAGTTTCACATGTCATATTTTGAAAGAGAACATCAGAGTGAGTGAAGAAAGAGCCTTTTTCTGATCCAGATCCTGACACTTCACAATTGCAGAATGTAAAGATGTCCTGGTGTTACTGCTGAGCTGTCTGCACTCATCACACACATTGAATTTACTTGTCCCCTCTTCTGCAGATTCAGTTTACCAAAGGGATTCAAAATGAGAGCAAGAGAAAAGGAGAAAAGAGAGAGGAGGAGGAACTGAAGCAGAGCTTCATTCCATCCCTGTCATTACAACAGCTCAATAACTCTCATGTTATTAAAATGTGAATGCAGAGCACCAAGAAATGATGTAGGATTGCAGTGCCATGTGATCCAAAACTCCATATATATATATATATATGTATATATATACACACCCATGCAGCTCACAGGACATCACAAAATCAATGTCACGTATATAGCATATAAAAAAAAATGACTTGCTGAATACTGTTACCAAGAGATAAATTTCTATTTACATTCCTCACGATTCACTCTTCTGTGCACTCTTCTCACAAGCTCTTGTTAAAATTTTCCTTTGCTTTTGAGACAGATGAATTGTATCTGAAGCCACTAATAAATAAAAATATCCATATAAATTACATCAGATACTCAGAGACATGAGTGCACCTTGACATGAATTTATTAGCAGTACAGAACTCGCATCACACCAGTTACAATTCCATTTTCACCTGCCTAAAGGGGTATTGGCATTAATGTTACTTACTGCTTATAAGCACCCCCGGGCTGTAGGTAATCCTTATTATTTTTCTTATTTCAACTCTTTGGATCAGATTCTACTTAATATCAAGAGTTTCTGCAAGGTGCTATGTCTTTAATTCACATAGACTTTGACAGAGACTAAGGGTAGTTGAACCAGGACCGTTTTCTACTCATATTTTGTTAGCTTTTTTTAACCCAGAATTTGATGTACTTGCTGGTGTAGCTGACCAAACATAAGAAAGAATAATCTGGACAATTCATAATCTCTAAAACAGCTGTATCTGTTCAAAGAAAACAAACAAAAACACACACAAAACCGAAACAAAATCCCACACATTTTTCATCCAGGTATTTTAAAATCCTTTTCCAACAGCCTAATCACCCAAATGTCACAAGTGGAGAAGCAGCCACAGACAGGTTCATTTGCTGTAAAGTGCATAGAATAGTTGAGACCAAACACTTTGACTTTGTTTTGTTCTGCAAGATCAAAACGACCTTCCCTGTTCTAGACGTAATCCTCCATGTACTACTTTTTGGCACAAAAGATTTCAAATAAGACATCCTTTAGAAGCAGTATCCTCCTGGCACCATTAAAATCTTTATTGTTTTCCTTTATCTTAGGTTAGATATCATTCAACATTCCTTTTATTTTGCTTTCACTTCCAATGTATTTATTAATCTCTTGTCCTGATCCTGTCTTGGTTACACTTAAATCCTTACGACTCCCAGATGTAGGGATGGAATTGTCTAATTACACCAGACTTTATTGGGTTTCCACATTCAAGTAGAATCCAACTACCTCTATGTTTGTTTCTACTGCAGTGAGATAATGAATTTCAGCACCTGGAAAGTAATTTTCTTTTAGAAATGCGCTCACTGCAGTTGATGATGCAGTTCAAAAAGATGCTTGTTGCGGGGTGTGGGAGCCACAACAGGATGCAGCACTAGCTTATTAATGAGAAAGAAACTAAGCAGGTGTTGAATGCTCACTGGCCTTAAGAAAGGAAAACATAATGATCAGCCACCAAGTGTAAAGTTCTACTTTGCAGCACCAACTTTACCCCAAAAGGTGAAAGACAGACTACATGGAGGTATCATCAGAAACCAATATTTTAAAGGTATATGATTGCTAAGAAGGTGAATGAATATTAGAGTCTAACTCAAATGGGTTAGAAAGTGATACCTGATAATGTCTAAAGGACACCAATCATCTATGTAGCTTTTTAAAGTTCAGTTCTCGGTATTAAATTTGAGTGATAGAAAAATAAAGACATAAAACTGTCTTCTCTAGTTCCTCTGAGAGGAAAACAGCTACTGGGAACCTTATACTAATTATGCATCAAGAGTTCAGACACTGCTATCTTTCAAACAGTCATTAAGGATCAGTTAAGTGAAGTAGCCACATCTCTAAATGCCTTCCTCTTTAACTTGATTTGCAAAAGATACAGCAGGTGACAAGGAGACTGTTAAGAGTTTCTATTCATGTGCCTTTTGCATTTCAGTACAAAATAAAGGGGCAGAAAAGCACATGAAACCTCAGCAGTGACACATCTGTCTTGCCAAGCCCATAAGGTAGCATCACAGCCCCATCTGGCCAGTGGAGCCCTTCAGTGTCAGCCAGGAAGACTAAGAGCAGCCTGGTTAGTAATAGGGGATGAGGAGTGTTAGGTCTGTTCCACGTGCCAGGGGTTTAAAGCCTGTTCATCCTTTGTGAAGGAGATTGCAAAGTCCATCAAGACAATTAAAAACATTTCTTCTTTACCTTATCAGGTCTCCTCTTGATTATAGAAAAGATAATCCACTAACGTCACTCTGCTGCATCTCAATTAGAATAAAGGTTTAGTTCTTTTCACTGCTTTAGAAGGAGGGCTGGACAAGGTTCCCTTATACAACATTTCTCTCAATGACACCTCTATCATGTGTCCTGTGAGCACTTCGCATCTGGTACATCCTTTTGCCTACCCACTGTCTTTCCAGCTGTGTCTGTCGGGAATTTACACTTGGAAATAGCAGTGAGTTTGGGACAATAACCCCCTTGTGTTTGCAAGTAACAGTCTAACAGGATAAGCTTGGTAACTTCACTGGAGAGGGGCAGGGCAATGGGAAGACCATCAGGTCCCTGCTGAGGGACATGCAGGGATACCAACGGGGAGGAGGATTGGCCTTTTGTTCAGAAAAGAAACGCAGGATTTTCTTCATTATATGTGAGCCCTGACCTTATGCCTTCTAAGGGTTGGAGTTTAATTTTAAACTGAAAGAGAGACACAGATCCTTTCTAGTGATCACAAGATATTAAGGCAGTTTGTATGCAAACCCTGTCTTTGCCTTAGTGCACTCGTAGAGAGCCAGAGCCCTCCGCTTCCATCTGTCAGGAATGAGGGTGTGCATAGGTGCCAGTTGCAGAGGAATTCAGGATTCAGCAGGGTTCATCTCAAAACCAGGTGTCATTGTTAGGCTTTGGGGCTGTTTGCTGATTTAAGAGGCCCATAACCTAGCTAGAGCTCATTAGATTCCAGCAGTGATGATCAGGGTCCTCTGGGCTCACATTTGGGCTTAGCCTTCCAAATAGAGTAAAGGAAAAGACAAAGCTCGGAGCTTGCACTCTAGCTATAGTTATCTAATACCATCAGTAGCATTCTATAGGGAAAGGAGCAGCAGTGCTAATGTGCAGTCATAAAATATGATTTCATATTGAATTTTTGCCATGTTTGAGTGAAATTTTCACTCTCGCTTCAGCACGTAAAAACCAATTTCTTTTGTGGTGCTGAGACTAACAACATTGCTCCAAGTAAAAAAGGATTTAACAAAACATGGATTAGCAAGTAGGTTTTGTTCTCAAGTTTACTCCCTGCATTTAATAACAAATGCACATAGCACCAGGAACGTCATTTCTCTGTTGTCAATAAAACACAGTAACAAGGAAAATATTAAAGAGGATTCATGATCCAAAAGCATCCTAGTTTCACAAGCTAATCATCTGTGACAAGTATAATGTATTGGCCAGTAAAATGCCCCAAGGTTTCATATTCAACCCAGTGTTTAATATGTTTATTAATGGCAGTAGGGATGAACAGTGGGGCAGCAGCATTTGCAAAGAACAGATGCAAGTCTGGAAAGGCTGGGGATGAATTTGCAGGGGGAATTGTGCCACGCTGGGTGAACAGGCAAGGGACGAAGAAGCGCAAAGGGAAGGAAAGAACTGCAACTATTTGCACTCCTCCTAGGTTTGGACCTGGCTGCAGTACCATAGGAAGCTCAGCGAGAGCCTCTGTTCACACTGTTACCATATTAAGATGCAGCAGGTATGAGTGGAAAATGATGTGCAATACGTTCTGAGTCAGCCTCCTCTGGAATGCTCTACGCCGTACTAAAGAAGGACAATAAATATAATACAGGCATAGAGAAACTCTCACACAAAGAGAGACTGCAAGAGTTGGACAGTTTATCTTGGAAAAGAGACAAATAACAAAGGACAAGAAAAGGGCATAATCAAAAATGAAACGACAGGGAAGACAGAGCTGACGTTACCATTCCACACACGTTATAAAGCAAGACTAAAAGCTAATGAAAATGAAAGATGGTGGGATTGAAAACACTGAATAAATACTTTCACTGGACACAATTAAGCCATGAAACTTCCCACGACTAGGTACTCTAGACACAAAAATGTTCATATAAGAGTCTAGCCTATTGCAGGTGGGACTGGACATTTATAAATGTATAGTAAGGGAATACTGAATTGCTAGTATAGAAAAGAATACTGAAAAGGAAAAAAATTAATCTCATTCTCTAGGGTTAAGTTGATATCGAAGTAGGGCAGTTTGAAATCTGACCACAGGGAAGGAGAAGCGTATGAAAACATTACATTTATCTGCTCTGCAGTTTCCAAAGCGTCTGCTACAAGCCACTATCAGAAGGCGAATTCTGAGCAAGATGGACCACGCTTAGTACAGCAAGTCATGTCTGTTAATGATTAGCTTTTCCCAAACAAATTAGGATTTTATACATTTTTAAACACCATGTTGCTCCCTCACTCCTCCAGCAGACACTTTCTCTATCAGAAATGACTCCAGAGAGGAGCCAGCATGTCTGACTCCGCAGGCACACGGACTCACCAGCCTCAGAAGGCAAAACAGGGAGGCTTCATTGCTTATGATTTTGCATATCTGTTTAGGCCTGCATATGTATGTTTATCCTAGCTGGATTGTCTTAAAACTGTCTGAGCATATACTCTGATCCTTCTGCCACGAGGTACATAGCGTAACACTTGCAGGCAGAGGTCTGAAACTAGGAAATGGAAAGATGCCAAACTGTGAAGAGCTGCACTATGAATTACACATGCCATAATCACGGGTATCGAGCATCCTGAAAGTTACCCATTAAAAACCAAAAGAACCAGTTCTACTTATTGCTTCTGATTTTTGCCCTCGGCTGCCAAAATGATACCAACAGGACTGAAGGGAATCTGCTGTCACTGGCTTGATCCATTAAAAAAAATAGTACACAAAACCCCATCTTCTTTAAGCAATCTCAAAACCAAGAAAATACAAACTTCTAGTATCTTTTATGTTTCCACAGTTTGCTTGCTATGGTGCAAGGATATTTTCTTTTTCTTTTTTTTCTTTTTTAAACTATTTTGTTTCCACTGTAGTATAATACAGAGAAATATGCGATTGCACAAAGAGTCTAATAATCCCACTGCCTGATGCCTGAAATTACTCTCCAAGAGAAAAGGTTTTCACTGGAAACATCATTTCAAATTCCTCCTCCTTCAATGACTTCAAGAACACCTCTTTCTCAAAGGAACTGTGGCTAAGATGTACATAACAATAATGCTATCATCTTTACCTACAAGATTCTGGATATTCATGTGTTTCCAACTACTTTCCATTACAGAAAAAGGCAATAGAATGAGAAAAAAGTATGGAAAAAAAACCCAAAGAACCAAAACCCCCCAAGTACCTCAAAATCTTCTTTGCCCGCTCCATAGACGAGCCAGTCTAATCATGACTTCTATAAAGGTATTTTATAGTGTTTAGGGAGCAGTGGGATTATGCTTTTTCCCTTTCACAGAGGCCACAGAGCGGCCAAGAATGGGTGGTACCACCTTTTTCATTTGTGAACAGACAAGCACATATCCTGCACTTTCAGGGAATAATTAAGCCCAGCCTGGTACTTCTTAAAAACTCCAAAATTAATCCTACCCACTCACATTAAAACCAATCTTCTTCCTGCTTTCCCAATGTAATATGAGTTAGCTCTCACCTGTCCCTTGCAAGGAGGTTTAATCAGAAGAAAAATAGCTGTCCAATGAAAGCAACATTTTCAAACAGTTCCCAAATTCATACTGAATTAGGGTTTTGATGCTAGAAGAGCTGAATTCATAATTTTTAATTAGTTTCACTTCCGTAGAAGTGAACATGACTACAGAGGTGAATTACCACACAGCATAATCCAAATACAGCTTGGCATCTTAGCTGCTGCGGCTTCAGTTTACTGGTGTAGCAACTGAACTTTACAACGGCAGCACATTTGGGATGGGCAGTCATCATTATCTATTCAACTGGACACAAAATAATTTGTTACAGCCACTTGGTTTTATCATTACTTGATATTGAAAGCTGACAAGCATCATAACTCACTGGCATTTTGAAATCTCTTAATATTTTGATCCTTCAGAAAATTTGTTTTCACTAGGTAATCTAGGTCTGGCCTCCTAGGCTTAGAGTAATTAGTTTCACAAGTCTCTGTACTACCTCCATGTGTCTTATGGCAAGAATGAAAATGATGAAAAGGCCCTGTCATGGTTCAACTAATAGTTTCTCCAAGCTCTTTGTGAATTCTCCAAGCATATCCTCCTCAGCTGCTACACTTCAAGTCTCTTATCTCAGGTAAATCTCATGAAGCTTTCAGACCAGAAAATGTCCTGCTGATTAACCGCTCTTATCAAGAGGGCAGTTCTCTAACCTTATTTATTTTTTCTACTGCCTGTTGCCTCCTCTGCACTCTTTCTTCTGCTCTCTCCCAGTACTGGTACAGTATTTCTCAAGCTGGAAGTCCCTGATTCCCTCTGTCCCTGGGCTCTGTGCTGCCAAAGCCCTCCCTGTGCCCCAGACCCCTCTCTACCTCTCTCAGCCACCCACTCCTGGCTCCCGTCCCACTGCTGTGAGAGCTGCTGGCCTGTGATCTGGTCCCAGTCTGATTCAACTTCTTTAGTGTGCCCACAGAAACACTTCTACCCCTCACTGCTGCCCTGGTGCTGTCTCTCCTACTCTCCTGGCACATCTCTCTTACAGAACCAAGCTGCTGCACTTCACGTGTAGGACCAAGACTCAATATGGGAACTGTTCCAGGAAGAAACTGGCAACTCTTCTTTTCAAGCTGGATCTGTTCCTTGATGCCACGCACCAGACAGTTACATGAACAGGAAAGCCGACAACAAACGTTGGTGCTGCTTCGGGTGGGTGAAACAGTGCTGTTGCCACGTGAGATACCACAGCCCTGGTGTCCTTTCATCTCAGCGTTCAAACGAAGAGAGCCCTGGAGCCACCTGACAAACATGCCTGGGTCCTGATTCCTGGAGGACCAAGGAACGAGGACTTTTTTAAGCAATGCCTTTTGTCCTCTGCATCAGCTTAATTGGGCTTTCAAGTTACCAAGCTTACACATAAAACCACAGAAGACTACGGAGAGTAGTAATTTGTCAGTGCTAATAAAAGGACACCTATCTGGCTCCTTTCCTCTTCTACAGTCACTGGAACTACTCCAGAGTTGCCACACATTCAGTAAACATCTTCTGAGCATTCAGGTAAGTGGATAAAGTTTATAGTATTCACCTTAAAATTAATCACATACAGATTTACATTTAAAGAAAACATAGAATATATTGTCACAGTAGAAGTTTTACTTTCCTTCCATTTTGAATTCAAGCAGCTGTGAAAACCTAAAGTTCATTTGGGGCCACACTGCCAGGAAGATCCCCAAAAGTTTGCGATACGTTCTGTATTGGATGCTACTTCCCTCTAGTGTGCAGTCCTTGTAAAACCCCAGCGACACCAAACTTCATCATCATTAAAATTTACTCCAAAACCAAACTAGCTGCAAAGCTGTTAAGTCTTCCGAGCACAGCATCTTGCAAAATCCACTGATTTCTTTTCAGACTGCAAACAGAATTTGATTCTAGCAGCTTCTCCACCTCCTGAGTAGAGCCAGCATACCTAAATATTATAGAGCTGCCACGAAGCCCACGCAGCAACTTAACATTGCAAGTTATTCTCATGACACCACAGAAAACTCGGACTAATCTATCATCTAGGATTTGTATGAGAAGGTGATCAGTAATAGGTGATTACTCCTTAGATCCAGTCAGTAATCAGACATTTGTAATTGAGTACTTCGTCAAAGGAGGTCTAAGAAGCGTGTCAGGATTTGTTATAGTCTCACTCTAAAAGAGCGACTGTTTCGAGTGAATTTTCCACCAAGCTATAGTTAATTTACAAATCTGAAGTAAACTAGCACCATCATTTTGAGCATTAATTGAATCACTGTAGCACATTTATCTTGCTGACAACCTGACTTTTGCCTAAACTGTAGATAACTGAGAATAAGCACTCGAGGAGAGAGCCATTTCTGTCATTGTGAAGAATAATTTGGCTTCTGCCCTTCCTCTGAATATTACAGGGGTACACTTTTCAGAACAGCATTTTCAAAAGCCCCACATTCACATGCAAAAAAAAAAAAAGGGGGGGGGGGGATTAAACTTCCTTTGACAAAATTTAAAAATTGTGTTAGAAAAAAAGTATTTTTCTCTCAATTTTCAGAATCAACTGTTAACAGACTACACCAACCTGCTGTTGGGCCACGACAGAGGGGAGAGCCATGGAATCCTTGACTGCATTGCCAAAACGAATGGTGCCTGCTCTTCCCCATCCTCAGGTAGTTCCCCGAGTAGAGGAGTCATTCTCTTAAAAGTATGTATGTTATCACTTAGCCATAAAGATAGCAGCTAAATAGATACAGATTAATTCCTTCTCTTCCATAGTGTGCTTTTGTGGGCAACTTGCGCGTTCCCTGAAGATAAGTCCCATGACTTCTCTTTAGCTCCTCTTCCCCTAAACATGCCTGTCAACCAGCTGCATCTGCCACAGCAACTCTTGGAGCAGGAGAGGAGCTGTGCAGCTGTACAGTTTTGTAGCCTGGAGAGAATCAAATAAATTTAAGTAAACAAGTTTGATAACAACCATTAACATTGCAGTAACTAGACAGATGCTAAAATGTTAATAACGAGTGGGTAGAAAGGAACTGCACATATACACATGGGTGTTCTTTTACCATTGATATGTAACTTGAATTTCCAGGGTCCTGCAGAAAGCTGGGAACCCAGAAGTATGAACGTGTGCATTAAAAAGATTGTATTAATGCAATCTTGAACCATTCTGGGACAACATCGGGAAGATACTGTGCTCTAAATGAACCTTCATCTGTATGTGAAAAAAAGTACACCCTGTTGGTATCCTGAGAACTGCTGATTCATGAGATGAACAGGTTATCCAAGAACTAATACACTGATGGATAGGCTGCCTTCACTGAGAAAAATCACTTAAACTCTTCTAAGATCATACAATCTAACCATGTGGGGGGTCATCAAAGCTGATCAAACCTAAAAGCATAAGCAAAGCCGTGTTGCTGTTGACTACAAGAGTGCATCGAACTCCAATGGACCTGCACAGGCACTTCCTCCTATTTCTGAATAGAATAAGCAGAGTTGTGCTTTCTCAAACTACAGTTGTGCTCCTTCTGTCTCGCTACTCGTGCAACTACTGCTGCATTATCATTATTAGATATAAGAACAGCAGTAGCAGAGCGTGTGCAGCCTCACACCTCTCAGGTGCAGGCTCACAGGACACAACTATGGTAATGCTGATGCGTATCATCCTATTCACACATATAGTATCATAGTCTCTTAATTTCTGAGGAGGAAATTTTACTCCATGTTCTACAGTTCATACGTTGGCATCAAAGGACTGAGTTCATGTTAACCCACGCACCTTTTTGAATTCTTTATTTTGAACGCTCTTCCGTTAAAGGAGCCATTATCATCGGATTTTCACACGCTCAAAACACTTTTTTCTGTTCTCTCAGCTGCTGGATCAGAAGCAGAAGCAACTGTAACAGAGAATCTTTCAAAGAATTTAGGATACACCCCACACAGTCAAATAAAAAAATATTTATACCTTATGAAAATACTCACAAGCCTGGGGAGGACAAAAGCTGTTCTTTCCCCTTTCTAGATTTCTGTGTCCACTAGCCTACTATGTGGGGGCTAACAACCCTGTTTCTAGATTCACTACTAGTACAACCTACTGTACGACAGACACACATATAATCACTTCATTTTTTTCAGATGACTTTTCCCTGCTCACATTTCTGGCCTAGTTAAGCCAGCTCTGCTAACTTGTCACATAAATTCAGCTCCCAGTCCTTTCCATTTTGGCCATATAACTCTTCACTTCTGACTTGAATTTCACTGCCCCCTAACTGTACTCAAGTGATCAGAGTTAAAAATAAACCTTTAAAAACAGCATCAGAAAGGAGGGTGGGGGGAAGACAAAGGGACCCACACGGTTACACGGTGAGTGCTCAGGGAAAGGGGTGAGATTTTTCAGGCAGTTTTGTTGCTGAAGTGAAATACACCTGATACCTGCAATTAAACACAGGCTGGTTAATATGGCCTTTGCCACCCACAGGAGTCCTCGGTATCGTACAGCAAATAATTACAAACTAAAAGCAAATACCCCATTTAAATCTTTCCTGGGAGGTTCCTTTTACTTTAGTTGTTTCACCAGCCAGACCCTAGGATTACTGAATCCCTAAATTAATCTTAAGACAGGACCAGGAATTGCAAATGTTTATCAAACATTAAATACTGACTTATAGATATAAACCATAACAATTCAGTCTTGATTTCAAAACAAATAAAATCTCTTCCCCCACCCTCTTAAATCCCAGAGATCTTTCAGGGCCATGCCTGCAGGTATGTAGTTTACAAAACTATTCACTAATGACAGCAGCTCCTCAAAAGATCATTATACCTTATTTCACACGCCTATATTTAAGATCCTGTGGTATCATCACAATTGTATTTTCACGTATTTTTTTACATCAGTTTCTAATAAAGAACTATGCTCAGGCTTGTAATGGTAATGAACTTATAGACGCCCATCTGTCTCAGGTTTTTTATCCATTCAAAGTGTTTTCAGCCTGTGGCTGTGCCTGAGGCAAAGTTATATCATCTTGACACAAAGAAATACAAAGTCTTGCCTTGGAGATTTCCCTTGCTTGGAAGCAGCAGTACTGTAGAAACTCCAAGGTGTTATAATTAAAAATGTATCAATTAGTTATACAGCCACCTAAAAGAAAATGACCGTTAAAGACTTGTTTTCATCCGTATAGCTGGCCTTTCACTGTTCATCTGCCTTTGTACTTTTAAGTTGCTGAGTAAAATGCTGTGTTCCTTGCAGAAAAAGCATACCAAGTGTGTTTTAAATGCCTCCAAGGATTACTAATCTATGAACTCTATGTTCTATGTTATGTATATATTTAAGATACGTTTGAAAAGACATCAGTTAAGACTCAGATTTTCTGACCCCTGCTGAATACAATGTTTCTCTCTAGAAATACTAATATCATTCTAATAAGAGACATAAAACTAACATTTTTATTAAAGAATGCTTCTTTTTTGTTATTTGATCCTTTCTGGTATGTATACAAATGTGGCATATAATTGGAAATGTTGTAATTAAAGAAATAATTAGGCACCACAGGCCTGTATCACAAACATTTAGGGCAATTTCAAGCTTCTACCACAATGTCAAATTAGCAAATTCCCTTCCTCGTGCAAAGTTTACTAAACAAAATCACCAGCTCTTTAGCCATTTAAAATGAATAAGACACATTAACAAGGAAGTGAACATTTTATCTTGTTGGGAAGGGGATTTAATGATTCCTGCATAAATTAAAACACAGAAATCAGTTCTACTTGGACAGCTGCGTGAAAATAAGTTCCTTTTCAGGGACAGCTTTATTTTATTTTAATTAAATGACAGACCTAACCCACTGCAAATAATTGTGGTGTTAATCTTGCTACATTAATTTGAACAGAAACTGAGGGAAAACTGGTCAACGTTAATCAAGAGCCTTGGAGGAAGAGAGCTCTTTTTGACAGACTTGCATAACGGATGAAGCACAAAAATGAGATAATTGGGAGGTGTTTGTCCTAGAGGGCAGAAAGTTTGTAATTACACCTAAAAAGTTTCATTATACCCTTACGTTAACTCCTTTGCATGCATGCACAATGTGTGCTCCTAGAAGAACTCAGCAAAGGAGGGCTTTGGTAGTCCTGTCAGCTATTTAAACCTGTGCTTACTTTATTATGCAAATGAAGGCCTTAGTCAACAGACTTTCACCTTAGGCAATCTTCTGTAAACTAAATAAATAAAACATTAGAAGAATGCTTAAAATCTGCCATGTACTTACTTTGCTTATAATGTATATACAAACTACATAAATGGAAGCGATGATTGTTTAAACCTAATTTAGAAAGCTCTAAATCGCAAAATTTACTTTTTCCTTTACCATGTTCCCTGTCATTATTGCCAAAATGATATAATAAAAACAGAGAGCACACTGTAGAGAACACCACTGGAGAGACAGTGTTTTCACTGGAAAGTAAATTACTTGGATTACCTGGTGGATGACACAGTCAGACATTATCAGAAGCAAGGAAGTAGAAAATCTAGAGATTGTCTAAAGACTCAGCCTTAGAAGAAAAATTTTCACCAGAAGGAGAGTAAGAGAGTCTTTCTCCTGTCATTAAGAGGATTTTATCAGACTCCTTGCCCACAGATTGTGGGAAACACTGGAGTGTTTGCCTTATTTTCACCTTCTCTATTCATAGGACTAGATAAGCATTAGAAAAATCTTAGAACGCTGCCTTATTTCACATGTAATTATTACATGGATTTGGAACAGCTTTCTTAACACAAAATCAGAACACCTTCTTCCTTTTAATTGTCACATTTTGGTTTCCAGTACCTTATGTTTTAAGGTTAAGATCTTTTAGAAAAATGATACCTGAATCACAGCAGCAAACGTGCCAGTGGAAGCTTGCATTTCTTAGCAGGCAGTGGAACGTGAGCCTCAGCTACATACAACTGGAATTAACGTGGTAAAAAGCAACACATCGAAGTGCAGCTCTTGTTCCAGCCATGGATTTAATTCAGCAGATCGAACTACTCTGCAGAAGCTCCACAGCACCTGCTTAAATTTTAGAAGTCATCTTTAAAATCAAAATAAAACAAATGAAGCTGAAGAAATATATCTCTATGGCCAGGTCTGAACTAATTGTCAAAGATTCAGAAAAATAATTTTGGAATAACAAAATAAGCAAAATAATTTTGGATAGCATCTTAAACTTTTAACCCATGTAAATTCACCCCTTGCTCATCTAATAGCAACTTGTTGTAAGACGAGTCTGTAACATCCAAGGGATCCATCAAGCCTTCCATGGGGAAAATTTAACGAATTTGGGAAAAGTTTTGTGAAAAAAATCAAATCTCTGGCATGTTACGAGGAACATAATCAGCATAATAAACTAAAAACACTCCACTAATGACACTTTCATCCATGAGGAGCAGCAGAGTTTACTATTTTTTATCTGGCTGTTACCAGCACAGTGCAGTAGGCATCCCAGTGCTGCACTTTTCTCACTTTTGCATTAGTTTTTTCACCCTTTTTCATGCTTTTCTGCCCATCTACAAAGGTATGCATCTGGTGCCATCAACACCTAAATTGCACATCAGTGTTTCTGATGAAAATAAAAAATGTCATGGCAGTAAGAGAATGTTTTGAAAGCAAGCCAGTTTGTCAGTAAATTATAAGCTTTATTATCATAAAACTGTAACAAATTGAGCCCGCATCTCATTAACTGAAAGCACAATATGACTGCAGCAATATTCATCTCCCAGAAGAGTGCTTATGTACAGGGGGAAAAAAGGATGAAACTTCTGCTGAGAGGTACCACTAATGACAGCATTACCTGTATTTATTAAAGAATGCCTGAATATTTGTGAAAAAAAACCACATTTCCACTTTCAACTATGCTGTTCTGACTTAGTAAAATACTGTATTAATGAATTTTATGAACTTTAACTTTTCTCTCTTGCAGAACTACACTTTAATTTAAAGAGAGAAGAATGTTTTATCTTGGGTTTTATTTTCATTGGCTCACAACTTTCCATCCCTTCCAGAAGAATAATCTGTAAATTGAACTCTCTTATGACCTGCTCTACACTTTGGGCATATTCATAAGGAATATTAAAGAAAAACTACCCAGCTGTTATTGAGATTGCCAGGCTTAGTTTTAATTTCTAAAGAAACTTCTTGTGTTTCTATAGACTGTTGGAAACTTAATTATAGAAACCACAGAGAATAGTCTGCTCTGCAATACACGAAATAAAGAATTATAGTGGTAGTATTAATTAATGAAGGCAAATATTACATTAGGATTTCCAATCACTTCACACTTCTTATGAAAGCAATCATTTGGTGCTCTCAGCCAACAGCCTAAACTCATACTGCTATCAAGTGTGTTCCCTTACTTGTTCAATAAAAAGTAGACTGCCCAGTGTGAAAGCACAACCACAGCTCTTCACAGCATCTGGAAACCAAGGTCTTGCCACAGCACATCTGCACGCAGGCTGCTCTAAGGCAGCAGTAGCAAGGAGGATCTTAACTCTCCGACAGCCTTCCTCCTGGTCCTACTCTGTCTCTGGGGAGGGTTTTAGGGAACGTGCGCTGCTGCAAGTCTGAGGATCACTCTCAGACTGTCCAATTTTGGTACATATGAAACTCTCAAGAGACACTCTTAAGTCTTCATCCATCAATAAATTCAAATAAACCATTCAAATGTGTATCCCTGGAACCTTAAAAAAAAAAAAGCCCTCACTTTTTCCAGCTATAATGAATCCCTTTTTTTTGTATAGGAACTGCATGTATTGTTATGAAATTCATTTTGTAGCATATAGAATAAGTGAAAGGTGGAGTTGTAAGGTGATAGTATTATATAATTTCTTTATGAAAGCATGTATATAATAGGAAAAAAAATGCAGACAAAATGTTAATAAAAATATAACTTGAAATAAATTACTAGTTGTGTAACCCAAATAGCTCTTCTTCCTTTATTCAGCAATGAGGGCAGCCTGTTTTTCTCCTGTGATAATAATATATATATTAAAAACCAACAAAAAAACCCAAATAAAACAATAACAATTTTGCAATTCTCTTTAAATATCATATATGTCAGTAAAATCTTATTTTAATGTTGTTTACTTTCCAAAAGTACTATAGACCTCAATATTAGACTCTATCTTATAGAAACAACCATAAAAAGACAATTCTTCAAGTCAGAGATCTAAGTAAGTGTTATACAATAATTATTTATTCTGAAGGGAAGATATCAACACCATGTAGAGAAATCAACTGTGGCTTGCTTCTAACATAAAATATTTTATGTTAGGTGTCAATCGGCAAAGAAGTAGTACGAAATACAACAAAAGCAAAGCAGTCTGCCTGCAAAAGGTTAATGAACCCTCAACTAATGTAAATCAGAGTGAAATCAAATCCCCACATGAAGCTTCTTTCCTATCTGGTGGTTCTCTTCAGCCCCCCTGGAGTTGCCTCTACACCTGATGCCATGGCTGTTACTGATGCCAAGTCCCACGGCACCATGCAGCTACTTGTCAAATGAGCTCGGTTTGAAGACTAGCTAAAATAACAGGCTGCTTTCCTACTTTGAAAAGTCTCTCTGAAAATGTAAAATTAAGAGAAAACGGTCTTAATTCCTAGGACACTGTAACCATGGGGAAAACCAGGGATTCTGTTAAAACCGATGCATTTAGCCTCTTGTGAGGCTCATGGCAAATCAGGTCATCTTGCATATCTCTCTCATTCCCTACAGCTTCTCTCTGCATTTACTACTTTGTATGTATTGCCATAAAGAAACCAGGCCTTGTTTCTGCTTTTTTTTTTTTGTTACCTGTACATGCATAACTGGAAAAGGTAGAAAGTTTATTTTCAAATATATTTTCTTGATCTAAATTTTACTGAACTTTAACCGCCAAATTCCAGAAACCCTATATCCTAACAGTGTCTGGAAAGTCAAGTCTTCTCTTCCTTTCTTCTCTTCCTTTCTTTTCCTTTTTTCCTTTTTCACTCTGGTCTCAGAATTCTCCTTCATTCTAAATGGTTTTTTGTAAGTTTGTACTAATTGGTATAAATATGGTTCACGATTTCCTCACAGTGACAATATAGGGATAAGGCTGGTTTGTGAGGAAATTCAGAGAATTATTATCAGGGTTTTTTTTTTCCTCTAGGTATTTAAAACTGCAGCTATAAAAGATATGCTTTTGGTAGCAGATCTTCCCTTTCTCTATTTACAAGCTGCCTAAATATTTGTACAGCAAACTGGGGACTGCCAAGAAATAGGCGGTGATGGAATCAAGCTCATGATGCACAATGCTTATGTCCATTTTGTAGTTCTTCTTCAACAGATACTTTCATCCCAAGGAAGGACTGAGGCCATCACTGAGGCTGTGAGTTTGGCTTATGCACAGTGGATGGACTGGGCTCAGCACGTACATCTAAACAAAACCCCTCCCAGACCAGCTCTTTTCCATACTGCAGTCAAGGCAATCTTAGTTTGAACTCACACTACTGCCAGGGGAAGCCATTACCTTTGCCATCTCTGACTTACCAGAATGATAATGGTTGGACAACACTGATAATGAAAGGCAATCCAGATTTTTTTTGAAGCTCTGATTCTATAACACTACAAACAATTTCAAATAATGTGCTCACTAAAAAGACTTGAGTTGGAAGGTGAGCTGAGGCAAATATATTTAAAAGCTTATTAAAAATAAAAGCTTATTAAACATTAAGGCCAATCCACAGTGTTTATATTTACTAAATACCCATTCAAATAACTTTTTCATTCTTGCTTCTACTGCTGTGTTCACACCAGTATTCTCCCTCAACTCAGAATTTTTCCTTGGGTCAGTGGCAAAGTCTAAGCTTGACTACCTACCTTCTTCACTACCTTTTCACAACAACTTTTGCAACTCTTCCTTGCAGACAAGGACATAAAAAGTAAGAAATATGTCTGCAAATTGCTCCTGTTCTTATGGAAGGAGAGTCTCCTGGCAGCAAATCTATGTGCGTGACCCAGATACTAGCAAACAGGAAGACTGGTCAAACAGGATTGTGCTTCTCTAGGTCTTTCTTTTCGGTCCCTGTGTGCCCCTGAGATATTATCCCAAATACATGTCCAAAACAAGAGCGTTGACTCATGGCATACTATGGCACAGAAAGTACAGGCTGGTTGGGACATGGTGCGAATGCATGGTGGGATGTGGGAGGGCAAGAAGTCTTTTGGGATAGCCTTGGAAGACAGTTTCGAGCAAAAGAGACAAACTTCACGTAGACTATGTTCGTTCAAACCGGCCCCAGAAATTGTTTCCCGTTATGAACTATTCTGTGGTCTTAGCCCAAGTTTCTCCACCTTAAGTCTCTTTAGAAAAAGAAAAATTGAAAAAAAATAATAAAAAAATAAAATCATACTTGGAGTAGAACCTTAAAAGATCAAGAGTGGATAAGAGTGTGCCCAAAGGTGTTACACAGCTAAAACAGGCAACCCTTTGGAGAACCACCAAAGACCTTTTTTCTTAGCAACTGTAGTTTCTTGGGAAGTCTGATACAAGCACTGGCTTAATATGTGTGGCCTGAAATCATAACCTGACATGCAAGTATAAATATTAATAGAATTCTCATGTCACTGAATTACTTATTAAAAATTGAGAAACCCCTCCTAAAATAACTAAGCCCTTATTTTAGCAGGAAAGTCACAACACTTCTAATACTTCATAATATGTGTTACATGGGTAATTGCTTTCAGGATGGCATGTCAAATTTAGATTCCATTAAATAATTATAGTAAATCTGAACAACATTTATGAACAACCCTTCATGGGTTTATGCTCAAAAGGATTAGTTTGTACCAAAAAATTTCCCCAAGCATTCCATAATATTTGTCTTCGAAAGACTTTACAAGTTAAAATCTATCCCATAGCCCAGACGAGCTGTGTATTACAATGAATAATAAATACATTATATTGGCACTTCCAAACTTTCCTGCAACTAAGCCAAAACACAGATCTGCATTTTAGCTAGGCTAAACAAATATAATTAGTTTTTACTGCATAAAGGTATTGTTTGTTTAAACATTGTAATCCTTATGCTAAATATAAGACAAAATTTAATTTGATGGCACCAGTAAATATTTCTAAGCAGTTTCATCAAAGCTACATAACATAGTTCCTTTTCTTCTCTCCTGATGACTATTTTACATTTACATAATTAGAACTCTACAATTTCTCCCGCTGTTTCCTACAGATTGGTTAATAGATCTTTCATGAAGAAAAATAAAGAGAGGGAAAAAAAAAAAGAAGGAATAGGACTTGTACTAATTTGTGAAAGATACGCTGATTTCTCGGTGTGTATGCATTAGATTTACATGCAGATGTGACACAGTGAAGAGAAAAAACAAATCATGCACCTGAGATTTTTTTTGGATTTGGTTCAGATGTTCCAGAACACCCACGTCATTGCTGGGAGATGGGTGAAGCACAACCCCATTGATTGAGGTCAACTCCACGCTTAAATCCTTGGCATTTTTAAGTTCCACCCATGATCTACAGCAATAGCTGTAGTACTTCACTGATGCAGAAACAGAGTTTGATTAACACCCACGTAGGAAATCCCACAGACTTGAGCACTATTAGTTAGCCTAACTGTCAGATGCTCTTACCTCCATGTGTTCAAATACACTTGTTACATGAAGTGAATGCACTAAATACGTTCGTATTCTGGAGCTGTAGAGCCTCAACTCTATGCATCTCCAGTACAGTCAAATCACACCACCGGGTAGAAGAAGGAATGAAAAGACAAAGATGTGTCTGAAAGGGCAAAAGCTATTCACTTTCATAACTTCTGAACACTTCTGACACATTACACAGAGATCCCGGCCATGAACAATGACCAACCCCCTTTCAGCAGGAGGCAAGCAAGAAATTTGAGCCATGACGAATCTTCTGGTGTCTTGGAAAACCAAGAACATCTGAGAGTTTTTGACAGTTATTTTTAGCATTTACACAGTGAAAAAATGTCCCTAACTGAAGATAATGAACATTTGTGTATCATCACTGAGGATACGAGAACCAAATGGTGTAAATGCCAATCAACATATAGCAGGCTAGATAACCAGACTAGCACATGGTGTATTTGTACAAACATGCCCACAGGTATGTGTTTATAGACATGTCCTGAAAGATTTATGGGATGAATGAAAAGCAGAAGGTAAAAATACATCTGGTCTTGGGCTCCTAGTACTGTCAGCCTCTTTCCAACTATCCAGTTCTAGATTTGCCTGTGTGCGGATCTCGCTAGCTGAAGGGACATCTCACTGCTGAGCTCTAAAATGCACACAGTCCCTGTCCCAAGCACTCATAAAATAAACAGAAATGGAAATGGGAAAGGTAACACTAAAATAAAGAGGAATTCACCTTTTCTGCATCTCAGCCTACCAACACATCAGCTGGGACACGCTGCCCTTTTTGCCCTGAGATCTCTCTCACTGAGCAATCGGTTGATTTTGAACAGGCACTTCTGAGCTTTTCTGTTTCCAAGGGATGAAGACTGTCATAGCTGAGCCTGCTCCGGACAATCTGCCCGTATTTTCAGTGGAACAGCAATCCCCTCTCCAGAGTGCAGAAAGAAGCCCTCTTTGCTGATCTGGTTATTACAGAGTAGTTTTCTACTCCTTGCAATCCATCTTACACTTCATTCATTTGTTTTAATTGGTTTCAGCATTAAGAACAAAATCGTATTTATGTTTCTATTATGTTGTAATTTATTTACTAACGTTGAATAATGTGAAGTGCAGAGCACTAACTGGATGGGGGCGTTTCTGAAATATGCAGGACTATTATTGTTCCTTCAGAACACAATGTCCCTCACAAAAGGCCTTGAAGTCCGAGTCTAGGCACTAATTCTTACCTAATTTCTTCAAATAAGATCTGGTGAATCTCAATCCCTCCAACTTGGAAACCACTCACAAAACAGGCTGGAGCTGACTGTGGCAAGGTGAAAAACAATTAAGTCTGTCAACTACACGTTTAACTCATTAATATGAATTTACACAGTGCTGCTAATAGAGGAAGGCAATGGTCTCCCTGTTGCAAACAGATGTGGCAATTTGGAAATGACAAGTATCTGCAACCTTTAATTCCAGCTACACATAGAAAACCTTCTGCAGTTAGGGAGGGTTTTCATGCTTTCGGTTGGCAGTCAGGAACGTAATTAATCACTTTCTAAATGCTGATGCAAATGCTGGGTTTTGCATGTGCATATTTACCATCTTCAAACGCTATTTCAAAATTTGGACCTCTTGAGTAAATCATCTATAAACTACTTTTTGTCTGCCAGTTCACATCTCTTTCACAGCAGTTTACATTTTACATGCTGGTTTGTACCGAGTGTTTTGTTTCTTTGCATAAATAAGTAAAATGCACAAAAATAACAACAACCTATTTCCATATAATAGCAAACAATTTCAAGGCAAAACAGCTGCCTTCAACTGACATTGGACCTACATTTTCTTCAAAACAATATGAAGAAATCAATTTGATAACAAAAGACAAGATAAATGCACATTGAGGGGCAGCATGACACGTCCCGTAGGCCTTCAGAAATAAGGAAATAGACCTTTTGTCAGTAGCAATCAAAAGGCAGCTTTACTAAAAACAACTGACAGCGACACACTAATGCTGTGTAATTTAACAGGGAATTAGGACTGCTTTTTCTGGGTGCCCTTCTAACATTATTTTAATTTTGCCTGTTTTCTTGCATCTTGAATTACAGGCAGCATATTACGCTTCACCTTGCAAGCTGTTTGGCTACATAAGTCAAGAATTTCAGCAATAATTTTATTTTATTCATTAAAATCACTTAAATAAACATTCTATAAAGGAAAAGGAAACAGCCACCATGTTTCCTGATTAATTTAACTAATCACCTGAACACTTTGTTTTCTTCTGTTGAACTCTAAACCTAAGCCAATTCTGAAAAGGTGAGATGCTGATTACAATTTGCAGACACCAAAAGGTGAGCACCATGCTACAGAAAAGAAAGATGCAAATCCTTCCAGCCCTGTGTCCATGTGGCAGGACATTACACGCGTTGCTGTGTATTGCAGTCACTCAGTGGAAGGAAACAAAAGAGTTCTTATGTCTGGGTGATGTGTTTTACTATTTTCTTAAGCTCTCTGACAAGGAAAATGACACCAGCCATGCCAAATGACACAGGGCTTGAGGCTTAAAAAGAAAAAAGCTATTTAGTTGCTGAGGTTTGATGGTATTAAGCATCAGAAACGTGGTCAGTACTCTTCAGAAGGAAAGACAGGTCTTGGCAAGACTACTTTATACTTAATGCAATGAACAGATGAACCTCGGTCAATATTTCTTCTTTAAATAGTTTGCATTTTAATACAGTTCTGTTTGCCTTTTTTGGAACTGAAATTCTATCCAGGCATTTCATACTAGTCACACTGCCAACACTCTATTTTGCATCATGACCTGTAGCAATTTAAGATACTAGAAAAGGTCCCGTGTACTTAAATGGTTGAAAACCAAATCCATCTTTCTGTGGACCCCAACACTCTTAATGGTGGCAGAAATGACTCCAATCCTACCCGTTGGTGTTCACCTGCAAAACACTTTTCCTTTCTAAAGTTTCTCACTTGCTAAGTAGATAAAAGATCACCCTCCTCACGATCTTTTACATCTACCTTACACATAGGTTATGCCAAATATAGTACATTATGTATAAAATGTTCTCCCTAAATCTTTATGTGCTACCTCTCATCAGTCAGTTTTCCTCCAGTTCCAAATAAGCCACACACATCATAGTAAGAGCAAGAAAGGAGCAGCTAACAAATACAATTAGCAATTTAAAGAGATGCCTGGAGCTATTTCGCTGCTAGAAGCAGTTGCTATTGATTTAACTAGAAACTTCTTACCCTTGACTCAGTCAGCTCAGTGTAACAGAGTTCAATCTTTTTCTTCTTTGACCTTCCTGGCCTAATTACAGAAGGGATTCATGTGAACACAGGACAGGTGCTGACTGACAGCAGTCTTTTACGCAATTGCCATTCCAATGCGCCTCTAACATGGACATTTTAACTTTTCTATAGCATTTATTATTTGCTGATTAGAAAATTCCAGTCTTTCCAATCTCATAGTTTCTTAGCAACAATTAGAAACTGAAGCATGTACACTGTCCCAAAGCATACTTAAAGCATTAAGCCACATCTGTTAGCAGATATTTCAGTTTTAAGACTTCATCTTCTAGGAAGCACAGTATTTGAGTTTGGGTTGGTTTTTTTTTCTGAAACTTTGATTATATGCAAAGTAAACCAGAAAAAAAAAAATAATAAAAAAAAATTAAATGGCCATTTCTCTGTTCTACATAAAAGTCACTGCAAGAAAAAGGTAATTTTTTGGTAATCATGTAAATTTTTAACTGGTTTCCTATTATTAAGAGTAAATATGCACTTCCCATATGGAATTTTAACAGAAACCTCAAAATACTTCCACAACCCAGGAATAATCTTTGAAGTCTTTTCAGTTGAGAGGCCATGGATAATGATTATAGGCTAAATACTCAGCTGCTTTTCAGGCAAGTTCTCAATTTCTGCTACCCACCCAGCACTCCCAAACCCAGGTATTACATTCTCTAATCGTCTCTATTTCTCCTCCCTTGCCAGGGCTTAGAAATTACATCAAAGTACTCACTTTCTACCTCCTTCCTCTCCCGCATCAAAGTGATCAAAGTCCCCCACCACCCGCATGGCCAGATTTCAGTTGCTCAGGGACTGAGATGGAGAAATGAGTCCACCTTGCTGTCAGGCTCCTTGCAGGAGGTAGACTGAAAAGACATCAGAGTATGTCACACAAGGGAGTTCATAACAATGACAGTGAAAACCTGAAATAATTAAGAATTATTTCAAAGATCCGGGAAGAAAACACCAAATGATCTCAGCACTCCTTTCTCATGCCAAACAGAGGCCACAGGAAGAATCTGATAATCAAAACCAACCTGCAAGAGCATCAGCGGTGTAGAGAGAAGGGAGTAGTACAGTTTTGATTATTTGATTCTATGACATGTTCGTGAGAAAAGAGTTATAATCCCATTAAAGAAAGGTAAGCATGGTCTTAGACATGTCTAAAATGCAATTGGAGATCCTCCACCTGTTCAGAATGTTACTTCTGATTTTTGATCTTCAAATATTACGGGAGCACTACCGTAATTCCGCTACTGAGACAGTATTTAAGTAGGTGAAGTTATTTTTTTATCTCTTTGGCAGTTAAATAAGAAAATATTTTGCCAGTGCCTCCTGACACCATGGTTCGGTTTCATGTATATAGTTTACCAAATTATCCAAAATTCAGTATTTTCTATCAACTGTAAAACATAAAAGTTCATCTCAATTCAGTCTGAGTAACAGCTTGATGAAAACAAGCAAGTTTTCTTGGGAGAACAAGTAGGCAAATCAGTGGTTCAAGTATGATGAACTAAGTTACGACAATTTATCTTGATTTCCTGACAGTTTTAGTAACTCAGTGAGAAAATTCCTCAAGAAGAATAACTTTTTCTTTAACAAGCTATTGCTTTTGTTCTACCAACCTCACAAATAGCAGAAAGAGATTTTGATAAGGCAACTGAATATCGCAGGTGAACTTCCTACTGTAGCGTACACATTGTGAAGTTGGAAGTTATTCCAAAAAAATTACAGTGACTTGAACTGATACGTTCAGAAGATGAGTTCACAACTCCTACTTGGAAACAGACTTAAGCCCCAGTGTGACAAATATTTCCTGTATTTTCATACCTCAGAGCAAAGGAGCTGGGAATCATTATGAAAATGAAAAATAGTTTCTGCGCTACCTGCAGTTGTATAGCCCAAGCCAATGTATCAATAACATTTCCCTAATTAACAGGGTCTTTGGGCAGTTTTATAAAGGGGTGGCACTGACTTTATTTCAGGTCTACAAGTCTTCTCATAATCTTATTTTTATTCACATTATTGCTAATTATCCATTCACATCTATCCATAAATGCCTTTCTTGCAAAAAAAAAATCATATTCCAGAAGAGACTGTCCACAAAAGCTACCACATTTGACTCTCCATCTTCCTTGCTGTATTCAATTATACTTCAAAATCCCTTTTCTCATTCTTACAATTACAGGTGCTTATAACACACACATCCAAGGAGAGGTCTTATTCATACAGTGAGAATGGGTGAAGGATTTTCTTCCTTTTATGCTTGTTACAATCATCATCACAATAAGAGATTCATGTTGTGCTGTTTATTATTTATAGTTCTCATTATATTCTTTGTCACAAGACTGCAGCATCAGAATTTTAATGCCTCATATATTCTGTGGAAGATAACAGTAAAGTGTACTAGTTTGACCTTTTCAGTGTCCCGTAGTTTGATTCATTAGCCATTCTTATCCTCTCCTATTAACAGCATCAGTAACCTGGGAAGAAGAGGTAGATCAGGAAACCAACCAAAAAGCAGAATATTGAAAAGGTTAAAATCTAGATTTATAAATCTATTCAAAGTTTATAATCCTTTCCAAACTATACATCATATAAAAGTTCTATCTCAGTCTTCTGGCAAAGACTGTCACTGGAATACAGTTAATGTAAACAAACTACTTACATTCACGTTTAAGATGGAAAGCCTTTGGTCTGTAGAAAATGCCAAAGGTGAATGAGCTCATTATATAGTCCATTTGTCACATACCATATCTATCAGTGTATGTCCAGGTTATAGGCACAGTTTGAGGAAACACTGCAACCACTGCATCGTCATGCAACAAATAATAATATTGGAAGTGCCAGTGAGAAGTGCTGCTTGTAAGAAAAATATGTTGAATAACATACTTGTATTTCACTTCACAATAAAGAATATTTCAAGTAAGAAAGCTGAAGTGACTTATACACAATTGTTTCATGATCAGCAAGTATTCTCAAATGATTTTTAGACAGTGTTTACTGCACAATATGACTAGAATCTTGAGTACAATATAAAGACATTCCTATTGTAACCAAGATAATGATGCTAGTAGCAAATGAAAAAAATACGAGTGTAGAGAAATAAGAAATGCATTTGTATCACCAGTTTAGTACTGCACTTACAGTTTAAAAGCAGAATTATTTTAAATTTCTTTAAAAGTTAAACAAATGCTAAAATGGCAATAAAGCCATATCCTTTCTGTGCTTAACTTAAAATATATCACACTACATACTATTGTGCTATTAACTATAGCATATAGAAGATTATACAGCTCTGTAATTCCTTAAACTAATAAGAATTTTATATAAATTTGGTTATACTACATCTCCCAGAACTGCTATATTTCTCAGCACGATAAAGCATTCTAAATGGAAACTATAAATAAACAAATGAAGGAAATGAATTTTGTAAACTCAGAGTTTCTTTACTTGATTCCCATAAAAATTGGGTTTTACTAGTATCCATAGATAAATAAAAAGAAGCATGGGACATCATCACTGAAATTAGCTTTGTAGAGCAACAGGCCCACGCAGGATTTTCTTTCTGCTTCCAACACCTTGCCATAAGAGACATTGATGGCTTGAGAAACAAAGAACTATGCTCTCTTCTTTCCTTTTTGGTTACCTGGGAGCTTATTGCTTCCCTTTTTCACATTCTCAGCCATTGTGCAGTTTAGCAATTTGCAGAGGTGAAGCTAGGAGGGATATACCTGTTTTTATTCAATGCAGTGTTCATTCAGCAGCCAATAAATGTGTTTTATTGCTCTTCCCATAGTAGGCATTATTGCCTCCCCTATGTAAAAAAGGCCATATATTTTGAGTTCTTATAGTCACTCAATAGCTAATCAGGAACTCATACCATTATAAATGTGCTGAAGACAATGCATAATGTCACAGCCTGAGTGTTGATTATTCCTTAAAACAGAAACCTCTACCAGTAATAGGTCACTTGTGTAGTATCATGGCTAACTCTAGGCATAAATTATTTTTAAAAGCCAAATATATTTATATAGTAGTTATTCTTTAAAGATCACCAATAGAACATGATATATTTACACAAATTACAGGATAAAAATACTTTCCTGGTACGAGTTTCCTTCCTTTTTCACTACTTGGAGGAGTGCATACACCGCGTATTGCTGTCTCTACAATCTCAACACAAACTCATCTCGTGTTTGCAAAGGTTTCCGTACTAAATTTGTTTTCTTTATTAACAAGTGAAAAGATTTCTACGTAATGCATTAAACACCTGTCTTCTGTTAGCTTCATAATGGCACAAGTATTTTATTTCACTGGAGCTATCCTCACTACACTTGTAATTTGGCTTTGCAGGATGCAAAAGAACGTTCCATGTACTTCAAGGCACTGGTGTCCCTTCCTGGGACCTGGCACCGTGCTGACAGAGCTGATGCCCCTCAGACAGAGTCCTCAGGAAGTACTGCCCCAAGAGGTTGTGCAGAATTTTCCACACTCCAATCCAGCTCACTACAAATAATTCCTAAATAACGCAGTAACACGTTGGAAATAAAGCCATTTAAAACAAAGCTTACCTGGCAAACTGGCCTAATAACACAATATTTAACCTGAAAACAATTAATTGTAAGAACGCCTCTGTCTACAGATACTAAGCTCTTCCTGCCCACCCATAAACTTTGAATTTCCAAGGGTCTTTACTCTCCAGGTCATCCATGATAACCATGCTCAGTAAGGATGTTTCCATTCCCCAACAAACAACCTTGAGAAAGATTTGGGTGAGATGTGTGATGAAGTTTTCCTGGAGCTTCTTTAATTTTCTAAGTCAGAATCAGAAAGGCATGTGTCCCGTCTCTCATGTGTTTATGTACACTCCTGTATGTTCTATTACTTTCTCTCCTCAGTTCTTACTGAGGGCTGCCTCCTGTGGTTGGTCAAGAGGGTATCTTAAAACAAAATCCCATTGAAGATGAGCCATTCTACAGTATCTCAAACAGTAAATTTTATTCAGATCTCAAAGAATCATAGAATGGTATGGGTTGGAAAGGACATTAAAGATCACGTTCCAACCTTCCTGTCATGGGCAGGACATTTCCCACTAGGCCCCATCCAACCTGGTCTTGAACACTTCCAGGGATGGGGCAGCCACAGCTTCTCTGAGCAATCTGTTCCAGTGTCTCACCACCCTCACAGTAAAGAATTTCTTCCTGTTCTCTAATCTAAATCTACCCACTATCAGTTTAAAACCTTTGTCTCTCATGCTAGCACTACAATCCCTGATAAAGAGCCCTTCCCATCCTTCCTGTAGGTGCCAACAATTTCCTCCTCACCATAACAATCATTTAGTTGTATTAGAAAAAAACCTGCAGATAACACTAACGTGCTTTTGAATTATTACAGATGTAAGGTATAACTATTAGCATTCGTGTACGAACCGCTTACATCCAGTATATACAACTAGAATAAGGATCAAGCACAACAGCTTCTTTTAAATTCCATGTTTTATCATAGAAAGGAGAGAGGGTAGAGTTATAGTAGAAAAACAAAAAAATGTGAATTAATTTCCCTCCCAAGATTCAATTATCATCATGACATTTCTGCAGACTCTTTCATGTTGCACCTGTCCCTAAGACACAAGAGACAGATGCCAATAGAGATGCAAAGTTAAGCACTTCAGAAAGATTCACAGCCAGTGCGACATAAGGGGGGGATATTTCAAGTATACTTTCTGGAGGAAAAAAATACCATCATTATGGTGTTAAAAAAATTAAAGCCCTAGTATAACAACATATAATTGCAGTATCATACTATGCTACGTACTGAAATGGCAGGGAAAGTGCAATTAAGAATGAAGCCCTTTTCTCTTTACGAGGTAGTAGGAATCACAAATATGTTAAATATACACTTTCTGTGAACTAAACGAGTTTCTTCGTAGTATTCCTTTGTTTGCCACACTTTTCAAGGCATTATGTGGCACACAACTCCTTAAATGTAAATCCATCAGTCACTGAAGATCTATTCACACTTCAAGTAAAGCAACTTATTTAACAATTTCTTAGGCAATGTCTCTTGGGTTTAGCTGTAGGCAGGAAATGAAGTATAATTAGCACTTTTATGTGGCATTAACAAACAATCTTGTTAGTTCATTACTTTTTAATATTTCCACCAGTCTTCTGAAAGCAGATTAAGACCAACTGTAATTTCCATATGTGAGATTCGGTGACTATAAAGCTCTAAGAATGTTCACTTTAATCAAAACCACTATGATGTCTTCAATTATTTTTTTTTTCCCCAAGATCTTTTTGCAAACTCAGTTTTATGTGAGTGAAGTGCTAATATGAAATGTTTATTCACTTAATTCTGATTTTTTCAGCTCAGAGACATGGCCAGGGTTATAAGGAAACAATGTGTATACCAGCACAGAGATGAATCCATTTTTTTATGGATAATAATGTTAATGTTAACTCAAGTGATGAAATGTAAAGGAAAAAAAAAATCAGATATTCTAAATTAAACATCAGTCTAAACGAGAAAGTTAAATCACCAGTCAGGGCTTCTAAGCCTTCTACCTATGGGGAAACCTGAATCCTTGAGTTTTATTCATTACTACAGTAACTGATACTGTTGGACTGTTTAGATCCTGGTATGTGGATTCTGAGGAACACCTTCCCAAAACACTTGGCATTTGGGATGTTAGGTAAAAGCCAAATCTAATCAGATTTACTACAGACGCTATACATGAAAACATAGGGAACCAAGTGGTCTAACACTGAGATTGCACACACACACAGTTCCCTAAAACACGCAGCACAGAAGGAATTTTGAAAAGTTCTTCAAAAATTGAGCCCCACATTGGTGCTAAATGAAAGCTTTCCTTTTTAATTGTTTATGCTGCAAAACAAGATTGGCAGCTCAGAGCAGGCATTTAAATTGAAAGTGGCCAAAGGGTATTAGAATCTTTGTAATCCATGGTTTTAGGAAAGCATTAGGAAGTATTTATTCACTGAGAGGGTGGTTAAACACCGGAACCGGCTTCCTTGCGAGGTGGTCGATGCCCCAAGCCAGACACTGTTTAAAAGGTGTTTGGACAATGCCCTTAATAACACAGCTTAACTTGGTCAGCCCTGTATTGGTCAGGCAGTTGGACTAGATGATTGCTGTAGGTCCCTTCCAACTGCAAGACTCTGATCTATTCTATCCATTAGCTTTGATTGTAACTTCAAATTACAAAGGTATTGGTTTAGGACATACTGTACTCTCTGTAGCCACAGAGAAAACAAAAGTAGTCATTTTTAATTTTATTTTCAGGACTTCTAGGCTCAGCTTTTACAGTGAATCAAGGATTTTATGTTCCCGACAGTTTATTAATTAAGAACAATATATCAGTACAGGAAACTTACTTTTCATGGCCAAACCCTACATCTTTGATTAGTTCTTTTTTCTTTTGAGTCACTTTGCCCCCTGCTGTACAGAGAGTTAAACACTACAACTAGCATACAGATGTGTCATGCAGATGTTACAACAGGCACCTCTGTATGTCATTTAAAATACCTATTTTGAGAAACTATCCGTTCTGGTTTCACAATCATTAGAATTAACGTTGTAACTGAGCATTCCAGTCTTAGTCTCAGCCTAGGAATTCATTATGTTTCATACTGTTGAAGTAAACAGAAACACTGACTAACAGAAGAGGAAAAGGAAGCAGCGGGTCACAGCACCTTTGTCAGGAGGACTGGAAATAACCTTAGTGACTAAGGACTTTAGCTGCTATCATAACTTTATAAGTCTCCAGGCAAATATCTTGAGATAAAATGCAAAGGTGCATGAAGAATTATCTCAACTGATAATTAGTGGCTGCTTTTTGTTGTTGTTTTTGGGGAGGTTTTTTGAGATGTGAACAGTACTGGGGGAGAAAAGTACTTATTTTTTTAAGATTAGCAGGTGAGAAAAATAGCCTTAACAGTATCCAATCATAGTAGACTATAGTTGTCAATTTACCATTCCTGACTGAGAAACACTAGGTAGAATCTGGTAAGAGTTGGAAACAAAGACATTTATCCTTTGTCATATGAGCTAGAACCCAACAACCAATGCCAGCCATGCATGGCATGACCTGATCATAGGAAATTTTCTAATCAAAGTTGGGTCGTTTTTGTTTGAGCAGGGCACTTCTGTTGATCAAGATATTTCTTTGTCCAAAATACTTTGTTATACATCCAAGGCTGTAACTCTGTGATCACAACTGCATGCAAAACACAGTTGCTGGTCTGTGAGTAGTACCCACCCCACTCTGTTTAGAGGGAGCTACTCATGAAGGACAGCACAACGCAAAAGTAAATTGTGGTGAGTTACAATTACGGTATTGCCTTGAAACAGGTAACACTGGTCAGTCCAGATTGAAAGTTCCCTGTACTATGGATTTTAGCCAGATCCTTAATGGCACTTGACCATTTTTATTGTGCCATCAGTATGTACTAGCATATTAACCATTTACAACAGGTGTTTTCTGGATGTAAGGTGAAAGACTTGAGATGCTTTTCAACATGTCTGAGGCCCCATGAAAAGAAATACATAGAGACTGGATATACCATGACACTCCTTAACCCAGCCTACATGACAAATGAATGTAAAATATATTACAAAAATATTTACATATCATTGAAAACACACCACCTTGTTTAAATACCACTTGTCACTTTTTGTTTTACACCTATTGAGGTTGCCAAAAGAAAAAAATTATTTTCATAATGTCCATAATCAATGCATTAGCAATTTAATTGGTTAGTTCTTCCAGATTTTCAAAATATTTTGAGCAGCGTATATTGAACTCTTGACAACGTGGCAAACGGTGTAATGAGAGGTACTGTCTGGCACTAGAGAGAATACCACTACTAGTAGTTTAGCCACTACCCAGGCACTTCGATGCAAAGCTGAGCTCTCAGAACTGACTGCAGATGGTGAACTTTTTACCATGGAGCATTGCGTTAACTTTTTGAGCAGTGGATTTGGTTTTTACCCTTACAAATGCTAAGTCATGGCGATGGAAAAGGATTTACATGTCTCAGTGCCTACTGTATAAGAACAAAGAATAATAGGTACCGTCCTCAAATCATATGAAAACACAAAATAATCTAAAGCCACACTATTGTATATACTCTTTCTTCTTACAGTGTTTGAAATGTGTGTATCTTAGAGTACGGTACGATCTATTTAAAACCTGTTTCATACATCATCTTGCTCTTCCCTAATATCAGCCGATGAGCTGATTTTATAATCAGAGGTACTGTCAGCTTGTCACATTCTGCAGTTCAAGGTGTCAGATGCACTGTAAACAGGCTCAGAGTAAGCCAGACACTTTGGAACAGAGAGACTGCCTGCTGAGTTTGGATGTAGAGGAGAGATGAACCCTCTTTATATTACACAGAATAATACATGAGCCAATAGTTGTTATGAGGGCAAATTTCCTTTGAGGGATTATGATGAACAGCGTAACTGTGAGCACTGGAGCACCTACCAATAGAGCCCCAGCGATCTCATTCCTCTCCTCCCTGAGTGATCCTTTCAGAAACATGTATGCTCTAGCAGGATGAACACTCTAAAATATCTGCTTATGTTCATTTTTCTATTAATTTGCGGGTGTTCTCTCTTTCTCCCTCACTTCCCAAACTGATGCATAAATGGTAGAGTTGGCTATAATTAAACATTTGAAGGACATTAACATCTACATAGCCATGAGTGTGAAAAACTATAAAGTCTTGTATGTTTTTGGAAGAATCAGGAACTATCGAGGCTCAGACAGAAGGCAATATGTTGAAACATAATAATTTCCCTTTTTTTTTTTATCCTCCTTCCAAATTCTGCTTAGATGGAAAGGATAGCTTACCTCTTTTTTCATGATATCTCCTAAAAGCTACATATAAATGTGGATTTCACTACAAAAACTAGCATTTAATGGCAAGTCAATGTGAATACATCAAAGGAAAACCTTTTTCTAAAGCAAAGCAGTTTGAATTAAGCAAAGCTTGTTAAAATGAGCATAATATTAGGAGCAATGCATTATTTCTATGATTACAGTGCTGGCAGAAAAATATTTGGCTTAAACACCCACCCCCTTTTTTTTTTTTAAGAAACAGACTATGTTATTATCATAACTGTAATAAGGCCAAAATGTTTGAATCATAATTTTTCGCTGGGATCAAACAGCAAAGTAACAAAAGGCCCACAACTTTGCTTTTGTTATGTAAAGGAGAACACGTCTAAATTAATTTTTTAGTCTTTCTGCTGACAGATTGATGAATAATTATGTCCTAGAGGATAAAAGCTGGACTCCCAAAGACTGGAAAGCAGAGAAGCTGAACTACTGCTCCTTCAAGTCCCTTTTAATCTACCCCAGTAATTGTGAAGAAAGTAGGATGGAGTCCATGGAGGTTAAGATACGAAGGTATCTGAACTGTATCGCTCACTAGCTGATATGGTGGGGAAGGCTATAAAGACACAGACACACAGAAGCAGGTCAAAGACAAGACACTTCTCATCTGCGTCACAGAAAGGCCAATCTACATGTCATGTCCGGGTCAACAAACTTTAAAGCATGCAGTGCTCAAATCTTCACTCAAAAAACTTGCTGCGAGCAACCTCAGTAGTCAGTCTGTACCGAGACTGCTTTTAACAGGTTAAGAGAAAATTTAAGTAGGAAAATGTTATTGATCACCTCTGGCAGTGTGTTCTTTTTGCCATGTCTTTCTCAATCCCTGTAGCCTTGCTCTAAAAGCATCAGCATCAATATCAAACATTTTTACTCTCCTGGTCAAAATCTATTTCTGCTAATAGCAGCAGGTGCCACCGACTGCGGCTGCGTTAGCTGCGCCTCGCTCCTCACTCCTGGCCAGCCCCTGAAGGATTGCAGGCCACCCTTTCCTCTCCACGAACAACTGCAAGAAAGATCATCCTCACTGGTTTTGTCAGTTCCTGATTTAGAACCAAAGGCTTGTTAAGATTCAAAATTTAGTCACGGGAAGGTGGGAGGGAGGAGGAGTGATTAAAGTGTTACATACTCTGATGGGGTATTTGGTTTCCATTATGTCTATATTATTATTTGTGACACTCTCATACCCTTGCTATTTTTCCCAAATTTCAAAAGGACTTTCATTCATTTCACTTTTGTTTTGGTGTCACTGTAATACCTCGAACATATTAATTCTGAACACTAAACTGCAATTCACATTATCATGACTGTGCAGTGTATTTATATGTGCTTCCAAAAGGATAATCTCAAATAAACACAGACCTTTTTGTGATCAACCTGTGCTTACTAGGTATACACACCTAAACTCATCTCTAAATGGCTGTTATCTACAGATCTCTCCTAGCTTCATGCAGTGAGTTATGCCGGGAAGGGTAAAACACCAGATTGCCATCCCTTGTGTTGTTTTAGAGCCTCCTATTACATGGTTTTAGAGGAATTTCAGATGGAGGATAACTGACAGCTCTAGATCACACAAAAAAGGAACGGGTGGGGGGGAGTGTGGGGTGTGTGTCTCACAGGCACACAAGGATCTACCTTAAGAAAAGACAGAGTATAAGATGAAAGTAGTGTTAGTCAATGAGATTTAGTGCACATAATAAATACCAGAAGAAGGCTGATCCATTCAGCCAAGCAGCTGCCTATGCAGAATGGTTCAGGACCATTAATGATGAAGAGTTACAGCAACAGTTCTGAAAGATGTGCTACGTGTTGAAAGACTGTAGTGGAAAATACAGGCAGAGTCAAACTAGGATGCTTGATTCAGGCTTCTACCTGAACAGCATCTAACTGCAAAAGCAGGCATTTAGTAGGTGGCTACAAATACAGTAATATTTTACTATGCAAAGAAAATGAAAAAGGAATATGCAAAGAAAAATTTCTAAACATAATAATCAGATTCTATGCATTCATAAGGTACTAAGGTACTTGATCAATTCTCTGTAAGTGCGATAATGTCTGCAGACCAAAAAAACTATTAGCTCTTAAATCACCATTTCTGCACTGGTGCGAATCTTGTGGAAGTGGGATAACAATGAAACCTCTGCTAATTGTTGCCTAACAGTGTAATACCACTCTCCTTTGGCCTTAACACTCCAAATTTTACTGATGCTTACACTGGATTTTTTTGTTCTGTTTGAAAATGTCACACTATCCAGTCAGGTTGCCCTGATTAATTAATCCATCAGCTGGCTAATGAAGAACGGTAGCTGTATGTCACAGAATTTCAAGGATAACTTCAACTTCTCAAGCATCTCAAGTTGAAATTTTTCTGCTGATAAGTAGACTAATTGAATTTTAATGAGCTGAAAATCAAGTCTTTTTAGACTTCTTGATTTTTGTAAGTAGTTTGTTACAATCCTATTATTTAGTTCACCACATACAAATACAAATGGGTCTTCCCAAATCTGCTACCTTAACTTTGAAAACATATTTCTCTCCATTTTTGATTGACTCCTCGATGCTTTGTTTTAGCTTAGTCAACAGGAGGAAACTTGAAGCACTTTCAAGAATCTATGCCTTTGCTTCTGAGCCATTTTTAACCCCATGAGTGGAGCAAATATCGACACTGCCTTCTAATCCCTCTTCCTTCCACCCAGGGTCCAGAACAAAGAAACCTGAGTGGCCAGGAGGGAGCTGCACCACAATCCCCAGCTTAGACTTAACAAATGACAGGATTCCTCTGTGCCTCGTGGCATACATTGTGTACTCATTACAGGTGAAGTCTCTCCCTGATGGAGTATTTCATGATAGGTGGTTAACACCAGCATATCCCAAACTAGACTCAAAAGGCATATAAATAATTTGATAACAATGACAATGGCAATACGTGTAACTAATAGTAGCTGTTAACACTAGAGTTTAGTTATAAACATGCTTTCTTTGAAATAAAGAGCTTACTTTTCTTGGATCTCCTAAGTTGGTAATAGCAAGTCTTACTCTCAAAGACATCACATCTGAAGTACACTGCAGTACATCCAGCACTGTGAGGTACAGGCTGCACTCCAGTCAAATACAAGCTTTGTGGTGCTGCATCAGAGCAAATATTCCCTAGGGCTACAGGCTGCTGACTGTACCTGGAGAGAAGAAAAAATGTTTCTCCTGCCTTTCTGTGTTCCTTAGACATCCCTCCAATTGTAGGTAATACAGTATTGCCACTCAGTATGAGCTGAGTAGGAGCAACTTTCTTGATGGAATTATGAATTATTCACAAGGAGAGAAACAGAGTGAGCTGGCTCTGAGTTGCTGAGCTGTTTTGTGCCCTTACAGAGCACAACGCTTCAGCTAAACATCTCCCTGGCTTCAAGATTTATCTCCTGGGCCTTCTAAACAGCCCTCTCCAGTCTCTTAAATACAAAAACCAAACAACCAAGGTAAAAGAGGTAATATAGGGAAGGAAGAGTCTTGGCTTGGGAAGGATGGTGTCACAGTTGGAGAGGAAGCAGCAGTCACTGCTGAGAGCAGGTCTGAGTGAACATCAAACTCAAATTGAGGACTTGAAAATTCTAATTGAGAGGGGGAAGAACCTGCTTTCGAAAATGTTACAATGCAACTAGTTGATTGTATGTGCAAACAGCCCTGGAAATGCAGGTGTCTGAATTAAGGATAGGACTGAGTTCAAGGCAAGGCTGTGCTGTTAATTAGCTATGAGATACTGGAAAGCTTAGTCAGCACAAACTTTCACAATAAGCATCTCACTGATTTTGGAATACTCAGAGCTCTTAATTTTAAAAACATTCAAGACATTAAAAAACATTGCACTCTTCTTGATGTTTTAACTTCAAATCCTCTAAGATCTAGCTTATTAATTTCCAAAACAAACTCATTTTACTAACACTGAACTAAAAACTCAAGCAGTGTCAATTAAGTCCTCTTAGTTAAGTGTCTAAAATTCCCACTGAAGTCAACTGAAATTGCCTTTGAAAACCTCATGTTTAACTCTTTAGAGTATCTTAGACACCTTTTCAAGACAATTTCTTCAGTTTTTCAACTACTCTAAAGGTAACAGCTGTCATATGTGGTATGGGCAACTGGACAAACAAAAAGGTATTCAAAGCTGAGAGAAACACTAACACTCTGCTCACTTCGGAGCTCTGTTACAACCACTGAAAATAATTTATTCTTTTACCTCCTAATAAAACTCCTGAAATACAAGTACCAAGTCAATGGACACTGCCTGCTTACACTTGAAAAATGTCACTCCTGAACAGAGTTACAGAAAAAATAACTTTACAATTGGATTAACCAGAGTGAAAAGAACATGGGAAGTCATATTCCAAACTTGAGGGTTTGTGTCCATCATTTTGCTTCTTCCTCTCGACAAAACCAGTCCTGATATACCTATTGCAAGGAAATGAGATTCAAACCTAACTCCCCATTTTGTAAACTGCATTCTCTGCAGAGTCCAAGTCAGAATTCATGTTGCTAAACACCTCAGGATGTGAAAGCGGAGGGGACTCATCCATGGAACAGTCCATCTATCAAACCCATATCTCTCCAATTTAGAGAGAAGGGCGTTCTGGAGGACTGTGTCAAAGGATTACAGAAGTCCAGATAGACAACAACTGTAGCTCATGTCCACTGATATAGTCACTCCATCACAGAAGGACACTGCATTGTTCAGGCAAGACCCTTGGTGAAGCCATGCTGGCTGTCTCTGAACACCTCCCTGTCCTCCATGTGCCTTAGCACAGCTTCCAGGAGGATCAGTTCCATCATCTTCCAGGAAGAGAAGCGAGGCTGGCAGGCTGGTAATTCCCAGGGTCTTCCTTTCTACCCTTCTTAAAAATGGGTGCAACGTTCCCCTTTTTCCAGGCAGTGGGAACTTCCCCTGACTTCCATGACTTTTCAAATGTTTTTAAATATCCTTACACGATCAAAACCTAAGGTTTTGGTGAACCATTTAAGATGAAGTAAGATTAAGCAAAGTAGCAAATGAAACTCTGAAATTTGAGTATTTCAATAACCATCCAGCTCTTCTTTGTATTTCTAAAGCTCTCTATCTCCCGATTCTGTACTATTGTACAGAAGATAACAGCTGTGCCTAGTGACTATAGATGCCAGCTCACAGAGCCCCCACTGCCTGTCAGTTCTGGTAGTAATTTGGTTTATTATATTGCCAAGTTGCTGAACCTACTCTGCTTCAGTGACCTAATCTGTTAATGAAGAAAATGATGGCTTGTGATTATATTGAAATCCATGGTTGAAAAGCGTTAAAAGAGAGGAAGGTATCATCTACAACAGAAGAGAAAGGAATAAAAAGATTAATAATTCTTCTGATATATCTTGTACAAGCATAAAGAAAGAATGATGCAAGAAAAGGAAAACGTCTCTCTGAATGCAGTCCTTCATACAGCAGTGAACTATCACAAATGATCCGCCTGGTAAGTATTTGCAAGACTGGGGTCCAATTCAGCAAACCAAGATAGCTTAGGTTAAAATGCTAAAAGTTCATTATTACACTACAGCTACTACAGGGTCCTACCAAACGATCCATACAGCTGCTCTCTGAAACTATACTCAAGTTTTCAAAATCTTCAAGAAAAAGCAGATGGTAACACCTAATATCCTACCAGGCAAAATATATTTAAAAATAGGTAGCTGGTTACAATCTGGTATGTCAAGCTACAAATAGTAAGTAAAAACTGCAAGCTCCAGGTGGCATCGCGAGTACAGCAGGTGTGTGGTGTCTCTACCTGGCAACACGTGCTTTCTAGAGGGGGGAAGAAAACAGGGAAGGATGGGGCAGGACTGAGAATGGATATGCAAGTTCCCCGTCCTGCTTCAGGACAAACCAATCCAGCATCCAGTTGTTTGCAGGTAGAATTGCAGACAAATGCCTCTTGTTATAATACACAGCACTCTTGCAAGGTTTACCAGGTTTGGGGAGAGGTTCTGAGTCACCTCAGGTAGGAACACATTGCTGTGTTCCAGTTAAAAACTAACCCTGAAAGAGACCTTTGTAGTTTCTCTACACTTAACCTCTTTGCAATTTTACACTTAATACAAAGTGTGTGGAAAACAACCACTTGTACTTCATCTAACTTTAAAACTGAAAAGCAAGATAATATTGACACAATTATTTAATAATGAATACCTTTTCCTAGATAAAAGTATTCAGCAATTGAGAAATCTATACCTAAAGTCATTATTCTAACCTTGAGTTTTTGCATCAAAAACTTTTTTCTTTACAAAAGAAAATAGATGGAGGTATGTCCCAGAAGATCCTTCTCCTCTTGGGAATAAAGATTGGTAATTAACTTAACGGACGACTGGATGCAATCTTTTCTTCTTGTACATGAAGCTGATATAGCACTTATCAGAAAGAAAGGACTTCTGAAGGAACATAATCCAAAATGACATTTGCAAGTAGCTTTTCACAGCCTGCATTGCTGGTAAAATTGAATATATTTTAACCCTCATAAATTGACAGTTTCCAATAATCAAAATCAAGTAACCATTGAAAATATAATTAAAAATTAGAGCAGATTTCAGAAAACCCAAGTGGATATAACCAAGTGTATCCCACTTCATTTACTGCAAACTAGTTCTCAAGACAAGAAATAAAAGGCAGGTTTAAAAATCTAATAGAGTTCTAGAAAAAGAAAAAAATTTATAAGGAGAATTGAGTATGGCACATTTGATATCCTCTATTCTGTTCATGTGCTACTTTTTTTTTTTTTTAGCTTCCAATATTTAAGTGCTCCTTTCTAAGGTTTCTGAAATAAAAACATAGATGAAAAGCAATGCATTGTCCACTTAGCTCTAATGTTACTAGTGATCTAAAGATGTTCACATTAAGTACCAGGAATTTTTTAAACCTTACAGAGGCAATTTTGAGGCTTGAAAGGTACCTTCTCATAGCCTTCAAATCTATTCAGGTCTTGTGAAGTTATCAGTGTTTTATCATGTGATTAAAAAAATAACCATTTTGTAGGCAAGTCCACTGAGTATGGTTACAAACACACTTACCAACACCCCATAAAATGGCTAAGTACAAACTTCCATTCCATGCTGCAGCATATGTTAAAAAAAAGCAATTTAATTTCATGGTTTTCCCTTAAGTAATTCTGAAAATAAACACAAAAAAAAAATTTCACATTTAATAAAAATAAATACATGGTTTTCCTTACATTTGCTGATAAATAGAAATATGGGAAGAGACTGCTAATCCCCAATACAGAAAAAAAATGAGGGTAAACATTTGCTATTGATGTTTTGACATGCTCTAAAGCAGTAAGGAGAAATCCTTCTTGAAAACAAAACCAGAGAAACTGATCCCTGTCCAGAGAAGCAGGTAAACCTGACTGAGGAGATTTTTATCCTATGGATACAACTGAGATCAATGGAATACCCCATTTAAGCTTTTACGGGCAAATCCACTTCTTGCTTCCTCCATGACAAAGTTGAGTTTGGAAAGAAACCTTTTCAACTCCGAGTCAGAGGGCGATACCCCTTCAGTTTGCCCCCAGGGCTGAAGAACTGAAGTCATGCCAGATGTTAGTAATGGAGAGGATCCAGAAAGAGGATTTTTTTCCCTGAGTCCTTGTTTACAAAAAATACTCTTTTTTTTTTTTCCTTTTTATGATGAATAGTTTTAGGGATTTCTTGCACAGACCTGGCTTCCATGACATTACTTTAGATTTTGGAAGGTTCTCTGTAAGGAGTGAAAATCTACCTACAACTTTTGTAACAACGTACAAATTTGCTGAAATATCAGAGCACGCATCTGATGCAGCCCTAATGCTTCACTAGTAACAGGGACAGCAGAGCTCACGGGTATTAGAAATATCATTTCTTTAGGGATTAGGAACATTTATTTTCTTTTGGCAAAACCCACTAATTCTGTTCAGTTGGCACAATTAACTTGTGCTGCTGCTGTAGAGAGCTATTTGAAACACGTTCAAGTAGTTGACTGCATCCTTTTGTTCAAGGAGTGGAAAACAGCAGATTACCTGGACGCATGGAAAACCCATATTCAATCTATTTGCCTCCTTTTTACCATCACCCATTCTGAATGGTTTCAAAACCTTAGCTAGGTTTTACTCATCTACGTTATGCTCTGGAAGTATATTTCCTATGTCCTTTTACGACAGGACTACTCAGTCCCCAGGGTGTTTGTTTTTTGGAACAGAGACGAGTTTGGCTGGTTGGTTGATTTTGTTTGATGATCAGCAGCTACCTCATTTGTAATCATTGAAAAGCAAATGGAAAACATTAATTTACTGAAAGATCATGCAACTTTAAAGAGAAACTTAACCCCGTAAGTAATTTTTAAGGAGTAATAGCAGATTAGAACAAGACCACAGATGACAAAAAATGTCTCTCAGGTTACATTTAACCTGATTAAATAAGAAGTATTTGTCTTTACCCACTCCCAAAAGCCTTTTTGGAGCTAAGACACCAGATGTTTGTCACTGCAACTAGTCACATGCTGCAATTTCACTCTGGTGAACATATTCTGGAAAGAAGCTAATGAGGTGATCTGCAAGAAAATTACTTGGTCCCCTTTGGCTAATATTTCATTACTGATGTAATCTACCCTTCATCATTAGGCAGAAATAACCTGTAATTACTGTATTCTCTAAAAAAGAAATACAAAGATTATAACAGAATGTTTTATATAAATGTCTGAAAAGTCAAATTTGCACAAGTATCTGCAGCTCTGCATAAAGCCAAAACTGAGAAATCGGTTCAGAAACAATGTTCCCATAAACACTGTATATTTTCATTTCATTTTTTAGTCATTGTATATTTTGCTACATTATAATGTGATTTCTTCCCACCTTGCTTCTCCCCTCCGCACTATGCTTTTTAGAGTGTACCTTTTACCAAGTCTACCTGTCAATCTCTGTAAAAGTCACAGTGGTATTTCCAATAGTTTTGTGCCAGAAGGGTTTTAGACAGATTTGGACTTGTCACTGAGAAGGGGAAATATTCCAAGCATAAAGACTCCTTTTCCAGTTATCTCGAGTCATAATGTAAAAAAGTAGAGAGTTTTTTATTGTGTTGTTTGCTGTCTTTGGGATTCAAAATAAATTTTATATGCATCATTGAGGACACATATAATTTTTCATTCACTGGCCCAAACTAGACTCTTTCCCTTCTCCATAAGCCCCAAGACTGACAAATGACCTGAAATTTCTAAGCACTCCTGGCACGGTGGAGGCCTTGCAGCTTTAGGAAGTACAGTATTACATACAATCTTTAACACATATTAGTTGCAGTAAGATCCTGTTAAAAAATAAATCCAAAGAAAGCCTTTCTCTGAGGTAAATATTATTACATTAGCTAAGAGAATTCTAGCAACATTACAGATTGTATGGAAACGCATTCCTGGAAACTTCACACGGTTTCAGCTTTAATTAGGCCGTTCATTTCTGTTCTCATTATGACAAGAGAGACAAAGACAAACAAGAACATAATACACAACAGGAGGAGTGAGTGAATCTGGATTCTGCTGCTTTTTTTGCTAACGACTTACTGTGCTTTTCTTTAATGAGACATTTGCGCATTTACATCTAGTCAGTTAAAAAGAGAATTAAAAGTAGTTTCAAATGCTACATCTGCCCTTGACTCTTTCTGCCAAATTTTGTGATTTTTACAAACACATTCCTCTCCAAACATTTCTCTCTCCTTAGCTGCCGTGTGACGCAATCAGACATAAAAGAGACAAAGTGAAAAACCCCCAGTCTTTCATTGATGATGTTGCAGTTGTTTGTAACAATGGCAGGGTAAAGACTTATTGGACAGAAATATAAAGCTCATGTAGAAGCATTAACTTCAGGCTGGATATCAAATTATTTTATGCTTATCTGCAATGGATTTGGAGAACACTCTTGAAAGCAGAACAAAAACATAATCTTACTTGGACAGTAACTGTGACACTATTGAGTACAACGAAACGAGCTGCAGTTTTAAGAGATCAAACAAAAGGGGATCAGCACTCGGCTACCTTCGCTTACTTTGTGTACAACTCGTGTCTGGTGAAATCAGAAAAAGTGAATTTGTAAAGTCTGGGAGACAAGACACACGAGACAGGTGATGGCAAGACCACTGCCTGCAGATACTGTGTAAGTTATGTGGTAAATCAAACGCTTCCCAGGCATGTCTGTGGAGCCTCAGCCTCCAGGAGATGACAAAATGGCTCAACAAAAAGGCAAGGCACAAAATCACCACGGGAAAGATTTGAGCCTTTCTGCATTTCCCATTATTGGTGGTTTTCCTGAACAGCTTTCATTTTTATCTTGAGTTTTGAGTTCAATGTGATCTAAAACTGCTACTTTTAAGAGTGGCACAGTCAAAAGGTTTCTCTGTTTGGAACCAGCTGCTCTACTGGTAGCTGAGAAACTGAAGGTTTACAAAACATCACAGACTCTGTTTTCTCTTTTAGAAACAAAGTAGGTAAAAAAATCACTCTCAGTCACTCTCACATGGCAACATCCAAAGACGGACTCCGAAATTCCACAGTCATGACTCCAGTGTGTGTGTCACAACAGTTCGATACCTTCACAATTCTGGAACTCACAAGACTGTAGGTTACACTCAGACCCTTAAAACCTGTCCTGGGCTAAGCAGTCATGAAAGGAAATAAACAGTGACAACTGCACAACTGCTGTTTCAGAGCTCCTCGCATTATGGAGTTCTAAAATATTACTTCCTCTGCACTGTGCGGTTGGATGTGTTTATCTGTCGTGGGCATTGGTTTTGTTTTGTGCTGCGCAGCAGTAGGGAACATGAACAAATGGCCTCCAGTTAATGAAATCAGTTCTTTAAACTAAAGCAAATGACTACGTAATATGAAGTAAGTGGGATAGATGGTTTGATTGATTTATTGAGGAAACTGTGAGGTATTAACTGCTTATACTATGAAGGCAGTTTAACACGGTCGATAAGATTGCAAATTAAAAATACATTTGCAAAGAAAAAGAAAGAGAAGAATAGAGAACCTACTGAAAAATGAAATTAATCAGCAAAATTGAAATCGATTAACAATTAATAATAATCTCAGGACTTAATAAACCTCTGCTTAGGATGATGGAAAAAGTCAACACAGTTTCTATGAATTTAAGTTCAGGCCTTGGGCAGACACCTTGAAGTGAATGAGATTTTACAAGTCATCTAATCATATCTAAACCTACATCTGTACCCTCCCATCAAATACCCAACAGACTGCGTGGAACAGCTAAGGAAGTAACGTGTGAAATCATAATAAATGCTTCAAGTCAGGTTAGATTTAGATACCTTTAATATGCAAGAATAAAAATAATCTCAATTAAACTTCATTAAGCTATGAAGTCCTAAAACATATCTTCAGAGCCTTCTAAGGTATCAACTTTTAAAGTTGATTAAAAGGGCTATAGTTCCTTTAGCTCATCTTCTAACGTCACAATTTAAAAGTGTCTATCTAAAAATACTGCAAGTTTAACAAAGTCATCCAGTTTGATATTAAATGAAAAAGTGTCTTCAAATTTACTCACATCAGTAATGGTTGGAAAACTATTTTTCCATCTGTTTTTCACTTTTTTCCTAGCTCATTCCAAACCTTTTCCCATGATAATATTTCTGCACCTCATCTTCATTCACTTCTACATGCATATGAAATGGATCTGTGATAATATTTCCTTTGAACACTACTATCATTAAATACATAACTAAATTATAGACAAACTCTAAACTGCAACCATTTCTCACCTTTGCTGTCCTAACACAGTATGAATTCCAGTAAGTATTTCTTGTATCCTTTTCACATTTCAGATCAGGTCTAAAGGGAACTAAGTCTTAGTGACACAACTCAGGAGATATATATGTAGTAAAGATTTATGCAGGCGTGTAAGATTGTCTTCGTTATTTATAGGATATCATTGTATCCTTTTTACAGTAGCTTAGGGAGTTTTTTCTTACAAAGACCGGATTGAGTACAGTTACAAAACAAAAAACTCTGGTCCAAGTACCTCATAACAGAAATTTTTGCACAACAAACAAGGGACAGAACGTGGTCGATGTGGAAGGAGCACAAGCTATTATGCAGCTATTTGTATTCAAATTGAATAAAATGAATTAAAAGTCCATTTTTAAGAAGCTGGCTAATAATAGATGCCTGAGAAAGGTGTCACCATGGGGACACTCGGTGTTATCTTAGAGAGAAATAAAATGGCACTATTATTAAGTAGCTCCATTAATGTTTACTAACCAGTCATTTTTAGCTTGCAGCTGAGAAAGTAAATAGGGCTGAGAGAAACCTCAGCTCTACAGACCTAGGAATCAAGGTGTACAAGTCTATTTTCAATCGGTTCAAAAGTTTTTAATATCTTCCTGGAGGAAAGGGCTCTTTTATAGCCCAGATCTAATACTGTCACCAAAGGGCACAGCCTTTGCTCAGCTACAGTGCCAGCCAGACAGTGGGCTGATAAATGTGGCGTGTAACCTTCTTGTCTCTGGCTGCCAGGAGATTAAAGCAACACTCCTACTACACCAAGATGTTTACACCCTCTGGCAACTTCCCTTTTAGTTGCTGATTTTTCTGCATAATTGCATATATAAACCATGTTTACTTGGTTGTAGTCTCATATTTAATAATATAGGGTGGATGTAACTTTTGAAATTATGACCTATGGCATTTAAAATGACTATTCTTGCTTTCTTCCATTGTATATGTACTTGATAGAACTAGGTGAAGTGATATTATTTAATATATATTCAAAAATAACATGTTTCTTTTAAAAAAAAATGCTAGCTGAAAATCTACCCTCATACATAAATTATTCCAAAAGTCTGCTTAATTACACTTAACTGCAAATGATATTATAGCCAAACAACCACAAGAAGGTAAACTATATTTATTTTTTCCTCTGTTGAAAGTTTCAGATTGCAACTGTAACATTTCAGGGAAGAGAAAAAAATAAGTATTCCAGAAGTGTATCAATTTCCAATAATTGGCATAAAATATAAATGAGCTATGAATAAGGAGTTGATGGCTTTAATTTGCTGCAACTCAGAAACCGAGTCATTTCTATCACCGTTTCTGTCAATTGTTTTTATTAGGTTAAGCTGAAGTTAGAAGAACCTTGATGATGAGTTCTGGCTGGGATGGCTGGGATTAATTCTCCCCAGAGCAGCTCTCAGAGTGCTGCGCTGTGTAGCGGTACCTGGAAAGGTGTTGACAACACACCAGTGTTTTGGGCACTGCTGAGCAGGGCTCCACAGCATCAAGGTGGCTCTCCAACATTTCCCCCCTCACCTCTTGGGTGGAGCTGGGCAGGATCTTGGGAGGGGACAGCGCCAGGAGAGCTGACCCAAACTGACCAAAGGGATATTTCACACCCTGGGACATCTACACAGCAATAAGAGCTGAGAGAGAGGAGGTGGGGAGGCATTTGTTATTGCCAACATTTGCCATCAGAGCAACGCTCTTCCTACTGAAGCCCTGCTTCCTAGGAAGTGGACGGACATCACCGGTGATGGGAAGTAGAGGATAAATCTTTTGTTTAGCTTGGCTTCCACACACAGCCTTTGCTTTATTAAACTGCTTTTATCTTCACCCACAACTATTTTTTTTTTTCCCCCATCTTATTTTCAGAGGCTTAGTTCAAGAATCCCAGAGATTCTAACTTCTGAGTACATAAAACACGGTGCAGCTAGCTAGAGCTGGGTATACAGTGCTGAGGCCAGGGAGGAAGAACATAAATACAGAATAAAGTTTTAATTAAATCCATACCAGACACACTACTCTAGTTGGATGTTTAAAAAAGAGAACTGATTAGATTGACCAAAATCAATGCATTTATCTCTATCACAAGGTTTTGTTGCACATTTCTGTAGTGCACTGCTATTTAAAATGGTTTTAATTGAAACAGCTTTTATAAATGTTTCTTTCAAACAAATAGTAACAAAGATCCATTTAAAACCTGTTGAAACAGAACACTGCAGCCTTTCTGAAATGTGTCATTTTTACTGCAAAAATTAAATACTTCTGTTTTCTGTTCTTTTTCCTCACCATTTGATCGAAACAGGTTACAAACTTAACATGAACATGTGAGTATTTTGGTTCCTCAACAGGATTTATCAGACTTTATAGTAGTTGGAACTACCTTTTCTGGCTCTACGTAACTTGTCTTTGTTGGAGGGCAACCAGCCCACGGTGTAAGACCAGGTCATCCTGCAAGAGCTGCCCAAACCTGTGACTGCTTTACTTTGGCAGTTAGCTTGGATGATGTCAGGGCTGACCATAACATTTTGATACAAAGAGTATAAATTAAAACAAAATTGAGCAAGTATTAATTTATATTTTCACTTAGCTGCACAGACACCTGAAATGTCAGGTTTTATCCACGCATGTGTCATTCAATGGCATTCATTACTGGAGTTTTGAAAAGGATATAGGAAAAATATCTAATAACAGGGGAAAAAGTCTTTTAATTACTGATTTAAACTATCATAAACTACATCCTAAATAATCCAGAAATGCTAATTCAAGCCTACTTTCACTTCTATACAGCCTGCTTTATAATGAATAAGTAACAAAGTATCCTCCACAAAGCAATGCAGTCTATCACAAATCTTGAGCTGTAGTTCCTCTCTTGTTTTTAGTCCAAAATGTGGTTCTAAAAAAGGTATTATTAAGTTATAACACCATAGTCATTTTCAACCTCCAGGCACTTAAGATGCTGAATTTTAGATTGCTTTTTTATATTCTGCCTGTGCTCAGCTTCCTTCCTGTATGGTAAGTTATTAGAGCTGTCCTCTCCAATTTCCCCTCTGCTTAGAAAGATATGACAGAAAGATGAAAACGACTACCTTTAATCTTGAAAAGCTAAACATACCATAAAAAATAAACCAGTGGAACCTATAAGGAAACAGTAAAAACTGTTAACAGTGTCTTACCAAGGTAGTTTACATCATGTGGTCACTGAAAATATACTTAACTAAGAGCATGTGACATAACAAGTCTGGTTCTATTTCTTCTAGAAATACTACAACTGCTAGTCCTCACATTCTGAGCTTCCATTTCAATGCCCTAATACAGAACAAATTCCATGAAATTAGTCTCATTATAGTATTTTTAAAAAAAACCCAAAACAACAAAAGAACCCAATCCCAAAATGCAACAAACGTCAAGGTTATTTGGTATAGTCAATAGGCACCCATTTTTAAATTTCACTTTCTACTTCAAGAAGAAAGGTTAACTTTGCGGGACAATACTAATCAAAGTACTAATTAATGACTAAAAATTTAGTCTGAATCAGTCTGCATTCTGATAGTTTTCAATGCTTGAGTTGAATTGTATCCTAGTAATACTCTCAGATGCAACTCTTGCTGTCTTGCAACAATCAGGTATGGATCTCTACGACTAAGGTACACGATGGTTTATTTCTATTTGTAGGTAGACTTTGAGGTTGCGGTGTGTCATCTTAGTGACCATTCCACAATAGATGGCATAATTTAGAAGAAAAAGAATGAAATCTGGTTTTGCATGCATCTATTTAACCACGAGACATCAGGTGCAATTACATTTTGCTTATTCCACGTGAATCTGTATCCAACATATAATAAATTTCTTCAAATAAATTTCAGTGGGCAAAAAAAGAAAAACAGGATTTGGTCACAAATTCATCTGAGGAGAACACTATAAACTTTTAAGGTTTTATATATTTCTACAGGACAACCAGCTTCCAGCCACTTGGATACAAATGGATTTGCCCCACCACGGGCCAATAACAGCATGTGTCTGAAGTCCTATTGTTTAACCAGGAAACTGCAAATAGGAACCTATGAAAGGAAACTTCCAAGCCAGCAGTTTGTACTGACCTAATAGGCTGATTTTGCTCACTCTTGTAAATACATCAAAAGAAATATTCTGAGACATGACTAACACTAAAGGTAAATAAAATTGATGATTTCAGAACAGAAGAAAACACCCTGAAAAGGCTCATTAAACCAAACCAAACCCTCAAGGAGTTGGCACAGCAGCTTGAACAGGTTCCACACTGAAGAGTCCAAAGCCCAGGTAAAGGAGTCTCCTTGGGTTGGGTTGGTATCAGCGAGTCCAGCCTCGCGTTGGTAAATTCAGCATTAAATCTCACACCGCACGCTGAGCACGCACCGAGCTGCGTTACCCAACGACTGTACCACAGTGAAGGTAAGCACCGAGTGCCTCGTAAGGCTTAACAAGTAGTTTTATGGTTTTTCCTCCGAGCATTTGTCATTAATGGTTAAGTGAGCCTGTCCCCCTTTGGCTGCTCAGCGGAGCCTCTGAAAGGCGTGATGGCAGCAGGTTGCTTTAGGCCAAGGGGAATCTCTTGCTGTTTCTGGAGTGCTGGTGCCAGGAGCACAGCCAATTTTATGTGAGATATTTGCGTTCCTTTTATGCTAACAGCATTTTTTTTTTTTTTTTTTTTTACTGGTAGGGAATTCAAACATTGCAAGACAGAATAATAAAGCTGCGTTTTCCTAAGTCAGGGTTTACAGTTAATTACCCTCCTCCACAGAGCTGAAAACAGCGGTACCCCAGATACCTCCGTAAAACAAAAGGTAAGCAATACTTTGAAACAAGTGATTATTTTACATATCTACTGGTCATAAATTTATAATATTCTCGTTGGGGTGTTTTTTCAGACTGAGATTATTACAACTTTCCAAAAAAGTTCTTCTATAATGATAATGGGGGGAGGTTTCTCTTAGTAAACTCGCAACATTTTTCTACAAGCTCTCTTTGACCCCGTATCCGTGCTGAAGGCAATATGATCCAGAATTTTCTCTCAAACAACATGGACCAATCAAGACAAATGATTTTTCTGCACTGCAAGAGCAAAATTGAAGATGTCAGCTTTGGTTTGAATCCCACAAGCAGCTCATCTAGAAGTTCTGATAGGAAGAGTTTCCTTGTAATTGGTAAGAGAAATACTAACATGAATATGCTGTAATTAAATAGGATAAAATCTACCCATCTCGTGCTGTACAATAATATATCTATTCAGTCTAGTCTGAGTGACAACTTAAAAGGCAAATGACTCATATACGTCATATAAAGGACAACATATAGCAGGAGGAGGAGCAAAAATGAGTAATCGCCGTGGTTACATATAAATCTGTTTTGCATTCAGACTTACTTTCTACTATATAATGACCCACTTGTTAATGCTGTCTTCCTTTGCTACACCTCATTTTGGAAAAATAATAAAAAGAGTAAGAAGAATAATAGAGGAATATAAGTTGCAGACACAGTACAAACCCTTGCCATGCAAAAAGAGAGTAACTAATTAAATCCATATATTGATAAAATAGGACTTCATTAAGTATTCAGGCAGCAGGTTTTTGAAGCAGCAGAAAAAACAGATGTCTATATTTCTCTAATCGAAGCATGCTAAAAAACTCCACGCTTATTTCATAAAACCAGACTTTCAGTATTGTTCCTAGATAAACTGCTAGGTAAATAGACATTTTAGGAGAAAAAGAGATAAATATGCTACAAAAAGGTATCTAGTCTCAACATTTTCATTTCAGTTTGATGTGTTTGTTGATGGTTAGTTGTATGTTACTTCTGTTGACTTGAAGGAGTTATTCTGGAGGGTGATCTTTATATTTGGGCTATTAAAAACATGTTCCAGTAAAGGGAAAAAAAAAAAAAAAAAGAAACACAAACCCAAAAAAGCAACAAAATAAAACAAAACCAAACCCAAACCAAACCACAACACAAAACTAAAAACCAAACAAACACACACAAACAAACAAAACCCACAACCAAACCTCCTCTGCCTAAAACCCATTTAGCTTCTGAAAGGAGCCCCTCGCTACAAGGACATTTTGGGGCTGGAGCATGTGCAGAGAAGAGCAACAAAGATGCTGAAGGGTCTAGAGGACAAGTCTTGGGAGGAGCAGCTGAGGGAACTGGGGTTGTTCAGCCTGCAGAAAAGGAGGCTCAGGGGAGACCTTCTGGCTCTCTACAACTCCCTGGCAGGAGGTTGGAGCTGGGGAGTGTCAATATCTCCTCCCGAGTAACAAGCAATAGGACAAGAGGAAATGGCCTCAAGCTGTACTGGGGGAAGTTTAGGTTGGATATTAGGAAAAATGTCTTTGCTGAAAGGGTTGTCAAGGCCTGGCCTAGGCTGCCCAGGGCAGTGGTGGAATCTCCATCCCTGGAGGGATTTAAAAGACATATAGGTGTGACACTTAAGGACATGGTTTGCTGGTGACCTGGCAGTGCTGGGTTAATAGTTGGACTTGATCTTAAAGGTCTCCTCCAACCGGAATGATTCTATCATTTTATGATTCTAATACCAACACAAGTCAGGCAGCAAGCTTAGCTCTGTCTAACTCAATGGTTTCTATTAAAACAGCCCAAAGCAAGGCTGGATACTTTTCAGACAGCTGTAATAACCAGAATTGCATTATTTAGTTATTTTAGTGGTTTTGAAATGTAAATAGAACAACAGGGGATGGACACAACCTCTGCTTTCATAAAGTTCTTTAAATCTCACTTATTAAAGAGTAAATTTTCTCATAGTAAAATCCATCAAATAGTCAGATTGTATAAACATCAATTCATTAGCTCATGTACACTGCTCTTGTAAGGATTTTACATCCATCCTCTGCTGAGCATTCAAAAGACAGAATATATATGCTAAAATAAATATATAGTAAAAGGGAAAAATTCAAACGTCTCACTGTTTGGTAATACAAATTTGGTGAAGCTTGCAAGGAACGGCACATGGAAACAACTCAACTGTCACGATCATGAGCATACGATAAAAATCTACAATGTGCGGATAGATGAAAAGAGAACAGAACAGGAAATACTGACCTTACCTCAAATGATTCTCAAGTGGAATGACATGGTATTACTAGCAAAATAGTCATGGATTTGTGGGGAAAAGAAGGGGGGAAAGAAGGGGGGAAAAGGGGGGGGGAAAGGGGGGGGAGAGAAGAAGGGGAAAAGAAGGGGAAAGAAGGGGAAAAGAAGGGGAAAAGAAGGGGAAAAGAAGGGGAAAAGAAGGGGAAAAGAAGGGGAAAAGAAGGGGAAAAGAAGGGGAAAAGAAGGGGAAAAGAAGGGGAAAAGGAAAAATCTATCAATGGGAAAATATTTTCATTGCCACCTGCTAACTTTCTGCTCTGTAGGACACGGTATTCAGTATTTAGCAGAGCATGCCTGAATTTAGGTGAGCATGTTATGCATACAAAGCGTTCCAAAGTGTCTGTGGAAACACATTTGTGCTCCCTTTCTTTAACTTCTGGAAATGGAAGTGCTCCACAGTGTTCTCCCCTGGAGCAGCTCTGAGGGAAGAGCTTCAGGAAATTTTACGAAACACCTCTGCATTAGAGCAACGTGCTACTTGTGGTTTCTTCAGAATTTAGGAAGATGTCAGTCTAATGAATGTAGGAACTTTCTCAGCCACGGGTCTAGGTATGGAGAGTTTATTACCAGAAAAAGTAGATACAGAAATTATGGCCAGGGGTGATTTTCATCAATGAATCTTGAAAGATGTTCTCATTTCACACTAACAGACAGCACCTACTACAAAGAAATAAAGGCAAGAATCCAGTCATGAGAAGCCACACAATTTCTGTCTAAATCATAAAAAAAAGACTGAAATCTGTGAAGTGATTAAGATAAAAACTTGTTTCCTCTGTGACAGAGGTGCATGTATGCTATGAACATTGTTTTAAGCATGCAGAGGGAAGAACAGTAGCGCTGGAAGAGAACTTGATGACAAGAATACAGTTTCTATGTAAAAATATATTACAAAACATACTATTTTCCCTGTCTCTTTCAACTAGTCTTTTGTCATGCAGTAGAAGCAAGGCATAACCCAGAGATGGGTCATGCTGCTGTGCATATTTGGCTCAAAGGTGTGTCAGCTCCTATTTGTTAGCAAGGCAGCCGGCAGGCACAGGCCGTGGAGGCAGGGGATGGGATCCGTACAGACGTGTGGTAAAAAGAGCAAGTCTGTGTTGGGCAAGTTGTGTCCGTGCACAGCACTGTGTGTGTGGTAACTATCGTCTCTGTACTGCTGTTTCTCTGCTTTACTGCCTCAGGAGGGTTGCTGAAAGAGTTAATGAGCCTATAGCCAGTTTGTAGGAATAATTAGGACCCTATTTTTACATTAAGACTGGGTCCACTGAAGCTGTAGGACAGTAGGACAAGAAAACAGTAATTTGGGATTATTTTGCTTCAGAAAAGATAGCACATTTTTCTTCGCAAAAATTATTTACAATTAAATAATGATAAATCCATCATCTATGCAAAATACTGTTTCAGCTTTTAGTTGTCCCTGTTATGCACACGAATGAAAGAAATCAGCATGAAAAGCAAAAAAATAATGACCCAACTGGAGAGCTTACTGGTTTAGGATGTGGGAAATGTTTACACGATCACTTCTATAGCACCAAAGACCAATAAAGGAAGATATTTGAATCTTTCTCCGTATATTCATTATGTATTCCAGCTCCAAAAATTGTGCTGATTTTACTTTAACTTTTCATTCTCTGATATTTCAAAATCACATCAGTTTTCAATTTATTTTTGTGCATTTTCAGCACTCCCTTCAGCACATACCATAATGAGTATCAGTATTTTTTCCTTTGTGAGCTTGTGAAGGCAGGGGGCAAAGATCCTCACTTCCCCTCCACTCCCCATTCCGGTAGCTTACTCATGTTAGGGTGCTCTACAATTATGAAATTCAAGACTGTCTCAGGCTTATTTTTCAGTATTTATGGCAGCTAATAATGCAGGTTTGAAATTCTGTGGTTCCAGGGAGATTCTTGTCCTCATGTATATAAAGATGACAGTTCTTGTCATCTTCCTTGTAAATCTCAGTTATCTTAAATCTCACTCCTGGGGCGACCAAAAGGGAATCTCATATTTGATTTTGATTTTTCAACAGCAATTTCATGATTGCAGATCTTTGGGGAAAATCTGAAGATGCAAACCTGCATTTACCCAAAACTGAAGTATTCAGACTGAATATTTTTGAATAAGAGTTGTTATTGAAAGGCTATCTCTTACTTTTTAAGATTAAAAAAAATTATGTTTGAATTCTGACAGTACAAAATATTTTATCTATATATAAATGAATCTTAACCCCACATCAGAAATATACAGTCTGGATTTAGTTGACTGGCCTAAGCCTACTTTTGTGGCTAAAATTACAAAGCAGTATTTATTTAGCAAAAGAGATGTACAGGTGTCAGAGCCCACACTTTACTGTATTCCCTAACAGGTTATTCTATGTACATATTTCCTGGGCACCACATCCCCCACACCCCTTCACTTCCCATCTACCCTTCTTCAGTATATTTCTTGATAGACACATTGCATCTAGACTTCTCATTTCTTCTTCAAAACATAATTGCAAAGCTGAGGAAAAGAAATAAAAAATAATAGCAAAGCTCCATATGCAGCAATTCAATGCCTAGCAACCTGTGATAGACTGAAGGAAAAAATCACAAATTATCTGCAAGAGGCAGTTGGAACAAGAGCTTGGGGTAAACAGACACACAAACAACATGTCAGCCATGATAAAGATTGTAAATTTGAACAGATGTCACTTCCAGAGCAGCAGCAGGCAGATTAAACAGAATTGGCTTTGGATGAAATCCAATGAAGAGCAAGAAAATATGATGCTTTCGCCCTGAGCTCTTACAGAAATCTAGTCTCCAGAACCTCTTTTCTTTAGTAATCATAATTGAGCAGGACTAAAAATAGGAAGACACTTTAAGAAAGCCGGTTTAAAATAAATGTATTTATTACACATACATATTGTTCTGTAAATACTTGGTTTTCAGGCAAGAAGAAGAAAAAACCCTATCTGCTAAGAAAAAACATTTGCTAAATAAGTAACCATCAAGTTACAATAATTTTTGGTAGTACAGAATTCATCAACATGCTACTAGTGCCTAATGAATCTAGACCAAGTCTGTGGAACAAAAAATGTTGTTGCAACTCTCCAAATTAAGTAATAGTCATTCCAATTTTTTGCTGTACCTGTTGTTTCTTGAATAATTCTGGTGTTTTGAGCCCATGTATTTTAAATTACTGCTCCTTCTTACTTGCATGTATCAGTTTATCATGCATGAAGTACACCAACAGACAAAGGGAGAATACAGAGCAACTGAAAACCTGAGTCAAGGAAAACCAGACATAGCTATGTGGATTTCCTCTACAAACTTTCTAAATAACTTTACTTTCCAATTCTGTTCAGTTATTTCATTACTACACTTTGCACATCCCCAGAGACTGACCAATTCGATCTATGTGTGTAGCACATGGTTTTTTATTTGTTTTGTGTTTTTTTCTTAGGAATGCTATGTCTCCTTGGCTCTGAACGCCAAACAGTGAAACAAAACTTTATTCCAGTGGCTCTAAGTTTAATGAAGACATCACCAGAAGAGTTCTCCTGTATTCCCTTCATAAGCATACAATTCTTCCATTAATTTCAAATCAAAACACTAACAGAAATAAATGACAATAACTTGTTATCTGTTCATGTTTCCATACACTAGAATTAGGAAAATCATATTCAAAACTGTATCTAAACCCCATTAATAAGCCTGAATGAATCCATTATCATTACTATTATTACCTTTAACTGTTAAAACAAAAACAAAGGAGGAAAACAAAATTTTGCTAAGTTATAAAATAAAGAAATAAACCAGAGGCAGAATATCAAACCAACTGAACTGTCAATGTTATTACTGAAATTAACTCCACCATATGACTACACCTTTGGTTCCTTACAGAGACCTACTTTCAGTATGGCCCACGGAACAGCACAATTATTTTTATGAAAGCAAAATGAATGAGAAATAATTATTGCTCAAGTTAATTAATATTAACTTTCCTAGTTACTGCTAAGCTCCACGTGGAAGAGATAAAAATCACACACTGTTTAATATGCACAACAGATGCCATTTCCACACGTCTGAAGAGCGTTTACGTTTTTAAGTCAGTATTTCAAGCTCAAACGTCGCAGGGTTTTTTCTAAGTCAATAATACAAGCCTACAAAATTAAAATGCACTACTTGTGTCAAACACAACAAAATCATTGTTTGTTTATTTTTAAGGTGATAATAAAAAAGATTAATGATAGTGCTGGATAATGAAACAATCTGCCACAAGGCAAGCTGCAGAATATAGAGTGAAGCTCTAGCACAATCCTAAGAAAAACTTCAGCTTTCTTCCACACACATTAAGAAGTCCCTTTTATTACCAGGTGACATTTTTGCATTTAAAAGAGAGTTGCTTTTCATGTGGTTCTTAAAGGTCAAATAGTTAATCTACCTCTGTAAGGAGACCGTTTTCCTCTGAAGAGATTTCTAGAGGACATCAAATCAATAGGAGTCATCAGACTCAACAAGAATAAAACCATTCCCTGTTCTCAAGGCAAAAGCTTATACCAGTCCCTAAGAAATTGGATCCAGCTCATGAAAAAAAATTCAGACATCATGCAGCATTAAAAATTAGCAACCTTTATAGTTGAATACAGATGTAAAAGATTTTTATATCATTAATTCAGAAGAAAAATCTGATTCAGGCTGGAACCTGGAAAAGCATCAGTTTCATCATATGTATTCGCTATGCCTTTTAATTTCTATGTGGTGAAACCAGTAAGTGAGTAGAAGTTGAACTTACCACAGAATGATACACTGGAATTTTCACTAGGGTGTCCTTCAGCTCGCAAATGATGTGACACAAACTCCCCCACGTTTCTGCTGGAGGTGAGAGAGAAAAAGGGATCCCCAATGAGGAAAGGCTTGATCTAGCTGGACACTGCATCTGTGCTCACTTTATTCAACATACTAAAGGAATTTCTCACCTTCCTAAGGAAACTGCCGCTTGCCCTGCATACAGTGGCTTAAGAAGTTCACCGAGGGCACCTCACATGAAAGTGAAATACTGAACTCTGAAACTAGCAACGAGTAATTTCAAAAAGGTGTTTGGGTTTGAAAGTCACTGGCCTGAAAGCAGGCTACTTGTGAATGTACTGGTTTAGAATGAGATTAGAAAGAATTGATCTTGTGTTCCGACTTCTGACACAACCTTGTACCAGAGCTTTTTGTATCTCTTTCCCATTTATAACATGAGAGTAATAATGCCCTTTTTAAAAAAGTCTTCTCCACAGACCAGGAACTCTTCAAGATAGTGACAGTGTCAAGATAGGAACTCCATATATAAATATATACACACATGCACAAAAGAAAACTCATCTTAATATCCTCATCTCACTTAAAGCTACCAGGCATCTCCATACCGACCACCTCTAAATGGAATGACTTACCAAAAAAAAGAAACAAAACAAAAAAAGGATAATCAGAAGACAGGTTGTGACCTTCACTATGTGTGCAAAACTCTTATGTGCTTGAAAGGTAGGAAGGGTTGAGAATTACACGGGAGTATTGAATCTTCTACAAGGACTGCTGGTTAGTGTCTTTCTGCATGTACAGAATAGCCCAGGGTTTATGGTGGGTTTGCTGCTGAAGTAAATTAAAAAAAAAAAGAAATTACAGGGAAATAGACTGAAAAAGTTAGGGAAAGGGAAAAGAAAACCATGAACAAAATAAAAACCCAGCGAAAAACAGAACTAAAAGATTGCACTGTACAGACAGTGCTAGAGTACAATTACTTAATTTGTTGGCAAATAATTCTTCAAACCATAATAAAACAATACAGCTGCTTGGTCTGTATCATGCCTCGAGGAGTTCACCTTGCCAGTGACATTGTGATCTCCAGCCCAGCTTTATACTGAAGTTATGGTACATACATTTTTAATTTCCAGTCCCGTTTCTAGGGTAAATCTCGATCATTGTTCTGCCTAGCTTGCTTTCAACTCCAGGAATAAAAAATCCATAGTGTATAGGCTTTGATGCTTTTTGTTTATATGATAATTGCTTTTAATTACCATTTTGTTTGCCAGGTCTCTCCAATGAAATTTAAAATGCAATTATTTTCCACTTAAATACAGGCTAGTTTGAACGATTTATATTTTGATGTAATTAAGGTAAACTAGTCATTATATATAAAATATTTTTTAACATGTCCTGACAAAATACTATTTATTTTTGAATTCTCATTGCATTCTTCATTCGTTTTGAAACCATTCCCGGAGCTTTTATTGCATCTAATGATTGATTTTACAGTTATTAGATGTAAAATTATTAGAAGAATGTTTCCTACACAAACCTATCTTTCCAATTATTTTAAACTACCTGGAGATTTTTTTTTTCCTCTTCTAATTAACATCTTTTGTTTCTATACACACTCATCTTTGTCTTAAATTTTTACTTAAATAAATTAGACTCCTTTAGAGAAGAATAAAAAAATCCAAACACAGACTGGAGGAATGGTTCTTTTCCTGTGTCCTCCCCATATATTCACCCATCAATATGCACAGCATTGCATTCAAGTAACTGCACTGCACCCCAGTCCTGCTGCCGAATAAGCCCCAAAGCAGTTGCCACTTTTACAGAAACTTTTTACTGAAACCTGAGCTAAGAAAGCACTATGAAAAAGGCATGAAGGAAAGATATCCCAACTTCCAGACCTTTGGAGAGACGGAAGTTTGGAAATGACCTTGTTGGCAATAGAAGAATGAATATATGATCTTTTGTAGAATTCATCAGAGTCCACCATGAACACAATACAGTCCTTAAAATCTAAAATCTTCCAGAAAATTACTTTTCACTATTCTCAACTTACATGCATTTTAGCCTGTCTTCCCCACAAGTGCATTTTGCACTGCAAAACACTGAAAGTTCATACCACAAAATATGTGTTTTCTACTAAATTTAGACTAGCAAGTTATTCCGACCGCGGCCTTTGATAATTTTAAGACCTGCCCTTTGGAAAATTTACACAGCTAAAATCTGTGACTGAAAGCACTCATGGATTTAGACAAATCAAACTGACACAGCATCTCCTCTTTTCTCATATTTTGAGCAGTCCAGTCCCAGGGTGAGATTAAGGATGCGGTCCCACAAGAATGTAAGTCAGTCTAAATTTTGGGGTCTCTCAACCTCCCTTCCTCTCCGTTCCTCATCCTCTCTCAGTTATGTGCTCTTTGTTCAGTAAGCTTCCTGAACTGGCTCACCACGGGATTGCCGAGCTGAAGCTGTTCCTCCCTCCTACCTACCTGCACTGTAGGTTCCTCCTCCCTCCCTTTCAGCCAGTGCGAGCAATCATGAGACCAGTAGATGCACCAGACAGAGAAGCAGACTGAGCTGAAAATCCCATTAAAAATATCTCAAACTCCAGATCGGTTTTCAGCCCTTCATTTTGTGAAGAATTGGCCATGGATAATGAAACAAGATCATCTAAAAGTGTAACACTAAACCAGGAAAAAAACAAAACCCATCCCTTTTAAACAACAGAAATTATAAAATATTAAATTGTAACAGGATCCTCATTATATAAATATCTCTCTCTGCAGGCTCACAAAGAAAGTCAAAACAAATTTCTCAGTTAATGGACTCTTCGGTGAATATCTAGATGTACAGATCAGGCTTTGTGAGCAATGCAATATAACCAACACCGAGCCATCCCTTCTTGTCAGGAAGCTAATAGCCATTAATAGTCCACTGTTCAGTGATATTTTACTGATGGAAAATAGACAGTACCAGGGCTAATATGCCTCTGATTACAGTATTTTTCCTGATTAAAGTAGTGAAGAAAATCCATAACATAGAATTCTATGTCCTCTGTAAGAGGAAACTTAGGCAGCATAATACAGGGATAATGAAGATATTTCCTTATGAACATACAACAAATAGGACAGAGGCTATTGGATAAAAGGACACAGAAGCAGAATGAGAGTATAACATGGTTTCCATGGTGGTTTATTCCCATAATGGGAAAAAAACAAACAAAAAAAAGCAGCAAGCTAAATTAGCTACATCATCTGAAATGGAAACTGTTGTAGAAATATTTTGATCAGGCTTCCCAGAGGACACAGTGGTCTCCCTAAAATCATTAGTGCCCTAGAAATGTAAGCTATAAAGTTAAAGTCATATGGTGGAGGGAGTATATTCTCCTGCTTCCTTATGTTCTAACACTCACAGAGCAGCTATGTCAAAAAAGCTACTCCTATTTACTTGAAATTGTACTAATCAACTGCCTGGTTTTAGCTAAGAGTGCATACCTGCAGCAAAATGAATCAACATGGCTCAGCTTGGAGAAGAGGAGGCTCCACAGAGACCTTGTAGTAGCCTTCCAGTACCTGAAGAAAGCCTACAGGAAAACTGGGGAGGGACTTTGTAGAAGGGCATTTGGTGACAGGACAAGGGGCAATGGTTTTAAACTAGAGCGGGGTAGATTTAGATTAAACAGTAGGAAGAAGTTCTTTACTATGAGGGTGCTGAGACACTGGAATGGGTTGCCCAGAGAAGTTTTGGATGCCTCATTCCTGGAAGTGTTTAAGACCAGGCTGGATGGGGCTCTGAGAAATCTGCTGTAGTGGTAGGTGTCCCTGCCCATGGCAGGGGGGTTGGCATGACATGATCTTTAAGGTCCCTTCCAACTCAAGCCATTCTATGATGACTCTCCTCCGCAGCACAATTTCTTGGCATCTGTTAGCACAAGTCTGTTGTGCTGGGGTTTGGAGGCCCTTTCTACACTCTCTCACAATCCAGCCCAGCCGCCTGCCCAGGCACAAGGCTGCAGGCAGACCCTACACAGCCCATAAAGCAGAGGCACACTGGTAATGACTTCCTGGTGATGCCAGCTGGCAGAGGACATGTGATGGTAAGAACAGTCCCTGAGAGAGCTGCCTCCCTTTTGACCTGCCAAAAGCTGCAACAGCAGCTGCAAAGCTTATAGGGTTACTCTCCCAGAGGCCATCTGGCTGTTGTGGGTACATCAGAGCAGCACATCCTGGCTTATATTCCTCTGCCTCCAGCTTCTCCAGGTCAGTCCCAGCATGAAGAGGGTTGGACCATTCTGATTCTAAGGAAATACAAGAACCAGCTGGGAAACAGTGATGCCCAACAGGTAAGCAAGCCACAACAAGTGCTTCCTCCTTCATCTGCTTTGGTTGTGAAGTTTGGGGCTCAAATATTACTTCTGATTTTATATTTACATAGGGCTTACGCTGTAAAAGAAAAGAAGCAACAACAGATGTTTGAGGTTTTCAATACTAGCAATAATTGACAAAATTATTAGAGATAAGGTATGACATGACTTGCACACAGTGGAGAGGAGAATGAGATCTCATCCAACAAAGCTTGAAGGTCAGAGCTTTTCCAACAGGAGGTTTAAGTTTTGCTTATTACAGAGGAGGGGGAGATGAACATATTATGGGAATTCCATATACAGTTTTGGATTAAAGACTTAGTACAGAGTACAGATCTTTTCATAATGGTTCAGAAATGTAAATGTGACTTGGCAAGAGAAAAAGCGAGGCAGCTCAATCAAATCATACATTTTAATAGGATAAATATAATAATTACTTAAACCTATTGGCTGACCTAACACTGAACTGGATATAGCCAAGGTATACTGAGACTCTCCCACCTTGATGACTGGTCAGCCAGTGGACAACTGAAAGCAAGTTTTTAAAGCTCATGCTCTCGGGGATAATCTACGATAGTTCATGAAGATGTTTCCCAGACCCAGAAAGCAATGAGTGTGGCATGTTCTGTAACTGCCTAAATCTGTCTTGAAATCTAATTTCAAGAGGAAATTGAGGAAAGTTTTTTTCCTGGGGCAGGAAAACATCCTTTTACCTGGTGCAGAAAAATCATACCAGTCCTTCCAAGGGATGAAGAAAAGTCAATACACATAAACATTCGTATTTAAAGCAGTAAATTGTAACAGAAGAATAGGCTTACATTAGCATTACATTCTGGCCTAATTTAGAAATTAGGCTACTCACATGGCATCAGTGGAATTGCCCAAAAGACTACAATCTGAATGGTTACCTTTTTTCACAGTTTGAAACAGGATGTGCCAGGACCAACATTCAGCCTTAAGGACAACTTCACTAAGGAGAGAGAAAACTGCCTTTCCATTGGAGGAGATAATGAATATCTGATTGAACAACAAATCTTGCTCTGACAGCCCCAAACTCTCTTCTATTACTTGTAAAGAGCCATAATTGTTGTCATTCGTCTGAAAAGCGGGGTATAGTTAAAAGTATGTGCATGCAGCACAAAGAGGACATGGAATGACAATTCTCTTTCTATGGCCCAAAACAAGTCCTGCAGCAGATTAGATTCAATCATTTCTTAGCAATCCAAACATAAACCACTAAAAAAGCCTTAAAGGTTTCATACTATGAACTTTCAAAACATTTTGACAATGTTATTTTTCTTTCCAAATTTGCATGCACACACAAATTAACATCAAGTGCATTTCAGCTATCACCCCTCCAAACCTCACAGCAATAATTTTAGTGTGCTCACTTAAGATGTTTCTTCAAGTTTTAAAGGTCATGGGGGTTTAAGAGCTATGTTCTATACTTAAAAAGTTCCCTTGAGTTTTTGAGTTATTACTAGATCTCATTATATTTTCCATATATGAGTACATCTCTTAAAGTTTACATTAAATTTTAAATAACTAGATTTTTGAAAGGTCAAATAAATAATGAGGTATCTCATTATTTCAACAGGAAATATATTCAGTATTTCATCACAAGGTTTTCTAACTCAGCTACTTCTGGAAGAAAATCCTTTGCTGTATTGACTTGTTGCATTAAATTCTCATCATGCTTATCACTGCAGAATATACAGTATAAAACCATGTTAGACAGAAGCATAATAAAACATGCAGCGATGCTTTAGCCATGATAATCTCCTCCCAGAAACAAAAAATGTGCTTCAATATTTAAGACCCCAACACCACCAGCATCATATAGTCCCTTTATTGTTGCTTGCTAGTTAGTGACAACAGTTGAAACTAATTCTTTTTTAAAAACTTCTCCAGAATCACCACTCTTAGTAATTGATCAGTAAGAGACCGAGGAATGCATTTGAATGCGTGATACCCCCTAAATCAGAAAGCATTTCAATACTTCTTTCTGAGAAGGTACTGCTCTGACTATTAACATATACCTCTGTCCAGGGAAAAATGCCCCGTGGTTAAGGAAAACTCCAATAGATAACTACTCTTACTTATGAAGCACCATAACCAAAATATTATGGTGATTCTTAGCTGAAAACTCCAGAGAGACACTTGAGCAGTAGAAACTAGAGCCAAATCCTTATGGAAACCTTCTCCAAGTTTGTGGTGGTTTGGAATGGAAGGGAAAGCCCTTTAGTCAGAACTTTCAACTCTTAACTTTTAAGAGTGTTTAGATGTCCTGAATTTGGCAGACTCATCATCCAAACATACATTATTTTTTATTATCTATTACTTTTAGTACACAGTTTGACATTTTTATGCTTTCAGTGTAGCTGTCTATACCGTTTAGCTTCCATAAAACATTTCACTTGCTAAAGCTCTCCATTAGATTTGAAGTTAGATAATACAAATTTAACTCAACTGTGTTATCTTTTCATTTTTTAAATAATTCTCCCCAGGAAAATTCTTTTATGTTTTGTTTATTTGCCATAAACATGTAAAAGAGACTTGAGGCAAATTAGAAATGTAATAATCAATAACCGAGTTTTATTAGGTTATTGAATTTACATAGACATGCAAACTGAACATTAACATATCAATTTATTCTGCTACTCAACTTTCTATATAAGATTTATTCAGAAAGATGCTGAGTGAAATAAAGCAGTTTGTATTGGTGAGCAACAGTTTCTCTACTTTGGCACTATTTGTAACTGTTTTCTTTTTTTTTTATTTAGCTTCAATATTCCAATTCCATAAGATTTTCTATGATCACAAGTCTGGCTAACGAAAAATGTTGTCATTTAGCAACTTCTGAGAAGAAACACCACTTATGTGAATGACCAAAATGCTGCCACTTATTAAATTATTTTGGGGATAATGTGGAAGGAAGAGCAGGAGATATACCCGGTAAAAAACTCCTCTGCTTTTCTACATCGCTAACCTTAGTGAATTTGGATGCAAAAAAAATCTAATCTAATTAAGTGACTGAAAGAGATAGTGAAACGCTTTTGCTTTGTCATAAATATTAGTATATTTAAATATTTTGGTCTAATTAGCTTGACAAAGAAGGATAACACAAAAGAAAGCTCAGTCTCTGCTGTTGTGAAGTTACTACAGGGCAGCCCAGATGCCCCAGGAGAGCCTCAACAAGGGCACCCATACTTGTCACAGTGCATGGCAAGTTGCACTGGGAGGAACTAGTTAAGGCTCAGTCTTAAAAAACAGCACCACATTTTGCCTCCAGCATGGCATGAGGAGTCCCCAAAAGAGGTACCAGCCTCCTGATGAGATCAACTTCTCTGGTGTGATGTGAGGACATTAGGAAGAGGAGGAGATGCAGTGAATGGCTCTTTCAGCCAGGAGATGGTACAGTCCTATCTGTCCTGGCTTCCAGAAGTCTTGCTCATTGTTTTCCACCCCCCAGCCTCTCCAGAACCTGCTCTGCCACTACTACAGAACTTTGCCTATGAGTCATTCTGCTTTGTTGAGGCCACTCTCCTCCAGCTAGACAGCACTATAGTAATTTCACAGCAGCAAAGAGCAGAGCCTTCAATCAGGCTATCACTCACTGACACAACACGTTTAATCACAGGAATGTTAAAAGAAAATATGCAAAGAGGTATTGCCTTTCCTCCTCTTTCAAGTCTCAAATAAACATGAACAAACTGTCTCACACTATGCCAGACCTGTCTAAATAGATCTGTATCTCTGGTAGAAAAAAGCTGATGCAAAATAGGAAAGACATAATTGGAAGTAGATAAATAATGCCCCAGGGAATGTTGATTTTATTTGATAACAAAAGTGATCAAATATTTCCAAGAAGTTCAAAAGAAAAGTGTTTTGAGCTAACATTTCTTTGACCTCTAAGAGTCTATGATTAACAAATACTTCATTAAAAAGCAGAATCAATACCTGAATGCTTAAAAGGAGTTTCTAGGCGATCATATTTTCACGTTTCTAATAACGTGATACGAACCAACGGCGGATGCATGCTACAGAAAGTTCTCTCCAAACACACTGAGACCACAGAACATTTTCTTCTCTTTGTGGGAGTCTCTAGGTCGACCTTTTCATGTCATTGCTATGTCAGATAGGATGGAAGCCACAAAATAACAGATCATACTATCTAGATAAGGGTGAAGTGGGAGAATCTCAGGAAAGAATACATAACTGTTTTCTCGGTGAGATCTTTGACTGACAATTCTTTCTGGTGTTGTTCCAATTGAGTTATTTTACCTACATAACATCATTGTACCAAGCAATTATAGCCATTCAAGCGCAATCACTGTGAACATTTCAAGTTCTTCGTTTTGACTAGGGAAAGCCACAATCTTAGCACAAATCTTGAAGTAGCCACTGGATGGAGGAGTAGAGTTTCCTCAAGTCACCTTGCTTGATATATACTAAGGTTAAGAGTTCAACTGAAATTTTGTAACAAATGCTATGATATATTGAATAGTTCCACTAGATAACCATAAGAAACACTACTTTTTGGTGAGGTCTTGAATGTATTACCTGAATATAAGAATTATTCATTGCTTTTCTCTATTTCCATTATATGTTTTTCATAAATCATGTTTCCGTGTTCCATCTTCAGTGTTCCATCTTTAAGGTACTGTTACAATATACAATCTGCTGTGTTCAATTCATTCTGTCCGATTTTTCACTTCCAGCCTAGAAAATTCCAAGCCAGAGCTCTGACACATCAGTCACACAATCAGCTAAATTAGGCTACTCCAGTTGGTTTAACTGGCAACTTCCAAGCATGCAAAACAAAGCAGCAAGGTTTTAATGGTTTAAAGCCTCCAAAGTGGATCATAATACAAAATGTATTGCTCATCAGCTGGCACAGAAGGCAAGGAATGCCATATGCTTTCAGTTTCATTTGTGTTGTTTATCTTTAATACTAAACCCTAATGCAATACACTTTCTATTACTCTGCCATGTCAATCTTTTTTATGTGTAAAGGGGTCAGGAAAACAAGACAATATTGGTTTCAGTAGTCAGAAGCCAATACAGGCTCTACTAATTCCAGGGTAGCTGAGAGCTATGGAGTAGTAAATTACTACTTTTCATGCGTGAATTAGGAAGCACATAGTTAACAATACAGTCAAAATACTTGTTTGTATGGTTAGCTATAGGCTTGGACTTAATGTTTAGACAAATTTGAAAAGAGCAATAGCTCAAAAATTTGGACAAGTAACTCAAGTTTTAAAGCATCTGCACAATAGTTACATCCTACATATGTAACTACATGTTAACGAGGAGGTGGAGAAGGGAGTTTCCTGACAAAAAGCACTGCATTCATGGAATTTGGAGAATAATTAGCACTTAAAATAGGGGAGGAATGACAACGCCTTGGTGACAGCGATTCTTCACACTGCAAAGCAAGAAGTCAGTACAGACTCCATCTGATCCTACTCAAAGGTTCCCATATCCCTAACTCGGTTGCTGGTGCTTTCTTTAATGATGCTCCACACACATACAAACATCAGTGTGGAGAAAGGCAGCAATGAGCATCTCACACTAAATTTTAAAAGGCAAAATATTTCATTCCAACCAGATTATGGATTAATAACGCTACTCTTGTCTCTAAAGTCAGAGGTGAAGACAGAAAGACATTCAGGTAACTTTCTGAGGATCTTTCTGCCCTTAAATAATCCCGAAGTCACCAACTTTTTACTCTCCGTAAGTAAGATGGTGAGGGTTACTCCGTGATGACTACGTATGCTAGAGTCACTTTACAGAAGCTGTTTTGTTTCTGCTTTGTTCCCTTTATTATTTGTGTAGAATTTGAAGCACTGTTCTTGATTCTGTTGCAATCTCTGTCAGTTCTCTGTCTTTATCTGGACCTAAACTTCCCATTGTGAACAAGAAAGATGCTGCAATGTGACATGACAAGAGCTTAGAGAAGGCAGTTTGCCAGCTGGCCACTGTCCTGAAAACTCTCAGGGAGAATGACAGAAGGCAGCAAGCTGAATTGCTAAAAAGAATTGGGGCGGGGGGGGGAAATAAGAAAATGCAGCTTAATAGAGATGCTGTAGAAACTAAAGCAGGAAACAGAATGAATTGGATAAATCTGAAGATGACTGGGGAAACAGTCACCTAAAGTGGCACTCAAATGCCAGACCAATGATTCCTGAAATCAGGAAAACAGCAATTGTCTGGGAAGGAAACTGGAAGAGACTGTTGACCACATCAAGTCTGTGTGTTTGGATGACTGAAAACTGGCAGATGTGCAGTGGAATTAGGAGAAAAAGAGTTAACAAGTAAAGCAGATTTTGCTGAAGAGGAGCACATTAATTATCTTCTAGAGAGAATTAAGTCTCTGCAGTCTTCAAAAACTCTGAACACAGTTTCACAAGGATAAGGTCAGAGAAGCAACTGCTTTGTTCTCAGTTAAAACATAAAATAAGCCTAACAAACAAAAAAGCTACCACAAAACAAACCAAAAGCAACCCCAGGAAAACCCAAGGGAACCATGTATTTTCTAAATTGTCTGTTTTATTTTAGAAAAAGCAATTAGAAATAAAAATTAAAATGCAATTAAAATACAAATCCAACCCTCTTTCCTGTATCTGTGAAATATTAATCAACTCAACAGTTACACTTGTCAAGTATTGCTTAATATTTACTAAATAAAAAAAGGACCACAACCTAAAAGGTCCTTCTTGCCAAGACGAAACATCTGCAGATAAAGATGACTTTCAAAGAACTTGCTAGAAGTGCCCCAGAGAGTTAGAGACTTCTAATAAAAAAGTATTTGCTTTTGATGATTTTAAAAAAACCCCCATTGGTCTTACTCTAGGAGCTCATGACACAGCATTTTCTGCAGGTTTTACAATCCTCTCTACTGCTAGGTTTAAGACAATTGCCTAAGAAAGATTTCTCTCCATGTAAATGTGCTAAGACATAGATTAAAGTTTAATTAACCAGATTAATGCCTTTTCCAGTGTCATCCTTGCAGGGACAGCCTATATAATTGCAGATAAAAATATTTATATAATTTTAAACTTAGAAGTCAAATAGTGCAGCAGGGATGTAATTATTTTTTTTAAAGTTATTTTATTCTTCATCTTAAGGTGACAACATTCAGTTTTACCCAGCTGAGAAGCCTTAAAAGGTTTTAACTGGCATTATAAAAGTCCAGAATCTGTTTATGAAGTAAAGTTCACTTTTTGGGAAAACATTTAATTCTTGGTGTAAAATCCTCAGAGCTGCAGAATTTATCAAGATCCTTAGCAAATACTTAACAATTAATTCCCTTCACTTTAAATTTTACTTATGGTCTGAACGTACATAAATTCAACTTCTGTCCAAGGGGTCATATTATCCAGTTGAGGTCTGCAGGGACATCTGGAGGTCACTTACTCCGTTCTAGCCAGCTACAGCAGGCTGCTCTGGACTGCGTACTGTCAGGTTTTGGATACCACCAAGGATGGCAACTCAACAAACTCTCTGGGTAACCTGTGCCCACGTTCAACTCACAGCATAGGAGAATAAAACTCTTATTTAACTAGAATTTCCCATATTTCAATTTGTGCCAGTTGACTCTTGCCCTGTGACTGAGCACCACTGTGAAGAGTCTACCACCCTACCTTACTATCTCCCAATTGATGTGTAAAAAAAAATATATATCCCTTTCCTACTCCCAGTTAACCAATCCCAGGCCTCAGCTGCTTCCAGTATGTCAGATTCTCCCCTCAGTCATCTTCCTGGACTTTTACTGGACACATACATGTGTTTACATGCTAGAACAATGTGCTTAAGACTGTTTTATCCAGTTGTATTCATAGAGGGTCACCCTAAACTCACTCTCTGCTGCATTTATCTAATGCATTTTAAAAGAGTCCTGCTACTCTCAACTGCAATTTTGTTGTCTGTTGCTTTTAAATGGCTCATTTAGATCTCCATTTCTTCTCCAAGACCCCTTTTTTATATCTTTGAGTGATGAGTTTCTATTATGCATGAATTCTGCTTTGGTGACTGGCTTCAAGAGCTGTAGTCTCTGAAGTGGGATTTTTAGCCCTGGATGGACACAGACATCTCTACTGTTCTGGCAGAAAACACAAGCACTAGCAGGTGCTCCATTTGTTCGGCCTTTAAAACAAGAGCCAAGAGGGATCAGCATCTCTAGGATTTTAAAATTCAGATATCTTCTAGCTCTTTGGTAATCTGCTGCTCTAATAATCGCCCAAAGTTTCAATCCTGCCACCCTTCTGAAAAAGAAGAGACCGAATAAAGGATTCATACGCTTCCCAGGCCACTCTCTGCTTTGCAAACCTATCCTCATTACCACATTTCTATAAAGACTGAGCATTCAGGACCGTCTGTTCCTCAGTCTGCTCCCTGCATTTTGGTGCCATGGACCTACCAGAGCATTCATTACCCGACTCCATCCTGAATACAGGATACTTGTACCTACTCCTCAGGTCTCCGCAACCAGTTACTGCCTCACCTGATCTGCTCTGGCAGTTTGAAACGCAACTGGTTTGTAGGAGTAGAAAAGAATACTGTTTCAGAATTCCCTTCCCCAGGGAAGCAAAAGAAAAAAGCCTGACATTACAGACCTTCTATAATTCAAGTTTTGATTATACATTGCCATGCATCAGTGTCTGAGTGACCTGGATATCACTGGGAGCAAATGCCCAAGAGGAAGCTTTGTAAATTTTTTTTCTTTATGTTATCAAAGTACTAGAAGTAGAATTACACCTAGGTATTCACTGGTGCAGTTTCCAGGTTCTGTAAACCCACAGAAGGTTCTGTAGGTCACTCTTACTCTCATGAAAGTCCATTCCTCCTGCTAGTTTTCATTCTTCTGACTCACACAATGTATACTTATGTCCACCCAAACGGAACAGCAGAGCAAATCTTCCCTAGTATTGACACCATTTCTTGACATTTCAGAGTAACATCTCAGGATAATTTAGACTCTCCCAGCCACCACCCTTCTTGGATACTTTTGACAACTCTTATAAATTTTAGAATTATTTTCTTCACTGAATAACCCTCTCTTTGTGTTGATTTTTTAAAAATACCACTCATTAGTTCCCTAGGATTCTCCTGCTTATTAGTCCGGTGCTTTGAAACACGGAATAGATATTTAAGCAAAAGCATTTTGTCATCTTCCAAAGCAAGATCTAAGGAAACAGAGAAAAACACCATTTCAGTAATAGACATTAATTTTTGTTTGTTTAAACAATGTAATCCTTTCCTAAAAGCTACGGCAGCTACAGAACACAGAATTCTACTATCTCATGATAAATTAATATAAATATACTAAATCCTTTAATAAAACATTTATTTTTCAATCTCAGTAGAACTGGCAATTTCTAGCATGCCTTGATGCTTCTGAGTAGCTAGTTCACTTACAGTAGGGTTCCCTGGGCAGTTTATGTGCTTGCCACCAAGAGAAGGTCCTCTGGCCATTGGTACTTTTCTCAGTGTTAGGTCTCATGAGTCGAACAAAACCACCTGCAGTTAGAAGCCTCGAAACTGTGAGGCCACTCTAGCTTTCAGTGCACCTTTGGATCCTGTGCTAGGTTTTTTTAATTTTTTTTTTTAATTACTCCCATTCAACAGCTTTCTGGGGGCAGAAATGTTAAAACTCTTTACAAGGCTTTGTAATTTCCAATGTCTGATACTTGGATTTCAGCTGTTTCATGATGTTACCATCTCCCATCCCTCTCTGTCTTTTCATGGACTTCAATTAGCTTTACTGGGGGAGGGAGCGAAATTACTGAAGAGACAAAAAAATGTTACTATGCCACCATATAAATACGTGATGAGCCTGCATCTTGAATGCTGCATGCTGCTCTGCTCCCTCCATCTCAGCAACATTATAAAAACAACAAAAAAAGAAATAGTAAATAACGCTGATGAACAATGCAGAGCTGCTTCCAAATAAGAAACCAATTAAACAGACTAGAACATCTCAGATGTTCTCAGATGCAGAAGATGTGTTTGTTGTATGTACACTCACAATGCTGTATTCCCTTTCTAAACCAGGCTTTGCAGCATACCACAGTATATCTTCTAAAAATTCTATCCAACAAATTCTACTAGATATTTCTTTGAGGGACTCGAGTGCCACACAAAGTGCTGAAAACATTTCTAATTAAAAGCAAAAACCTGTCACTACATATTTTAAATTCTCAAAGTAATAAGAACATACCATTTAATGAGCACTTACATAAACTTATTTTGTCATAGAATCAATTAATGTAATTTAGTATTAATTTCAGTTTACTATGAGTCTTATAGAATCTCTTAGTTTTCTAGCATCTTTCTATTCTCATCAGTTAATCTTTCTAATGAGGTCATTTATGATTGCTTTGTACATGTTTAAATTAAGAAAATCAACTTTTGTCCTGGTTCAGTATAAAAACAGTGCTATAGCTCACTGAACATTAATGAAACTTTTAACAATCTACTGCATTGCCTTTTAACTAGAAAAAAATTACCTTTAGATAAATATAGTCCTCAGATTATCTTATATTTCCATGAATGTGTATATTACTTTGTACACAAAATAGTTCTGAAAATTAAAAGGTATTTACGGAGAAAGATCTGCTTAGCCTGGAGGCAAAAACATATACTGAATTTGTAAGAGTAGTATGTGAATAGATCTAGTTTAATGGATATATCATCAGTTATATATATTTCCCCCCCCCCCCAAGCTCATTAAGAAAGAATCCAGCAATGTGCAAATGTCTGAAATAATTTTAATGGGCATTGACTAAGCTTAAGAGAGGTTGTTTTAATTGCTTTGAGATAGGGGCTAAGTTATAACATTTTATGTTTCCATGTTTTGGGAGGAATTAAGTGGAAGCTACAGTAACAGAATAAAGCAATCTACATAAATCATCATTACTGTTTTCAGAAGAAAGAGATTTTCAGCCCAAATACCTTGAAACCAGTGCAGCAAGCTGGCCATTTACTAAATACCATATTACCCGTTTACAAATACAGATGCTGACTCAGATAGAACAGGTGGTAATAAACAAACCCATCTGTCATCATACACTGTAGGTAAAATTCACTTAGATTTGAGTCTGGCAATTATTACAATCAATAGAATTTTTTTTTTTTTTTTTTTTTAATGGTTTTTGGTTTTTTTGTTGTTGTTGTTCTTAACACAATATTTAATTAACAAATAACCTTTCATGAGAGCAAGAGAGACTTAAATGAACAAGAAGACTGTTCGGTTCTGGAAGATCCTGGGTGGATGATATAAATCAACTAACCATAAGCTTTCCAGTGGCTAGCTAAGCAAAGATGAGGGCCCATCAGAGCAGCCTGGTGGCAGCTTCATTTCATTCTGGAAGATTTAAGCCTTGTCACAGACACCTGAAGGAAGATGAATTCTTTCTGAATCAGAATCATCATAACTTGTCTGTCTTTCATGCCTACAAACTCACTGCTATGATTCACCTTAATTAGATACACACTCTTTTTCTCTGCTTCGGTACCTTTGAGCTACGCGGTGTTGGAAGACTTACTACAGCAAGCTGCTAATGTTGTATGAAATTAAAAATTCCTGTTCAATGCATAGGATACTATTTTGTGTATTCATTCACTATGGCAATATTTGTTCTTATACAATATGCCACTGTTAAAAACATCAGAAAGACTAGGGGAAGAGGTCAGAAAAATCAAGGAAAGGACACTGAAAACCAAACTACCATCGATTTCCTGTACTTCTTATTTTCAAGCACAGCCACCAACCAGGCAACACAAGTGCCTCAAAACATTAATGGATGTGGAAACAACAAGAAAAAAATACCTGAAAAACCTATTTTACTGTTGCCCCATTGGTTGCTGCAGGTACCTCTTAAATAAGGGCCTGTGAAACAGAAGACATGGTTTTTGTAACGTGATCCAGACAGGAGCTCCCACACCTGCTTCAGTAGCTTTTAGGATACTTTTTATGTTGGTTATGTATTGAGACATGTAACAAAACGAAAACAAAACTCCAAAACAACAAAAACCCCAAAACATACAGAGCTCAACTTGAAACACACTATTCCTTACTGCTGGAAACATCCTCAGCATACCTGGATGACATTTTTGCAAGCACAAAGGTTTCATCCACCAGAATGTGAGTTTAGTACAGACGGATTTTACAGCGGACATGCTTACACTGGCACCAAATCTGAAATAACCTAAAATTTCTTCAGTAATTAATGAACACAATCATACCAAGTGATACCCAATCTTTTTCTTATACTACACAAGTCCTACACATAATTATCATAAAAATGTAGTTAGGAAAGTGCATACCTCAGTAAAATTCCTTGGTGTTCCACTGACTCTCTGACATATAAGTAACTTTACATGAAAGCTTTACAAATTTAAATATTTAATTTAACCCTGTGAATCATCTTCCAGCAGCCCACTAGCTATTTCTTCCTTCCTCTCACAACTGCTTTTTTTCCTTTAAATCTGACTCTGGACACTAATCAATTGCACATATGGAGCTGACTTGCCCAGAATGCCTTACTCTCCTGTTTCTTTTATCATCTATCAGATTCAACCTTTCTACCCAATCCTTCAGACATGGCTGAGAATTGCACACATGAATATTAAAGAAACTGCAAGATCTGACTGTAGTAGCTCAAGGAACACTATTATGCCAGATTATTAGTAAAAGAATTGTACATGGCAGAGGACATAGAACTTCAGGCATACCATAGAACAGTTTAGGTATATTAATGATGTCACCTAGACACCAATTGCATCAAAAATTAATAGATTGGAAAGTCAAAGAAGAGTAAATTATTTATCCTGTCCCCTAATCTCAGAAAATACCATAATTCAATTCCAGACAAACTTAGCCTTTTCCAAAATAATTTCTATTACTAGCAAATTAACATTAATAGCTCTATGGTCTTGCTCGTTAACATGAAATGTTCTTTTTTCTGAAGTCAGAACTCACAAGTCACAGCTTTCCAAGTGATACTTAGAGGATTTGTCATCTCTCATCCCAACTACATGGCCCAGTCTCTGACAAAGGTGGAATTTCACTGCAGTTAGCACATTTACATCTTCCCACAATTCTAAGATACTCCTTCCTCAATTCATGCCTTTCCACCACCTTTCCATTGCCCTGCTACTTTATTTTCAAAAGTATTTTTCAAAGTTTCTTCCTTCTTAGCAACAGTTTATGCCAAAAGATACGTTTCTAGGTACGTAGAGAACATTTGTCACCTTTAACTGTTTAAATATAGGTATCACCTGTAGAAGTGAAGTTTTCTTATTAATTTCTTCTTTGAGAAAAGTTTTAAACTCAATAAACTGCTACTATTAGACAGACTGAGTCTAGATCTTCCCTTTGTTTTAGCATCTGTTTTGTCTCAGTTGATATCGAGACCTATTTTTCTTCTGGTTTCCTCTCCAGTGATCCTTTGTACAGTATCTCAGTCTCTTCCATGAAAGCCAACTCCCCAGCAAAGCTTACTAAAAGGAATACTGATATCAACCAAAGAAACACAACATAAAAATGTAAAAATCTTCCTTTACAATCCCTGGGTTTTTAGGGACATTTCCACTGAGTTGAAATCCAGTTGATACACGAAGCAAGCTGAATGAATCTCTAAATACACGAAGACAAGAAAATAACATACAAATAGAAGGTAAGGAACTGTGTTCTCAAAAAAGTAATAGCATTCATCAGACTCATTTTAGTCCTCTGGAGACGCATTGGTATGGATAATAGATAAAAATGAAGATGATAAAGGAAGTGAATAGAATCTTTTAGAAATAACCACAGCCTTTCAGGGCTATGCATTTTGAACACAGGTAGATGAAAATTACATAACTGACCTTAAATGTAACACTTTTCTTTATAGATTGGGTTATTTCTGTTAGACTTGTCAATCAAATGTGTCCTGACTACATATCAGCAGCTGTGAAATTTGATTAGAACTTAAAGCAGTTGTCTTTTCCTTAAAGTCTGAGTACATTTAGATGGTCCACTACCTATGAAATTGTGATTTTGCTTGTTAATTATTCATTATTTTTATTATTACAGAAATCTATTCTTCCTTTGATTTTAACTGAAGCACAGTTACATCAATCAGCCTTTTGATATTAACACTTTCATATCATAAGGCAGTTTTTAAGGTTCCCTTTACACTAAGGACCTTGACTGAACGCACTGATAAACTTTATACTTAATACGAAACTAACTAAATAAATAAAATCTTAAAATACTTGCATTATACATTACAAGAAAGTAAGGCTTTGGAACTTGAAAAATCCAGTTTGACTTAAATGGATTTCTTCCTTAGCTTCAAAATCTTGGCTGCTTGTCAAAAATTGGGAGATGAACTGAATTATTTTGTCAATATGAATGGTAAAGGTCTACAGATGTAGTCATCTATCAGGGCAGTCACTAATTATTATTACTTTTACATAGAAAATTATGCACTGCTATGAATACACTCGTTTAGCAACCATTCTTTAAATATTGGGTAAATTGTCTAAATAATAAATAAACAAATACCAGAAAGACATTATCTTTATTCATTTGCCAGAGCTTAGAAGAAATAAATCATAACTTGCAGCAATAAGCTCTAGGCGTTCGAGTCCTGACCTTCAGCTTTCTTCCAATCCCTAAAAAGAACAGTTTCAAAGGTGCAAATAGAAGTGAATCATTTTATGATGAATTGCATTTTATGATTCTGATCTCAGATAGATTGGCCTATCTAATTGTGCCCATATTTCAGATGCAGTATTTTTATGATTAAATGACATCAATTGCACTCATATTATCTGCAGCTCCAAACTAAGAAGACAGGATTGAAAATACTTTGACTACTTATACCTCTTTAAAGTAATTTCAATAATTACAATATTCTTTCTATCACAGCCTTCAGGGTGTAAAGAAAAAAGCTATGCAATCATTCTTTCATATGAGATTTTTAATAGCAGCATGTAATTATTTTACTATATTTATAGAGACATTTTCATTGGCTGAAAGAACTCCAATATATGCTGTGCATATTAGGTGATACGCAGGCAGCATCTCCACATATGTAACCAAAACTGTTTAAAGCTGCATAACCAGTCTTCTCTGCCTCCTGAAGTCAGCACTTTGAAAGGCTGCATTTCTTCACTCCTCACAATTGAACAATTTCATGGAAATCTTCAGTTTTATGCCAAAATTTTCACCTAAATTTGACATAATTTAGTGCTTTTTAAGGTTGTCAGGACAATGTGCAGCCTACCCCTCCAATTACAGATCAGTTTTGTGTCTACAGTACTCCACCATTTTGGTCTCAAAAATCTAATCTAATTTTTCTGTATTTATAATTTTTGAGATGTTAGAGCATTTTTTAGAAAGATTACATATAAGGTTAGCGTCGAAAACTATCTTTACTTCCCAAAAAGCAATCTACTCTGTGCTTAGAAAAAAAAAAGTGGAAATTTTCCCAGAACTCCATTTTAGAGTTAATTGTATCCTTTCTTCTATCCTTGCAGAAGACGACAAGTGTTTTTATGAACAGTTTGGGCAATATTGTAATACAGAGAGAAGACTTCGGACTACTATGCAATTTCACAGCCAATACTGTAACCTGTACCAGGATTTCTGCACAAACACGTAAGTTTGGCCTCTGATTTCAACGTCTTGTGTCTCACTGGATATGGAGGGGTTGCACTGCTTCTTCTTCAGGGTTAATTAGAGACCTGTTCCTATACATGATCTCCTTATCAATTGCTTGTAGCAGCGCTGAATCTTGGCACTGCGGATCGGTGCTTTCCGGGCATCGGGACACTTTGGAGATGTCTGGACAGCAAGGCCAGAATGAGGGAAAAGTGTGTTCCCCACAGAGCCCTGAGGCCCAGCAGCACTCCAGACTATTTCTCTGCTATTGCAGACACCTGAAATTCATGGCCAAGGCTTTATCCCTTGTCCCCACCACAAACCCACGTAAAACACCTCTCACTGCTTTGGTAACAGCTACCTGAGCGGGCACAGCAGCAGGGCTGTGGGGCAATTTAGAGAGCCCAACCATGCCAGAGCACAAGATGCACTGCAGGACCCTCTGGGGAGAGCCAAGGGGCTGCCCCACACCCGTTCCCGCTGCCCCAGGGCAGGGCTGAGCCCCTCAGCGAGGCTGCTGAGGTTGGCAGAGGGCAAAATGGAGCCCAGGGGCGAGGGGCAGGGGTGAGGCACAGAGAGCCCCGACTCTGAGAGCCAAGCGGGAGGAGAGGGTAGAGGAGTTCGTAATTAAGGGGGTTGTGGTGTGTGTGTGGGGGAAGGTGGTTTTATTTTTTTGTCTTTATTTATAAACAGCCCAAGCTATTTTAATCATTAAAAGATTAAAGAATTAAAGTTTTAATTCTTTAAAAAGAATTAAAATTCCTTTTCCTCAAGCCAAATCTGTTTTGCCCGTGATGGTAACTGGTAAGCAATTTCCCTGTATTTATCTCAATCCATTGGATTTTTCATCTTAATTTCTTCCCCTGTCCTTTTGAGGGCAGGGAGAGAATGAGCAACTGGGTGGGTGTCTGGCAGCCAGCCACAATTAACCCAACACACACACACACACACACACACAACTGTTTGCTGGTTTCTCAGCTATTTTCTTTACATCCAGGAAAATACTAAAGGTTGTGCTAGAGAAATAGCGTGATCATAAACTGCAGCTGAACCAGGAACCCTTAAATCAAAAATAACTTGAATCAAACACTGCTTAAGGTAGTTATAATCAGCTGTAACTGCTTGAAGACAGTGACACACTAAAGGCTTTATCCAGTGGCCTGTTCACTAGCAAAAAATATTAAGTCATATCACTTTAGACTGGATAATATCCAGGAAAAATTTAAGACAAATGGAAAAGCAAAAAAACCAGTTCCTTAAAACTATAAGAAAGAACAACAGTCCCTACATTTTTCAGGCATGCCGATCAAATTAATTATGGAAAATTAGGCTAGCAAAAATTTGGAAATATGTAAATCCTCTTAACCCACAAACATGTAACCCACATTTAAGTCATTCCTTCAGTAGAAATAAAAGAGCCGTGTACAGTTCAAAAAGTTGAAGTGTTATATCGATAAGAAAAATAACATGCACAATAGGCTTTCAGATTACCTTCTCTTTAAGAACAAACAAACTGGTCTAATGCCAGTAGCTATGCACGTGACATTCAGCTCTAACTCCCTTACTAACACACCCAATAACAAGAGCTTTTGCCTATCCTCAGCCTATTCCCCTTGAATTATCCATTTCCCCAGCAGTGATCATTGAAGATTTTCTTTTTCCTTGTCTGCCCTGAGTTTCATCCACCTTATGTGCAATAAAGAAATTAATCTGAACCGGGAGGCAAATTATTTTCTTTAAACCACAGACACTCTACATACTTCCACATACTGGAATGGCAAATGACCTTATGCAGAACCTCACGGCACTGCACATGTGTCAACGCCAGCTCTGATGTCACTCACAGCACTGGATTGTGCCACGTAAACATAACCTCCATTTAAGCGGATGACATGAGATCAAAGACTGAACCCAAGACACATGAGTGTTCACAGTTTCCCAAAATAATAAAGGCAATCACTCACTTGAGCTCCAAAGCTTAAACTGGCAAAACAGGGACCTTAAAACAAATAAACAAACCACCTTTACAACCTTTAAAGTCAGGGATTTATGCACCCATAAAGAGGTACACCCTCAGGCAGATAACTGCAGTTGCAAGGCCTTAGGGAAATCACAAGCATATAAAATAATGTATAGGTCAAAATGGAGAACATCAACAGGCTTACTCTTGACACGGGCTCCTGAGGTATTTGTTAGCTGTGGGTCAGGTGGTTTTTTTCTAAGCATTCAATGCTCTCATGTTCCAAGTTATTTTTATAAAGTGGAGTCAGACGTGGCTTTTATGAACACAGCACTGCTACCAAATATTAGCACCACTTCTAACAGAAATATCATCCATTCAGTCAACAATTTATACGAATAATAGCTTGGCTATTATACAGATCATAAACAGCTTATTAGTTTAGCAACCGACACAGCATCGTAGAGCAATCCATGTGCTCTCCACTCCCTTGTAATTGTTTAATGAATGAACTTCACAAATTCCACCACTAAAAACTCTATTTTCTATCTCCCTTGGATTATCAGAGGATGGGTAATAACATAAGAGATGTTAATATTCCTGTCCATTAGACATTACTTGATAGAGGATGATGAATATGTTATCACACTTAAAATAGGAAGACGGTTCAGGTTGACAGCAGGAATTTGATTAGTTTGCAGAAGAAACTTAGTCAATTTGTATGCTTATGAGACGTACTGTCAAAGTTCTGTGACATTAAAGACAGATGCCCCATTGGAGTACACAGGCAAAGATAATGTACACACAAACACACCATCAATCCAGATATATTCACATTGTTCAAAGAGCACAAGATAATTCAGAAAGGTCTGAATGCTCTTCAGCAAAGAGGACTAACAATTGGAGAGGTGAGTGTTACCACCAGAGAGATTGCTCATGTGAGTTTTAGATTGAGCGACATCCTGAAACACTCTTTTTACTCTTTGAGCAGAAGCAAGGTAAACTTTTCTTATTCTGAATGTGGTAAAAGGTACACAGAAGTTATTTTGGATGAAGAAATCTTTGTTCCAAAGGCTGTGAAACAAAATGAAACTGCAATGAAGTATGCTACTTCACATCCACATACTCACTCTCATTTATTACAGCACTTTAAGACAACCATAATAATAACTCAAGCAAAGATTATTACGGACAAACCTCTACTCTTCCCTGTAACCTCTACAGAACCTGATAAAGTCATGGCTGTGGTGACTTATGCATCCAAAAAAATACTTCTGATTGATTCACTCTGATTAAGAACAGCAACAAATGCAGAGGTAACAGGTACGGTGGTGGAAAGTTACACATCAGCAAATGTGATGTCAGATGTCAGGCAGTCTTACTCTAAGACAACCACACTAATACAATTTATGTGCCAAGAGGCTGGAAGAAAGTGCTTTATTTGAAGTAGAAATATGCAATATTAATACACACTTCAAGTTCTTCTTCCTAACCCAGGATGCCATTGCATGTAAATCAACACCAGCCCAGGCTGCTTACGTTTCTGTTAATTCAGAAGTGTTCTGTACAAATCAATAAGCCCTGCATCAGCAAGTGAGAATAAGTCTAAGCAAGCCTGAGCCTGTCAAGTAGAAAGTGTTGAAGGAAAAGTGTAAGTTACAAACAATTTCTCCTGTATCACCTTTGAAACTCATCTTTAATATCCTGAACTGAATAAGGGCAGACAAGGTTCATAAAACATGGCAGCATTAAGTACTCAATAGGGAAAGTAAACACCTAGACATTTCTTTACGTATTTCAGTGAAACGACTTCTAATCAACTAGTTGGACTCTAGATGCACTTTGCAGACAATTTATACACATTCCCACTTCAGTGAAACCTCTGAAAAATACACTAGCAACACAACTAAAACACAATCACTTACCATGGTACTCCTGGAATGAAAGTCAATTTCTAGGAACAATTGCTCTAGTTTAAGTACTAATAGTTTAGGTTTTATGAATTCTCAATATTACGCTTAGCACAAACTCTTCTGATGTTTCACAGTAATTAAATCCAATTATTTTAAACACTTTAGGGGAAGCTTTGAGCTCTTCAAGAAAGGAACAACTACTTTGGCTGATTCTTATATTAATGAATCTAGAAATATATGGTCAACTACATATCATCACTCATTAACAGAGAACTCTTCCACTGACTTCTCTTGGTTGCACGTAGAAAAGGAACCATCCCATTATGTGAGAGATACGTTAATCCTGCACAGGAATACAACAGATTTTGATCTGCTGTACATGTGAAACACACACAAGCTGTGATCACATAAAAATTGCTTCTGCCACCCTAGTTTCCAAGTTATAGATTATGCCATATAGGTATTGCTCATTAATAAAACTACCAGTAACATTCAGGCAATCCGGGGGTAGTCAAGAATTCTATCGTGGAGGATAATGAGCTCAGTAGTAAGCACTGCTACCAATTTTGCACCCAGAAGCAGATGGAATTCTCTTGCTATCTCATGAGATATTAGCATACAGACTCCCCACAGCCTGTTAACAACATCTATCTATCTAATTGCAAAGATTAATCTGTAATAAATGAATTTCTAAGTCAACTGGCTTCCAGCACATCTCTTATGACTGTGGATTAGAAAGGCTGACAAATTACTTTTTTCAAAGAAAAATAAAGCAAACAAAAATCCACCCCCCACCTGCCAGACATTTACAAGTTCTAATGGATCAAAGGACTGTCCCTTTATTAGGATACAAAATTTCAACTTGTGCCTGTGTGACACCAATATAGATATCTACAAAAGTCTTCTTAAAACTAGTATCCAGACTTAAAGTTACTTGGACTCAGTTTAGGAGCTTTCTTACTGATTTCTCAATTTTCTTCTTTAAACTGGCTCACAGTCGTTATTAATGATTTGCATGTGTGGGAGAAGATAAATGAGCATGCTTAATTATGCAGTATCTGATGAGAATAATGTTGTATCTGTATCATCCACATGTATCATTGAGAAAGACAATTTTATACATGAGACTAAGAAATTGATTAAGATGAATCATCAGATCACTGAAGCTCATTTTACCACAGTCATTTCAATGGTTCTGCCAATTTCAGTACTTTGGGTTAACAGGAATCTCTTCCTCACGCTTTTTTTGAGGGCATCATTCAAGAGCAGAAAGGCTAGATCTTTACTGTCGAACTGGGTGATATTAGGGAAAGAAATAATTATTATCATATACTATCTATAGTGTATTAGGGTTATCTTTCATTCTACAACATTTCTTTTGGGGGAAAGACATTAAATATCTCCATGCTAAAGCAGGTAAGACTATCACCTCCTGGCTAAATACAGTCATACAGTTTAATTCAGGTTTATAGAAGATTCATCAACACGGAGAAAAAGACCTAGCAAACTTGCACTATTAGATTTACTACATAGGAGCTATTGCAGTGACTTTTGTTCTAAATGAATGGTTTAATTGTACTGTCTCCAACACTCTCAGCAAGCCTTGCAACTCTCTTCCTAAAACAAAGACTCAAAGGCATTCAGTGGTATTCTCTTTGGAGAGAGAGAGGGGTTAGAGACTTGCTGATGGAACTTATCTGACTTGGATATAATGATGAAATCAACTCGGAGTGACATTCTAAATATCTATTACATGTTTCTACATGAAGAAATAAAAAATAAAAATAAAAAAACCCCACAAAACCAATAGTAATAAAATATATATGCTTAGAAAACCAATATATTAAAAATTAAGGTACATTAAAACCATCTTTGGAAGTATTAATGCTTTTTATGCAGCAATTTGCATACAATATTATAAAATCTTACGGTACATGAAGCATGATTTAGAATATGCCTTAAAGAGCAATACAAGCAGACGGGTGATGTTTTAGTGGCAATGTCTTCTATGTGCATTTCCAATTAAATACAGAAATGAAACCTTTCCTGTCCTGTGATGTTACAATGAAATAGATAAACTGAACTATGCTGTGGCACAACCATTTAATAAATGGTACTTCTAAAATTTAGAGGAACGCCTCCATCTACTACTAAAGGCAATCTCACTTGCATTTCAGGTAACTAAAACCCAAGAGAGTGAATCATCACTTGAAACATTTTCTTTATGGTACTTCTGAATAGCTGCAGGAGAGAAGATAAAAAATAATGTCCAGAGAAATACATAATGAAATCCCACTTTTCTGTGGGATATATGACCAGTGTGGAATTAGCCTACAATCAAGCCATGATACGTCTCAGAAACCCTGAAGGGTTTTTCAGCACCTGAAGGTCTTCAGGCCATTGTAGTGACAAGGTCCCCAACACGTTTGGGCTAACTAAACTCCCCCAGAAGATGGCTCCACTTCATCCAGTTCTCCACTGCACTCCTGACTGCAATGCTCTCTCTGCTGGTGCTCTGGTACTCCTTGACAAGGAAGGGAAAAACAAAATCCCAAACTTCAGGCATCAGCAGATGCAACAAGCTGCCCATCGCTCTTGAGCCACTTTATCAACACACAAATTTTAGCCCAGCATCAATATCCTTTATGATCACAGTTGCAGTATGAGATGGCATCAGTAGAGAAGGTAAGGTCATAGAATCATTGAATAGTTTTGGCTGGAAGAGACCTTTAAGACCATCAAGACCAACCTTATTCCCAGCCCTATCTAAACCACTAAACCATGTCCCTAAGCACAACATCCACCCAGCTCCTAAACCCCTCCAGGGATGGTGACTCCACCACCTCCCTGGGCAGCCCATTCCAGTGCCTGACAACCCTTTCTGGAAAGAAATGCTTCCTAAGGTTGGGTGGAGAAGCAGGACTTCTGAAAATAAGGCACAGAAACCCAATGTGTTTAGAAAGCTTCTGTTAGTTCAGATTTTTCCTTAGACATAAATGTCTCTCTGGAAGGGAATATAACAGTTTTGGGTTCCCCCCCCCCCCCCCCCCAATATTTACACAGTAATAATATTCCACTTCAACCTTTTAAATTCAAACTTTCTTCATATAAAACTGTTCCGTTCACTTTTTAAAATTAGATGGATAGTTTATGGTCCTAATAATTTCATTGTCACATTCCCACTACAAGCTCTCTCAGGAAATATATATATTTACTATTTCTATATATTTATAGATATATTATAAATATAGTATAAAGATATCTGTATTCCTACAGAATATTCTATATTTCTATTCTATATTTTTATAGATGATACAGAATATATAACTAAAGATTTATATATACACAAAAGTTAATAACGCTAAAAAGCTCATACACTTCATAAACCCAACAGCAAGCAGATTAAACTCACACTAATCTTACCTTTTCTGAAAGGAAGAAAACAAAACACAACACCCCAAGACAAAAGCCCCACAAACATTAAAATTCAAGCAGAATAATTTAGTATCTGTAAGGTCTACTGCATGGTGGGGACATTAGTTCACAGTCATGGATAATCTACTTTGGTAGATAAATTGTCCTTTTGTCTTTTAAAACTGATAATGAAATGCTCTTTTTGCTTAGGGACCACACAGGATGCTGTAACTCTTCCAACACCTTGGACACTGAATTTTTAGTGAAAAATACAGCAAAGACAGCACTCGGTGCTCCACACGTTATGAGTGAAAAGTGTTGGGATTTTGGGTCTGCTCTGACCTGCTCACTAAGTTCCCAACTAGTTCCTTTCTATCGTAGTTTCTACAGTCAGATTTGGGGATTATTTTCCCATTCTATCTCAAGAAAATGTCTTAAGGCTTAATGAAATAAGATTTCTAAAATATTTTTAAATTTTTGGATTAAACCCACTATCCAACCATAAACACCACGTGCATAGAAAAGCTGAGTGTTAGCATGTGAGACTCCCACCCTTAGCATTTGCTATGTTGAAGGAAGGCCAGCAGCAATCCTGCTGTGCAACACTCCTCTCTTGCTGAAGGGAACATACTTTTTACACCACTTAGGAGTTTCATGGGTATTTTTGAGTTCCTCTTTCACTTCATGTACAATGCAATGTATTTTTAATCCAATAAAAAGGCTCATAATCTCCCTTTGACCCTAGCGTTTTTCCATTCCTTCACAAAAAGAAAACAATACCATCATCATTCTGCAGCCAACACAGTGTCAAAACATGGAGAAAAGAGGTCAAAATCATACAGGTAGAAATAAGGCAAACTCTTCCACTCACCCTGAAAAAAGCAGAAATCAAACTAAGTTAGAAATATGCTCTGCTACACTAACTTGCCATCAAAGAGGATTGAAGACAGCAAATCACCATTCACATGCAGTTATGTCCTCTAGAATTTTAAAAGCTTAAGTTAAATATCTGCACTGAGAGATCATCAGCGTTCAGAATATTTGTGGTTCTGATAATGTTATTTAAAGAGCTTCCCCAACAGCAACATGTAAAAATATATGACAGTTCCAGATACATTCACTGCTGCCTGAAAAACAATTTTCATTACCATCCCTAACACGTTTCCCATATAATGTGATTTGAAAAACTGATACGCAAACTTCATCTAGTACACATTTACATCATTGACCAGTTCCCACTAAAAACTAGGAGAGGCAAATCTTAGGTAAGAAAATTCACATGACACTGAACCCTTTTAGACAAGAAGGGAATTTCATTCTTGACAGGTGGCTAGTTCTGCGATTATAGATTTAAAGGTGCACCGCTACAACATGAATATGTAAACATTCAATGTAAGTAAACTTCAAGATCAGAGTAAACATTATGGGTTTTCTCCCCAGAAGTAATTATTTCTTAGAAATAGATTTTCTTTTATTTTCACAGCTACAAGAAGATTAAAATGTTCTTGCCTTCAATGCTTGAGACTCCCCTATCTCCACAGGAAGAAATCAGCAATTGATACCCATTCCAGCTCATTTCTACCTAACTATAGTATGATATAGAGGAGTAAAACTACCAGAACCTGTCTTTCGTTTGGCAGAAAAAGCTGTTTTATACACACAAAAACCATATAAAGAGATCTCTTGCGGTCATACACTCCTGTGCTCTCAATTAGGCTGCACTCTGTTCCTAGGGGTTAGCCTAAATACTGTCCTACTGGGCCCATTTCAAGCTGGGGTACTGGGAGCAGAGATGTAGCATCTAAACACATTTCAATTACAATGTCTCCACCTCTTATGAACTCCTTTTTCCAACACATGTATGCAGGGTGGCTGTGTTTTTCCATATTTCACTCTGTAGCTCACTTAAACCTTCTTACTCGTTACATTCTTACATAAATTTCTACCTCTATTCTACTTCAAATACATTTGCTAGCTGTACCCATTACATATTCCCCATTTTGTCACGCACACACAGTCTTGTTCCCACTATGTTGAACAGAACGTTTGTTGTTGTTTCATTAAGATCAGCCAGGTATCAGGCAAATCTTTTGCAAGAGAGATTCTGCTGGTTCTTCACTCTCTGCAGAAATGTACACCCTTTATGAATGCGTGTAGGTAAGAGCACTTCAGACTTTTCTATGCCTTCTGCAGAATTGTACCTGCTACATTCTTAACTTCCTAGGGTTCAGTTGCAGACTGTGAAAATTGTTGCACTTAGACCAGTAAATAAACTATACTGAAGCTGACAAACCAGTTCATATCATTTCCACACTGGAGTCTTCGCCTCTGTTGCAAAGATGAAGTTAACAATAGATTTTCCCAGTTTTAGTTTGTTCTGTAAAAGTGTTATTATTAATGCTATCGTGTTTAGCATGAGAATGTAAAACTATCCAGTATTCAGCATTTCTTAGCTTCTATATGAAGCCAGATGTTAAGATTAACAAAGAAAATGTTTGTCAAAAATGTACAAAATGCATCCTCCAAGTCAGATTTTAGGCAAGACTTAGAAAAGAGAGAATGGATTCATAGTTCTAAATTAGTTTTTATATATATATTTTTGGATGCTGGTCGAAACACTGGAATAGCAACTCTTGAATCTCTCAGCTGTGTTAAAAGTTGTTCAGCATAAATTTCTGGGGCTAGGATCAATGTTTGAAACAGCCAACACTGCTGGCAGCATTTTAAGTTGAAAACATGACATTTTGAAGTTTGATTTTTTTGGTTTTTTTACACCAAAGACATGTATATTGTGATATATTTATGTCCTATTCCTTTCTTACATCATTTTAGGATCTCAGAGCACGACCTACTATGCCTGCATTTTCTAGATGTGAAAAAATTAAATCAAAATCAAAGATTGATGTGGTTTTATAAGAAAGCCTCAAAGTTATATTTCAGTTGAGATCAGAAGCTGAAGTACTCATATTCAGAGCTCAGCTCCACACTGAGGAATAGACATCATGGGATTTAAAAAAAAAAAACACAAATGAAAAAAAACACAAAAAAAACCCCAAACAAACAAAAAATCACAAAAACCAAACAACAAAGGAGCCATCAGCTGCCTTCTAGACTAACTCTCTGTAAAAGACTTTATCCTAAAGAGCAAATTTGAAGTTATTCTTCATTATACTTAGGCCATTCAAAGTAAAAAAGCAAATAAAGCAGATAATTCATTCCAGGCTAACCACACTTCACAAGTGAACCTATTATTTTTCAGGAGTAATTTTGCTTGCTCTCTTCCTCCCCCCTTCACCCCATTCAACTGTGTCTCCTATGACCACTCAATTTGAAAATGTTACATTCTGGTGTATTATCTGAGGAACAAAAATACTTTATCTGGGCTTACTGCTTTTATTCAACACCCAGAACAATCTATGTCTATTCCTTTAAGCTCCTTTGGATGTGAAAAAATATGGTTACATAAATCTCTGTAATCCTGAGGGGAGGATAGCACATAAAGAGTTTACTGGCATTAGGATTAAGTCTAGTGTATTACAGTGCAATCTTTAATCTCCTAAAATCTACCTCACCATTCCAAGCTGTTTCGTGCTAGTAGATGAAGCTTTGGAAATAGGACACAGCTGGCAACAGTGATAGAAAGAAACACTTAAAACAAATGAGGAAGAGGAGGAGGAAGAGGAGGAGACAAAGAAAACAACCGGTGAAACTGCTAATGAGCTTATTTAACACAGTGACTTCCACCCTGTTTTATTAATTTAAAAATTACAGAAGTTGGAAGAAGTCCTTGTAACAGAAATTAGAAGGAAAATAAATTGCTGAAGTTTGAAACCAAGGAAGCTACAAATGTGGACCAAAACCAGTCTAAAAATATTGTACAAGATGCAAGAATCTCGTTTGGTTTTGAGATTCATTGATCCAAGTGAAAATAACAAATGTGTCATAGCTAACCAAGAAAAACTGGAAAACACTTTATGCTGAAATAGACTTACTGTTCTCTTGATAAAACTGCATGGAATGAGAACACCGCTGAAGCCATGTATTACTTGAGAGAAAAATGTAGAAAAGGGTTATTAGACATATTTCTAAAGAATGCCACAGTTGTACTACTTGGACTTGTGATTTCCCTTGTGATTTCCAAGTCAAATAGTTTTCCATTGAGCTACAAACGGCCTCTGCTGAGTTTAAAGATTCAAAAGATCAAAAGCAGCGTACATAGCTCGGCAACTAATGCAGAGGCCTGACTGGGAGAGATACTGGAGCACTGTTTCCTAGTGCTGCAGCCTTGGCTGGACCATTTCACCTGCATCAGTCTCGGTTTTCTTTGGCACTGCTGTGTGTTCAGAAAAGCATATATACTTACAACAATATGCAAACGTTTGTTTAAGGGCTATTATGACCAATGGTATTTGAATATGTGATTAAACACTGACCTAATTAGGGCCTTAGATAGCAAATACAGATTACATGCTCATGCTGTACCTGGAAAAGAGAGTTCCCTCTTCTGTGGCCAAAATCCCTAAGCACAGGAGCATCACAGATTGAAACAAACGAAAAATGAAGGAAATGATTCCTCTTTGTGCTGAAGTGATACTTAAAATTCTGAACCTGAAACCAGTGTTTTGAAAAGTTGTTAAGTCTGAGTGCAATAAATCAGCACAAACTTCTGTATCTACCTGGGACACTGTCAGTGTGATTTATTTTTTTCCTGGAGTTTGGTTTTTGGTTGTTGGTTTTTTTTTCGAATGGCGATGCTGACTTTTCTATATTTGGGATTGTTCCATCTGCCTTTGGCAAGTTTTAAATACACTGGAGCTTATTAAGAGCTAAATATGAGCTGTAATACACAGAATTACATTTAGCTGATAAAGTTATGTAAACAATTCCGTACATAACTGATATTCATCAGTATTTTAACTGTCAGGCAAGTTTTAAGCATTTCCAGCATCGAAGAAAAATATTAGCAGTAAGTAATCATGGTGCTGCAGAATCTAGAAGATAGTAAAATAACAGCATTTCTTTCATATTTAATGGTTTGTATTTCCAAAGGACTATACAATCATGAACTAATTAATCTAAGGCTTACACTGAATTTTACCGATAAGGACATTAAAAGCCTTTAGCAAATGTTTAATTGAAATAACTGCTGCACATTAATTCCAAGATACTTGTTTTAGTATCACAGAGATTTAGCAAACACCTAATGAGAATGAACTCAACATGCCCCAGCGCACGGAATCCTCTATGTGCTCTTCTGGAGTCTCAGCTAGCAAGAAACTGCTTTGAAATGACATCTTAAGAGCAAATGAAGGACATGTTAGGAATATAAAGAACCTAACAATATGCTGTCCCACAGACCACGAGCAGAAGTCATAATCTTTAAGGTTTTCTTTTAGCTGACAGCACAGTTTCCCATGGAGAAAAGATTCACTTTGTCCTTTCAGTAGTTCTGAATTTGACTCTCAAATCCAAAGGCTTGCCCTCTCTAAAGCAAGAGTAACCTGGCAGAGGATGCATGGTGATGAATCACAGAATTGCTGAGGCTGGAAACAACCTCTGAGATCATCAAGTCCAGCCTATGACCCAACACCTCCTCATTGGCCAAACCATGGCACTAAGTGCCACATCCAGCCTTTCTTTAAACCCCTCCAGGGATGGTGACTCCACCACCTCCCTGGGCAGCCCATTCCAATGTCTGATCAACACAAATGGTTCAACACAAAGGTCTGAAGAACACATAGGTTTTCTCAGAGAAAAACAGCACGGGGGCCCGTAACGAACTCTGGGGACCCAGTTTGTGACAGGTTGCCAGTCTGAAAAGGAACTATTGACCAGCACCCTCTGGGTGTGGCCAGCCAGCCAGTTCCCCATCACTTGTCTAGACCACAACACAGCAGTTTCAGAAGAGGCCGCGGGAAACTATTGGAAGCCTTAGAGAAATGCAGCTAGACATCCACAGCTTGCCCCACAGCAACTGAGCAGGTTTGTCAAGCACAATTTGCTTTAATAGTATTTCAACAGAGGATTTTTACATAGGTAGGTAGCATGCTGAATTTAAATCTAACATCGATTCTTCTTAAATAAATGTACAAAAACAATAAGATGAGTATACTAAGAAATATTAAAAAAAAAGCCTGCTTAGACAGTAAGTAGGTGTGGTCCCTAATGAAATGAAGCTAGACATGGAATAGATTATTCCAATACACTTGTCTTTTGATAATTTTTTGGTATAAATTACTGAATGTCATTTTACTAATTTATTACATAAAGCTATATACACTACGCACATCAGTCTGTCTCCAGACAATCCACCAATGAAAGTACTGACATACAGACAACTGTACTCATTTTGAGGACCTATAGGAAGAAGAAAAAAGTATACAGTGTTCAGTGAGAGTCTGACTGGATGGGTTTTCTGAAGGCCTTCCTAAATCTTCTCCACCTTCCACAAAATCAGAAGATAAGTACTTACTCTCATGCACTCACAAAATAAAAATGATAACCTGACATAACAGCAGAACTTACTAGGCAGATGTAAAGTAGATTCATTCCTCTCAGCAGATACACAAGTGCAAATCTTTGCCTCAGTTCTACATAAGAACATTTAATTTACACTGCCTTGCATTATGTTAATAATTTCTATCCTATATAAAGTCAGAGAAAGTATTTGTCACCAGCTCCCGTGGGACTCCAATTTCTTTAATATACTTACCACTTATAAAATTGACTGATTCCACAAAACAGTTCCTAAATCTATAAAGAGCAATTTTATTTTCAACATTTTTATGAAAGAGGGGAAAAAGGAAAAAAAAAACCACCTCATAGTATGTATGCATATTCACAAAACACTACCACAGGAGATTTAAAACTGCATAAATTGTGAACAAATGTTGAATTGTGGGGTGGGGTTAAAGCAATTTCACATTAGTGAGATATCCTATGGTGGCTTTCATTATTGATTCTCTGTCAACATCATGTTAGTTCTTTTCTAAATTAGTTCTGTGGCTTGAACTTGAAAAAAAATCACGCTGTAGAGTCCACAGGTTCATTCTAATTGCTGTTTTTCCTGGTGGACTGCACCACGCCAACCCGTCACTCACCGAGACCATTTGTCTGTGAACAGACTTAATTAAACACCTCAAATCCAATTTCTTTGATCCTTTCCACTATTAAAAAAAACACATGCACTCCATCAGCTATGAAGAGTATTCTACAGAAAAACTCTTTAACATACTCATTGGCTTATTCTCTACTGTTGAAGAAACAGAGAATTCAAAAAACAAGGAGATTAATTAGGAAAGGAGAACAAAAATGGTTCTACAGACAAAAAAGAATTTGTTAACTCCTAAGTAATCAGGAGATTAAAGAATGATTCATAGCACCACAGCACCTACACATCTCTTCCTTTTTTTTCCCCTCTCTTTCAAATAGGATCTTCAATATGCAATGCAGGCTTGACTTGAATATAAATTTTAAGTTATCTTTCTTCAGATCTAAACAGGTAATTGCATTATTTTTTTGTGGAAAAGGCAGCATTTTCAGCATCCGTTTTCATGGCTTAAACATCCAACACTGCTAAAAATGAAGTGGAAACACCTCAAATAAAAATGTACAGGTTCTTTAGAATGGTGCTTTTGCTTTCTCTTCTTAACAAACATTCTTGCAATTTAAACTTTATATATTAAATTGTTTTCAAATTACATTCCTTCATGTCTAGTCTTATAATTGCATTTGCAAAGTCTTTTGCACTTTAAAAAAAGATCACATCTCGCAGCTTTGTAACACAGATTATTGTGCATTTGCTGGGCGTTCGCTGCCCCGTCACAAGTACAAAAAGTCTTCAATGTAGTTTGCTAACAGTTATAATTACAAAGCATTTCTTGATAATAAATGTATGAATAATGAGTATCTCCTACCTTGGGAAGTAAGATTTTTGTCTTTTAGAAAATGCTGTTTCTCTATGTGCTTTTATGAAAGAAAACAGCTGGGTTTATTACTGCAAGGTCTTTAATTCCAGGTGGGCTAATTCTCCCTTCTTGCTCTCAGTTATCTATTTCCAAGGGGTTTATGGCTGCACAAAGGAGATCTGGTCTTTGCAGCCATCTCTGAAGAGAAGTCCCTGCGTGACAGATACTTAACTGGCTAAGTAGTATTTTACTGTCTTAAGTAAGGCTGCACTAACATGCACTAAATAAATATTCAGCCCAACCTCTAAAATTGAACTGTGTTATGAAAACACCCTTCCGAAGACCAGCGACAGGAGTTTGATTAGCTTGTTATTTTCTTGCTTTATTCATTTGGAGTTTGGGAATACAAAGTTTCTATCATCAGGACATTTAACAAAGAAATGCACTGAGGTTTCATAATTACTTTGAGCTTCTAAAGCAGTGTTCAAATATTGCCACAGTGGGTTCTGTCGTTAGAATTTAGATCCTTCACAATGTAAAAATCTAAAGGCTTATTATCATGTTTGGGGCAGCAAATAATGTAAGCTGCCTTGAAATGCAATAGTAATCCATCTAGGAAAGACAAACACACCCAAAACAGCGTGCACACCCCAGCTGTGTATTGCCAGCCTTGATACTTCTCTTCCACCGAGTTTATATCACCTTCAGGAAACATAAAGTAACATGACAGCATCAAAAAAGCAAACTAATGCAACATGATTGATCTCTGGTGTCAGAAGAGCCAGACTCATCCCCATGTCATTTCGCAGAATCACAAAGAATTTCCTAGATTGGAAAAGACCTTTATGATCATCTAGTCCAACCATTAACCTAACACCGAGAAGACCTTGACTAAACCATATCCCTCAGCACTATGTCTACAGAACTGTTATATACCTCCAGGGATGGAGACTCAACCACTTCCCTGGGCAAGCCATTCCAGTGCCTGATAACCTGATAAGTAAAGAAATTCTTCCTCATAAATAATCTAAACTTCCCTTAGTGCAACTTAAGTTGATTTCCTCTTGTTCTATCACTTGTTACTTGGGAGAACAGACTGATCTCCACCTCGCTACAAACTCCTTTCAGGAAGTTGTAGAGAGGGATAAGGTCTCTCCTGGGCCTCCTTTTCTCAACGTTAAAGAACCCCAACTCTCTCAGCTGCTCCTCCTAAGACATGTTCTCCAGGCCCTTCACCAGCTTTGATGGCCTCTGGACATGCTGTAATGCTTCAGTGCTCTTCTTGTAGTGAGAGGACAAAACCACTCCTTTAATACTCAATAACATACTGTATTCTCTGTAGCTGCCATAGCCATCTGCCTCGTACATCACCTCTCTAGAATACTGGTAAACCTTTGCAAATACAGTTGTTTTATTAACCCTACATGCCAATGGGATTGAGAAGAAAGAAAAAAAATAACAAAAAGACTAAATAAATGTTCTTCTCAATACAATCTTTTATTTGAAGGAAAAATACTCCCTGGAATAAGGCAGCAGAAGAGCCTGAATTAGTAAAGATTCAAAGTACCACTGCAGGTGATGGTTCTGCTTCACACACGCAAAATGGCTTACCTGGTAATGAGAGAGATTGGGCGTTGTCTTGTTTCAGACATGCTCTCTTGGCAGAACAACAGATTTGTGAATTTGCAGGCTAAAAATATTCATGCTGAAAGTATCAGCCTGTTCTCTCTCGTGGTGACTACCACTCTTGCTATTCATTTCTCCCATTCTTTAAATTCTGGTTTACATCGCAGCGCTCTACACCTGAGCAGCTTCACTAACATAAATGGAGTTACTCAGTATTCAGCATGATAAGATTGGCAACAGTATTTCCTTCTTTTAACTGTCCTAATTTATTACGTTTCCGGGCATCAGTTCTCATTTTGGGTAAAATATAATAAAGAGAAAGCAGAATCTTGAAAATCTTATATGCTTGGTAACACTCTAGACTTACAAACTAAGTATGTATGATGACAGTGCTGCCATCCTGCATAATAACATAAAATGGCTAGGGCTGGAAGGGACCTCCAACGGTCACCTAGTCCAGAAGAGTACAGAACATAAAGAACTGCCCTCAGCCAGACCAGTTGCCCATCTAGCCCACTCTTCTGCCTCTGACATGTTCAATGGGTTAAGCTATTTACAGGCAGCACAGAAGCCTGGCTGCGTTCTGTGGTTCACTCTCCGTACACTTCCCCAGAATCCATAACTGCAGTACTAGGGATGTTAGTGGCTACTGCCTGTCCCGGTGCTTTCGGCACACTTTTATAGACCTGTTGTTCATGAATTTGTTCCAAACCCTTTCTGGACCTCCTGATACTGTCTGCATTCAGTCTTCAGCAGCAGCAAATCTGTACCTTATGCCGAGGGATCTGGTGAACAGCTCCTCCACCGTATTCAGCTTATCTACTGCCTCCAGAATTTTGTAAACTTCAGCTCATTATCCCCCCAACCCTAGCAGCAACTAAGTATTTTAAGCATCTGATGCAAAACGCTTCTGCCTACAAACACATGTTTGTGATCAGCAGCGGAGTCAAGCTGGAGGCCTGTGGCCAGTGGTGTTCCCCAGGGATCAGTATTGGGTCCAGTTTTGTTCCATACCTTCATCAATCACCTGGACATGGGGATAGAGTGTACCCTCAGCAAGTTCGCTGATGATACGAAACTGGGAGGGGTGGCCGACACACCAGAAGGCTGTGCCACTATCCAAAGAGATCTGGACAGCTGGGTGAAGGTGAACCTCATGAAGTTCAATAAGGACAAGTGTAGAGTCCTGCATCAGGGGAGGAATAACACCAGGCATCAGTACAGGTTAGGGGTCATCCAGCTGGAAAGCAGCACCATGAAGAAAGACCTTAGAGTCCTGGTAGATGGTACATTATCCACGGGACAGCAATGTGCCCTTAGGGCCAGGGAGGCCAATGGCATCCTGGGAGCATTAAGAAAACCGTGTCCAGCACATCTAGGGAGGTTCTCCTTCCCCTCTACTCTGCCCTAGTGAGACCACACCTGGAATACTGTATCCAGTTTTGGGCTCCCCAATTTAAGAGAGACAAGGATCTACTGGAGAGAGTCCAACAAAGGCTACGAGGATGAGCATCTCCCCTATGAAGAAAGACTGACAGAACTGGGGCTGTTTAGTCTTGAACAAAGACTGAGAGGGGATCTTATTAACGTCTATAAATATCTGAGGGGTGGGTGTCAAATGGAAGGGGCCAATCTCTTTTCTGTAGTGCCCAGTAATAGGACAAGGAATAACTGGTATAAATTTGAGCACAGAATGTTCCACCTCAACATGAGAAGAAACTTTTTCACTGTGAGGGTGACAGAGACTGGAACAGGCTGCCCAGAGAGGCTGTGGAGTCTCCTTCTCTGGAAGCTTTCAAAACCCACCTGGATGCGTTGCTGTGTGGCCTGTCCTGGGTGACCCTGCTCTGGCAGGGGGGTTGGCTTTGATGATCTCCAGAGGTTCTTTCCAACCCCTAACATTCTATGATTCTATGACATGCTTAACTACTCCAAGTTGGAACACGGAGTCAAAGAACTGAAAAAGTGTGTTTATAAATAAAGGGCAACAACTAGATTTAAGGCTCATGATGAATTCTACTCAGGGAGAAGAAAACCCCCAGCAACACAGCCAAATACTGTATTGGTCTATTATCTGTACTCAGAGTAACTCTTGCTATGCCAGCCTTTGTGCTTTACACACGTTCAGGAGCATCTCGTCTTGCAAACGGATGACAGGTCCACATCACAGCCCAAATGGTGAGCCCAAACTCTGAAGCAGGTAATTCATAACAAGAATGATATGGGTGACGACCCACCTTGCAGTGGCTCAGGTAATTTGTGCCTACTCAACTTCAATGATTCTTGGCAGTATGAATGTCAGCTAATTTAGAGACAGACAAACAAAAACTATGCTTTCAAGAAAAGATTTACTGATGTGGTATTTCTTGTCCTCACACACTGCCATGAGTGGTGCTCAGCAATTACCACCTTTACCTTACAATTTCATACCTTTTAAGCTCATCCTGACTCAAAAGATTTATTACTCCCGTTTCAGGCTTGGCATCAATAACAAAAAAAGCAGTATAATTTTTGAACATATCAATCCAGCAAAGACAGGAGGGGAAAATCAATCTATAGATAAATTAAGATCAATTTGCTAAGTGGGTGGTCTCAACCCTGCCAATTCAGTAATAAGTTCCAGTTCAGAATCTTTTGTTCTGTAATTGTGCTTGGAAACTTTTTCCAATTACCCAAGTAAGTAGAGATCAATGAGTACAACAAGCACAACTAAAATGCTGTAGTTTACTGGTTTAACAGGAGCAAAAATTCCCACATTTTAGCTCTTTTGTCCACTGGAATAGGCACCAAGAGGTCAAGTTTCCTAAATTGCTATTTTTATATTGCCCCTTGGGAAGACTTCCGAGTAGGCATTCCCTGTACTGGTAAGGATGATTAGAAATAGATAAAAGCCATTCATTAAAACTTTGTCATAAACTTTGCACATATATTTGTATATAAAACATTTAGCTTTCTTTTGAATTTGAGTCTCTTTCTCCTATGAACAATCCATTATGTATACTAAACAGAAATGTAATTGAAGTAGAATTCTTTTTAGAGTGCAGTATACTTGTTTACTAAGCTTTTAAGTATCTTTAGGCAATAAATTTTTTATGTTGAGAATGTAATAATTTCATAAAGACTTTTCAGAAGTATTTTTTTGTTTCTTTGAAAAATTCAAAAAAAACAATCAAAATTCTTTTAGGGTTTACTTTTCCTAAATTCCTAATGCACACACAGAAGAAACTTTTAGATTAGAAAATAGTCCAGAGTTGATTTAATCACTATTCAAGTCTCTCTACAGAACACAAGGTATATTTTAAAGTTTGAGGGACTGTACCATAAAACTTACCATGATCAAAGCTGAAAAGTGGCATTAGATCTGATTCAATAAACGAGTGTTGAAAGAAGGCAGAAAGAGCCCTGAGCAATACTGTAAATTCCATGTAGTCTCAAAACACTCCCATTTCAGAGTACAATAATACTCATCTGTGTTGTCTCTTATTATAAAAGCTGCACAAACATATCACAGCCAGAGTGCTGTATTTTCTGCTAATTGAGTATTGCCAAATTATCAACACAGATTATTCCCTGGAAGCATGCAGCAGCAAACTGCATACATTTTTTCAAAATATTAGGCTTCTAGCCCTTTATCCTTAAAATTAATAGGATGGGAAGGGTCCTTATGTTTGTTACATATCTTACCAATAAGTTTCCATGGTACTGCAAGGCATAATCACACACATGGAGTTTCAGGAGATAGTAGGACATTCTTTCTTCCAACACTAGAAAGCAAAACGGAGCAGCAACTTCTACTACTTCACAAGTCAACAGAAAAATTAGTGACAAATTGTGTTGCTCTATGAACTATAGCCTTGTCTTTAAAATATTTTTAAATTACTGTATATGAATGTTTCATCCTACACTGAAGTGACACTTTCATCTGTACTGAAAGTAGTATGGAAATGTTTTTCTTTCTACGTAGCTAAAACCAGTTTGAGGTTATGCACTAAGACCCAGAATGCACATTTTGCTCTTTTTCCAAACAGTGTGAATCAACATCGTTCTACTTGATACCAAGGCAGTATCATCTGTACTGAAGTGTTACACGAGTCAAACGTGGTTAAGTTTCAAAAAGACTCTGATCTGGCATTTCTCATTATCCCCAGTCAGTCCTATAGTCTATCATTAGAAGGTACTTACTGATAAAATGTCAAACACACAGAGCATGTCTCTTGAATCAAAACATCAGAAATAACTTTTACCAAGACAAACTAAACAACTTTGCAGTTAAATAGACTCTTGGGCTGACCTCGTTATGAAACAGCGACTGTACTTCAAAACAGAATCAACATGACTACTTTTTCTTTTTTAAACAGTCTTAACCCCACCATCCACTAGAATTTTCTGGCAAAAATCACTGAAAATAAACTGCACGAGAACAGAGGAGAGGTGGCTAACTCATCCAGCTCCAATTTCCATGTAGTATTCAACTAGGTCCAGTCACCATGGGCCTCAAATTAAGCTGACATAAGATAATAAGGTCCTCACATGGATAACTAAAAGATTGGAAACAAAGAGCTACTATAAATGGTCAACTTTCTCAATGTTGGGAAGGCACCAGTGGAATCCCACAGGGATCTTCACTGGGGCCTCAGCTGCTCAACAATTCAGGAATGATCAGGAAAAGAGAATGGAGAGGAGATTAAGATTGCTACTGATGATAAGTTTTTCAAGGGAAGAAAAACAAAAGTTGACTGCAAAAAAGAGTTGCAGAAAATCTCTGTGTCAGTGAATGATTAGGGATAAAACAGCAGATGACATTCAAACTAGACAAATGTAAAGTAATGAACTTGGCAAAAAAACAGTTCTCACTTTATGCACCCAGTGATTGATTCTGAACCAGCTACTACCAAAATTGAAAGAGATCTTTGGTTAAAACAATAGCCTTATGAACATATCAGTTCAGTAGCTTAGGAATCATTATTAAACAGCAAAACACCTCAGAAAATGTAATGGTAGTGGGTAATTTCAGTGTTGTGCCCACATTGTAATTGTTACGGGGCATTCTGGTCCTTTCATCTGAGAAAAGGGATATAGCAGAATTTGAAAACAGTTGTCCAAAATTATCGAAGGTAATCAAATAACTTGCACAGAAGGAAGATATTTACAGGCTAGGATGCCCAGTCTAGAAAAGCATCAACCAAAGTCGTGACAGGAATGAAGGTGAAGGAAAAATCACCTACCTGCCTCTTCCACTACAAAAGCAAGAATGCCTCAAAACCAAACTGACAGTTGGAGGTTCTAAATTAAAAACTAGGCAGACACTTCTTCACTTAATGCAAAGATGAACTGTGGAACTCCCTGGTACAAGATACTGTGGATGCTAAAAACACACACGGATACACAAACTTTTGGTAAAAGTCATAAAAGAAAAATCTGACAAGCCGTTAAGAATAAAAAGAGTATCTCTGATTCAAGTAGCCCCTTCTTCTCAGAAACCAGGAGAGTGTTCATCAGATTTACCATAAAGTATCTCCTCTTCATATGCATTCATTTACCCCATACCTGAGCTGGGATATAGACTTACCCAGGGCATTAGTCTAACCTGCTGTATCTTTATGGGCTCTACAGATAGGATGAGTAGCCAGAAGAGTCACCATGTCCATGAAGAATTGTACTGCCAGAATCCTGAGGGTACCAATTTTAAAATCCTTTCTCAGTAGGACCAGTTCTGTCTATCTTCAGCAATTCTCCTTAGGTTTTGTATTAAAAAGATGTTTCTAGAAACAAACATGTTCCTTTCAGAGGACAAATTTCCATTCTGGTGGCAAACAATTTAAAATGAGAAGCAAATAATAATAATAATGCACATATTAATTATTTCACTCATCAGTAGGTTCAAAAGTCCTTCATAAAGGAAAGGAAGATCAATAACCTGTGCTGTAGACGAGAGGAATAAACGTCAGAGGAAACTACACGTACAGTCAACTTCAAATGCTGGTTCAGTGCTCTGAACATCGAGCAATGCAATCTCCTAAGGACATGCAGGAAAACTTCAGCACGAGTTGTAACAGGGATTTTATGCCATATAGTATGATAAAAGGTGTTTCTTAAACCCATTCAAACTAATTTATCCTTTAGTCTTACAGCTAGTCTGAACTGCAAGAAATGTGTCATAAAAGTCTGAAATGCGTTACAAATAAAGAAAAAAAAAAAGAAAAAGATGCATCTCATTTAGTAGCACAGTTCATCTGTGCTACTAACTATAATGAATTCAAGAGGTTTTAATGACACTCATTTCTGGCAAACTCAAAGTTCCTGCTTACAAAAAATGTGGGTTGGTTTATTTTTTTCCCCTTTACCTTGTGAACTGTATGTAAACTGTCTTTCAGTTCTAGGAAGAGAAAGCAAACACTACAGTCTTAGAAAACAAGGATATATTTGATCTTGAAGATTGATTGAGCAACACATTCTGTATACGGTTTTTAAAATCCTAGCAAGCGTACTTGGCTTTTCAGAGTTCTGCTTTGAACCACTGTTCATGACCTATAAGTAAGATATGTAAAGCAGTTAATAGGTTGAGGTTTTTTTGTTTGGCGATATCTTTATTTTGTTTTTAAATCAAAATAAACCCCTATAATTGCACTTAATGGGTTTACAGTTTTTACCCTAATGTTGAGAATTTGATGATCTATCAAACTGCATCTTACACCGTCTGTTCTCTTTACTGAAAAAATTTACTGCTATGGTAAACAGAAATACAGAAAAATTTGGTCATCCATCTGTATCCTGATCAGATAAAACAGCTTCCCAGCACAAACAATTGCTGCCTGCAAGAGTCCAAAAATGACAACTGAAGATGAACATTTTGTGTAACATGTGAATGCACCTCAGCAAATAGGGAGAGTTATTTCACCTTCCATTGTAAGATTTCATTTTTTAAAAAATTAAAACATAAAAAAACCCATTATTCATACCCTCTGAAAAATTAAATGTGGCATTTAAATGTAATGGTTTGCTTAAAAGGGCTGATAATATTTTCTTTGGCATAATGGTATTTTTTTTAAAGGGACCAAAACAGTTCAGCATAGTTGAGCATAAGAAAAAAACCCCATGAATTATAATTCATTCTGCTCAGCATATGATCGACCATTCAGATGCTTGATCTTAGGCCCCAGGCAATAGCTATTCCATTGTTTGTAGTAACACTTCTAACTTCAGCCCCACTTATTTTACAACAGCAGAATCAACAACTAGCATATTAAAGTCCTGCAAAAAACCATCACAAATTCTGCACCGAAGTCATGTTAGGACAAGATAACAGTAAGGGAATATAAATGAGAAGGGAGATGAGTTTCAAATATTTAACACCCAGATGCCTTTGGCTGCCCAATGCACACCCAAACACAACAAGCTTGTAGGAATAGCAGGATAACAGGCTATTAAATTCTAATGCTTTAAGACCAGTATTTCCCAAAGCAGTAACAAAAAGCTACCTTGGGGAGGTGAGCACAAACAAGAATAAACTAAGATGCTGTAGCATTTTTTTAACTTTGTCAACAGCCTAAAAGCAAACTATCAGGTAATCCTAGTGTAGGGTCATTAACATACACACTGTGCACGGATCAGTCAAACCCCTCTAAGCCTCATCCAATGATCATCTCCGAGTTGGGATGATTCATTTCAAAGATCAAAGTGAACAGCAGCTTGAAGGAGCTCCCACTAAGTCCATTAACATTCCTCCTCCTCCTGAGAATCTTTTTTTTTGTACAAAGCTGAAAAGGCAGCCAAACCCATCACGTATTCAAATGATCAACGGGTTAGAAATATATATGGGATAACTGTATAGAAGTTACACAGACAGGTAAGGAAATAAATGTATGCAGGCCTCATGTTAACACATTTAATATTAGGGAAGGATTCCAAACCACTTGAAAACAAATGGCTATGCCTGGATTTTGCAGAGTAAGAAGAATTTATTGCATTGTTAACAAGAGTTTAAATTTTACAAGCAAATCCTCATGACAATTGATTCATCAGTGTATTCTACCTTTCTGTTGTTACGTTGCCCTCATTGATATTCATTTGTCTTTTCCCTTGATATCCGAGACAAAAAAAACCTGACTGCAGGTAAAAGATTAGAAGGGACAGAATAAGAGCTCCTTTGCTGGCATTAATCTTGCCCTCATTTATTTATGGATGAAGCTTTGTGGTTTAACAAACACAGGCATTAGTAGGTTCATGAGTACATATTAGAAACTTTCTTGCAAGCTCTGATATTTACTGTATAACATTCAAGTTGTGAGCTGAAGTAGTAATCATTAATTTTGTCATACGTTTTTCTAGAGCACTCATCACTGTGGCATTTAAATTGTTCATTAAAAAAATAATTAACCTTCATGACAATCCTTAAAGACAAGCAGAGGCAAAATTCTGAAAGTAGTGAGTATTCTATTATGATACAGCCATAGTGATACAGGAAATACAGGTTTCTGATTTTTTATTTTACTTTTTCCATCTCTGGGTTGTAGATTTCAGCAGGGGCTTTAGTTTTTAAGGAAATGAAAACTTTAGATTCACTTCACAATCATTTAGCTCTTGGTTACAAAGTTAACTGACAGAAGTGTCGTCTTTTTAAAAAGTTCCTAGTAAAATTGGCAATAAAGATTCACTCCTTTTGAGTGTGAACTATTTTATTTTTCAAAGTAAGGAACATGTCACTTACTGAAAAATTATATTAGTGAGAGTAACTTACGAAAGTAAAAATCTCTGCTATTTAAGTAATATAGGCAGCTGATTTGAGAGACCATCCAACATCTGAATTAATATTGGTGATAAATTAATTCACAGTAAAATTACTCATCCTCAGTAGGAAATTAAATTGTCATAATATGATAAAGTGTTAAAGAAATGGTATCTCTTATCTACGCCTACATACGTTGTATGAAATCACTGTGTAGTCATTTTTCATAGTGTTATCTACAACATATTTCACTCTATGCATGGAATAAAGTCATGTTGCTTATTTAGTACAAGCTGCTGACTTCATTAACTTCAATATAAAGTCCTACCCTCCTTCAGTAAGTGCACAGTGAAGGAATGCAAGAACAGCTGCTCACTGATAGCGTTTATTGCACAACACAGCTGAAGTAACTCTACCAAGATTCAATTTTACAAATGTATAGATTACTTAATTTAAGTGATTGTTTAATACAAAGTAAATATTGCTTGTAAACTAAGCACAAGTTATCCACATTCTGGCTTAATCAGGGAGTTTGGAAGGGTAGTATATAGAAAAATATGTTGTTCAGGAAGGTTGAATGCATTCTTAGTTATGCCTTGACATAAAAGGAAATGGCAACATCAAATAGAAGTACAACCAAAAGTGAGGGACATGTGGGGGTTTTATCTTGGCTTGACATTATGTTGTAAAAACAATGAAGAAGGTTCAGATCCCAATCTAATATTACCAGATAAGCATATCTAGAGTGAACTGGTTATGGCATTTTGTATTATTGTCATACAGAAATAAACCACAGTGGAGATATCTAAGATGTTTAGATGTGTCAGTCCAGATTTTCATACACAAAGTTTGCAGATCATTGTTTGCCACCTGAAGTATTTTCTTGTTAGGAAGAGGAAGGTGTTTCAAATACTTGCAGAAAATGGTTTGTAACTACATCTCCTTGTGATTATCACTTTACCTGTTGAATATCTTTTTTATATTCCAGCCAAATTCATGAATAACTTTGTCAAAGTTGGAGATCCAGTAAACTAGAAGAACACTTACCTAAGTAACAACAGCCCTTCATGCCCTAGCATGAAGCACAAGCATAAATGGAGACAAAAATCTCTTGGGTGATCCCAAACAGGTCCATAATCACTAACAGATAAACCTCCTTTTCCAAGGCAGCAGAAAACCCAAGCAGACCTTAGAGACTTTTCACCACCGTTAAGATACTAAGATAATTATTCAAGGATATTAAATGAGAGCTATTCACTTGGCCACAATTAATTGCCCATTCCCCAGATTATCAGAACTTTAACCTGTAAATAAATTAGTAAATGTGAGGAATGGCAGAACATTTTTGGTTCAACTTCCGTGACACATCATTCCAAGGAACTAATAATTGATTTAAAAGATGAGAGGCAGAATTCACAAATTCCCAGGAAAAATAATGCCATAGTCTGTCCTGAGGAAGTCTGGATATCCTAATTAAAAAATTATGTCTGTGTACTTGAAATGAACAAAATTGCTCTGTAGAAAACTGTCATTAAACATATTGATAATGTATTTTTTTCCTGTAGTATAATTTTGCAAAAGAAACTAACCCACTCAAAGACAAAACTCACAAAGTACTAAAGACAATAATGTGGGAGTTTTTCTTGTGGTTCATAATTCAGGTGTTTGCTTAATGGAATTTTCCTACTGAAAAAATCAGTAGAATTAAATCAGGACTTGGAAGAGGTGTGGGATAAAATTATGTTTTAAAAGCCTGTTTTCCAGTCCATGTTGTAACAATTTAACGCGGTCTTAATCTTATTTTCTTCATAATAACTAAAGCACTCACTGAAAATATGAAAAAAGCATGAAGGACTTTTAGCTTAAGGCATCTGTTAGTCAATCAGTTTTGCTTTACTAGGTAAACAACAGTCTGAATTTAAAACTTAAAAAAAAAAAATTAAAAAAAGGTTTCTTTCTATGTTATAAACACCTCTTGAGAGAGCAAAGTCATCACTATGATTACATTTGACCTTTACTGCTTGAACTCCAGGGAAAACAATCACAATTCATAGAGGTAATTAAAAATACACAATGCTGCAGAAAATTGAAAACTGTCTGAAAATAAAGAAAGAAAATTTTATTTTGTAAGAAAAGCTCCAGGTGCAGCTGTTTGTCAGACAAATAGATTTTTTTGTTGTTGTTGTTTTTAAATCCCTGCTGTTGTAATTATAGTAATAGTTATTATTCTGCAATTCTCCAAATTTTCCAGTCTCTTGAATACTAGGCTATAATCCTACTGTTAAAATTACATCTGTTGGTAAACTAGATGTGCCATAGATTGGCCTGAAGTGTAAGTTGGTATTTTGCAAATGTAATAGGGTTTTTCCTGATATTAAAATACGCTTATGTTTATGTATATGTATACATAAAGATACGTAGGTTGTATACATATGTCCACCTTGAAATGAAACCATTAGGTCTAATGTAGACCCCAACACAATGCTAAACTAATTCATTTGATTTCTCTTAAGAGATTTAAAATATATTAATAAAATTACCTAGTTGCCCTTTTGGGGAGACTTCTGATTCTTTTCTAATATTGTTACTTTAGCATTCAACACTTATAGTAGACAGAAGAGCTACAGCCAAAGGGCTTAGTCAGAATTGGGATCTCCATAAAGTTATTCAGTAAACAAATTGGGGACAGAGCCTGTCAAGGAAATTTTTAAGTGCCTATTTTGTGCATTATATCAAAGCGTAGTGTACTCACAGGACTCTAATGAGGAAGTAAACAACACTGAGGGTCAGATCAGAAGACTGCAACATTCTGCTCTCCACAGGGAAAATAACGGTTGAATTAAATCCCCTGTTGGTAGCACTGCCACAGGTAGGGATGTATTTTACTCTTTAGACATATAAGCTGTTCTGGAAAACCATTTCCCAGCTTATTGTCACAGAGGTCTTCTATCGATCACAACAGAACAACACTGTGATTGATCCTTCTTGTCTGTAGCGTCTCCAATATGCTCATAAACTAAAAGTCTAGGTACCGTTTATGTGGAAGCTAATGGGACAGTATGCTTGAGCCTAGGTTACTCAATATATGTACAGCTTTACAGAACAGAGCCCAACCTCTTTATGACGACTGGTTTTACTGCAAAGAATCAGCAGACCACTTAAATAGTATTGCACATAAAAATATTGTGTGATAAACCTATCACAATATATACACATCTCCACTGAATCATACTGATTTTATATGTTTTTCCATCCTGGCCTTAGGAGTAGAGTAGCTGTCATATTTATCACCTCAGTGTTCAACGCCGTTTTCTGTTCTTTCAAATCTTACCTCCTTTTCTATCAGGCTGTGTTCCAGGTCCTATATTTATGCTTGCCCTTGAGCTTCATGGCAAAAACTGGGAGGCCTTTATTCCTCCCAAGAATTTAGCCCTGCCGTTGACACGTGTTCTACACAAATGTGCAATCTTTTTTCCAAATAAAATCAGTCTTTGCCTGACAGAGCTCACCGCATTAGCACGTAACTCAACAAGAAGTGGAAACCTAGCAGTGAAAGAAGGACAGAAAAAAAAAGCAACAACGAAACTAGCACTTGCCAAGAGAACAGAATAAAGTTTGTAGGCTATGTAGTCAGCACCAAAGCAACTGCTGTGCTCTGGTGCGTCTTGTGAGATCTGTATTTAGTTCTCTGTAACTGATGTACGTACACACTTTCTGCTACCACAAACCATTTTACTGAGAGAATCATTAACTTCCTAATCGATCTGCCATATCAAATGCTGCAGGAAGATAGGAGAAACCATTTCCACTAGCAGAGTAAGGCTGCTCTCTTTCTCAGAAACCCCCACTTTTTGAGATACCTCAGCAACAAGATTAAGAAAATGAACCTCCCATTGAAAAGCCATCTTCTTGTTAAGTGAAAGGAAGGAATGCAGGGGAAAAAGGAATAAAAATTAGCTAATATTTGCCAACATTAATGATAAAGAAGACAGAGAAAATGAAGTAGTCATGCAAGTACTATTCTCTAGAATTGGTCCTGAAGGAATGACAATGTATTTTTCATTATGTTGCTAGTGCCCCATTCATTGGATGCGTGTAGTGTGCCCATGCATCTCCCTGCAGTAATGCACGCTTGAAACATGAAAAAGCAACACCTGATGCAAAACAGCACAGCTTGGATTTGAATGGGAAGGGGCAAGGCAGCAATAACTTCATGTAATTATACATGGCTTCAGGCACTACCAATCAGCCAGTAAATCATAGTTCTTTTACTCAGAAACACACCCTTGTAAACACACTTGAAGCGAAGAGAATGTAGAAACTTAAGTTAAAGGACAGAAAGATGAACTGCGCAGAGAAAAAGAATAATACTGAAATTAATACAGATTTACACACTGTAAATTAATGATTTTTACTGAATGAAGCACTCCCTGTAATTTGAAGTCTGTTAGCCCAACCATATAGCAGCTTCTGAAGAAGCTGCAGAACTGACAGAAATTATGGTCATACTTCTTCATAAACTCCTTCACTTTTAAAATTTAAATCTAAAAGTGAAAAAACCACTTCTCCATAGCACTAATTTAATTTGTTTGTTCATGTATTTCGCTGCCTTTTTTTTTCTTCAGTAAAATCATATCTGTTGTAAAATAACATTAAATAAAACTCAAAGGCTGTCACAATCCATTTTTTCACAAGCTGGATATGATGAGGACCCCACATATTCCTACTACCCAAGAATAAACTCTGGGAATTGAAAAACAGGTTAAGATTTTCTCTGCAACATTAACTCAATTTGCACAGATACCCAACTGTATTCTGCAGCACTGATGAACTCTTCAGGGAAAGCAACGTAAATGTTTTCAGTACGTCTGTTTTTCTTGTACAATAAAAAGAGCAGTCCAATCCCCAAGCACAAGCTACGATTCTCACGACAGAGGGCTGTCCCAGTCCAAAAGAGATTGCAGGGGTGGACAGAAAGGACAGAAAAACATCTAACATGAAGAATTCCTGCCCAGGGAGCATTGGGCAACATCTAGCATACGAGCAGATGTTATTACTAAAATGGATCGAAGAAACATCAGCTCTAAAACCAACACTGGGTCAGAAGACAATCCTTTTACGGTACCTTCACTGTTTGGAAAACAGTATTTGGAATTTAGAATAAAATCAAAATAGGTACAGTTCATCAGCAATGGATCTTGAGTAGACTTCCAAACAGTGTAAGCAAAGAAATGTTCCTTTGAATGGTCGGTTAAAGTCCTGAATCTGAATTTCAGTTTGACTGTCTTCAAACCGCTAACCTTAATTTTTAATAGACTTCTAGTTAAGAAATCAGTTAAGAGGAATTCTACAGCATTGGCAAGTGTAAAAAAAATAAATAATATATTTATATCTGGAAAGTGAATCTTCAGTTAGTAAGTCTGCTTGTATTATAAATTTGGTTCTCAAAGAACAGTCATCCCTTTGATGTAAAGAAATTTACTTGTTGACCTACAAGATCAATCCAGTTTACTCACAACAATTTTTGAGCAGATAATCTTTGCTGATAATGAGCTGTATGCATGCACATAATCTGCATAGTAAGTACTATTCAGAAGTGACTTTTAAAAATGTAGGTTCTATACAAATCGGCCTACGTGGAATAAAATATTGATTAAATACTTACCTCTAATTTAAATTCACTGGGGGTTTTTCAGTAGTCTTTACCTACATTTTTCTCAGACTTTAATCTGATACCATACCTGTGACAAAGGGAAATGTTGCTGCAGCTGCTTCTTTTAAACTCACCTAATTATTAGGTCCAAACTTCTTCCCTTTCTGAAGACTCAAGGAAACCTCTCTTCATCTCCTGCAAGCTCAGCCGAAGAGTGTGACAGAGCTATGCTGCTGGAAAGAAGACAGATGGAGACAATTTTATTCAGATCTGAAAAACTAAGTTGGATTTGCCACAGAACTCCACTATACAAAAGATTCTTCCAAAGCAGACATTTTATAAGTAAATGCAGGTCACTGTTCTAAGGCAGTCACTTCAACATTACGCAGTATTGTTTAGTCAGCACTAATGATATTTGTGACCTTCCAGATTCTACAGTACCTTCCCCATCTGGACTGCCTTTCACGTTAAAAATACTTGCTTTTACTAATAATATAGCAAGTATTTAGTAAGAATAGAGAAGTAATGTATTAAAATGAGGCACACTATAAATAGAGACATTTTTTCAGTGACAAAATATCAAGGAAAAACATAGTATCTGTTCTATATTCTACCAGGCTAAATCTCTTGTAACTCCAAGTGATTTACACCAGTGCAGCTGTGATATCCAAGTCCCCTTCTCTACTACTTCATAACAGGGGCTGTGGACATTAATAGACTTAGTATTAAGAAACATCAGTTTATAAAAATTTTGAAGGCCAAGATATTGTCTAGAAAGGAATTCTCTTGCAGTAATATACTAATACAACACAGATTAATTAGATTGCAAGACATTGAAAACTGCATAAAGGTAGTTATTAACACATACTGCTTGTCTAGGAACAGGGGATCAGGCTACTTTGCAATTCTGTTCTACATAGAAAAAAAAATCAGGCTTTGTTTACATTTTCACCATTATGTAATTTTGCGCGCTTTTTTTTATGCATTAAAATATTCTATTTTTTCATGCTGTGAAAAATAAATATATTCAGAACAGCTGCAAAACATTGCAAAGAATTATCGTCTTGAAGCGGGCACTGATTTGAAGCAGATAGAACATTCATTATTTCATCTAACAACCAGCATAGCTAAGGAAAAAAAACAGATAAATATTCCAAATGCATTACTTGATTTCAGCATCCCATTTTGGTGAAAATATAGCATCTACGCTCACCTACATCACAAATCATACACGTTGATACGTAGGGAAAATGAATTCAATAAGCAGAATGTGGGAACTATCTATTTTGGTCATCCTAAACTAAATAAGCTTATTTGGCAGGCAAAAAAATTATGTAGTTTTCCCAAAGATGTCAAGTTGTGGCACATGCTCTGCTGGTAACAACTGGAGTACCTCAGGTGTAAGGACTGGCTTTTCCTCCATTTCAGTCAGTCCCACAAACACAAAAATTCTGCCTACTTATTTTGCCAAAGGATACTTGTCTTTTTGTCATGGAACAATAATTACATTTCATTCACAGAAAGAGCATTTAGGTGGCTGCCCAATATAGATTGCTTCTTCCTGGACATACTTTCATAAAAACATAGTAAAGAACCTATGGGTCTTGTATCAAGACTATTCCCTGCTGAAACTGTAGAACAGACCTTTAGACAATACCAGAGATGCTAAAAGAAAACAAAGACTGAAAGACCACAATTACCTTTAGCAACCTAAACCTGACTCCTGTTCGAGTAGGTCTTGTAGACTTGCTTCCATTACAGGTGTTAAGAGATCCAGAAAAAAAAAAAAAATTAATTTTTAGGTCAAATTCCCTAAGTCTGAAGCGATCCCTTAGAGATTATTTGTAAATTTTTGTTCTGTTTCAAACCTCCAAACACCTTCATTTAACCACCATCTCCCAATCAATTTTTCCTCTCAGGTCTATTTCCAATGCAATTTCCTAGAGGTCAGCTTAGACATATATAGAATATATATCATTTTAACCTGAACAACCTGTCTTATAGTTATAAGACATGAAACTGCTAGTGGAGCTAGTAATTTCTCTCTACAATTGACCTTTCACTCCTCCATCTATTTCATATTTCTGTTTAATCACATAGCCAGGGTTATTCTCACTCAGCAACTCTCTATGTATTTTACAGCTTTTATCAAATTTTACCATAGTTCTTTTCAAAGCAAGTCTGACAAAGTTCACTTTCATAAAAATAGTCTTGAATTTTTCATCAGATTTAAAAATTTCAAGATCCCACCATGTTCAGAGGTAGTATACTCTTTGCTATATTTAAAGCTAATTGCACCATTTATAGTTTCAAAAACATCACAGAAATGGAAAGAATTAAACTGATTGCTGCTGATCTGGCCATTATTTCTCCATTAAAAAATTAGGGAAAAAAGGAGTGAATGAACAAACATTTAAGAAGTCGTACAAAATAAAATTTGAAGTATTTTTGCTTGTGGCAAGAGAAAACCATTCCGCACCTATTAGGAAACATTATCACAGGTCACATGGGAGGAAACGCAACCCAAACAGTGCTTAACTCCACCACAAAGAAGTTGACCAACGCTGTCTTTTTATCCTCCATCAGAAATGCAATGTTTAAAGAACTGTGGTCAAAACCAAAAGATTGGAACTTAAATTAGAGAGCCTATAACAATATATTTTATAAACTTGCCACATATGGATGCCAAGTATGGATTATCACTGATTAAAGTGGTAGTTTACACTAAACATGACATTGTATAATCACAAGCAGAGTTATATAAATTTTCTTAGGTATAATTACACACCACAATTTCAGCACTTGCCCTCAGTCAGGAATTAATATACCTTTTATGAAAAGGAGATGATCAAATTCAGCTTCGCTGACTGTGCAATGCTGAAAGTAATCTTTAGAGAAGTAATCAAGAAAGATGATAGATGTTTGCCTCCAGGTTTTCCTTAGCCTTTCACCAGCATGACCACTTCTCCTCTAGAATTTTTACCAGAATGTATCAATGTTTGTCCCTCACTTCTCAAAAATACGTTCACTTTGTCAATATCCTCCTTTTAAAATAGGTATATTTATTAATAACTTATGTTTATTATACTAAGGCTGCTTTATAGCCACTAGACTCATATACAAATTGGAAATGATCTGATATCATGCAGCTCCCTGGGTGACCTGGCAGCAGTTCAGGGGTCCACAGTAGGAAAGCGATATTCAAACATGACTCTCTCTTAGGGCTTCTGTCCTGGAGTGTAATTAGGAAACCCTGGTTCCTGGTTCCACCTTGAGTCAGTCTGTATTCATACGTAAAAGCAATCCTCTTATATATGCATTTAAAGGCCAATCACAATATTATTTTTTAAAGTTTAATAATCCCTTATTAAAAAAAAATATAAACCAAAACCACAAACCTTTAGGTTATTATTATTTAAATAATAAACCTTCACCTTAATAATAAACCTTCTGGCACTACTGGTTCCCTTTCAGAAAAAGCCACACTTTCATTGCAGCAAACCAACCAACCTGCAATCCCAATGGTTGAAAACTTCTTGCAAAAGATGAAAAGCAGTGATTTTCTATAGACAACACGTATTTTTACATTAAGTGGGTTTTTTTAACCAAAGTTCAAGTATCTTTTAAAACACAAGAGAAGGATAAGTTGGCCAGCACTACTGAGGATGTTTTTTGACAGACACAAATGTAGGTTCACAGCAGTGAGAGAAGAAACAAGCCCCATGCGTACACGTAACTCAGAGAAGGATTTCTCAGTAGATTCTGATTTAGGAACTCTCAAGTGTATTCCCACACACTTTGTTAGTATAGAAAGCTATCCAAACTGAAGCCCACAATGTAAACAACTCTTCTTTTATCTTTCTAGATTTAAACTTGTACTCCTTCATTTGCAACTTTGGTAGTTCACTAGGTATGGTGTCTTATTTTTAAAGTAACTATCACTATCATTTTCCCATGTATACCCCAAGGAAGTTTGAGTAACAGTTTGGGGGGGGGGGGGGAATCTGAATTTGAAGAGTTATTGTTCTGGAAATCTTGAGGTTTCTTGGAGTCACACAATATTTCTACCATATGTTTTGCTTCCTTTGCTGTGAGTAGAGACCAGGTTGCTGTGGCAACTGAGTTACAGAGCTGTGTCGACTGACACTATGCAGCGGGATTACGGTCCTCTTTGAAGGGAAAGTGCCGTATATTACATTTCAGTTGTTTAGAAGAGGGTTCATTTTGACTCTGCATTCAAGTCATCATCTTGCTTGTATTTACATCTTCTTAAAGGTCTGAAGAACTCTCAGGAACCAGCTGTCGTGATAACGCTCTGGTGGTGGGGTCAATTAAATATGTGTTGCTGACTGTAGGTGGGACTTATACAATTAAGATAAAGAGATCTTGGCTCTTGTTCCATCTTCAATGCCCTATTACATCAGCAGATTTTCAGGTACAGCACATATAGAAGGTAAGTAGGAAGACTTGTTGAAGAAAACATAGCTTTCCAAGATGACTTGCACCTCCTTGCGACATCAACTTGCAGGAGATGCAAGTTAGTCAGTTGGTACCCAAGGCAGTCCAGTAATTGCCATCTACCGGGGAAATTGCCAGAGTAAGTTTTGGGCTGACCTGACATTTATTTGCTTGATCAAGCACACAAAAACACAGGCACTACATTTTAAGAAGATAGAAAATAGCCTCCAATTTAGGACAATTGCTCAACTTCCCTATGTTATGTCAGGGAAGGATTCTCATTTTTCTTTCTTTCCAAGTTTCTCTTTACCAGTTCTCAAAGTCCTTCCTTCATCATATTACCTTCATTTTATATATACCGCGCAACAGCACATGACATATTAATATGAAGCTTCAGGGCAAAATCCTAACCTCTCTGAGTTTAGTAAGTGTTTTATCACTTGGCTTCCTAGGGCCATAATTTAATTGCTGGAAAAGGTTAAGACCAGCCTAGAGAATATGCAGGTGCCATCGCTGTAAGTAGTGAACTCTCCAAGGTAAACAAAATCTGAAAATAATTATTAATACTCTTAACCTAACATTCCTTTAGCTCAAAAAAAAGGGCTTGTCTTCATTAAAATTACATCCGAGTATCACTTATCAAATTGGCAGATCTCATCAGTTAGATTTTGCTTTAAAATCTAATCAGTATCTTAGTCTTAAATCATTTTTATGCTCCTTCCTCATTACAAAAACTTCTATTTTCAACTTAATCAGTTTTACTACTTAGTTATATTTCATTAGACACAAAAAAGCTGTGAGAGTGGGGTAGTCTATTACAAAAAACATTAAACCTAGAGCTCAGTTTCTGAGAAATTAAGTGTTCTACAGGACCTTTATGAGAAGAGACTGAAGGAAACATCATCATAACAGAAATGTAGGAACTGTACTTTGCCATTTATTATTAGGTTTAAACCGCACTATGTTTAAAATAACTCTCAAATTCATTCAAGTAGAATTATTGCCAGTGTATAATTAAGAGTCACACCTACTTTTCCTGTGTGCAAACCTAAATCAGCAAGAGCAGCATTCAAATCTCAAGTAGGCATTCACACCAAAGGCTGAGCATTTTATCAGCTCCACAGGGTTGGACAATTGGCAGGGGAACTCAAACACCTTTCGAGACTTTTTGGTGGTGACAGCCACAGCAGACAGCACTGAGCAAAATCCCACTGTCCTGATGTCCGTTTGAAGGTTATGAAGTTGCTGAGCCAATTTGAAATTCCCCTGAAAACTCAATGAAATAAATTTCATAGGACCTTGTAGAAGAGATATGTAACTGCATTACAGAACAAATCTCTGTTACTATATTTTGTTCTTCCTCTGATGGTATGATACGTACCAAAAAGCTGATCACAATATTTTTGTTTCACAGTAAAAATAAATTGATTTCTCTTTTGTTCAGGTTTAAGTCACGGTTCAGTTCTACTCACCTTGTACAAGAGAAATGAAAGCAAACCTGAATTGATCAATGCAAAAACTGAAACCTCACAATGATACTGTGAAGACGACATTTCTGAAATTCAAATCAGCCTGAGCAAAGAGTGATACTGAGTCCATCAAACTTAAGGCCAAGATTTTAGATAATAATCATGAGATGCCAAATGCTCAAGTTACAAGTTCTTAAAAAGACTGGTTTTTCAAACAATACCAAGGGTTATGTGAAAAAAACCCAGGACTTTGAAATATAGATATAGGTATATCACCCATAGATTGATTCACTCTACATCAGGTTGTTTGGTTTTTTTATTTAAACCATGGTTTAAGTGTCCAGCTGCCTGAGCTGGGCTGGCAGTAGCAGTGTTAGGAACACTGCATTTGAACCAAGCATCAACACTCAGGTCCTGGCTTCTAATATGTTAAGGAAAAAGCCATAAACCATTCAACTGACCAAAGCTGTGCCCTAATGCCATCCTCACTACAACTCCCTGGGTCTTCGTGGTCTCTAATCATTTCATGAAGCTCCTTCTGAGAACTAGTGCAGCAGAAGCTTGACACTGAGAATCTGCACTCGGCGCTTGTTCTAAGGGAGGATTCAAATGGTGAGTGCCTGACAAGTTAAATGATCATTGAGTGCTAGCTTGAGTCAACTTGTTTGACTCTCCTCTGAAACAGACTAAAAGCATTCAAAGCACTCCCCATACAACAGCTAAAGGTGGTGACCAAAGGCTGTGAGTGCAAGAAACCACTCAAGGCTACTCTCACATAGTTACTGTCTCCAAAGCATACGTTGCAAGACAAGAATTTTAGGAACCGAGATACCAGAAGTCAGGGTATGTGGTACTGAAGTCTTCTCTCTGTTTAGCTACCACAGCTACATTACCACGGGGCTCCATGTACTGCTTGCAGGGTGGCAGTGTGAGCTCAGAGAGCCCACGCTGATATTTGGAACACAGCAGTAGCTGTTCAGGGTGTTTACCCAGCTCAGGCCCAATCTAAACTATAAAACAGGAACAGATCTGTGAGTTCGTATCAACAAGGCTGCTAATGTCTCGTCCTTGGCAACTGCCTTCTCCAATCCAATCTTTTATTTTCTAGGACATAATACATGTTCCTCAATATCACTGTTGAGAAACCAGGAAAATTTTGGCATTAAACTATCACAAGAGGTAAAACAAAAGAGGCCACAGCACAGCTAGCATACAGGTGGAAATGCATGTGCACAGTATTTAGATACCCAAGAGATACTGCTGATGTGGCTGCTGCTGAGAGAAAATTTACTGCGCAAATGTGGTAGGAATCAGTGATATGGCTCCTATCAGCTACACATATCATCTGCATATTACACGCCTACCACATGCAAAATACTCCTGCAATGATCTTATTAAGGAGGTTGTACCATACATCAATATAATGTTATACCTACAGAAGCCCATAGGTACTAAAATATATCCTTCCTGCTTACTTTGTATACAATGAAAAATGACCCAGCTGTGGGTAAACTTGCACATTAATTCTGATGGATAATTCCGAATACATGCTTGGCAACACACCATAAGTATCTGAAAGCTATAGAAACGTTCTAAATGTTCACGAGAGAAAGGGAGAGGAACAGGGGTAACAATTATTTGAGCTACGTGGAACTTCAGATGGGTAATTATTAACTTGGTGGCGAGTAGCTGAGATGAGTGATAGAAAAATCTCACAAGCCTTCTTGAATAGCATCTAAAAATAGCTGGGTCTGAAACAGAAAAGAAACTTTTCCCCACAATTACTTCTGAGTTTCCTTCCTCCATCCTTCATGGGACAACCAACTTCTTTTCATTTACTTTAATATCCAAAAAGGAACTCTGCACATAAACATGCAAGAATCGAGGACTAACTTGTACTTGCTCATGGCCTTGAGTAGATCACCGTTCATTAAGAGGGAATAAAACTGAAGAGAGGAACTCCAAAAGGTTTTGTCTCAAAAAGACACAATTAATCCCAGAGCTGCCTTCTACGGCTGAGATCATTGCTGCCTCGGTACCTTCAAGCAACACTGCTATTTCTGTCCATTTGTAGCTCAGGCCCTACGCTAGAGCAGGGCACAGCTCAATTTCCTGGACCAGGCATAGCAGACCCTTGGAATAGCACAGCCCTTTGAATAGCACCCAGCTGCCAGAGGAGCTTTGGCAGGACTGCCTCTTCATTCCTGACTCAGAATTAAAGACAACCAAGTCAGAGGCTGAAAGGAGAAGGCAGAAGCCCCCAACCCACCATGCATGGGTGGTACAGGTCCCAGCAGAGATGACAGCAGCCACAGAAAAAAAACCCCAAGAGATGAGTTTGAACTTGCACATCAGAAACCAGCTGTGATTTCAGCAAGTGCTCTGATCAGACAGAATCAAAGCCTTTCTTGGAACAACTTCATGTCAAGAGCTGAACCTGCTTCTCAGGAACCAAGTAGATTCCTCTCCCCTTCTCCTTTGCTGTGTAAAAACTCTGCATAATCCACTCTGTTCAGTATCTTTTAAGCAGGACCAATTACATTGTTCATTTAAAGGTCAGGCCAACACATATGGCGTGTACGTAAACATGAAAACATTTGTCACTAATTATTACAGCCTCCAAGTAAAAAGTAAACATAAATAGTTACCTACAAAGAATATTTCATTTCCTATAAAAGGAGGTGGCAGTGGATGCTCACTAGCAATGAGTTGTAGCCAGTACAGTAATTTGAAAATTTATATACACAGTTGGTGCTCCAGCCAGCAAATAATGTATGCAATTACTGCTACTGTTCATGTGCCTGCATGCCTGATTGCTGGAGCTGCGTGCCCAGGGTATTCCCCTTAAGGTGGCTCGAGCAACTGGTCTGTATTTTAACAGAGAGAACCATATGTAACAAAAGCAGATCTTTCAGGAGACGAGCCATGCTTTCAACTTGTTCCTGCTGCCAGAGTAGTAATTGCAGTGAAATGGAAAAAACCAAGTACACACCTACTATAAACAGATGGCTAATAAAAATTTGGGAGCTTTTTCAATACAGAAATTAAGTACTCTAAAAAGACACCTACATAACAAATGCTTGGACATGTTGTCTCCTTTTATAGCCTACTTAAAGATGTGCTCTTTAGCTCAGCAGCTGAACTGTTTGTTCCTTTATTGCCAATGACATACAGCACTTTCAGAAGAAATGTATACCAAATATTTCATCGTTACAATAAAATGTATTAAAGGGACTTATACAATATAGGCAGTTGGTATTAACTACTAACATGAGTACCCAAATATTCTAATGAAGTTTTATGTTATAGGTCACACCATCTTTAGATAAAGAGTAGTCTCGACGAAAGCAGCAGGTTACAATAAATACACCTTGGTCCACTGAGGTTTACTCATGCCTGCAAACATCTGCTCTTGTTTTATATGTCCACTTGAAGGCAAGAACAAATATTTCCATTTGCTCAAAACTGTTGACAGGTGAATCAGTGTTTCAACACGGAAGTAGGTCAGCCGATGTTGCATTATTCAGTGTAGCAACATGACACTTCTAAATGATAAAATACTGTCTAATACAAATTTGAAGTGATACAAGCATATATCCGCTTCCTGCGGAAGAAAAGCTGCTTTAATTTGAAATTGTACCTCCTCCATCTGTAAGAAAGATGTGAAGTATTACAAATCAATGCTGTTTGCCTGCCTATCCTCTTCATCCCAGTCAATAGCTGGGCAAACACACAAAATAAAGACAAGCATCTCTCTGTTCCCAGGCAGCACAAGTGACAGCAGATTTAAAGGGACATCATCCATTTCAAACATAGTCGAGTAAAAGTAAAAAGAAGAATAAAAGCTATCTCAGGTGCTATGAACTTCCTGGAGTCTCCCCTCCCAGCTTAGGGAAGCATAACTAAGAAGCCATTTTCTGTTTCTTGGAATGACTTCTCTCCCCTATTTGTGCTTGAGAACTCGTGCTCCTAAGGAAAACGCAGCCACTCTGTTGTCTCTGCACAGAAAGTCAGTGGGGAAAGTAATCAAAGCAAAGCTGGCACCTCACGCCTGCCTCATTCGCCATCATTCTGTGGAGCATTTTTACTAACAGCAAGCTGGATATTTTTGGGAAGTGTTTATCAAACAAATACTTGTCCCTGAAACAATAAAGAGAAATCAAAGTTGTATTTCTACCAAGAAATCCATAACGTGATTTACACGACAAAATACCATTATAATCTCTTTTTAGAGTATGTTCTTCTGTCACAGATTGGTGACACCAGAGATCTACTCCAGTGTTTCCTCTGTGGAAAGGAAATTAATTTTTGAGATTACAGACACAGACCTTGAGTACTTATTTAGCTCATGTAGTAAGGGGTGGCTTTTTGGAACAAGAAGAGCAAAAAAATGGTCAAATTCTGTATTTAATTAAAATATCGTGTTGTAATTAAAAAAAAAAAAGAAAAGAAAAAAAGAAAAAACCCAAAGAACTTTCTGGTGTCCCATGTATAGTCTATATAAATATTAGGTCATTGACCAAGGTATTTTTACACAGTCTCAAGCATTAATTTCTGAAGCAACCAGCCTGAAATGGCATTTTTTGCCATTGTGGAGAACAGACTTCACAACTTCAAGCATCTTCATTCATTCATCTTTATGTGCAAGCAATCTGGTTATTCAGCAAAGACTGCACATATGCTTAAAGCTAAATATACCTGAATAGATCCTTGCAGATGGAACAGACTGTAAGCAAGAGTTGTAGCGGATGTGATGGAGGAAAAACCCTACAACCTCTTAAAGAAATATTAGCAGAGGAAGCTGATGTGGATTTATCCGAGAACGGAGAAACAAAAGCAAAGTTTATGTTATGTTAATATTAATTACCTCACCATTAGCAGTATATTCCTCTGTGATGGTTTTATTTGCCTCTGACCCCTAAGAGATGCGATACAACAGATTCAGCCTTTCTCTGACACACTTCATAAAACCTCCAAAATGACAAATGGATCAGAACTGACTGGAGAGAAGAGGGATGGCTGAGCCTCTAAATGTAAATCAATAGGCAGGGAAGTCCATATATATATATATATATGTATATATGTGTGTGTATATATATATACACAAATTGCTTTTTTGTATTAAAAAAAGTACCTGATTACAATAATGTCTTTTTGTATTTTTAAAATGTTTCAGATAAACAAACAAACCCACCCTCCGAAACCCTTCCAATCCATGTTTAAGATAAAACTCCAGCAAGTCTGATATAGGTTGTATATACATGTGAGCTCCACTTTGACACTTTCTGCAGGAAAGGACAAAATTAAAAAAAAACAACCAACAAAAAAAGCAGTGACTATTCTTGGCAGCATTCAAATTTTGACCAAATGTGTGGGCAGGAGGCTTGGTTCTGGCTACTGACACTAGTTTTCCAACTCTCAGAAATGATGGGGAAGAAGTAGTCCAGCTGAAGCAATCGTGAATAAAATCACGGATATTCTTTCAGTCTTTCCCCAAATCACAGATCCTCTCTCTTCCAAATGCTCATTTACAGCACATGCCAAATAACCCAAAGCGCAATCTTACAGCATGTGTGCTCCCACATGCTGTTGATAACACACTGGTAAGCACAATAGCCAGCTCTTTTGATGGCATGATTTCTGTGGGTCTGTTGACTTGAACATGGACTCTTGCAAAAAGCTCAGCAGTAAAGCTGGAGAATAAAGATCTCCTAAAATTTCGTCGAGAAGAACCAGACCTGCGCAGCCCGTCTTTAGCTACATTTTCTTCCAAGCAACACTTCTCAAATGCTTATCTACATGAAATCACCAAGACATTTTAACTCTGATCTCATTTAAGGTGGGCCACACTGAGATCATTCTTTTAAGTTTTCTGATTAACCATATCTTTACAGATTTAACTTAAAACAGGCTACATCGCTCTAGCTGTTCCGCTCTATTTATCAAAGAGTTCCTCCTATCATTTTTTGGTTTTAATTTTTTTTTTGCCAGTTTCTTGTTTCTCTTTCTTTTAGGCCACCTACCACTAATTTAAAGACTCAAAATGTTGTTTATGACCATCGCGTTCTCACACGGCACCAGTGTGAGAGCATTTCAAACGCCCCTGCCAGCTCCCACTTCCCTCCAGGAGATTCAAATTCCGTTGCAGAGCCAGATTTCTGCAATATTTACGAATTGTTATATACTATCACCAAAAAACCTGTGTGGACAGGTTCAGAAGCAGGTTTTCCAAGCAGGAATTGGCAGTGCCTGCGTGGAAAATAACGACAGCATTTGTCTGAGGTTTTCTGCATAGGTTTTGCTAGTCTTCTTCCCCCCTCCCATTTTCCTTCACTAGTGGCAGTGGCACGTATGGCATAGAACAATCACCTCCTTACTGAAAGAAAACTTATGATAAGGTGACACATCAGTTACTAATTTTAATTTGTTTGTTTTTATTGTGTCTTGAGAATGCCAAAAAAGATTGGTTTTCCTCTTAAAGTGTGATTCTCCACAGAAAACTGACTAAACAGTGACACCATGGGGTGCCTTGTCTATTCCTGCTAATTAATTTTCACCTAAAATTACATAGCATGTTAAGCATTTCAACTGCTATCCCTGTGTAACCAATCAGAAAAAGAGTGCCTTTTTCACCTGCCACATGACACTAAAGATTATTTAATAATTATATTCTAATTGTGATGCTAGTCAGACAACACAGCCCATTTGCTCTTCCCCAGGTGCACTGGAATGTCACGGGAAAGACCGTAAACAACAGCTCATAGTGGATCTGGATCCCAGGGTTTGTCTAAGAGCCAGAGAGAGCTGTGGCCCTGGGTCAGAGAGGTGAGAATGAAGAATACTCGGGGCTGTGCTGAGTGAGCAGCTACCCTATTGCAGCATCACGTGCTCAAACAGCAGCTTCTTTAAGCAGAAGTGCATTGCCTTCTGTCAGCGATTATTCAGATGTTTTCATGGCTGTGGCCCTTGCTGCAGCCTCTCTGTGCTGGCTGGCACAAAGCAGAATATTAAACTGGCTTCCAGGGCGATTGTCAGTGGGTGATGGGTAGCCAGACTAGCAGCTCCTATGCTACCCTGATTTAGGAGATACAGGGATGAGCTTAGGAAACCATGTCTGGCCAGTTGCCAGTCACCGTGACAGACCAAGACCTCTCAGGTTAGCATTCCTTGATCTAAATGACAGCTCTGACTGATCTCCTCTATTTACAAACTGTTCTTCATGTAGGCTTTGTAATCGCTCTATTTTTCACTATTGTTACTGGTAGGAGATATCAATCCCTAAATAGGAATTTTTCTTTCAGGAGTTCAACTTACTTCTCAGAGTTATAACCTTTGATCATGCCATTACTGTCCAGGCACAAGGTTAAAGAGCTCAAGCACAGCTGTGAAGACTGAGAATCCTATTGTAGAAAATCCCACTCCCCGAGGCTGAAAGCTGGCCCTGCTTTAGGTGCCCCTCTAGCAAACCAGCAGCCATCAAGTAGCCATCAGCTTTGATCCACTCAGTTTCAAATGACGACCATAACAAATGGGACAGTCCCCTCCAGAAGGATTACACAGAAGCATATATTGCACGCACCAGGCAGTGACACCTTTATATGGCCTTTATAATGACTTCTGCTGAGCTATCAGAGGGTGCCTGTACTGAGCAGCTCCACGCTCACTTTCTTATACTTTCCACAGACATTGTGTAGAAACTGGTCTATTGCTTCCTCAGTCAGTAGTTCCCCAAACAGCAACATAATGCTGAATGCAAATTATTCTGAGGAAGCTGAAATAGTTCTAACTTCAGAGGCAGAATAGTTATACAGCGATCATCAAAATACTGGTGACAGACATGCAAACAGAGACACATCTGTTTGCCTGTATATATATATATTTTTTTTTTATATTACGTTTTTTAAAGAATAAATTATTTGCATTCATTTTCACTTTTTGAGGGAATCAAGTTTGAAATGCAGTTTGAAGAGCAGACATGAAAAGATCCTTCTGGCGATGGAGACAGAAGAACAGATAAAGGTCTGTATTTTTAAAGCAGTTTTGATAGCTGCGCTTCTGTTCAGCCTATTGGAAAGAAACACAGCACCTTCCAAATGTCCATGCATTTAAAATACAATCCTTCGTGGCCAGTTGCTTTGACACTCTCAACCTTTGAGAGCCAAACACGAGCTATCTCATTAGCTTCTTGAAACCAGATGCATTCAGGAGGTCACAAGCTGGGCATCCCAAAAAGGAAGGCTTTTTTAAAGGTACATCATTGTACTTTACACGATGAATAGAAAGTTCTTAATATTGCAGAAAGTTGTGTTAACTCTTTTAAAAATGACGTTCATTCAAGTGGCTGAAAAAACCATTATCTGCCCTAAGGAAATGAATTTAGCACACTGGTCTTGCTCTGTCCAGAACACCACGCTTGTTTAGGGTACACATCTCTAGACACAATGCCCTGAGTTATTATTTGTTTCCTAAAACAACCCTTAACTGTGTTTTCCTGAAACCTGTGTCTCTTCGGATTTCTCCGGGTGACACAGAACCGTGAGAGACATCAAGTCTGATTACATCAGTCAGACTGCATTAAGCTGTGTCAGTAATGACTGCCAATGTGACTGATGGAACTGCGTGTGACACACCATCACGCTGGCTCCTCGGCTGTGAAATATGAGATGGGATCTGTGAGCAAGGAGAAGACGAAAAAGAAAAACCACAAAAATTTCATACCGAGAGAAAATGAAAGAAGCCTGTTCCTGTACTCCCTTCCAAAACAGATGGAAAAATATTTTATTATGTTAGGGACTAAAACAACAGTAGTGAGGTATAAGATATCCCCGCAGTCAGATATGCAGGTGTCTGTGTTGTACCAAACACATCACCTTCAAGAAAAAGTATTAAAACTGCAGGATGGAGTCTAAAGAGTTTTTTGCATGTAAGGAAGTGGTGCTTACTCAAAAAATCTGCACGGCCACCTTTTTGACCCTTCTAGAAGAGTGGTCTCTAAGAATTCTGTGTGTGAACACAGCAAGGAAAACAAAGCAGCCTAACACTGGAGCACTTCTGCCAAAACACAAAAATTGGGTGTATGCTAAAGGCTTCTGGCTACTGTGTTATGATTAAGTATTTTAGCATCATTAACATGCCAGTCACTAAGAAATTTCTAAGAACTCCTCCTGTAGCCATCTGATTCTTTTGGCAGTGGCTCAGGACCATCAAAGGCATTTGCTTCCCTTGGTGCCTGACAGGGGGCTGTGATCTGAGTGTGCCCAGGCTGCGGAGCGGAGGCCAGGAAAGCCTCCAGGAACAGACCTTTAAAAGCCCCCGTCTTTCAGCACTAATGTAGGCTTACAGACCAGATTTAGGCTATCTTCGGCAATGCCAATATTACAGAAGCCAGCACATTACTTGCCATAGATGCATCCTCCCTAACCCTCACAGAACTAGGCACTCATGAGAGTCCAAAACAAATCAAAGCCTGGAAAGCAGCTACAACAGTAAGACTTTCATATGGTACAACAGCGGGAAATAAATAAATAAGCAAAGAATCAACCTCTTTCAAAGAAGATCACTTCATAAAATGCCACATAAAACCAGGGCAAAAAATTACAAGTAGTAAGATGCTCATAAGGGCCGTTTCTTCTTTTAAGTTCCCACTGTCTGTTTGGAGTTTTCTTTTCCTGGCCAGTCAGAGAATTCTCACAGCCAAATCCTCAGAAAAGCTAGTTGTATGTGAGCTGCCACACTCCCATTTCTAATATAAAGCAATCGACTTGAATTGGCAGAGTCACATCTTGAGCAACAAGATGAATCAGTGGCTCTTCATGTTCCATCTTTGCCTCTCTGCTGAAATTACATCAGGCATGTTCAAGTCCTTTGTACCAGCAACACTAGAAACTGTGGAGCTACCCAGACATTTTGTATAGGCTGAGAGCCACCTGATCATAAGAATTAACCAGTGTCATATGCTTGTAGCAAAACAAATCACACACCCCTGAATGGCTACACTAAAGGGGTTCAAAGGAAGAGAGCAGCCTTGTTGTAGATGGCACCTGACATAACGATCCCAAGTATTACATATTATTATGTATTGATTATACACAGATTGAGCTTTGCCTTCTACTATGAGGGTGGTGAGACACTGGAACAGGTTGCCCAGAGAGGTTGTGGATACCCTATCCATGGAAGTGTTCAAGAGCAGGCTGGATGGGGCTCTGAGCAACCTGGTCTGGGTGGGAAGTGTCCCTGCCCATGGCAGAGGGGGTTGGAATGAGATGATCTTTAGGTCCCTTCTAACAAAAACCATTCTATGATTTATTTTTTCCCCCCTAAGACCAGCAAAGCACCTCTGAATTTGGTACTACCCAGTGCACGGCGAACACAGCGCAGCGCTGTGAGGTACGTAACTCCTATTAACTAAATCCATTTCAAGAAGCAGGAATTCCATCCTGAGTAATTCTTGGGAAATACAGTTTTCCTCTCATTGCCGGGTTTTTTTCAATTGCCTCAAGAGTACAGAACAACCTACCAAAGAGTACAGAACGAGCTACCAAAACAATGTAGTGGCCGCGCAGCAGGGTAGGGGAGACCTGCCTTGCAGGGGCTGGAGGAAAACAGTCACAGACACAGCATCTGCACACACACCCAGAAGGGCACGGCATGTTCAGTGCCAACATGCTGACCCCTGGTAACCAACCCTACAGCACGCTCTCTGCCAGGGGCTCTCTCCTGTTTGAATTCCAGCTCCCCACCCAGCTGCAGGGGAGATGTGCCTGCCAGTAACCCCGCCAGCTCACACAGCAGCGCTGTTTGCAGGGAGGGGGAGATGATGGAGGCAAAGAGATCTTTGCTCTAATTACAGCAAAACAGCTGACAAGATTTTTGCCCTGCGTGCAGGTCTTTAAGCTAGTTTTGTGGTTCAGTGTGAACTTAACCATATATAAGCAACAGATAAAAAAACACCCCACTTTTGAGTTAGCTTGCTGAAGAAATAAAATGGACTGAAATATGTTTTCATATATGCACAAAATATGAATCCTTTAAGAAAAATGATTCATTTATATTAAAGCATTCACTTTTTAAGACAAGTTTGCACACTTAAACACACAGGAACATCTATTCCAGCCTGCACACACAAAGGCATTGGAGTACCTTGATCACTCCGAGCTTTCACCTCAAAGACTAGTATGTGACAGGCAGAAGAAAAATAATTGGCCAGGTAATGTTTCGAGTCACACAGGTACATTTGAAGGTCCATCCCTGTCCTTAAACTCCATTTCTAAATGCATCCAAGTGTTCTGATAAAAATCAGCCCTCAATGTGAAATAGGAAGTGAATGCATTTTTGCTTCATTTCAGCCTTATCTCCGAAGGTCATCTCTCCCCCAACACATTTTGCTTACAACAGGAAAGAGACTATATTTTCCATGATGTTGCCTCAGTAAATTGCGTGAGTCAAATTAATTTGTGTGTCCATTTCCTACAAGAACTTTTCCGAAGCCTAGAGCTCTGTACAGGAGAGTAGGTATAAATTAATTGTCTTCAGAAGGAAATTATGCGAATATTGAAACTCCATATGCAGACTTTAGCATTCAAGAGCTGAACAGAATGCAGAGCATAAGTCTACAGGTGGAAATATAACTTTCTACAAATCGCTTTGTGTGTCATGCAGAAAAGGTGCATTTGCCACTTCTCTAACTTCAACTCTGCTGAACAGAAATGGAATTACAGGATGTTGCTCACTGGGCTTGTGGTGGGGTAGAAATTAGTGATATTTCTAACTTCAATTGAATAAACTTTAGTTCTTATTTCTCATTCAAATTCTGCTTTCCAATTTTACAACCAACCTTGGAGAATCGTTTGAAGTGTGTTTAAATACCTACTTCCAGTGATACTCATTAATCACTCTAGGATGCAGCAAGCCTAGCTGCTTTCAAGAGCTTTTTCCCGTCCAGAACAGTCACAAGGCTATTTCAAACAGTGCCACGTACCAACACACCAGGCGGCGATACGGGCATGAGGTCAAGAATTTATTGGCTACATCATCTTGCCCAGCACCACTCAGGAATCAGCTTGTGTTAGCCATGTTTTCAAAATACTCTGGAATTTTGGAAGGAACAACAAAGCTGCTAAGGAATGAAGAAAAAGCACCTTCTTTGGACAAGCACAACAGTCACATTCTCCTCCAGGGCTCCAAGCAAACGCACAGTTTACTTTCGTATCTTTTGCTCAACCACCAAGCAAAGTTTGAAACACGTTCTTGAGCAAAGAAACACCTTTCTTTTAGGAAAGTACTGTGTAATCAAGGCATGGTGTATCTCCAGGGTAAGGCAGAGTGAAACCAAGTAAACGAATGGAGTTCTTTAGTCTAGTTCACCCTACGGCACTCCACTCCTTCGCCCCAAGGCATCTCACCCAGCTTTATGCAGAGGCTGCTATGTCAGGGAGCACATATACATGCTACCAAACATAACCCTACAACAAGTCTTGGAGCAACAGAAGACAGACACAAGACTGTGATTCTTAGTCTCCTTTCTGGTGATGTGTTAGCTGAGCCAGCTATGTTTTGCTCCAGGTGCTTTGTTACTAAACACTGAATTGGATTGCAAACACTTCCAGCAGCAGTCAAGTATGATATGCTAATGAGACATTTCTATGAGCATCCCTAATTTGCCGTGGACATAGAGTGTTCTTGGCCACATGCAGAGCACAAAAGAAGCGATCAACCCTGCCCAGAGCACACGATGACCTAAAGGGAGCTTTAAACACAGTAAACTGTAGACCAGAAACTTACTCCCCAGAAAGGCACGTATCAGAAAGCATTGCTGTGAACGTGTATACTATAAATGAACTTGTGAAAAGATAACCAGCCCAATGACACCTTGATACCCAGCTACAAGCAATGAACACCAGCATAGCTGAGATGTCTGCCTGCAAGCTATCTTCTAGCCCAGATGACAGCAACAGAAAAAAAAAATACATTCAAGAGCTTGGCATCTGAGTCTTGCAGCTGTCAGAGCACAGTGGCCACAGGTGCTACTTCCAACCATGAAACCCACTAGGGAGAGAAAAGGCAATGAGAGTACAAATGCTACCAGCAAAACAGGAGTACAGGGCAGACATAAAAACCCTTCAACTGCCAACACATTGAGATAGATGGCTTCTAACTGTATTCACATCGTGACATAGAAACGGCAATCAAATTGGTAATCTTAACCTGTTGAGAGTAAGCCTTTAGTGCAGGCAACTCAGCACCTGCCAAAATCTTAAAAACAAGAGCAGAGGGTGAAGAGTAAATATATATCTATAGTCAGAGCATTAAGTGACCGAGTGAAGAACACAGCTTGCTGCTTTCCTCTGCGTTTGCTCAGTCATGTGGAGAGGTACACATTTCTAGCCATTTTTCCTCTTGTTCTCTTCAGGCCTTCTCCCTTCACCTCTGTGGTCAGCTGTCATTTCTCATTACATGAGCCACGTATGCAGGATGCTACTTCTCCCACTGTCACCCTTACAACAGTACCCATGTCCTCCCCAGTGCTATGTAAATAACTACATGAAAACTGGTAATATTAGAGGTGACTCTGAAACAGCCAAGGACCTCCTGTCAGCTTTCTGTACTTACAGAACTAAGGTAACGGATCATTTGCAGCATTCGTACCACGAGAGAGGTCACTCCCAGTGAACTCAAGTAAAATCACTCCCTTTTCCTTTCCTCCCTCAAAAATACACTTATGCATAAGGTGGGAAGGTTTCGGCAGTAGCAGAATGCTGGCAAAGTCAGTGGTACAGTTCTGCAACACACAGAAATAAATCCAAGTTGCTCTTGCAGCCAATGGAAGATGGAGGTCTCAGCTACCCTCCTGTAAGCTGTTTACTCATTCCAGGAACGCAGTCCACCCTTATCTCATCTCTATGCATGTTTTAATTCCCCCCTTTTAAAAACACAAATTGACATGAAAGCAGTAAGAGGCAATATTCCTCATGAAAGGCACCTTAGTGGCAATAGAAAGCATCACTTCTGTCTTATGGAATTTCAGTTAAAAACTCCTTGCTTTTCCTACAATACATTAAGTATGGATTTTTCAAATTTTTATCAAAGCCAAATGTTTTGACAGGCAGCTCCCCCCCCATTTGTTGCCTTTATTTAAGAAAACAACTGTAATAATCAAGCACACACACAATACTAACAGACTAGATGCCTTAATCCACACAAGTTCTGAAAAAATAGCTGAATATTTTCCTGTTATTTTCTATCCAACTTAAAGAAAAGAGACACATTTGCCCCAAACAAAACAGCTGAACCTACATTCTTCCATGTAGTCTTTTGAAAAGGCAAGAAATCAGTTGCTGTGTAACTGCAGTGGTTAGATCATGAGTGGTTAGATACATTAATTGGATATGGTTTAAGTGCCTTAGTTTTTAACTGTGGCATGTTCAAACCATTAAGGTCAATGATGGATCTGTGTAAGCCCTTACAAGTGTAAAAGTAAAATATGGATTTACCTCATGCAGAATTTTCCACAGCTACATAAAGAGACCTGAACAGCCTTTACATTACAATTGGTCTCCATGTATTCCAAAGCTTTCCCATTTAGCAATCACACTTGGCTACGTGAAGTCTGGGAGCAGGAGTACGTAGATGATTCACTCAAACTCAAACTCGGATGCTGCTGTTTAGCACGCAGTTATCATCTAGTTACTAGTTAGATGATTCACCAGAGTGATGCCTACTTTATGTGATGGCACGTTCAGGGTCCACACTATGCTGCCAGTAATACAAAAGTTCACACATCAGGCCAAGAACTCCTGGCTGTAATGATGACATATATTTTATAGCACTGATAATATTTACGATTCTATACGTCTAGCAGAGAAAGTGCTATTACCTCAGAAGATAAAGGTGTCTGCAGCATGTAAAAGGTTTAAAAACACTAATTTAAAATACTGGCATTCAACTCTTTTAGGCATTTTATTATCTAATCTGCCACCAATTTGCAGCTAACAGTGCCTAAATACCTTCATAATTAACCAACTCCATCAATTTACATCACACAGACCAGTTTCACTTTAGGGACAAACTCTATTCATGGCACTAATTTATATTTATCTTTACATGAGCTTCCAAAGGTATGACAAACTGACAGAGACTTGCAACATTAGAGAAAACCATTTACAGCTTTCAAAAAAGAAGGAAAAAAAACCCCAATAAAGTCAAGTAGTGTTGCTGATTTCATTGGTGCCCATCTTGGGATAACAGGCGGTCTTTCATTAAAGCCACAAAAAAGTCGATTACTGCTTTCCTGTCTTGATCCTCTGCCCCCTTCCCCTTCCATCCACCCCCCTCAAGTTCCCATTACAGCACATGTTTTTCCAGATCTGATGCCTGACAGTGAAATGGAGAGACTATTAAAGAAATTTGTCCGGTCATCATCCCAACTCTCACTGCATGTTAGATATAACCTACAACTTGCAAAACCTCCTATTTTCAATGACTGTGAACAATGGACTAAACTGGGCACTTTATCAACTCGTATTACCAACCTTTTCCAAAACTATAATATATTCTGTCTTGTCCAACAACATCTCAGTGAGATAAATAGAGAGATGTGAACTACGCAGGCATCAGGCTCTGCAAAAGTCAGATGGGCAATTTAGAAAAATGGGGAATGCTGGAAAATATCAAGGTAGGGCTGTTCTAGGGAGGACATGACTCATAAATCTAAGGATTTCCAAACATTTGCTACCGTTACGCACAACCATCTGAAAATGTAACAGGTAAAATACGGAGGTCCCTTACAACCTATTACGTTCCATCTTAGTGCAATGAATACTTTTTGCTGAACAAACCATATATATATTTAAAAGTAATGTCGGATGGTTTTCTACCCATCCCAAAGCCATAGAGTTGCATTAAAATGAACAAGTTTCTCAGCTTTCCTGGGATGGGACCTCAAGCTGGCAATTACCTTGAAATGAGGCTGCCTGTCTTTCTTGAGAGAGCATTTACCAAACCACTCCAAAGGAAAGAGGGTATTTATATTGTTACCCCCATCTCTGCCTATCACTGTCAGAGATGTCTGAGGGCATCTGAGACATCTGCCTGGGATCAGATATAAATGTTATCCTAGGAGTTAGTAGCTAGACCCAGAAATGCAGGGTTAGGGAAACAGATATGAAATCCCATTATCTAAATAAACACCCTGATAAAGTAGGGTTTCTTGCAGAAAATTCATCATTTACATGACTGACTTTTAATTGTGTTTCAGAGATTGTTACGTTCGTGCATAATAACTAACGTAGTGTGGATTTCTTATAATAAATGTTTTAAAATGTGGTGATTCTCTAGGAAATGTGCCTTCTGTTTCATAAAGCTAACTAGCTTAGATACAGCTCTATTAATTCATTAATATGTAATTAAGGCTTTGGTGAAACATTACCATGTTAATTAAGTATTAGGTACTTCAAGGTGCCAAGTCTGCTCTCTGGAACAGTGTTCTTCAAATTCCAAAAGAGAAAAATAGATTTGTTGTATCACTGTAATATTCATGTGGGAAACCTTTCACCAAGTAACCACAAATTGTGTCTCGGGAAAGAAGAGATGCTGCCAGCACGGAGTCTGAGCACATTAGTTTATAAGACCCAAAAGGTAATAAAATTTGAACGCAAAAATAAGACTTAGAATTAAATTTAAAGCTTATTTGGAAACCTTATATTCCTGATCAGATAGGATTAATGCTTTTTCTCTTCAGTGTCTGGATTAAATGAACGCAAAACTTAATCAAACAGATCTCAGTCAAGCTAAGCTTTGACAGGCCAGTAAAACAGCACTTTAAGCAGACACTTGTCCTGCCTGAAACATATTGAAGGACAGGAGGTAAGAAAAATTCTCTAAGAAAAAAACCCTGCAACATTAATGTTGTGGTTTATGATAGCCCACTGCTGCTACACGGTGAGATGCCATGCTGCACATTTCAAAAAGACCGTTAAAAATATTATGCAATGCCAAGATTTAATTCTTTTCCCTTTCTTTGTTTTGACGATGGGACATGTATATCATAAAATATGGGGTGAAATTCACACCTCGGGTTAATGCAGCTGTTTAGTTTTACACTTGCCTGCCAGAAAGGAACATGTTTTGGATAAAGAATCATGAAAGGTGTAGACTGAATTCAGTTGTAAGCCCCCCCAGATACCACATTTAGAAGACTGTATTATTTGAAAGAGCAGGAGGATTGCTGAAAGTTGTTGCACAGGTGAGTAGTTCATGCAACTTCAAGATTACAGTAACTGTAAAACCGTCTCACCCCTTAAAGTGGAACACTGAACTATTCACTACTTTTATACAGCATGCTCTGGTTTGAAACAGAAGTAATAAAAACACTACACTTAAAAATATAATGAATGTACAATAGAGATAATTGGTTTCATTTGGGTAACCTTTAGTAAGATCAAATCGAGTTCAAGTGACACGGATGGGTTTTTTTGTTCACCCATGTGTAGGTAAGGAAATATTCTTCCCTGTAGCCACTTATTTTAATGGGTGCTGCACAAGCCAGCCATTCCTGAGGTTTATCCTTCCTTAAAAAACTTCCAAGTTGTATTTCCTGACAGAAAATAACTTGAAGTAATAAAGTTTAATTTCCTTGATGACCTGCACTCAATTAAGATCTACGTTATTAGGCGGGATGGGTATCTCATAATAATACACCCACCCCAACGTCCCCCCTCCAATTACTAATCCACTTAACAGTAAAAGTAACAGCAACTGCATCATTTTCCCATATCATGGAGTTTGATTAAATACCAATTACGGTCAGATAATTCACTCAAGTTGGATGGGAGCTATGTTACTTGAATCCAGAAGATCAGGACAACACCTTGAATGCTATTTGAATCTTAGAGATAAAATTCTGTGTTCATTTAAAAGGCTGTTTACTGCTGTGCTCATGAGTTTTAGGAATCTAAAAATGTGCCCAATGTCTTGAAGATGTAGAGGAGCCTCTTCTCACTTCAAGCCTAGGTAGCTGGTTTAGATACTGTCTGCCTGCTGTATTTGCTGAAGATAAACAACTCTCTAGTCAGACTTTGTCTTTATGAGCCATGACTAAACACTATGCTCAGTTTCAATTTACCAGACGAAGTCTCTAAAAATGCATTTTTCAAATTAAGTTTTCTCCTTGTTAGCATTTCCATTTGTATTCTGGTGTGAGCGAAATTCATCAACTAAAAGACTTCTAAATTATGTAAGCCCAGGTAATGAGGCACATAGTATGGGGGAAAAGAGGATGAACTGTAGGGAAAAGCACATGTTAGCTACCATGTAGTGTCCGGGAGCACGTTCAGGTGCTCTCTGTGTTTAAGGACCTACTGGGATGCAGTGAGACCTCAGCACGACACTGTACAGTCAGATGGCAAAAGCTATTCTGTTCTATTCTCAGGAACTGAGACCATTGAAATTCTTTAAATGAAGACCAAAGGCTGCTGTTATGTTTGCTAGATTACAGATTAACTGCCAGTTTCCAGCCTGCAAATCAAGAACATTTCACTAGGTGAAATCCAATTGTATCACACTGGTCTAATTTCCTAACACTCGATGTGTGCAGGTTTCATTACAAAACTTGCAATTAACTAAAGCTTCATCCAGAGTTGTTCTTTTTTGACTGTTTGTTTGGCATCCACTATAAACAACACAATATTTAGTTTGAAACAACTCAAATCTGTGATGTTTCAGTTTTTCCTCGCACAAGACAGGAGAAAAAAAAATATTTACATTTGATATGAAATGTTCCACTTGATCAAATGTAAAATATAAGGACAGCTTTGAATGTAATCATCTAGATGAAGGAAACTGTCATACACAGTATCATAGAAGTATATTATTTCTGATCATTTCTCCTCTCTAAGCGTCTGCTAAACATTCAACAACGTGACAAGCATCTTATTTGCTGTATACAGAAAATGTTTCCAAGCAACCTCTTGTCTGCTCAGAAGAGAAGCCTTGAAAGAGCTCGTAAAGGCCAGAGTACCTGCATTCACCTCAGGCACAGGAGATTATCAGGACACCTCTAGCTGTTCACTGCCCCCACAGCCATTGCAGGCATCACAGTCACGACTCAGGCTACAGAATGATTTTGAAGTAACTGAAGGCAAAACACTGGTTCTACTTTGTATCTGTGTTTTTGCAAACCAGTATCTCAAATTCACAATGTTTTAATGAACCCATAGCACACTCCGAGTAAAGTGACACACAAAGCCCAGGCTTTTTAAAATAATTACCAACTTCATGTGTGGCAAAACTGCCTCACGTGCAATGCAAAGGGTGTTGGACAGGCAATTGCTTCTGAGGTGAGACTTGGAAACATAGCTGCATAAAAAAACTAAAAAAAAAAAAAAAACCCACTTATTTTTTACATGTCCTGTCCTTGCAAAGTTCTCATAAGACTTTCTTTGGCCAAATGGAAAAGCATTACACCTGTACCTTTCCCTTATGATCTCTTCTGAACCTCACACGCCTTCCCTCCTCGGCTGCTCTGCTGCCTTTACTCTCCTGTTCTCTGTCTTTGGTCCCAAGTGTCCGTCCTTTATTACCTCTTGATCCCTACTCAATTCCCCACCAGCCATCATCGCTGCAGAAGCCTTTCCTCCACCAGATGAGCTTTCCAATATGTAGCTCTGTAAGCTGTGTTTCTCCAGCACCTCCTTGGGGAACACCTGCCTACATCTGCAACTACACAGAGAGAAACGGAAATTTTTATGTAACCTGAAAAGGGGATTATTATAATATTGTGCCTCCTTTTACTTCTTACACCATAGTTCCACCACAGCAAACCCAGAGCATAAAAATAAAGTAAGAATTTCCTATGAACTAGAGCTTGAATATTAAAGAAATATCCTCGCCCAAATCAACCAGAACAGAGGTTTTGCTCAGCTCACAGATTCTCAGACCCAACACAGACTGCCACAAGTTCCTGTTTAACCTTCACCACAGACACAAAGGACAGCTGTGGTCAATGGAGTTAAATCCAGTTGGGTGCCAGTCACAAGTGGTGTCCCCCAGGGCTCAGTACTGGGGCCACTCCTGTTTAACATCTTCATCAGTGATTTGGGTGAGGGGACAGACTGCACCCTTGGGAAACTTGCAGATGACACCAAGCTGGGTGCAAGTGTCGATCTGCTTGAGGGCAGGGAAGCTCTACAGAGGGATCTGGATAGGCTGGGTCGCTGGGCCAAGGCCAATCCCACGAGTGTCAACAAAGCCAAAGGCCGGGTCCTGCCCTTGGGCCACAGCAACCCCCAGCAGCCTCCAGGCTTGGGGAGCAGTGGCTGGAGAGCTGCCAGGCAGAGGAGGACCCGGGGGTGCTGACTGACAGCCACCTGAACATGAGCCAGCAGTGTGCCCAGGGGGCCAGAAGGCCAATGGCATCCTGGCCTGGATCAGGAATGGTGTGGCCAGCAGGAGCAGGCAGTTGATCGTTCCTCTGGAGTCGGCTTTGGTGAGGCCGCACCTTGAATATGGTGTCCAGTTTGGGGCTCCTCTCTACAAGAAGGATGTTGAGATGCTGGAGAGGGTACAGAGGTGGGCTACAAAGCTAGTAAAGGGTTTGGAGCATGTCTTTGGAGGTTCAGGCTGGATTTTAGAAGGCATTTTTTTCCAGAAAGGGTTGTCAGGCACTGGAATGGGCTGCCCAGGGAGGTGGTGGAGTCACCATCCCTGGAGGGGTTTAGGAGCCGGGTAGATGTTGTGCTTAGGGACATGGTTTAGTGGGTTTGATAGGGCTGGGAATAAGGTTGGACTTCATGATCTTAAAGGTCTCTTCCAGATGAAACTATTCTATGATTCCATGACAGAGTGGGCAGGACTCTGCAGGACCAGAGCCAAACTCTATTATGAGTGACTGGAGTTTTGCAACACAGAGAACACCTGTATTAAGATACAAAATCCATAGGAGCTAGAAAATTAACACATATGATTAATATTGACAAGTGTCCATTTTCTGAAGTAGTATTTGTTTCTTTTTATGCTGAATCTCAAGAGACAATATTCGATCATTTACCTTTAGCAGATTCTCTAAGTGCAGTATCTCCTATGTGCAAATTTGTTTACCATGAGGAAGACATTTATTTCACGGCAGAATTGTTGATAGCTTCCAAAAACAAATTGAATTTCTGACTTAATAAAGAGATTATGTATCTATTGGATTTATGAGGCTATAGAAAATATTAAACCCATGAGAACTTAACTTCCAGTGGTTCATAAGTGTTATTTCCAACTGCTAAGTTAATGTCTTATGGTATCATTATGCAACTTTTTCAATCCCATTGGAGAATTTCATCTATTCTCACTTCTTGAATAAATAGCCTGAAACAATGTACTCCCAAACTGTTCTGGCTGAAAATCTTATGACACCCTGTTGAGATTCATAGTTAGATTATTATTTCTTGCAAATACAAATATTTGCTTCTCAAAACATCCAAGGATGCCACATTACTGAACACTTATTAATCTTTCAGCTATCTTATTAAATCCTTAAGAAGTTATTTTCAAAAGACAGACAACTGAAAATGAAGTATTACCAGCCATCTTATTGTTAAACTTAAATCTGTGTCCATTCCCTCTCAGCCTTTCACCATGAATCTCTGAGGAGAGTATGGCTGTCTTCTCCACACCTTCCTATTTGGTTGCTGCAGATACCAGTAAGATCTCCCATTCACCTTCTCTTTTCCAGGCTGAACAGACTCGGTTCCCTCAGACTCTCATACGCCATATGCTCCAGCCTCACATAGTCTGGGTGATTCACCACTGGGCTTGCTCCAGTATGTCAACATCTCTCTTGGATTCAGGAACCCTAAAGTGGACACTCCCATCCGGTTTGAGATCACTCAGCATGTCATCTTGAAGTGCCAGACTGAGGGGAAGAACCACAATTTTCAGTCTGCTGGCTACAGTCTTGCTCCACAGCCTGTGCTGCTGCAGGCACGGGCATGGTTGCCATTGTCTGCTGCACGAGAAGCACTGCAGCAACCACACCCGTACAATGCCCTGCTCATCAGGGCTCTTGGGGCTTCTCTAAATCTATTCTCTACTCAGTCCACAAGTCTGTATTGCTGCATGGGGTCTTTTCAACCTAGACAGGTTCTGAAGCAAGTGCTCTAAAACAGACCAGAGCACCAAAGCCATCATCACCACCCAACTGGCCTCCTTACTTTTCCTCTTACCGAGCATACGCTGGCTTCACGTCACAGAATCACAGAATGTTAAGGGTTGGAAGGGACCTCAAAGCTCATCCAGTCCAAGCCCCCTGCCAGAGCAGGACCACCCAGAGCAGGTCACACAGGAACACATCCAGGTGGGTTTGAAATGTCTCCAGAGAAGGAGACTCCACAACTCCCCTGGGCAGCCTGTTCCAGGCTCTGTCACCCTCACTGTAAAAAAGTTTTTCCTTATGCTTCTACAGAACCTCTTATGCTCCAGCTTACACCCATTGCCCCTTGTCCTATCATTGGACATAACAGAGAAGAGCCTGGCTCCATCCTCCTGGCTCTCGCCCTTTATGTATCTATAAACATTAATCAGCTCACCCCGCAGTCTCCTCCAAGCTAAAGAGCCCCAGCTCCCTCACCCTTTCCTCATAAGGGAGATGCTCCACTCCCTTAATCATCTTTGTGGCTCTGTGCTGGACTCTTTCAAGCAGTTCCCTGTCCTTCTTGAACTGAGAGGCCCAGAACTGAACACAATATTCCAGATGAGGACTCACCAGGGCAGAGTAGAGGGGGAGGAGAACCTCTCTCCACCAGCTACACCTCTTCTAATGCACCCCAGGATGCCACTGGCCTTCTTGGCCACGAGGGCACATTGCTGGCTCATGGTCATCCTGCTGCCCAGCGGGACTCCCAGGTCCCTTTCCCCCATGCTACTCTCCAACAAGTCAGTCCCCAACCTCCACTGATACATGGGGTTATTCTTTCCCAGATGCAAGACTCTACACTTGCCCTTGTATTTCATTTGATTTCTCCCTGCCCAGCTCTCCAGTCTGTCCAGGTCTCACTGAACGGCAGCACAGCTCTGGTGTGTCAGCCACTCCTCCCAGGTTTGTATCAACAGCAAACTCGCTGACAGGTCACTGTGCCCTCATCCAGGTCACTGATGAATATATGGAACAGTACTGGCCCCAGTACCAAGCCCTGAGGGACTCCACTAGACACAGGTCTCCAACTAGACTCTGCCCCACTGACCACAACTCTCTGACTTCTTCCCTTCAACCAGTCAATAATCCAACTCATTACCTGACCATCCAGACCACATCCAAAAACCAAACAAAAAACAAAAAACCAAACAAAAAAAAAAAGACAACAAAAAATAAAACAAACAAACCAAAAAATATATATTCCTGCAAACTGTTTTAAACTAAATATTGAAAATCATATCATTGAACAACCACAGTTGGGAAGGAAAAGTATAGAAGATTATCAATAAAATAATTTTTTCACGTAAGTAATAAATCTTAGTTAATACACAAATTCAAGCAAACATCTAAGCAAAATGTCTAAGACTTGATGGGTCTTTTAAAGACTATGATACAGATTTTCTACAGCCTGGCTGCCTGTGAAATCTGGCAATTGTTTGAGAGAAGCCGAGGCCTGAACAATGAGTACTTGAAACCAGCGCCGTAAAGAGTGAAGGGGTTTGAAATGAAGATGAGGAAGATTTCTGCTACTCCTGCTCCCTTCCATCCATCCGTACACAAACTGATGGGTAGAAAATACTTCAGAAACCGTTCTGTTCTCTACTGTGTGATGATTAATACAAAGAGGTTTTTAAACAGTGTTCTTAAATTCAAACTCCACAAACATTTTAGGCTGTTACTTGAATAATCATCTTCATTTTACACATCAATGACACTGGAATTATCAGGTAATTCCTACTGGTATAAATGGCAAACAATCAAACTCTGCAGCTTGTAAAACTAGAACAGCCACATACTCCTAATATTAAAAGGTCAAGTAATTTACTTTACAGAACAACTTTTCCTAAAAGAAAAATTCTGTTGTCTGAAAATGCTGAGTATTGTCTATATTAATATCCTCAAAATACTTCACTGCTTTGAAGTGACATCTTATTTAAAGTTTAATTTTTCAATTTTCAGTTTTGAATACTTACTTTCAACTTTTGCTATGTAAAATTAACAGCTGTATCTATGGCTTATTGCTTTGGGAAAGAAGAGGATTCTAGCAATCTCCATGTTTATTTTAAACATAAAAAATAAATCAGTCAACAAATATGGGCAAACCCTAATGAGGTCCATTGCAGACAATTTATTGTGAACTAGAAACCACAGCATGTTTCCCTACAGTACCATGCCCAGTTCTGCTAAACCTGCAGCAAAGGGGTTTTAGATCGTTGTTTTCAATGAACACATCTTTTGTTCATCTATCCAGTCAATCTGAGTAGTGCTAACAGGAAGCATTAGATTCTTCTTGCAGCAAGTGGTAAGGAAAAAAAAAAAATGCAATCAAATACATCCTGCATTCATTTTGGGGTTTTGTAAAGAAAAAACCCAAACAAAACCCCAAAACAAAAATAAGAAACCACACAAACACACCAAAAATATCCCACAAAAACCTGAAACAATCAAAAAACAACAAATAAAGAACATTTAAAGAGGTTGGTTTTTTTTTTACAGTCCCTAGAACAAGGCATCATTACTTATAATCTGAAAAGTTCACTCCTGATAAAATTGATCTAGTCATTATTTTTTAGTTACACCATGAAAAGCCTCCTTTGCAGATGACTTCCAGAAATACAGTAATTTCCTTCTCTGAAGCTAACAAGGTTACATGCCACTGTTACTTTAAGATGATATAAATCATAACAGTCCTTTTTTTTTTGTTTTGTTTTCCAAATTATTTAATATTTAGAAGTTTCCTAATATTTCCTCCCAGCCCTGCTAGGAAGCAGATTTTCTATGCCAGTTTGTTGTTGGGTTTTTTTCACCTATGACCATATGCCTGATCCCATTTTGAAGATACCCAATTATATTTCTAAATTAACTTAGCTTTTTAGCTAATTGACTGTATTCTGCACACAAGCAGTGCAGGTTATGAACTGTTTACGTTTGAAATCTGTTACTCCTCTATGTTTTAAAAGAAGGCATAAAATTTCTGGTTTAGTCCTGAGGGGGTCCTGACATCAAATGATCAACTGAAAGAATCAAGTTTTAAATGTTCTCTGGTTTGATGGAGAATTGACAGAATTTCAGATAAATTGGGCAAAGAAGTTTGCAGTAGGCTACAAAACAAAAGCAAAACTCACAGAACACGGTCTGCTAGAGGTCAAGTCAATAAGAAACAGTTTGACTCCAGGCTCAGATTTATTATGTAAGTTCTACAGAAAACAACTTTCTTTGGAATAAATATATGTCACCCTAAATTTAATTCATTCACAAACCTGAAAAATAAAAAAATACCTGGAAAATGTACTAGGAAATAGAAGACTGAGCAGAAACTCAGTAAAAACTTGCAGGAAGGCACACCACTGCAGGAAGCTGTCCAGTTACAACCACGCAGCTGGCTACTGCCCCCCGGGGTCTTGCACCAAGCACATTATTTATCAGTAGAAAACATTAGGGCTGGCCATACATTGTCTGGAATACAGAAATTCATGGTTAAACCAAAGCACTGGCCTGTATGTACAGAGAAATAGTTACAAATACACAAACCTGCTGCAGAGAAAGAGGAGAGAACGAAGCTGCATTCATCGATTCCTGCTTGGCACCATGGGGTCAGAGACTCAAATATTTTGTTTTATAAACTGATTACAGCACTTATGAAATTTTAATGACAAAAAATTAAAAGCACGAGAACTTTGATGTTGACTTACTGCACATTTACAATAGCCACTCTGATCCAATCGACCATGATGACTCTAAAAGCCTTTTAACAAACTATACAGACTATAAACTACCCTTGACAAAGGAGCCTTTAGAGACTTTCCAGGGGAGTAATATGTGCTTTAACGGGGGGGGTTGTTAATTCTTCATGACAGTCTGAAATGCCATCACGTGTTTCTTTTTGCTAAATCTTGCTAAACTTCAGAGTTAGTAAAAAGCTGTGGGAACAGGGTAAGGCCTGGCCTTTGGTCAGCTTTGAAACCCCTCATAGTTGCTTTAGGTAATACCACCTCCATTTCCATGGAAGTTCCAGCTGTGCGTCTTTCAGGACACGCAAAAGCTAGAAAACAACACAATGTTCTGTTCACATTCCTCAATGACAATGCATAACTATATATTTTTTTTTCCCCCAATTTTACCTCTATCCATAAGCAACCAATTCATGAGCTGCATCTGATTTGCTTGGGTGTATTCATATCTCATCCTTCTTCACAGCCAGTAACTTAATTGCAAGAAATTTTTAGTTTATCTACTCAAAATTCACAGTAAGAGAGTTCATTCTATTGGAGATTCAGCTCACACGGTGTTATTTCTCCTCCCAAGTTGATTTAATGTAATTCTTGGATTCAATGTGCAAATACCTACGTTAAACACAGGTGATTTCAACTTTTTTTAGTATTTGCCTAAAATTTGCTATCGTTCATTTCTGTTCAACTTTTATACTTGCTTTCCACGCACACATGGTCTTATGTAGAAGAAAAAGTCTTTCTTTTTAACTTATTTTACAATGCAAACAATATACATAGATGAAAACTAGTGGTAATAATAGCAATCCACTCATTTCTGAAATCTGCACTGTGATAAACAGTTTTCTTTAAAACCTGTCACAAATCAAGTATAATATGTTTCCTATCTTAATGTTAATATATATGTAGTCTAGGCAATCCTTGAGGAAACAAAGGGAAGACTGGAAAAAAAAAAGCTTAATACTTAATACCCAATGACGTAACAAGGAGGCTGACACATTCATCAGAACAGCTCAAAACTATTTCATGGAAACGCATGATCGAATAAAAACCGGTGAGTCCCACCACTTCATTCAGGACGTACAGGCTTCAGCATAATTCATGACACGATCCTTCAATTCCCCATTCCGCTTCAATCCACGTCACCTTCATCAGCCTGAAGGATAAGGGTGTTTACACAAACCCTGACCACGGTCGACTACTGTCAGAGAACTGGTTTCACCCAGATAATTCATACCCCGCTAATGAATGCAAAATGCTAGCTCAGCAAAACCTTCCTTTGGCCAGATAAATAATGGAACAGAAACAAAGAGCACCTCTTGGTGTTTCCTACCACCCTACAGACCATCACAGTTCACAAAGAACTCTCACACGTAGGTTTTATAAATACAATATAGTAATATTGTTAGAATATAGTATAAGAAATCGGCCAGTGTTCGTCCCTCAGAAAAAAACAGTGTAGTATCTTAGTTTCCTCTGAAGTTGACAGAGAAGATGCCTCTCCCCTCAAATCATCATAATTCTCTTCATTCACACAGTTTGTTCTCTTGCACAAAGAGGTTATTTTTCATTAACTATCCCACAGCCTAAGAAACGTACCAGCAACACTACAAGCAGAAAATTTGTTTATAGATGGGATTGGGAAAGGCAACTCAAAGACAAGTGGAAAGGTGAAGAGTTGAAATATCTGCTGGAGTCTTGTTTGTTTAGATTAGCAACTGATTACCACTTGCCCACATCAATTGCAATCAACAGTATTTATATTTATCCTTGGCATTTCCTTGTGAGCTATCAATCAAAACATTTCCTTCTGGTTTTCATGTTAATGCCCATTTCTAATCTCCAATATATGTGCACTTAGTCACTAATTCAGCAACACTTAAACACGTATTTTTTTTAATGCAAGAAATGGAGAAATAATTTAGTGAGTATAGTTGAATTTATGTTCCTGACAAAAAGCTGATCCTTTGGGATTTAACTGACTTTATTAAGGTTAACAAAATTTATTAAGGTCAAAATTGCTCCAAACATTTGAAAATTTACTTCCAGTATGGACTAAGATTATTCTAGATAAAGTATACTATCAAACAAAACCCCAGTTCTTTTATTTTCTCAAAATATTTGTTTTTACTTGAGCTTAAGCTGTAGATCCACCAGTTCTTCATGCCAAGTTAAAAAATGGTTCAACTTTATGACCATCCTTTAAAAGTGAAAAAAGCTAATAAGAGATTATTAGTTTCTATTTCCTATAAAGAACTGAAATACAGAGTCAATACCTGGTTCTTTTCTACTTCCTGGAAGGTTTCTGTGGGTTTGGTTGCCTGTTTTGCCTTTCCCATTCCTCAAGACTATTTCTGAAAGTACTCACAACTGCTGTCCGAATATGAGGAGACCAACGCCTGCAAAAGATGACAAAAACTACCAGTGAACTTTCCATGTACAAGACACTCCCCTTTTTGGGAGAGCTGCAGTAGTAGCTATAAAAAAACCACAAAGGACAACCCAATGCAGTATGGGGTAGACAGAAAATATTCTGAACATTTACAACTCTGGGACACATCAGTGAAGTTCTTGCACCATTAACATCGAGAATGCTCTAGGTAAGGAAGGTAACTAAGTGAATGTTCTCACTCTATTTAGACAAGCTAGACTTTAATTCCTCTTCTTTGGCTATTAAGGAGGCCTGAGCATAAACTATCTTGGTCTTTGGCTTGTTCACAGATGTTCACTGAGAATATGCTATTCCAAACTCAAGCTGCTCATCGTACATAATACACACGGTGTGTACACGCACCGTACGTACTGCAGAAAACTGACTATGGCAAGGTTCCTGGGGAAAACCTCCTCTTTATCAATGCACTCTCTCTACCTTTAAATCTGTACATTTACAGAAAATGTGGAGCTCTAGTGACTATTGAGTCTAAATGATATAAAGGTATCCCAACAATGTGGATTCTTTTGCAGATCTTTTTCATGTCTCTAGGTACACAGGTACGCTATCTACTTCGACCAGTTCATGCAAGGGAGTTGCAATATGCAAGGAAATTTCCTTATGGTATTGTCAGAGTTGTCCTACAGCTCCTAATTTGTATGATACTGAGCTCCCGAAAATGCACTGAATTGTTATTTCAAACTGATAGAACCTTATGAATGACTTTTGAAAACTTAAAAGCCAGGCAAAGACTTTGCATTTAAATTGATTTTTGGAAGGGTTTCCTGAAAAGGCCTATTTTCATGATCATACGTAGTGATATCTAGCAGGATACCATAAAGCATGGATAGCCTAGAATAGAATGACAGTCATTTACATACAAATGAGCTCATTACTATGGAATTTTTTTACCAGCTGTTGTTTCAAAATTTGAAAGATGTTTTATGAATCTGCATAAAATATTAAGGGACGGCCATTCTATTATCAATGTCCCTTATTAAATCTTTGTACTAGTTTTCATCTGCATTTTAGTAACTGTCATTCCATATGTTGATTTTAATCAAAACCATCACACGCCCAAATTTTAATCTATATTATGAAATATTTCCAACTGCAAAGCACATCGCATTGCCTAGTCATGAGAAGCTTAAGCTACGACATGACAAGCTAACAAAATATACACTCATATTTTAATGGAACCAATATGCTACACTTCCTTTCAAGGAAATATGTATTCTACCCATCGCTTAAAGCAACATCAAATTTATGGGCAATCTCTGCGGAAACTTCCTTGAATAAACATTCACTTCAAAAGGATTAACATACATCTTTTCAGAAGCCAGCTCTTGATCAATATTCTGGTTGTCTTGCTTTGAAGCAGCAGGAACACATTCTTCATCTACTGTATAGCAGCTAATACACTAGACCCCCTTCCAAAACCCTCACCTGGGTAACTTCAGGGAAAATCTAATTTACACACACAGGGAAACCTTTATCTAGTCATTAAGAACAACTTATTTACAGAACTACTTTGACTAGATTCATGCTATACTTCATATGCTTCCTCACATGGTAACGGCATGAACAGACCCAAGGGATGTACCCCGGCTTTGGAGAAGATGTACCAAGCAACATCTGCCAGAGAAATATCACATGCCTTCAGTGAGGCTGTCAAGACTTCCTTCTGCAGTTAAGCAATAGTAATTAAAGCAGTTTATTGATCATTTAAGATGAAAACCTAAAAATCATCCAGAAAAGAAGAGATTCTATCCTAGCGCAGCAGCACAGATTCTGGGTTATACACAATAAAGCAACCATAGTGCCAAAAACTATCCCTAAGAAGTAAGGTCCTCCTAAGTAGAGGTGATCCAACTGAACTAGGACTGTGATGCCCCAAACAGCAAAAAGAGGATGCCATGAATGTAACAGGAGACAAAGGGAGACAAATGCCTACCCCTTAATGAGCAGTGCGCCGGAGCACCCAGTGATGACCAGCAGCTCTTCATAGTTCATCAGAATTTCAGAGATCCCAGAGGTAACAGATTTTATTGCACTACCCATCTCAGAAAGCCCACCTCCAACTCTTGCTGTGCCTCAGCCTATCCCTCATCTCGCACACTGGTGGGGATCGATGCAGAACGATGTGTTTAAGCACCAATTAAGCATGCTCAGAATCACAATGCAGAATGAATGAAAACAAAAAGTCTTGGAGCTTGCCAAATGACAGCTAAAAAATACCTCAGTTTGAGGGCCTAACCACAACATTTCAGAGGAATTTCAAAAGGTGGTTTAGACACCGACACCATTCTTTGTACACCAGAGTCTGATTCTCAAAAAGCTGCAGCAGTGCATCATCCCATTCGACCATCCTTTGGACTATAAAATTCCCCATCACTGAGCATGAATTAATAATTTCTAAAGCGGTGGATTTTAGTTTAAACGTTGCAGCACATTACGGTTAACATTATAGCCTCTGAAACTGCAGATTGCATACTATTGTTCATGAGTTTCCTTCCTGCAGAGTTTTTGGAGGAAACAAGCATTCATGAACAAAGCTTTGCTAATTAGCTCGGAGCCTGCCTGTCTGAAGGGGCCATCAGGAATGAAAAATGAGAAGCAATCCGTGAGAGACTTCAAAACACAAGAAACTGGCAAGAAGAGCACAGCAAACCAAAACATAGTTGTATTCTAAATATTGCATCAGGTCTGAAGTGAAATATATGTACAACTACAGGAGGATTCTTTAGCAAAGATGATAAACAGAATTGGAAGGTATATAGAGCTGATTAACAAACTGTTAATATGTATTCATATTATTTTGAATACACTATCTTCTCCTGGACTGGTGAGTACGTATCGAACTTTAATCATTTTTCATGAATAGCCAAGCTAGAAAACCACAGAAGGTATCAGCAAAAACTCACTTGAAATTCCATCTTACACACTTAAAACACAGCTTATGCAAACTGTTTGCCATTGAGCAGATCTTCTCATAGGCATCAGAATGTACCATCGCATCACGAGAGGCTGGTGCGGTGTCCAGTGTAACATCTCAGAGGAGATGCAAAGAGATGCACCTCTCAAAAGGCACCACGGGCAAACACAGTAAAAGTGGTGGTCCTGATATCACACCGAAATACTGACGCATTGTGATACCAACAGAACTCCAAAGTGACAATTTAAGAAAGTTATATCCAAATTCCCACTGTATAGTCTGATTGTGACATAAGAACCTGCTCTATTGTGGGAATCAATCAATGAAGTGATTACAAACTTAGAGTACTGCAGAAAGCAAGCATGTAACAATGACCCAGCATATCATATGGCCCTAATATACATGCAGCCACTCAGCTATATCCCAAATTGTTCCCGAGGAACTGTTTCTACTTACATAAAATGCTTGGGTTACTGAGACACTTTGCAGACCTACAGATTTGTATTTGTCTTTGTTTATTATTATTATTTCTGTGTTAGGTTTATCAGTAAAATTCAAACATCAGACAGAAGTATCTCCATCAGAAGATCTTTGCTTATTTCATGCTCAAACTATTCCCATAGGAGATAACTGTTGTTCGTGGTTCAGCAGTGGAAATTAAAATATTTCCATTACATTTAACTCTCCCAAAACATTCTATTTGAGCCAGGATTGTTGCCCCTGCTGAATAAGACAGCTAAGAATGCTTTGAGAGGAGACACCGTTTCGCTACCTCATATCCTTCAGTAATGCCTATACTCATTCAATGTCAACGGGCTGTGTCAAACCAGACATCTAAACTACTAAAAGAAACCACTGCTTTATATTTTGAAGTTCCATTTTGAAGTTTCCAGGGAAAAACAGATGTTGATTAAAATCTCAGATTTGCATTCTTCTGAGAAGAATCACACGCGGATATTATTTTTTTCTAGTATTTATTCAATGCTTAACTGAGTCTTCAAACCTGTCAAAGTTTAACTGTGACTCATTGTTTTTTCTGTGAGATGGCTGATAATTTTCTAGAAGTCATCAAGGTCCATCGCATAGACTTCACAGAGTAGGGAAATCCATATTATTAGCATGATAGAACGTATCTTTGAAATATAAATGGTTTGGGACAAACGGAAAAGGCAAGCATTTAATACAATCCATATATCTACTTAATAAAGAAAATGGCTGATCATGTAGAAACTACTATGAGAATGGAATCATCCCCCCTCCCACCCTGAAATTATATAAAAGGAAGGAAATTCAGAACAAATTGTGTACTATAAAGTTTATGCACCACATGCATTTTTATATTCACAACTGTCTGGCTTCTGTCATCTTTTATTTCAGAGTTACTGTGTCAGTTCTCCTGAAGGGCACAAGTATTGGCTTGCCCTTCCTATGCTGCTAGCACAAAACAGTCCCCAGGCTCCAGCAACTATTTTCAGGCATATCAGAAAATAATATTGATGTACAGACATATACACAAATACAGATGTGCATCATAGAGAACCACCTCAGATAATGGGTCATGAAGTTGGATGGAAGTGACAGAAACCAAAGAGAGAAGTAAATTCTGCAATCCTGTACTATTTGCTTCATGGAATTGTAAGATACTACAGATCATTTCTGCAACAGTGGAAAATCATAAAAGCCTTTACTGAGTTCAATGGACTGCTCATGTGAGTAACCAGTTACCATATCAGTACTTTTTAAGATAAGAAGGCAGGTAAGAAACAGTGCATATTCATCTGTAAAACTATTTCTTTCTCCCCTTTTTAACATTCATTCCCAATAATCAGTCAGACATCCAAGTAACCCAAAACGCAGCATTCTATTCCACTTTTTAAAATTTGAATTTTAGCAGAAATACAGATTTCCTGTTCACAAATAAACAGGAATAGCAATCAACTCTGCATATTGACAATTATGTGCTCTGTTGAAAGGCATAAAATGCTTCAAAATACTTTCTGGATTGTAAGAAACTGTAGTTTCAGAGAAACCTGTCCATGTAGGGATCTAGGAACAGCTATTATTAAACAGCTGTGCACAGTCTAATCTACAAACAGTTTGCTTTTATAAACTACTTCAGAAGCCAAAATGTATATTTTCCATCCACGAAACAACTTCTCTGCAATTGCAGGAGAATGAAAGCGCAACATAAACAGTAAACTCTTCAATAGGATGACTTCATTTTTACTTACAGATGCAAGAAAGAATGAAAAGAACCCGGGGGAGGTAAAACTGCAGACAGTATCGGTGTCTGTTGCCCAGGTTCTGAGGAATCCCCTACACCACACACACCACTCATTCTATTTCAAACATTCCCCTAATGGACACACAGGTAACACCCCAAAACACAAACATCTTGTAGCACGCGGTGCTTACGTGGGTAAGAAAAACTAACACGGATCTCCAAAAGAAAGATGAGCTTCCCTTCCATCTATGGAAACTCTTACACATTACCAGGAGAAGTCAAAGGAAATCAAAATCCAAGTGAGAAGGTACATTGCAATACCCTGTTAAAGAAACTATCCACACAATTTAGGGCAAAACTCTAACCACAGTCTGATTTGAACCAGAATGTACCATGGGGTAAAAAGGTTGATTTTTTTTTTTTAAGACTAAACTGCAGTGTGAGTTACTGTGTATACAGTTTGTATACAGAAGTCATCTTGAGTTTCCGGACACTAAGAGTGCACATTACCTAACAGCTCCATTTGAAATACAGCGACCACTTTATCATGTGATACTCTCAGTAATAAAAATAATAAAAAAATAAAATGCAAAGAACATAATCCACATTTTTCAGGGTACAAATAGGCATTTTGCTGATGAATTTATGCTGTTCTTTATATAGCCAGATTATTTGAGCATGTTGCCAGAGACAACATAGTGGCTTGAGCAGACCACTGTTCTATTTTATTACAGACACTCAAGGATTTCAAAAGGGTCTTTATTCCAACTGTTAAAGTGAAAGCCTTTACTGTTGTCCCACAGGGCCCCAAATAGCCTTGAATATTTTATCAAGACATTAGGACATAAACAACTTCTAGCTTTTTATGAAAAATTATATTGCTCATAGTGGTATCAGTAGGACACTTTCAAATATTTTTTTTTTTCCAGACGAGAAAGAAGATTTATTTTTACTTATCGTCAAAATAACTTGTACAATTGCAAAGAATACACGTGGGAAATAATGATGAAAACCATTTGCTGGTAGTAACATTTTTACTAATTGCTTCAATCCACAGGAAGTGCAAAAATATCCAAAAGTTGTTGGCTTTAATCACATTGTCACATCAGTTTTTTGATAATTAGCTAAAAATTAACCCCTTATACATTACACTTCCATGATCCTCTGAAATTCTGACTGTAATACATAGTTCCTTTTCCTTCCTCCTGTTTCCCTCTGAAGAGAGAGGCTTCCCTTCCCTTCACGGGCAGGTGTAACAAACTGACAATTTTCAGTGTGCTTGCCCACCAAACAGAGCCAGATGGAAGGGCCCCTCTGTCCAGCACGAGAGGGGAGGGATCAGTTCAACTTGTGTATGAAGTTCTAAAATGTCTTCACCTTTGCCAGCTTTCAGAATAAAGATCAGAGTTTCCCTCTGAATGTCTGCCCAAAAGCAATTCTTTCACAGAACGGAGGGTTTTTTTCCATTAATGCCATTCATGGCTATGCTGTGTGCTTTATCACTGAATTTATCACAGAATCACAACATGGTTGAGGATTTGAGATCATCTGATCCAAAGCCCCTGCTCAAGCCAGGCCACCTGGACTGGGGTTACCCAGGCCTAGGCAGAAAAATATTAGGTGGTTGTTTTTTTTAGTCTATTCATCTATTTATTTTTGAAACTACTCTGGTTTTCAGAGTTATGCCTCACTTAGGTCCAGGATTAGTAACCTTACAGTTCTAAAAATCGGTATTATTTCTCACATCCAAGACTAGATGGAAGTCCCACCTGCACCAGAGTGTCCTACTCAGATCTCGTGGCCACATACGACCTTACTCATTTCATTCCTTTACTGAAAAGGATTTCTTTCTCTGTCTGAACAAATCACATCCCAGAGAAAGTAAAATAACACTTAAAATGACAGTTGCTAATGCATTCTCACATAAGAACCCTAACATTTCCTCCAAGGAATTTCCGGTTTGAATGTAAGAATTCACAACAGGCATTCAGTGTTGCAAGATAAAGTCCCATGGAAAATCCTTCACCCCTGTTTGTAATTCTGAGGCCAAAGTTATAGAAGTCACCTGAGATTTGACAACATTAGTTTCACTGGGATGCGAAGAATATGCACATTCAGCATTTTACTCTACTTTCCTCTGTATTGATCATGTAGAGCAAAATTACTTGACTAGAATGATTGAAATGCAAAGGATCCATTAAGGAGGTTTTATTTTTAGGAACTGCATGAAAAATAAAGTGTTCGAAGTATGAAAAACAAATTGCACTCAGAACACTTCCCAGGAGATGGTGAGTTAGAAAAGTCAAAAGAAGAGAGAAGGAGCAGCAGTACCTGCAAGCTGTCTGGAAATTTCTATCCCCTCTGCATGAGAAAACAGCTTTCGGATCCACACGTGGAAATCCACAGGAAGATACGTTTTTAGGAGAGTTTTCCTGAAAGAAACTTGCCTTTCATTCTGATGTACATCACACTCCTTGCAGCCAGCGCAAGACTTGTTAGGCACTGTTTCTGAAATGTTAATAGCTCAATTAAATGAGAGGAAGAGAGAACTGGATATGAGGAAAGGGGCCCATATTTTCCAGCTGCACAACTGAGACATCCAGGATAGTGCACATCAGTCTTTTCTCATGTGCTTAAAGGTTACTGTAACCATTGTGTAATAAAACTAAGTTACTGGGACACTAAGTCCCAGTACAGTGATTTCCCTCACCATCCCTTTTAGCAGCTCCAAACACGTCAAACTGTAACAATGCACGTGATGATATGAGAAGAAAAATAGTATTAATGTTTTACCTTCAAAGAGCATCTCGGCAGTGAACTAGAAGATTCTGTGGAAAAACATCTTTTTTCAGGGAAAGGGAAAGGGAGACAGAAAAAATATCTTGTCCAATTTCATAACAGCATCAGTGTGAGGTTAAGAGTTGCCAGGGAAGATCTGCATCCCTTCCCAAACACCATGATAACTCAAATTGAAATCCAATGTACAGATTGTATTTCTTAATTCTGTCTTGGGTTTCTGCTACCAAGTGACCTTAAGGCACAGGCACAGTAGCACATCTGCTTTTGAAATGTCAGGATTAAAATATTTTACCATCACCCTGCTCCACAGACCTAATTAAGCATTTGCCAAATTTTCCAAGTCTACACCTTCCACCTCTCCACTTTAAAGCATATGATATTATCTGACTGTTCACTTCTAGTCGCCCAGAATCAAACCTCATGGCTCCACTCACAGCAAGGTAACTGCAGACAACTACCACGAAACCATCCTTGCTGCTGCCACAGCCTACCAAGTGCTGGCCTGATGGGGCTGTATGTACCACCTCCTCTGAAGTAGATAGAAGCAAGAAAATAGGACTTGGTCCATCATTTTATACATACATAAACACAACTCTGCCAACTTATAACCACAATGCTGCCAACTTATTTCAGGTAAGGCTTGAGTATTGGTGCTATACCGTTACCTCCAATTACTCAGTACTTGTGCTGGCCAGTTCTGACACAGAAGAATTAACTTCTTTTTCCCCTTGATATTTCAAATTTCACTTGTATCAGCTTTATTATTGGACAAGAGATATGTCCACACAAACTTCATTCCTTTAAAACACTTGCCATTGAATTTTAAACACTGCTGATAGTTTATCATATTAAAAGATTATTATGATCTAAATAAAATGGACTTTTTATATGCACAACAGTACTGCCAAATTCTTTAAAGCATCATCTCTCTTGAATCATGCAGGTCTTATGCTGAGGCTAAGTTGAATTCAAGTCTAAGCCAAAACCACAGTAAGATTTTCATACAAAGCAAGAATATAAAATTCATATAAATAAGAATAAGCAATATTCCCTCTCCTGATGCTTCCTTGAAAGTTAAAACAACCAAGTTTACTTAGGTACTACAAGCCAAGTTTAATACAGCTGGGATTTCTAAATTATCATTTCTTAGGCTTGGCACATCTCCCAGAGGGAAGGAAAGAAAGTTGTCTAATGCGTTTCAGCAATGAGTTTACTTCCCTACCCAAAAAGGAGAATTAATTTTAAAGCTCTGCAGCTTTCTAACTTTCTTTTCTACTCACTAGCAGTATTCATGCAGACTGAGGTCACCTAATGCAGGTGTTTATGCCTGCTTTCTGAAACAAAAGTCACCTGAAGTGCATTTAAGTATGTGGCATTCACTTTAGGTTTTTGTACTTTCAATAACCATTACAGGCTGCCTGATAAGTTGGTTAACAAAGCTGACAAAACACACCCTTATGTGTGTCTGCTTCTGTTTTAATGAAGAGTGTATCCATGAAAATACAGACTTCATAGAAAATGCAGAAGCTGTCCCAAGCAGGCAGCACCTTATCTCGCATTCAAAATACATCATTACAGATAAAGCAGTTAAACTTCTACTCACTACAGAAAGGAAGATGAAATTACAGAAAACAAAGCAGAAGCTAAATAAATTGTTGAGGTTTTTCATTTTTAAGTACACACACATTCTCAGTCCTCATATAGCTGTTACAGCCAACAAGGTGACCCGTGGCTGAGATTTGGCGCAGTGAAGATGTTAGATCATAGCGAGAGACAATCCTGGGAGTAGAAGCACCCAAAGCACTGCAAAAAGATATCACTAGGGGGAAGTGGGGGGGAACCAAACACACCAAAAAAAATCCTCACAGAACAATTAACAAAGGAACCCCAGCAGCTGGATGAAGATTTCACTAGGTCTGCAAAAGAATTAACCACAAAACCCCATCAAACAGAAATTGCCAAGTACTTAACACCGTATAAAACCACCCTAGAATGGGATTATTTATTTTAAATCCCAGCCCTGAAGAGATTAACTGCAGAACTAAGGTGAAAAAACACCATCAGGATGCAACTGAAGTATCGCTCTGTGTAATCTAGCCATGTTGTCCCATCACACACTCAAAAGAAGCAGAGGTGACAGCGAATTACATGTAATTCAGCACACATAATGCACTTTCACCTGCAAACATCCAATTCCTTTCAATGGTATCATAATAATTTTTTTTTTTTTTACGAAGAGAAATTCTCTACGTTTCTGTTTTAGGGATCTGTAGAACGATTTATGCAGCTGTACAGTATGTCTTGAAGCAGTCGTTTTGGGTTAATTATTCTGACTCTTTCCTAGTGAAATCTTCAGGAAACATTCTTAGTTCTTTGGCTTTAGCATTTTGCCCTCTGTTCTCTTCTCCTGGTTGCCTTTCCTGAAGCTGTAGCTGAGCCACTGCCATTTCTCATCATTTCTCCAGTTAAAGTTAGTCCAGACAAGATCAATCAGCAGACTGATCTAACAAAATCTGCTAGACTTCACTGACCCCTCTCACTAGTGCAAGGTACCTACACATTGCTTCCCAGCAACCCTAATTCTGGGACTGGTGCAGAATCCCAAACTGACCTTGCATATACCCAAAACAGGTATGGCAGTTGATCTTAGCTTTAGTTCTGTCTCACGTGTTATCTGTAATCACCGTCCCCTTCGTAGGAGCCATATTCACCTAGACAAAACACCATTATATGTGTCAAAACGTCACTAATGATAGTTTTATTATAACTGATCTTGGCCACCTACTGGGATACGGAGCTATGGCCGCACGAACCCACGTGAACCCTGGCCCACAACAACATCCTCTGCGAGACAGACTGAAGATAAAGTTAAACCAGCCAGTAATCACACCTCTGTTGAAGACACGCTATAATTCTGCAAGTATTGGCCTAAAAAAAGACAACGCTGAAGAGTTTCTGCCTTGCTAAACATTAGGGGACCCCCTCCTCAGTTCAGGTTCCGCGGATTAGCTGTTGGCTGGCACGCTGCAAACCCCGATCGAAGCCCTGGCGTAGCTGGGACACTGACAATGTTGCTGTGATTGTTTCTGTAACGCCATCTGATTGTTTTAGGATATTTTTAATAAAGGAAATTTCACGCCGCACGTTTCCCTGGTGGCCCAGAGTCAGATTTAAGACCACGACAAAAAATGATGTCAACTTGCCAAAGAAATCGAAGGCAACACCAGAAACAGATTTTTTCCGTTGTTTTTGAACAGGTAGTAAAAAAGATCAGGTTATTTTGCTTTTCCCTGGATTTATATGCTTACCTAAAATCAAAACTGTGAATTTATACTCCCCAAAGCCTTTGCTGAATTATTCAGATGCTTAATTTCAAAGGAAAATGAACTTAAATAGTTAAATGTATATACTAGCTATAATTTCATTATTTTTCTATTGATCATTTTTATTGCTGCATTTTACACATTACCTGATTATTTATTGGATACTGTAATGAAATTCCACTGCTTTATTGCATTATTTAGTAAACAAAGTAGCAAACTACAAAAGTACAGCAATAAAATTAAGGTGACTTAGCAGTAAGCCTGACTTTTAATTAAGTTATGGGAAGACGTTTTTGAAGATGCTAAAGCAAGACAGTTGACTCGATAAAAGCAGAAAAGGCAGTTCCTTCCTGGGTGACAAAAGTTAGGAAAGCATTCTAGTAATGTCCTTATCTGAAGTAAAAAGAAGAGGGGACAAGGAAAAGAAAAAGCAAATAACATTTTTCCTCTGCAGAATGAATATGGATTACTGCACATTATAAGGCAGTTCTGGGAAGAAAATGAAAATTAATATTCCAGCAGATTCCCTCGCCATCAGCATTTCTTCAAGCCTTTATTCCCCAAGAGAGACATTCACAAAACCCACAAGTGATGATGATGATGAAAAGCCCCTGAAAACCAAAATACTTAACCCCTATATGGTCTAAAACTATTAATGCATGCATAACATTTATACAGCTCTCCATTTATATACAGGTGAGCACATTTTTCAGCTTCACATTCCCTTTTATAATGTGCTTTATGTCTGGAGTATTAATACCACATTTTACAAGAGAGATTTCCTGGATTTCCTGTTACCTGGAAAAAATATATTACCATAGTGCTCCCAGCAGCGATGTTTTTTTCCTGAGCTTGTGTGCTTCACACTGACCTGGCCTCCATTTCAGTGGCCTGATGTTTCTTCACTAGACATGGCTCTCATCCTTTTTGCATTCCAGCTAGAGAATGGGGTCAGCCTCTGGACACAAACTTGCTTTCTGAAACTCCTGATGTCCGTAGGTGTTCCCTGGAAAGCTCGCTGTGCATTCTACCTAATTTATAAAGTAATTTCTTCTCTTTGATTAAGACCTCAGCGATTTGCTTTGCTTGCAACATATGCTGATGGTTTCGTTTCTCCTTGGTATGTCTGAGCAAGCTGGAGAACAGACCAAGCAGACAGACTTTGTCTCCTTCCCTGTACACAGAGACAAACCCCAGAAGAGCAGCTCCTGGCAATAGAAGGTACATTTAGACTCTGCACAAAGCCAGGTGTCACTGTGCAAGCAGCATGTAAGTGTCTGTGATATGCTGGCTACATACACATCTACTATTCAGCTGGCTTATACTCTAAAGTTTTGACAGGTGTGAACTAAGTTCTGATTGAAAAAAAAAAAAAGCAACTATTTCAACCAACATCAGGGTGCCTCCATTCCAAAAGCAGTGTCCACTGGTATGGCAAATGAAAGCCCAAGAATGTTTGTTAGCTTTTTTTTTTTCTTAATACTACTTTTCTCAGTGATGTTTTCTTCTCTCTCCAGCCCTCTCTGTTATTCAAAGAGATTTCCCAGTTTATTTCAGCTGTGGATTTTGGGAATCTAATTTACCTTCATTCTAGATAATGGGAACATGAGATTATGCTGGTTATTAGTATCGTCCTTTAGCTTTCTGAAGATAGGACTAAAAATGATGTTTCAGAAAGACCATATTCTCCTGACTACACCAAAATAGCTCAATTAACTAGAAAGACCAAAGGCTTTTTCTTGCTAATGCAATGACATTGTGTAGCTTTTATTCCCTTATGGAAAGAACACAAAGGGAAGTAGAAATACAGCATAGTCCATGGTCTAAGATAAAACAGATGCTCTGCTTCCCTGAAAAGCAGGCACCACATGCAGCAGGGTGTACCCAGAGTGAACGTTATTTTTAGACATGGCTCTTTTTTCCTTGGGACTAGTCTTCAGGTACGTTAACTTACAGAATTCATGAATCTACATGTGAGATGAAGGACAGAAAGGTGGCAACACTGTGAGCCAATCGAACACAAACTGGAATGACAAAGTGACAGTGATGACTGGGATGACAAATGACAACATTCATATTAATAAGCGCTAGATGACATTCAATCACTGTCCAGTCCTGGCTACAGACAATACAATGTTTAGGCACAGAAGCAAGGGAGAGATGACAGATTTTTAACATCTTCCACCACTTAAAAAGTAAGCAGCGAAGAGACAAGGTTACATACATCTGTAAAGAGATGTTGCTGGGGCTCAGCAGTACAGAAACTGCTCAGAAGATCTATATGCAGTATTAATTAACCTCATTAACTCCATTTTCTTCTTCAGAATCCATAAATTGGAAGTTCTTCCCTCACACACAAAAGGAATGAAAAAGAAATTGTCTCTTGCCATTAAATGGGGGCACGAGAAATTTCTATGCTTTCCACATCACTCCATCAACAGACTTTTTGATCCATATACTTCACGGACCAAACTGCTCAGTTGGTCCCGCTCTGGCTGTGGGTTTCACAAGTGGAACCCATTCAGATTCCATTCTGCTCCTCTCCACCTCCCCCCACCCTTGGCCTTCCTCTGAGGAGCTAAGCATTTATTTCAGCCTCCCTGCCAACAACAGCATGGCAAAATCCTGCCTCTTCTTCAAAGCGAGTGGCCTTTCATGCTCTGCCAACTAGGAATGGACCCCAGTCAATTCCTTGAGCCATACCCTTGTAAAACACTCCTTGGTGTGTGCCAAAACCGCATCCAGGGAATGTACTAACATACATAACATATAACATATATACAGAACATACCGGTGTCTGGACCCAGGGACTGTCATGGTACGGACAGAGCCCGACTGTCCCAAGATGAGGAGGTCTTCACATACTTTGTACTAAGGTGTTACAACTGTCCCAGCTATAAATCTTTGTACATCCATGTGAAATAAATGTATGTCACCCTGACATATTGATCTCCTAGGCACAAGCTGAGTTTTGATTTTCAAGGAGAGAATCACAACATTTCCAATGAAAGGTATCATATAAATGTAAAACTATAGGAATATGCAATTCACAAGGTATACATAGTTAAATAACATTAAGGATCCAAAACCTGCCACGAGCATCAATAAAATCAACCACCATACAGCTGCTCTGGGCAAAGTTTCCACTGACATTCTATACACACACACATATATTTTTGTCCAGTTATTTTCTCAGTAATCATAAACCTTTGCTATATTCTGGTATTGTATAAAGTATCATCAAGCAATTTTTTCATATGTCCACAGAAGCCAAATATTTACTGTTACTTGCCTTAGCAAAAGATGTCTTACATACAGCACCTTTATGCATGGATAAATATTATACATAAAGTAGCTGGGAAATATCAAGAGGTAAGTGCCATGTTTCTGTGAAGTAGAAAGCAAACATATAAAAGCAACTTGCATTAACAACACAAGTAGAGCTTTACATTTTTTTTTCCAATAAAAGCCAGAAAACACTTGTTGGCAGTGACAGATTTGCTATTGCAGAGGGTAGAAAATAAAATGAAAATGTTGCCTAAAAGAATAAACAGCAATGGTCTGTTTGTTACTGCTAATGGTGTTTACTGCAGTTATTTGCCCAAGCAAATGATAATTGAGGAATTCCCAGGCAAACACACCCAAAAATATTAAAGCAGCATGTATTTCTGATACATGTAGTACTGCTTTATCATGCTCCCCTGCAGAACTGTTCATAGGACATTCAACAGAATAGCCAGACACTTACAGGAAGATGCTAGGGGGTAAAAAAGTCCATAAATCTGCAGGAAGTTACAACTCCTTTAAAGGCCTGCTAATAACCAGGTCTCTGAAGTAAAGAGTTGAGCCTGAAAGAGCTTGTTATGTACGCTTCATCTCTCTCCCTGCCACCAATCCTCACACCTCCCTTGTTTTGTAAGGGAGTGAAGAAATGACAGGGCTCTGGCTAAATGAGACGTTTTACCTCCCAGCTTCAACAGAGAGCATCTGACGAGCAGTCTGTGTAGCTAATACACAAGACAGCAGTTTTGAGCCTTGGGAAATGCTCTGGTCCTGCCTTTGCCTTCGCCGTGGTCTCGCCATACTCGGAGCTCGGGGGATTAGGGATAAATCCCACTAACAACCGAGCAAAACACATGACTTGTAGACAGAAGATTCTTGTACAGTGCAGTGAAACGTCTCATAGTGACTGAAGCAAAGAGCATCCAACTGTCTCTCTTTGGCTAAGCGGCCAATGTGCTTAGATGCTGCCCTGAACACACGGGCTTTGCAGACACCTCTCACTCTGCTGCAGGAGGCTTCTCTCCCGAACTGCACCTGGGCCCTCTACTATAATGCATAGGCTTTAAAGAACAAAGCAAATCAATGAGACATTCTGTCTTTCAATGAAGCTTTTTCCAACAAAATTTATGTGAAAGGATCCAGTCTAATGCAATCTAAGTCCTTGTTGGCAGAAGAGAGTCCTCTAGGTATTTCAGAGCTCTTTTTAAAACAAAAATATACATGTATCTATGAAACATTGATGAATCGAGTCCTGCTGCGTCTGAGTAAACATGTAATTTAGATTTAGTGTAATGTTTTCTGAATATTCAACCATCGGTTGATTGTGGAAAGCATTTAGAGTTTAATAGCCATATAAAAGTAAAATATACTTGCCCGAAAATTACTTTACAAAATAAGAAAGAAGAAAAAAAGAAGGTCTCATCATGTATTAGCAAGTATAAGGATGTGGTTTCTTTATTACTCTGAGTTGTCTTCCTGAAGTAATGAATAATCTCTCTTTCAGTGAATCCTTCTTTCCACCCTTTTCTTTTGTACTATACCAAAGTACATTACATCATACCTAAACATCGGGGATTAAATTCAACATTAATTTATCATTTTGCTGTCACATAGTTTCAAACTTTCTCATCCCCTCCCTCAAATAAAAAAACCACAAACAAACTTTGCTACAGGGTTACATCAGCATTTTCTGTGTCCTTTGCCAGACTTTACAGTTCTTCCAGCAATCATGAGCCTTGCTGGTTACACAAACAAGGGCTTTCCTTCAAAACCACTGCTTTTCCTGCAACAGAAACTGTTCCTTTCTACGGCCACTTTCTGATGTGCAGCTGTTTCTCCGTTGCTTACTCCAACCTGTACCCCTCATCCCTCTCCACCTACTGCTCCCGTTTTCCTCAGGCTGCCATCTCCCAAAGGAGCTGGTTGAGTTGGCTGTTTGCTAAGAGCTGAAGCAGGTAAAGAGTTCTTTCAGCATCCCTTCCAGACTGTTTTTTGGAGTGGCTATATCCCACGGTATATTTCTTTCAATCACACAGTATTTTTTCATGGATCTTCCACTGCGATTCTGCTAAGAACACTTTTCCTAAACCAGAATAAAAAACTCAGAATCTACCAGATTCAGTGGGGTTGTACATTGGGGGTCAGAGAATATAAATGAAGCACTTCCACCAGAATAAAAATATCCTCACAGCTGAGATAATTTTTAAGCCTTAAGAAAAACCCACATTAAAATAGAGACACATCAAAATACAGACTTCTGCCCTAGGGGCTGCAGGACAGTGCACCAAAAACTCAAAATCAGCTTCAGATGAGTGCATAATCAATACCAGTCCACTGAGCTACAAAAGCCTTCCTCGAGGCTAGCAGCTCAGCTGCTCTTCAGCCAAGCTCCCACTACCCCCCCAAACTCCCCTGCAGGTAACTCTCCACCTCTCCCAGGAAGAGAAATCAAAAGAAATGGCTCTTGCTTACAAAAGGAAAACAAAACAAAGATGTTTATCTTAAATTTCCTAAACTGTTTGAGCACAGATTAGCATTCAGATTCTACACATTCCATTCATTTCTGAAATTATTTATTATTCCAGCAAACTATGTCCCTGGGAAAATGCTCTTGCAAAACGATGTTAACTAGACACGTTGTCCATACATTGGGGATGAGAGGAATTATCCACCATCTACAAAACTTTCCAATCTCTTCATGGCATGAAAGCTATGAGAAATTGGTTCTCGTATTACTGGAGAAAGAGCATGGGTTTATGTGTACCTACAGACAAAACAAACAATTCTCCAACCCTGTTTCAAAAAGCTGATTTTAGGAAATGTATATAGAAAATCCACTGGAAACTACGTGCAGAGATGCTCTGCAGAGTACTAACAAAACTTTAATACTTTCAGAAAGCAAGAAGGCTGCCACAGAAGAAATGAGGTGAATGCTAGTAATACTATTTATGTATTATTTATATAATACTATTAAAAACCAAGTTGCAATGGAATAGAGATTCAATGTTCATCTGAAATAGAAATTATTTGCATGGTAGGTTTTCATGTTTTGTGATTACAGAATACGTGGTCGATACTTATTTTGACACGGAGGGCAGAAATAATTACTGACCCCATATGCTCGAGATCCCCTTTTTTCAAAACCCTGCTTTGTGTGGCTTTGTATTTCCCTCCAACAAAAACATTTAAAATGTTATACAGAAATTATTGAAGCATTTTACATTCCAAATGACTCCAAGGTTTTAATACTGTGGGAAATATTCCAAGTCCTGGATGTAATCTGATTATACCAATATGCTGAGAGAGAGTGTAGTATGTATTCTAACAGGATAAAAATAGGGATACTAACAAGATCAAAAGAGGGAGAAAATGTTGAGCTACAAACTAGAGAATAGATAATTTAATGTCTGTATAGAAAAATTATTAATCTAGTGAACCACAGACAATTATTCTAACTAAATCAATGAAATGGGAACAAAATAAACAGCTTACTCTATGTAACAGTTTAACAGTGGAGAGCTTCTAACCAAAAGTCAAAAACAGAACTGACAAAGGAGCTACTGAACACACATCAACTATACATCTACACAGACGGCTCAACCACCCCACTTGAAAACATTTCTTCATCTCTTTTTGATCAAAAAGTGTAAGACCATGCTTCATTTAAATAACTGCTATTCAAACATGACCACCAGTTGCTGGAGAATCTTAACAGTCTAACACACTACCATGATGACTCGGAAGCGTACAAAGCAGCCAAGATGTGAACCAGGAGCAAGGCCAGCACTTCGTGTGCACAGCCACCTGAACACTACATGCATGTAAACAAACTATTTCATCCACTCTACCTTGGGAGTGGACCAACTCAACGATCCTTCCCACCCGCACTGTCTTTCTCAGGACTGCAGTGCAGAGGTATTCATGATCCAGAAGCTCAGATTTGAGAGATCTGCCAGTTTGTCAGCCTCCTGCCAGGTTTACAGCACTCAACAATTCTTTGATTTTTCTTCTGCCTACCAGAAAAAAAGGCTAATGACCAGCTCCAGTGTGTTAATTTGTGGCATGTAAAAACCACAGAGAAGACAGAAGCCTGTTGTGCTGCTACTCAAGCTGGTTATGCATTGTCGTGTTAGAACACTACCAGTGTAACCCCAGAACACAGTAAAAAACTAACCTAATACATGCAATGAAGAATGCATGGGGTGGGGGGGAACCCACAACATTTTACATAAATATAATCAAAACATTGTCATATCTGAATGCTTGGAATGGTTCAGAAAGCTGAGGTGGCACAGAATCTTTTTTTTTTTTTCCTGTTTTTTATACCCAACTGATGAGTCTAGTGAGATACTAAAACCAGCCTGTTAGCACAAGAAAATAGCTTTTCATGTTGATGGGATGACTGTATGATAAGCTGCATGGGATGGCTGCAAATTCAGCATGATTTGAAACCTGAAAACTAATTTGAGCTGCACAGCACATCTGCCTAGACCCAGCCACAGCACTCCTGCGAGATGCTCAGGGGTGGTTCAGGATGAATACAAACCACGTAAGGAAGACCAGCTTCCTACAGGAAAGGATGCAGTATGTCCTTTCATACTCCACAGAACAGTGCAGGAAAAGTATTCAAAGGTTGTGTTGACATTTTACATTAAAAGTTTTCCTTTTAAATACCACCAGTTTTCACTAAAACTGCAGTGTGTGTTATCTGTTACCACTGAAAAGCCTGCAGAAACTAGAAACAGAAACTTGTTTTCTTGCTTATTCTTCTTCATAGTTATGAGACTACTTAGTTATTCTTACTGCTCTCTGATTGAAGTCTGTAGTTCTATTATTAGGCTGATACCACATTGAAACTTCTATAAGCAGTCTCCTCTCAATGCTGGCTGTGATCAAGCAAGAAGGCAAGTAATTGTAAGCACAATTACTTCATTTAGGTCCTAATCACCTGATTGCTACAGTGCACCATGTATTTGTATGGTAAGTGCTCTCACATTTACCTGTAACTGGTTTCATAGGTAGAACTCTAGGTGTCAGACTACACTCTAGGAGTTAAACCCTTGAAGAGCAAATAAAATAAATAAAACCCCCAACAAATAAAACAAAACAACAAAGCTGTGAGGCCTTGTGACTGGGAATGCACTACTAGTCTTCCCTGGAGTTACTCAAAGACCTGCTAACATTCCTGACTCACAAAAGGCCTTGCAGGAGGTGGAAGTGCCTTTCCTTGGGGCCACTGGAGAATTGGCACAGCTGGTTCTGGTCTGTCAGAAGCCCTCAGCAGTGGGGATTGAGGCAGATGAAGGAGTAGTGCAGCCATGGCAAGTGGGGCATTATGGAGCCCATTGCTACAACTGACAGACTCTTAAAGATCCATAGATTTTATCCAGATTGCAACAGGATCCAGGAAAGCTCCTGAAGTCTAAAAATCTGACATTTTTACACTCATTTAAGTAGATTGAACAAGCACCAGTTCCTCTCAGTCAAATTAGGTTAATTGAGAAATTGCAGGGAGGGACAGGGTGAGATAACTGACATTCAAGTGACTTGATTTTTTAATCCATTTTTTTTTTTTGGAGTTGACAATCTATTTTCTGCTAAGCAGTGAGCTATGTTTGGTAACTTTGTTCTACCAAAAGTGAATCTGAACACTTCTCAAACATGCACCTACTACTACAAATACATGCAAGGACAAATCAATGGAAGAAAACAGAAATCTGTCATTCCACAATTGGCTCCTCATTCCTCCTTTCAACTCTGACCCAAAACTTGCATTGTCAGGGGTTTTTTTTTTTCCTAGATAATGAGCTATTCATCCAGGTTCTACAAACATTATATATATATGGCTAATTATTTAGCAAAGAAACACTACTCAGCAAAATATTAAAGAACCAAATTTAGGTATGGGTAAAGCAGAGGTTAGAAATTCTACTTCATTGCAATACATCAGATTTTGCTGATAAAACTTAATTTTGCAGTAAATTAACTTTACCATTTTGTGGAAAAGGAGAGTTTATCACGATGTAGAAGAGATGAGAGGCTCTGGCACAGCCTTACTTCTCCTCCCTGTTTCCATCTGCTGGCTTGACCATTCTTAAGAGAGCTTCTCAATGCCCTAAGTTTGGATAGACACGTAAGGAGTGGCCGACTGGTAACTGCATGGAGTGAAATGGGCTGGGGGGTTCATACATGAGCCTCTTCCACCCAGCACCTGGATAAACAGCAGAACAAGATGACACAGCTAAACAGAAATACCTTTTTGTATATAAAAAGACCACACATCATTCTTAACTTGGGGGGGGGGGGGGGGGGGGGGGTGCCTTTTATGTCCTTCTCTCAGGTAAGAAATGATGAATGTTCCCTGATGGTCAAATGTTTCATTCCTTATTTCCTTATTTGTTTTTTTACTTTAAAAAATAGATGAAAACAGTGAGTGCTCTATATTCTATCTACTGAATGTAGGCGCCGAGTGGTATTTTAACAGTGATATTACTTAGAAGATAAATTGTTGGATCTTTGTACTGTTCTATCTTTTTCAGATAATACTGCTGCTATCCAAACTACAGTAAACTGGATAAATAAAGCTGTGGGTCATCTAAGTATGATTTAGAGATAAGAACAAAAAAAAACCACAACACCTGTCAAAACAAACAAGCTGCAATTAAAAAAGCACTGGGATGATACATGGCAAAGTTCTTTATGGATTAATCATTTTCTGGTGAAAATCCAGACTAAGTGAATGAGTAGCTATCAAAAGGTAGGGTTCACTGCCATTGTTCTGAGGTTTTGTTTATCTTTTCTTTTAGGAAACTGTAGAATTATTTGTAGAAATACACACCCCTGCTGCTCTGGCAGCGGACAACGAGAGAAAAAGAGTAAGGAAAAAAGAAAAAGTTGTGTGTTTTTAAAAAATAAATTTAAAAAGAAACCCAAACTGACAGATTGAGAACGTGAAACCCAAAGTGGGGAAGACACTTGTCAAAGGCTAATCTTCAGACCTTTAAGTGAGCGAGGAAGAGAACCCAGCATCCTAAACTCCAGTTGAGTACTTCATCCTCTCAGTCACACCGTATCAAAAATGAATAATTTAATCAATTCAGCTCTTAAAGGTGACATGTTAAAGAATGGGACCTTTCCTTTTATCTAGTGAAAAGCTACTTGTAAAGGGTGTATATCCAAGATTAAACAACAACAAATGGAGCTGAGAAAGAGGAACAGCATCATTTCTAAGACAGCGTGTGCCGCCGCAGGAGACACGTTATGACTCAGTATTTGCTGCAAGTAAAGGCTCTGTTTGTAACTCTGGTACTTAGTGCTGCTTGACCCCATGGACATTACTCAACTTCTCTGCGTCTCGATTTCCTCATCCGTAAATTGCACAGTAAATGCAAAATGATGATGCTGAAAAAAAAACAAACCTCAAGGAAATGCTCAGTTGAAAACAAGCCCTTTTAACATCTAAAGCCAAACACGGCCCAGAATTCTCCTTTTACCGTTTACATAAATAAGCAAAAGAAGGTGCTTTTGTTTTCTACAGAAAATCTCTGGATGTTGCTTTCAGCGCAATCACGTAACCGCTGCATCTGCTGACAATGATGGCTGTACCAGGGGCTGCCTAGAAAAATAAAATCAAAATCTTCTCAATTCCATACACTATCATTTTCAAAAACTTTTTTCCCTCAACTGATTGGAAAATCACTCCCACTCCCTTGCACAAATCATTACAAGTGAAATGTATTTACTAATAGCTTGTTGGACACAGCTGAAAGAAAAATCACATATGAGGCTGAACAAACTATCATTTTATGAGAAGATACGGCTTTCATTTGATGAGCTATATGCAAAATAGTCATATGGGAATCCTCACTGCACTGTTTTGGGATTAATGCTACTTCTGTAGAATTTTAAAAATGCCTTTACATCTGTTTGCTATCTTTTCCAGCCAGTCCCCCTCAGCTGAGTATGATTCACAGCTGAACCTGCCAGCAGTTATTAGCCAGTTGCTTGTAGTTCGAGCTTTCTTGTACATTCTTGCTCACGTTATTTATTCTTCAGTTGTGACCTGCAGACCACGCTAACACTTAGCTCCTAAAGCACTGCCTCATTTTCAGAAATGCTGAACTTCACAACTCCAGGGAAAAATCTTTCGCTACTTAATATTAGATTGTCAGGCTCTCACATTACCATGCAGATGTATTTTGAACAGCTTCAGCAGAGCAATATATAATGGCTCTGATTTCAAATGTCCTTTAAATACGTGCTGCTAAGCAGGTATAGGAATCTCCACAGTCTTTAGCTGAGATGTAAGCTCCTGATTAAATACTATGCTGAAGAATACAACCAGGCTTATATTATTATTACTATTATTGTTACAGAGCCCTGTGAAGAAGAACTAAACTGTTACTCCAGAGAGCTTTGTATTAGGACAACAGAAACACCAACATTTTCTTTATTGTACGGTATTCTTTCAGTTATCAAAAAGTAATGGTTTAGCAATTCAAACCATGATAAATATTTTATCATTATCGTTTATTTTACAGTAGTCACATTTTCCAAAGTCTTCCTGTGAAGTCATAAAATATATTTCCCAGGCAATAAAAAGGATGTTGTAGCAGTGTGCTGGTTGGGTGGTAGATGAAACCTTAATTTAATAATATATATGTAAACATAAAATGAATAAACCTGAACTGGAATACAAAATCTAATTGAAGACATTTATAAAAAATGTGTGTTTACACAGTTCCTTAAATATTAATTAAAATTACTAATATTGATTTTGGTAATGTATGTTTTGAAATTACCTACTTTAGAGGAAAACTAGAATGCTTCTTCATGGGGGTTCTTCTATGAAATGTTTTGGCTAACTCTAAAATGTCTCTAGCATTACGACCGAGTGGTAGCATTTCCTGGAGCAATAGCTGCCAGAAAACTGTGAAACTGGATTAATATGCAAAGTTCAGAACACCAAACACATCCTCTCAACAATTAACAGTGAAAGGAAGATTTTTTTAAGTCCCAGAGCCGAAGGATGTCAAATTACTACTTAGTAGTTTTGTTGCAATACAATTCGATGCTTTCATTACAGTGGCTACAAAAAAACAGAAACAAAACCAAAAACCTTTTACTAGTTAGTTTTACTAGTTAGCAGCATTAAAGAAGGGCTGGCAGGTCACTAAATGATTTCTGTTTTCACATGGAACCTGATGAAACCACTGCAACGTTATTCTTTCCTTTTTTCTTTCCTTTCTTCCATGACCTGCTGTTGGCATGAATAGTTCACTTAAAGAACATAAAACAGAGAAGGAAAATCAGTTCAGTTTATCATAACTTTCCATTTGAAGCTGTAAGGAGTCAAGTCTGCCAGCTTACCAGGGAAACTGGAAACTTTCTTCTTTCTGTTTTCCCGTTCCCGGTTTCCACTGATGCTAATAGTTTTGTAGTTAATGTTGCTACAGTGGGATCATCTGTTACAGTGATAATTTATAAATCACTGATCATTTTTTAGGGATGGCAATTTATTGTATTGGCTATTTCTGTGCCTGGCTGACAAGGAGTACGGCTATTATAGATCCTAATAGCTAAGCTTGTTTTCAATACAGGAGAGTTTACACCTTTAATTTCATATACATATGTAAATCCAGTGTCTTTTCTGAAATCTCAGGTGATGGTCATTTTATCTATACAACATAATCTCTATCTCAGCACTGGTCCTAACCCTGATCCGCTGGATCTTGCAGACATAGAACACTATACTTAGTTTTCCTGTCCCTGGAGTTCCAAATTCAAACCCAAGAGCTGGTCATATACTAAATGAAACCAGGAACTTATAACTGATCTAAACCCAAGCCACTTGCCCTTTTTAACTGCATAAGACTTGTATGACTTAACAATAAGCTTTCATCTTTGGCCCTAACAATACAAAATCCTTCACCCGTAGGCAAGCCCAGAAAACCACACTAACCCAGAATTTACCATAACCCTTCACTCTTGACAATATTCTCCCTCACTGAAAACCAATAAGCCTTTCTGAGCCACGAGATTACCTGAGATTTACTCTAAATCTAATCCTAGCCTGCTCTGAAGCTACTGCTAAACACTCCTTCCCTGCTGGCATTTCATCCCAGCGAGACTTCTAGAATCACGAACAAGAATTTTGGATTTTTTTTTTTTTATTTAAAATATATTCAGCATCTACAATATCTTACAGACCTGACACTAGTCCAACGCCTAAATCAACTCAAGGCACCCTACAAAAGAATAAGCATAAATAAAAAGCTAACAGCATCACCTCCTCCTTCCCCCTCCAAAACTTTCTGATCTGACCATGTAGCCCTTGACAATAACATCAGATGCACGCCTGAGGCTTATGTTGAACTTGAACTAAGCCCCAGGACATCTGGTTCTTTGCCCCAAATCCAAACCCTAAATTCACACCAAGGCAATGAACTCCAGACGCTGGGCATTGTTCCAGACCTGTGGTCCTCACCGGATGGAGTGATAAAACTTTTACCCTGTAATTCAAAACCCTAACCCCAGGGAGCCCTTTTGGTCACCAGAACTAGTTCTGAAACATTAGCAACCTCAGCACCAGTTCTGATCCTAGCCCCAAGGTCTGTCACCATTACCTGCACCTTTTCCATCCTTATGTCACTGCAAATATAAACCAAGCCGTTCCTGCACATTGCCAGGTAACAAGGATCTGTCCATCTCTACTGTAACCAGCAGCAAGCCCAGCTGGCACACACCACAAGCAGTAATCTTAAAATTAATCTGCAGAATCCCAAGTTTTCTTTAACCTTAGGGATCTTTACCCCACTATGAACCCTAAGTTCTCCATCAGTATTGTCACTGGACTCCTCTTATTTCTGTCCTAAAACGTAGGTCAGAAGAGGGATTATCCAATCTTCACTTTCAAAGTATCCACAAGTTATTCTTGGGACTCAGCTTTGATCTAGGGCTTAAGAAAAAAAAAAAAACAGCAGAAGATGTTGATTTATTACTTGATGTTGCAAGGCTGCAGGACAAACATGGACAGTGTGGCAGCAGGAAAAAAAAAAGTGTTACTGTTATTTCTCAGAAGGCTGAGCAATGCTTATGGCTAGAGTTTGATATAGGTTTGAATTCACTATGGAGGACCAACATTTATTGCTGTATCTCAAAAGGCAGTCAGAACCAGAAGGAATGCTGGGGAAAGGTGGGCCATCCAGTTTACACTTAGCTTCAAGCAGACATATATCCACTAGCCTCTGGTTCTATCAAGAATTAAAGGGGATTTAGGAAGCAGAAGTTGAGGATCTCAATTTACTGCCTGCTTCTGTACTTGTAAGTCTTCTGAAATACAGGAATAAACTTAGCTGTTTGAACACTGCTTTCTCAAATACCAGTCCCTATTTTATTGTTCACTCTAAATGTACCCTAAAAATAAATTTTCTGTTTCTTACCCTCACCATAAGCCTTTCATTCCCATCTGAACCATCTCCTTCACATTAAATACTACAAGATTCAGAAACAAATGTATCTACTGTCACTCAGAAGATTAGGTCTGGAAACTATAAACACATCCCTATCCTCAACATCATAACAAAGAGACTTTGCACATCCTGGAGCTAAGCACAACCTTGAGGACTTTGGGAGGTTCTGCAGAAAAATCAAGACCTTCAGTCAAGTTCCTCATATTGCTATTTTTATAGCTTTTAGAAATATTTTTTCTGTTGTGGTGTTTGCACATCTGTGCATAAATCTTGATGGGTCTAGACAAAAAAAAACCCCACCATTTCTATAACTGATATCAGTGTATATAAAGTTGGAATGGGTCAACTTTCAGCAAAATGATAGCATGTGTTTTCTAATGGCATATTTAAAGCTATTAATAGCGTAAAGTAAAATACTTTACATATTTAAAGTAATTAATAGTGTAGAGCATTAATTTGCTAGCTTGAAGTGTTTGTATCTGAGGTAATGAGGATATTTGATCTTCAAATGTTCTGGTAAGACATTTGTGGAGCCACTCAGTGTTAAAGTTAGGGTTTTCAAGATGCTTCCAAGATGAAGTTTTTGTAACGATGCACATGGTTTTATGCTGCTATTAATATCCATGTAATCTGAATGTAGTGTTAACTAACAGAATAATGTTTCATAAGCTATTATAGATAAGTGAGCATGTAATTGGAAGATATTAAGGGCTGAAAATATACATTCAGGAGAGATGGTTTGAAAGGTCTTTTCTGGAAATGAGATCCCTTTTAATCTTATACGTCAAGAGTCAAAAGGACTGGTGAGCATGTCAAACTGCTTGCTTTGTTTGAATATTTGTTTGATTCAACTCACAAAGCATGAAGTTATATCTAGGTTTTTGCTACTGTGAAAACATTCAACGTGTCAAAAAATTTAATCTTCTCATGTGCCTCTTCAAGGTTTCAACCTGAACATGAAATATGGAACTAATTTATTTTTTGGCATTGCAGACAATAGCCAGTGGATATTTAGTCCATAGGCCTTTTCCTTCACTTTATTTTAAACACAGTGGTACAAATGAGATTTCAAATGTCCATGTGCTCTCTGTAACTCGGTTCAAAGTTTAAAATTATCCCTTTTAATTCATTGTGCAGAACAAGGATCCAGAAGTTCAGCTCTGCAGAACAGTACACTCAAAACAGCTGCTAGATGACTTGCACACTAACGCAGGTTTTCATTGTATCATAAAAGTTTTCATTTTTTGGAACACAATTCTCTGACTTCTTAAAGAGATGGTTTAGAATGAGTTGGAGGAAGGACACTAACAAAGTGACATCTGTGTAGATAGATGAGTTAAGGATCATGAGGGATAGACTCAGTAGTTTAAAGCAGTCACACAGAGCAATAGCAAGAGGCAAGCAATCCATTTCTCTGCAGCAATATAGGCCCATGTTTACTGTGGGGTGTTTCTCAGGATCACCTGTATTCAAGCTCTCATCTTAGTAATTCAGAGATTTGCCTCTGCATTGCTTCTAAAAAAAAAAAGTGCAAAGAGCCATGAATTCAGCCCCTAACACAGCAGGCTTTGGAAAGCATCCAGCACAGAGGACTGCACGGTGCTTCCTGCCTGAACAAGCTACTGCGAGGTATCAAGCCTCAAGTGACTCCTAGAGCTTCCTGAGAGGCAGCATGTGCACGTGTGCACAGCATCATCCTCAAACGAGTGGATTAACTACCACTGAATGAATAGGAAAGAGAAGAAGATGGTGATGGCACCGAGACAGAGTTACTCCAACCAGCACTAACTGCACTTAGGCTGTCTGTGAAGGACTGGGCTGTTTTAAGCCCCCATCACATTCAAGGTAATGAGGGTCAAGTCACCATTGCCAATTCCCTGGTGGCATCAATAATAGACTTTTACCATGGAACTGTGGTGACCTGGCAGTTTCTCTGAAGCTATTCTCAAAACCACAATGCTTTCCGTTAGAACAACTTAGCATGTCCTGCAAAGTTGCCTTTGGGCAAATCCTGAAGACCACTGGGAAGGTTGTAGCAGAACACAGTATTCATATCTTTAAGTGATTTTGAATTTGATACTTAATATATGATTTAAACAAGATACCCACAGAACACATGATTTCAAACGCTGACCATTATTGGCTCCTATGAAATGAGATGTTTAAACTGGAAGTAATAACAGTATGGAGAAACAACTTTCTGAAGCACTGAAGTTTCAGTTCCAGCAAAGACAGAACTGCATGTTTGACGGCACACTGGTTGACTGTGAAATTCAGCTAAAGGAACAGCTACATGCCATAGGATGCCACTTTTCAATGCCATCCATACATTTTTCAGTTGCTGTAAACTTGTTTGGTTTCTTTTAATACTCGTCCAACTCTTGAGCTAGCTGTTAACTACTAATGCTTCCCATTCTTTTTTCAAGTGAGCAGCTCACAAGAAGACAGCTGTACTTACCTTCTTTTGTTCTTTTTAATCTGCGTTGATTAGACAGTAAGTGCCTAACATCTCACTCCTGTTTCTTTCTTCACAATGACTAATAATCTCCCAGCTTTAAAAACATAACTGCGTAATTACTCCAGGATCCTAATTATGTCAAAGCATAGCTACCATTTTAAATCGTGTTCTTATACCTCCTCCTGCCCGAAAAACCTCACATGGTAGAGTTATTCCTGTAAGGTAAGAACTGTTCTAGAGGGGAAAAGACCATGAAGTCACAGTTCCAACACTACAATGTACAAAAACATCCTCAGGGCACAAGTGACTGACGGAGAGGATGAGGTGGTATGAAAGGACAACGTGTCTTTTGTAGTGGCAACATTTTCTGTGTGGGCACTGAGGCTTAGATCTCCTGAGGAACTCGAGTACCATGCTGTAGTGATTCTCAGGCACAGCAGATGCACACAGATGTACAAATTTCTCCTAACAAAATACACGGCAAAGACAAAACATTCAAACAATCAGACAGTTTCAGTTCACTGCAGATTTTCCTGAGCAGAAGACCAAAAGTCAGCTACACTATGGTCAGGACAACTCCTGCCAGGATCTGCAAAGAAAAAAGGATGCCAACATCCGAGTTCTACCACGGAACAGCCATGCCCTGTGCGTGTTCATGGTTATTGACCCTCCCACTGACATACACAAGGAAGAAAAAACCCTAGAAAGATCAATTTAATCCTGTTCTGAAATGTAATCATATTCATAATCAGGTATTTACATGAAAATTACTGTAAATATCAATTGGGTTTGAGAAAAAAAATTGTAACAAATACCTGTCTTAACATAGTAGGACAGTCTAACCTTTCATATTTAACCATCTGACAAGGCACACACACACTTCAGGGGGCCACGACACGGACAGGCAGCAGTCTAGGAACAGCTATAGCCATGGTGGCTCGTGTTCCTGCAGAAGGACTGGCCACAGTCTCATCCTCAGGCTCCGCAAGGACATAGTCACGTGCAAAGGCTCTGGACAAGATATCGACTCTTTGTTCTTATGAATATACACAAATAATTGGTATTTAAACCTGCATTATGTCTAGAGTGCGAAATACAAATCTATGTTCTCTCTAAATCCATCCTACACATAGGAAAATTGGAATCGAGTCCTACTTTCAAGAGTGAAACAGCTCAGCCTAATTGTACACACGCTTTTGCAAGGCATCGTAAGATAAACACATATCCATGTAAACACCTCTTTTTAGCATCTCAGGTAATTTTGCTAGCGTGGAACTCCTCAGCCCTATTTCTAATTGTAAAGAGTTCTCAAAGTTCAAGACAGCTCGGAAAAAATTCTAATTTTCCAAGTAAAATGTGTCTTGAAAGCAAAAAGACCAGATGAAACCATAATTACTGCATATGCTGACTGCAGCAGCGCTGAAGTCTGCATTTTATTGCTTTGACTCTGATCAAGTGCATGCAATCAATGCGAATTATTACAAAAGAGCTAGGGGATAATTTTGAAAATATGTCAAAAATGCAAAAATTTGAAAGTTAGATGAAGTTGAGATGGCCTTATTGATTTTGAAAAGGTTTGGAAATTACAGAGAAGTTATCACTGTGCCTCACAGTAGATCTCAAATCTTTTTACAGAAGCTCTAATCTCATACATAGTTCCCACTGCCGTGTTCCCAGCTGCGAGCAGCCTTGGTCTGAACTCTCACCCTGCATGTACAATTGCTGGGGTTCAAAACTGGCAATGAGGTCCTGTGTCACCAGTGCTACCGACCTGCTATATGGCCATGCTCTTCAGGAAGCCCGATTGGTAAGAAATATAAGCACAGCCTCGGCAGCAAGTTATGACCCAGTACTGGTATTTTATATCTAACTCATCCTGACGTCGGAAAGAAGGTACTTTCCTGAACCTAGGTGATGACTACCACAGCAACAGCCACCCAGTCTGTGGCCTAACCAGTGTGTTATTGGTTTTCCAAAGGTTCATGCCAATGCTTTACTTCCGTTTGTCTACATGAACAAATTCTCTGTATCAGGCTCAAATCTTATGCAAATTAATGAAACCCATCAGCTTCATTCAGCTTCGCACACAACTAAGGTTTAGCAAGTCTTGCAACAGATCATAGCTATATTTTGAATTTTCAGTGAGATCCGAAGAGAAACAAGTATCGTGTCTAGCTTTCAAAGGAAGCACTTAATAAACTCTAGTTCCTACGCTTATGTCTGTGTTAAAATGTATGACAGTCACAGCAGTTTTGAATCAATAGAGTCAGGAATAGAATAAAATGGAGAATTTCCAAGTGAAACTCAAGATCCATGCATAAACGTTACCTTACCAGCATTCTTGTTTCTTTTGGCTATTACTGAAAAATACCCCCGGGTATGGACCTAGGCTGAAAAATGAAATTTTCTGTACTCTGGTGCTTCCCCCTAAGCCCTCGACCTTTCACAGGAATCAGGAAGGTTCACTTGAAATTCTCTAAATCTTCCACAATTTACCTAAACTGAAGGACTCTAGGAAGTGAAAAGTCCTAGATAAACAAATAAGTATACAAAAAAGCAATTATCCTTACAAAATCAAGAAATTCAAGCGTACTTTGTTTTTAAATTTATTGACAATAGTCGATTTTAGGAAACAATTCCTCAGTCTTCTCTCCAATAAACCTATTACAGTACCAATAAAGGCAAACAGAACATTGTGACTACTACGGTCACATAAAAAACCACGGTTTTGTCGTATGGCTAACAAAGTACACGGGAAAACTCCAAAGGCCTGCAGGGTAGGACAAGCATGTACTTAGAGATGAAATCATCAGACTTTGAACTCTCTGGGGGTAGGGTTTTTTCTTTCATTTGACATTAGGGATTATATATATTTATGGTGATCTAAACACATTGTAGTAAGAATGAAATCGCATGGATGACAGTGAGGCTGATTGGTATTTGCAAGGAGTGAAATATTTTAGTTACCATGTGACTGCGTGGCTAATTAGCAATTTGGCTAACACTGGGCCCCCTGGCACAAGATGTGCAAACACATCTGCTCAGAGCAGGAGAATTCTAGCTGTCTTCCCCCTCACACCTGTATGAGTAAAAGAGGGACGAGGCTGTAAAGAGTAGTTGTCATTTTCCATTTCACTTTCAACAGTTCTCCAAATCTTCCACCAATTTTCCTAACCTGTTGATGTTAGCAGATCACCAATTTCAGCCTGTTTTCAGCACCTTTAAACTACGTGATTGAGAATTAGGAATCAAGGTCTAGAAGATCAGTAGTATAATACTTAACTATTTGATGATTACCTCGACTCAGAGAATAAATTTCATCTGCTAAAAACATTTAAAATACACTTAAGCTATATAGGTAGAATGAACCTAATTCTTAAAAAAAAATAACTATATTGCTAATAAATTCTTTGAATTTGCATGTTTGAAGATTAAATTCTTTCCTTATTTAGTAAACAATCAGATTGGAGTACAATTATTATAAAAAGGAATTCAATCAATATCCAAAATCAAATATTACAGGCAATTAGAAAAGACAGCAAATGCAAAGATGAACTCATCTTCAAAAGAATAATATTTTTCCAATGCATTTAAACTATGCCTTTATTTCTATTAAAAAGGTGCATAATAACGACTCTGGCCATTTAAAAGGCTTAAAGACTATAATTGAACAATTATTAGTGTCACACAGCCTAAGGGCACTATTTGTCAAGGGATTTATATGATGGGCAATTATATCCACTCAGCCTTGAAGGATAGATAATACTGTCTTCTGATGGAAACAAATTACCCTTTATGTTTAATTTAAAATAAAATAATTTAGAAGTTTAGCTTCTCTATTTTATTATTTAGACCTTCCACACTAGAATCTTTGAAAATACCTTTTCCCCCCCACTACAAAGCATTATCAATTTCACTAGGGTACAGTACAGAAAAATTCCCAGTGTCAATTCACTAATTACCCCACCAAAGGAAAAAGAATAGGGGATTTCTTTAATTCATGTCTTTGGCCTATTAAGTTTTTTTAAACTTTAATAATGTATACAATTGCATATTTAATCCCTATTGAAAGACAGGGGAAGCTTAATGAGCACACAAAAGTTCTTCAAACCTGTGCACATATTTAATTACAAACTCGTTTATTCTTCCTTACTTAAATGAGGCTTTAAAAGAATGTCATGCTAAAAAAAAAAAAAAAGCAAGCAGACATCCAAGTCCTCGAGCATTCCTCAAGCAGCAGACAGACAGCCCCCACTTCCTCTCCATATGTAGCTTTATCTCCCATAAATAAAAAAAAAATAAAAGAGGGGAAAAAAAGCCTTGTAATCACCTCAAATAAAAACGACTGTGGATGAGCTCTCACATCATTAGATGTTTTGTGAGATCCAAATCCTAAGCGAAGTTAAAAAGAGCTGTAAAAATATATGTTTCAGTGTAATGCTTTCTAAATGCATAGGATTTTTCTTTCGTTTTTCTGTTATTTTTCAACTGCAACTAATCTCAAGGAACCTGACTAGAATGAGTAGCCCCTGATTTGAAGGGGAAAACACTTAAGTAGAGGAGCTTCAAACCCTGTCAGAACAATGATCCAGAGCCTGAAGCCTCCGCCAAAATAACAAAGGCACAAAGGTATATTTTTTTCCTCTATCTACCTAAAGCTAAGAGTGATTAGCTCTGGAACCATTCATTAAGCCTTCACAACATGTGCTTTAACTACTGCCTGTCCCTGGAGAAGTGATCTGCCAACTGGCAATTCTTTCTTGCAAGAGATTTTTAGATCAGAAAGGTCCATACGTCTCCTTAAAACATTTCCAATACAGCTAATAAACTTGGAACTTACAGGAAAGGCCAAACCCCACAAATACAGTCCATCACAAGGAGAGCAGAGAGATCTATGGCATCACAAAAATCTTGTGCTTTACCGTAGGGAAAATACAAATCACGCCGTAGTAAGTCCAGCCACTGTTTGGTGGTAGAAAGGGCAGTGCACCAGCAGATTGGTAGGATACTTGCCAGCAATTACTAACATTGTTTATTTTAATCAGGAGCTAGATATAGCTAGGAAATGAAATTAATTGTTACACCCAGACTACCGTGACTGTGCACGACAGGAAAATGACTAACTGCGTATTAAGAACCAGGACTGAAGTCCCACTTCATGCATAAAAAGAGATCTTTTTCACAAAGGATCTGGAACCTGCCACTCATCGTCTTTGGCCACCGAAAAGAATTAAGAACTAAGGCTGTAAGTTCTGGTTTTGGAAGACTTAACTCCACATGCTTCACTGACACGTTGCTATTATCAGTCTGAACTGCTCTTCGCTGTTATTATTTGCGTTAAATAAAGCACAGTGGTAAACGCTTCATTCTTTCCACAAATCCTGTTTCTGTCAGCTCAGTTATTATTGTTTTCATCTTGTTGGTTTCAGCAAATCGCTACTAAAAAGCTATCTGCAACTTAATTAAAATACACATTATTAATGTCATGTTTATATGGAAAATCTTTGGCAAAATAAGTAGCCTCTAGCTTTTGAAGCAATCGCAATTAAGCCTGTCAATATGTACTAGACGCTGAAACACATGAAGAAAACAAGACTAAGTGAGGCAATTTGACCTGCTTCAACCACCTCACATAAAATGGTATTTCACAGAACATTTGATTTAGAGAACTACCCATGGATCAATTATAAGAAACTGTCAGTTGCACAACATAATGTATAACCAAAGAGAATTTAACAGAGGATTTAAAGCTAATGTTCTTTAAATAAAATGAGTAAAATCCCGACTCAATTTGGGTACATGGGAACTTTACCACTCATTTCAATGAAACTCTAATTTCTTGGTAGTACAGAAGACACAGTCCTAATTTAACCACAGCATAAGCAGTGGCTGCTCCAGAAGTATCTAGCCAGACAGAAAGCATCCCAAATTCCAAACCTAATCTTTTGAAAGGTCTGTTGGTGTTGCAGGTTCCCCTGATGCCACCCCTCAATTTCATGGCTGCTGTCTCCAGTTTGATCAGTAGAAAGCTCAGCATTTTTCCCTGGATGCCAAACAGCACAACAGTTCTTATATGACTTTCTGCCTCAATCACCGTGAGTGGCTGTGAAAACTTCTCGAATAAACTTTTTATTTCAGTAAGACTATATCTTCAAAGCTACTTGACATATGATAGAGAATTCTTGTTTTTCTTATCCCCCCCCAAAAAAAAGAGTGAATGTTCCACTTACTGTTTAAACACTTTTCATGTTTGGCTGTGAAAAAAACAAATCCCATTGTTCTTTCCTTTCTAATATTTTCAAATCATATATAGGTTTAAAAAAACACATACCAAATTGCCCCAAACTATTGCACATTATTTTGCAACTCTTAACTTCCAGTAGTTACCAGTAACGAATGTGAAGTGTGACTGAAATTTCTTTCTTGTCATCATTTCCATACCAGTACACTTGACAGCACGCTGTGCCTAACATACCTGTGTATTTCCCTTCACATGGAACAGGAACCTTGGGGAGGGTTGATGGAGCAAAGGCTCAGTTCTTCCAGTTTGGAGGGTGGCAGGTGGGGAATTCAGAAGCTGAGCAACGACACCACAGCACCAGGGCAGATGGAGGCAGAGTGTGTGTGCTCTGAGAGCGGGCAGGGAACAGAGTCAAGAAGCACATTCAAGTGGTGCGCTTCTAAACATGTTTGCTTTAGGTGGTAGAGCACTGAAAATAAGGGTGTCAGAAGGTAACACTGCCTGTAGCACAGATGAGGTTTACCAGCCACATCTGAAGCAGAGCCCACTGAGAAAGGGAGAGGTTGGAGAAATGCCCTGTAAGCTCGTGAGAGGCAAGCACCATGGCAAAGTAATGTGAGCACAGTCAGATGTGCAGGGGTCCTGCTGAATGCACGTGTTTGGCAGGTCTATGAGAAAGAACACTTTTTCTTCATCCTTCATCTCTGTGAATGCCAACACCTAAGCTTTATGGTTTTGAACTTCATAAAATAGTGTTATTGAAAGTGTAATTATTATGCAATTTAAACTGAATAAAGTGTTAAGCCACTGGCAGAAAGGCATTTAAATAGAACATTTTAGAAGTGATCCAGTGTTTTAATTTTTTATAAAAGGTGTTTGTAACCTGACATTTAGTATTAAGCCTTTGTTATTTTGAAATCCCATACTGTTCTGGGAGAAAACAAACAACAAAGCATCCACTATTCTCTGGGATTGAAACCCCAGCAGTTAATTGGCTCCTTTGTTAATACACATATATCCTAATAACTATACTGGGAAGAAATCTAGATTGCCTAAGAAGATTTCACATTATTTTAATATTAGTATCGCACTGTTATTCCACGTATCTATCGATACAGGATAGAAAAAGAGATCTATCACTTCTGGTGACCAATTACACATTGATTCACCAACATCCAATTTTTGAGCAATTCTCAACTCTTGAGCTAAATAATAATTGTAGAAATTTTTTATACCCTCAAATAAAAATTTTATTGCTATGCATCACATTTGAAGTTAATTCTAGACCCAAAGCAGACAACTGCATCCAGCCTCACTACACATCCACATCAGCATGACGCTTCCAATACAGACAAGCAAAACTCTGACCATTTAAACAGAGTTAAAACTAAGGCATGGAATTTTCTATCCAGTGAAATGCCTTGTGATTCCATTAGCACTCTTGTCTGCAATCTTTTCAGACTCAAGCCCTGCCTACGCTGTACTTCCCATGTGGTGCACACCTGGGGCAAGCGCAGGGCCCGCTTTTCCTGGCGGAGATACAGCCAGATGCAGACAGATAATGACACTCCAGGTGCCTTCTGTAATGGCAGACACGCAGGAGTCTGGAGATACTGTGAATGCAATGAAATGTGAGAGAACTTAGGATAGTCACAATCTCTTCACAGTGGCAAACAACACAAGTTTTGATTTCTTGACTTACGGATGCTCAAGAATGAGCACAACATCCACAAATCCCTGCCTTACGAAACAAACCCAAGGAATCAAAACGCATGGACTGGCTGAATGTTTTCTCCAAGAGCAATCTCTTGCAGCACATCAGATGGAATTCTGGACCCAGTGAATTCAATGGCTTAAGTTCTACTGATTTCAGCAGAGCCACAGTTTCATCTGAGGGTCACTCAACGTCGCGATGGTCCCCGTTGTGCATTCTAATAAACAGTGCACATGACTGTTCAGAGGCGTGAGGGATGCGAGAGGAACCTTCCAGAGAGCAAAAATTTGGACTCAGACATTACGTACATCTCAAAATGTAATGTAATTCAATTATGTTTTAAACACACTAATTTAATAACTGTTCAAGCCCCATTTGATGACACAATATCACGCCCTGTATTTGAATATGTGGGATAGGATCATGCAGTTAGAAAAAGCAAATGCCTCAGATGACTCTCAATGGATAGAATCAGTGCTTTATTAGTTCACCGTTGCAACACTGTTCAATGCTCTCTGATAATACCAACAAGACAATGGACCATTGTATAATGAAAAATGTGGTTGTCTCTGAGAGACGGGACGTTTACAACACCGGCTTCTAAAATTTGCTGGTTTATGCTCCTTAATTATTGTTCATTTTTATATTCAGACACCGGAACAAGAATCACTTGTTAATGAGGAAACAAACGTATCTGCAAGGTGAGATGAGGGGAAAGAATGTGGCTAATACAAAAAACACTGGACCAACATTTCATTGCAAATAAGTAATGGTTATTTCTATAAAACAAAACACAAAGATTTCCCTCTCTATCCTCTGTTTAGGAATTCCATTTAACCCTGAGTCATTATAAAGATGACCCCCAAACTACTGAAGTTGCCCAGGTAAATAAAGTCATCCTCAACTAGAACAAAATGAAATATTCAAGCACACACTAAAATTATTATCCAAGACCAATTCCAACAAGCTGCCTCTGGTTACTGCAGCACCCACTTAGGGAGAGCCGAGGTAAAATCAGAACACTGCTGAGGACGAAAAGCTCCTTTCTCTGCAACCTGCAAAAGCTGGCACTGGCCAAAGTGCTGCATTCCTCAAACACAAGTTCAGGAGCATCTTAGAAAGAATCTAAAAACTGACTTCAGATCTCCTCCCCCCCCCCCACTTCAGTCAGATCCCATGGTTACAGATGTCCAATAGTAAACTATAAGTTACAATTTTAAAGTTTCATTTTGACTGGTAAGAAAAAGAAGAAAAGCTTTCTGGAAAAATCAAGTATTTCACTGTTTTATTAAATGTTCTCTTCAAAGACACCTTCACAGAAAAGCAAATACCAGACTGTTTTCATACACCTTGAAAATCCTATATTAAACATCTTGCACTTTGCCAGAGGAGCAATGTATATACCTGAAATACCTGAATGGCCAGACATCCACATCTGCTGCAGTATATACTATTGTCTATGGGGGCAAAATATGTATTCCCCCCCCACCCCCACATTCTGAAAACGTTTACATCTCCTCCCAGTAATGATTTGATGCAGCAAATGTTTCTTACGGAATAAAATATAATCTTAGTATTTCCTAGAAGGAAACCAGGAAAATGATAAGCATTACAGTATTTCAGACCAAGGAGTGAAGTCACTGAAGTGCCACCTGAGCCACAAAGACTGCCGAGTCTCTCTGAGCTACAGGTCTGTTTCTCTTTTTGTGCTCAAATTCTAAGCTACCAACAGTCATAATGCCCATCCTAACACAAAGCTATGAAATAACCCTGAGAAAGTTTTCACAAGTGCTAGTCACACAATGCAATGAAAAAGTGAAGTAGAAACATTCTATAATGCTAAGTACATCGAGCCCCAATGTAGGCAGCTGTCGATTCACATAGCCACATACATGCAGGAGTCTCTACTTCAATGCCACTGTAGCAGTGAAAGCAAGAACCGTCAAGGATAAAAAACCCTCAAAACCTCTGAAAAGAAAGGAGAAAAAGAGTTGTAAAACAAACAAACAAAACCCAAACCAACAAAAATGAACAAAAAATGATCCCCAGAGCTCCACACACAGAGAACAGTCAGGCTGAATATGCCTGTTTGATTTCTCAGGGTAGCTCGGTGTGCCAGGCGCTGCACAAAGCTCAAAAAGACAACACCCCTGTTCTCTGAATTATCCTTATCACCCGGAAGGTACAAGCTGTGTTTTACTTGGTGTGACTGTTTCTTCAGTGAGAAGCCATAGAATGGCTGGTGAGTGGCTTCAATGGGAATTGCAGCAGGTCTTTTGAATTAATATTTGGATTATGCTTCAACCTAAATTTAATTTTTTAGGCCTTACGGTTCCAAACAATAAGCTTTCAAGTACCCTTGAATAAACTCCATTTCTTCTTCATCTCAAATTTAACAGCCTACTTTGGGTTCCTCAAAAGATACTTTCTATCTTGTGTGATAACTTTACCTGACCTATGCAAATTTACTGTATTCTTACGCTCCTAGTAGCATTTTACATCCCCTTTGCCTCAACAGCACTGGGATAGAACGGGATCAAACATATTGTGTGCTGATAAGCTTTTAATTGCAACCTGGCAAAAAATCTGGTATTTACTGAATGAAGAACCTGAAATGTAATCCTTCCTTACAAATGGGAATGGTTGAGCAAGGTTTCTTCTGCATTATCTGAAATGTATTTATAAGCCTCCAAAAGCATCTAAAAAATAGAGACAACTTGAAAACCTCAAGGCTTTAAAAAATGATACTCATATTATGGCAACTGAGAAGAGAAACTGGGGCTATGACGGGAGGCTTCTGGCTAGAGAAGATATGCTGCAAGAGAAGAAAACTAAACTCTTAAGTTGATGCACTGGACATGATTAACTAGGAAGATATCTTTTCAGATTTCTTTATAAACAGGTGGTTATTCAAAACAGGTGAGAGTTGTCAGTGGAACTCCAAATACTCCAGATCATGTACTACATAAATGACACCTTTTATAACTCAGGATAGGCCAAGCTAAATCTGGATTGTTTTTCTATTTAACTCTCTGACGTGACTGATTGACCTTTAAATTAAATTTGCTGGAACAGATTTCCCATTAATAATAAACGACAACAAAAATTTACCATTGAACTCCAGACTTAGATTTCCTAGGGCTCTTGTGCTCCAATTATTTACTTGGACTACTAATATAAAGATGCCCAAACTGATACAATGACCAACCTAGCAATTTCAAAGCTGACTGAATTTGAATTATTTTAAACATAACAGTACTCTGATAGAGACACAGAAAACCTCATTCATTTCCTGTCATTAGTTCAAATAATTTCCTGCCTGTTTTATCTGCAAATTATTAAGTGTGTTTTCCAATCCTGAAGAAGGTTCCTTTCCTTGTTACCAGAGGTAAACAAGTAGATGTGTGAACAATCGAACTACTGAAGCCTGGTTTCCAAATCTCCATGGGAAGTTCCTGGTATTTAATAAAAGAAAAACTAATTAGCTTTGGGGTTAATATTTGGATATTCATAGGGTCTTTTTCCTGCACCAAGAAACCTGTATTCAGACTTCACACTACTATACATCCAAGCTTGTATAAGAAAATTGGCCAACGAGTCAAAGAACCAAATACATACAGTGTGCTTGAAAAGGCCTATTTTTTTAGGAAGCAGTGATAAAAAGAATAATAATAAAAACAATTTTTACTTCCTTTCATAGCAGGGGGAAAAAAAAATTCTCATCAACTCCATAAACAATATTGAAGACAAAATATGTTACGACACATTCTCCAGCAAAACATTCCCAACCCTCGTCACATATTTCCTCTTATCAAAGAGCCATACCTGTGCTCAGTGTGATGGAAGACAGCACAATAGTGCTTCAGCAGGAACTCCTAACTCTGCAACCAGCATCCCCTTCGACTCTTCATCCCACAGAAGTCAGCAGAGAGTACGGCAAGAAAGGATGCCAATGAAATGCTCATGAGTACTCGCAGAGAAATCACTACAGCTGAAATAACAGCTTACAAGCATGGTGGGGAAGCATTCAAAGGGCCTGTGGTTAACAGGACAATGCTGGGGGAAGGACCACCTGGGTATATTTGAAAGCTGTATCACTGGCCAAATCTGAGCACACTGCCAGTAACACTTGTATGCCAGTTCCTCTAGTACCCGAGACACTTCCAGCCTCTGTGGCATTTTAACGCATATTTAAGTGATATGTGTAAGTTGAAATTCAAAACTTTACAGAAATCACATCTGAATTTTGCAAACATGGCACACAAAGTATATGCAAAAATACACACAAAGAAAAGATCTTATACTGCATTCCCTAAGAAAATCCATTGGTGCATTCTGTTTTGCAGAAATTAAAAGATAAGCCTCCCAAATCTTTAAGATATTTATCCTGGTCATTTTATTGGAAACCAAACCAAACACTGAAGAACAACTCAGCTCAGCTGCTCATCTCAACAGAAACTTTAGGTCAGGAAAAACATTGGGTAGGGGGAAAAAAAAAAAAAAGAATATAGCTCATCCAGCACTAGCTCCAAACTGCCATCCTAATTCCTCAAGAAAAAAAAAAAAAGTACAGAATGCTGCATACTTGTTTCTTAGTTTTTTAATCTGGAGAAATTTCATGTTCATAACAGGCACCTTCACATTCCTATTAAAAATAAGACCTTGATTTGATTCCCGTGGTTTCAAATCAGTGTACCCTTCCACGTAAGACTGAAACTTCAGTTTCAGTATCAATATATTAGCTTTAAAGTGGTATTTTAGAAAATATTTTCACCATCTTCTAAAACAATAGGCTACACCTTATTAGTTGCATACAAAAAAGCACTCTGCTTTGTATTTTCTGTACCTGGAAATAATCCTAGGACACAGACTTTCTTAAAAAAAAATCCCTGGAAGCTAAGTAGCTGTGTTTGAATTACCATTCAATTACCATTGTGTTTAGGTTTTGGTTAAGCAAATGAATTTCATAAAAACCTTAAACCACCTGATTTTTTCCCCTTCAGAAATCGGTCAAAGAATGCATTTTTATGGTGGACCTTAGGCACTGAATCACAATTAGAGAATCAAGCAAGCATCAAAACGTTCACAGCACCAGAAGCTATTTTCTTCTCTGCTTCTCATTCCTAGACAGTTATTACTTTTGACAAAGGATTACAGAGAAATATTCCTCTAGGTTTTTGAAAGTAAGGAGACATTCATTATTAACAGAATTTTTACCTTGGTAAAAATGTTGTGTCAGAAAGTACCATTTAGAGAGCTTGGGAAGAGATGAGAGACAGGGAGACTACCGGACTATGTATGTTGTATCAGAGCCTTTAAAGATCAGCCAGCTTGAGGGGTTTTAAAATTAATTATTTATTTCACCTGTTAACTCTTGTAGTGACTGTTGATGACCTTTCACGTATTTTCATTTTACAAATAATCTACCAGTGATGAAAAGCTTCCTCTGTTGTCAACATGTAAGCTTGTACCTTCCCCGTGGAATAGTTGTGTACATACAGACGCACACTATGATACCATTTTCTGGTTTGTAGCATGCTGCAGATCAAAAAGGATTCAACTGAAATTTTGTAGCTTATGTGCCATTTTTTTTTAAGTTATTTTATTTTTTTAAACCTTATTTTCATTTCTAATCTGTCTGAAAGCAACAGGAATTTAAGGATATACATGCTTTGAGTATTTGGTAATGTTTTCCCTCAGTATTCTTACCAAAGATTATTAACAAGAAAATAAACAAAAAGTGCAAACAATGACAGAGTTGTCACTTCAGCTGGCTGCCAGACGGGCCGGTCCAAACACCTATTGCCCAAAATGGCATTAAATTCAGCTGCTTCACTGGGACAATGCAACAATGATTCTGACAGAAGGCACGAGTCAGAACTAAGTAACCCCAGAAAACAGCAGGTTCTTTTACAAGAGTAAACTGCAGCCTAAAACATAATATCTCAAGATTTGATGGTGAATTTTATTTACAATAAGCGTAGCTATTGAAATGTTTATGTGACTGATACCGCACTTGGGATGAATGTATTACAGTCTCATTCTAAACAGGTTAATGGAACTGTTCTTTAAAAGTTAGTTGTTAACACCATCAAGAAAATCACTCTCTAAATTCACAGTATTGTTTTCCAGCTGTTGCTGGTAAACAGTTTAGGAAAACTGTTTTTCTTTCTTTAAGTGGGTGTTTTCAGGTATATACAACAAAACCCCACTCTTAAATTCCTTACAGCCCTTACATGGCCTTGGTTTCTTAGTTTTTAATCTGGAGAAATTTCATGTTCATAACAGGCACCTTCACATTCCTGTTAAAAATAAGACCTTGATTTGATTCCTGTGGTTTCAAACCAGTGTACCCTTCCACGTAAGACAATGCTGGGCTGGGGTTTCCTCTGCTATACCCATTTCTGCAGTGTGGGCTTTTACTGAGCTCAGCTGCACGAACCAGCAGCTCTGTTCCCCACACCAAAACACTTCATGCAAAGAAACAAGAAAGAATTTCTCAGGATTTTGAGAGCTACTTGTAGATGCACAAGGCTGTCGGATGTCTCATCATAATGAATGTGATTATGATTCTGTCTCTCTTTTTCCATCACTTCATGACAGAAAGAAACTGAATATCACAAATAAGGACAAGACCTCAAGATATTGAGTCTGTCATTTACAGGTATATAGATTTATGAAGTAATACCGTAAAATTGAAACTCTTATTCTACCCTTGAAATGTGCTTTGGTTCATCGTACTGCATTTCAGAAAGAAGCGGAACAACACTTTAATCCAGGAGTTGTTCATATTACACTACAGTGCAGGAACATTTATCATGTACATTAATGCTTATGATTGAGCACCATTGTACTAAAGAAAGAAGGAGCACAAAATAATGTAAAGAATACTAAAAAACCCCCAAACCTTTCTATTTCCTTAATCTGTTTCTGCAGGAAGGAAGAAGTAAATGTGAAAAGTCATTACAGATATGTTATCCAAAAATACAGTCAAAATTTTCTTTTTAGATTGAGGTGGTCCTTTTTTATTAGACCAGAAAAAGCAGACAAAATTTCTGGCACACAAATCCTTTTTCAGATCTCATCCAAAAGGAGAAAATTGTAAAGTGAACTGTAATTAGGACATTAAAAACAATTGCTTGGGATTTCCTTATACATGTATTAGAACATCCAGGAGAGGAGCAAGATGTACCTGGGGAGTCAAAAGAGACTCAGTAAGCAGGGAGGTGAGAGGTGGTTGCCTTCCAGGGGAAAGAGGTACATACAGTTTGTAACTTGTGGAACACTGTGACATTAATGGTGGGACTGGGTGTGGAACAGGACTTCCACGTTGTAATAGACCAGAAAAACGGTATCTCCAGAGTCTCCATAGTTTTTGGTATTTACTAAGTTATGAATTTGAGTTTCCAGACTTACCTTTCAAAAGTATTTTGTAGGTCATTCTTTAATTAAAGTCAGAGCAGTTGCTTCCAACTTGAATTTTGCTTTGAAGTTTCCTGCTTCTGTTTCAGACCTAAAGAACTACTTACGTGCCTGAGAGCTTATCTGTTTTTTTCCACTATACTAAGTCTAATTAAAGATGTTACCCCTACCTGTAAATCTTCTCTTAATTAGCAACTTCATGGATTTGCTCATGGCAAGCACAAGAGTGGATCACTCCACTGCTATCAAACCAACAGGGAATTCAACTAAGTTGTTTCCTCATTAAAAAAAAATGCAGCAACACCTTTTCCTCTCTAACAAGACTATAGCTCCAAAATGCAGCTCTCCAAGAATGGAATGTTCTTGTTGAGGTCTAAGACAACACCTGTCTTATGCTGTAGCAGTTGCTGAACAACAAAGCTATAGTTAAAATTCTCTACATTTCTCTGATATGCAGGTGTCACAAAGGAAAGGATGAGCTAGAAGAACTGACAACTGGAAAGAGTTAAATCTTAGCTGAACTAATTGAAGAATAATGTGTTATTAGTGAAATGGAATAGGACATAAAATGGTAATGTTGTTGGAAGAGAGAGAGGAAGAGTAAATGTTGATTGTCATACTGTTGAAGTGGGTAGGTCTCCATGGTCAGTGCATATTCCCTACAGAAGCTATACAGGAATGCCAATCAAAGAAAATATTTTCAGTCTCCTGGGATTTAAAAATTTCCACTGAAGTATCTGCTCTCCCATTTAAACTCAAAGCCAGAAGACTCAAAGGGCAAACGAAGCAGATGGGACATCGTGAGGAATGCAAGAAGTAACTGAGTTGTTTGTTGACACATTGTACGTACAATGATGTTTACAAAGATTTGCACAGAATGTAAGTGATAGAGAGGCCAACGAGCCCACCTGATAAATACTGCCATGACAGAAAGCCTTCTCCACCTACCTCCCAAGGGAAATGGAAGAGCAAAAAAAGCTGATATATTAGAGAACAGTAATTTAATAATTTGATTTTAAGTTTCCTACAGAAATTCTTCCACTTTCAGTGCTAACATATCACTGTTGTTTTTACCTCAAAGCAAGGGAAGAAACATATGAAATTGCTAAGTAACAGTGGTATGAAACTACAACAATATTTTACATTATTTGCACAGAGGACATAATGTATCAAGGCTTTAGCTACTACTTTTTGTGAGGAAAACCCCCACCTGTTAATCAGTCAAACAATAAAAATAAGTACATGTTCAAGGGCACAGAGTGCAGTCAGGGTAGGTAAAGTGCACTAAACTAAAACCCTTCTGCAAAATGAGCCAAATAGGTTTACACAAAGAAAGACATTAAAGAGTAGACCAATAAAGCAGCTCAGGTTTCAATGATGACTCTCTCTTACAATGCACTCTATTAAATCCATTTGAATCCTTGCACACCAGAACACGCACAAAGAGCTCCTTCTCTGGCATGACTGCCATACACTCTGGAGTTCAGCAAGCATTCATTACAGCAATCTGGAAAAGTTATTACAAACCAAATCTCGGGAGTCACGGGCTCTGAGGACCTCAAACAGCCAAGGTCCCTTTTCAGCGCAGTGAAGAACAGCTTCCCTTGGCCCCAGAGTGTGCTGTAGCATGACTTTTGAGCTCATCTATCACTAATGCTTCACCTCCTTCTAATCAATATGCTGGGGTTTTATTTATCTAAAGCATGATGATGATTAGACAATCTGTGCACTAGTTCTTCATACTTTCAGACAGTTTTCATCTCTTGATGCCACATTTTAGAGATCTAATCTTAAAATCATTGCCCTTGCTGCCATTTCTTCTGCTAGTCTTTTCTCCAATCAAACTTTTAAGAACCACTTCATTAACATGCAATTTGTGCATCACAGGGTCCATAACAGATCGTTCCCAAACACAACTTTCAGATCCCAATATGCTATAATTTCTCTAATATTCACCTTCAGACACTACAGATTGGATGCATGATTTCTCTCAAAATTTATGGGGGTCCTGTAAGTTGTTCATTTAACAATAAACACATAACAAGCTTCTGAAGTAGCTGAAGAGATTTCTGTTGTAGACATGAGTGATTTCTGAACAAGAGTTTACAGTGTTGACCCAGAATAGTGTATGACATTATTCTGTAAAAAGGGCAGGAAAAGTAATACAAGATGACTGTAGTTCTTTCTCATATATTTATCATATAAAACAAATTAAACATATTTGTCAGGTTAAACAAACAAAAAAAGCAGAGCTATCTTCTACATTCTGGCAAAAGGAAAATGATTAAACTAAAGACACAAGATAAAAAATACTAAGAAGGTGACTGGATGAAGGCAGTGCAAAAGATAAAAATGTGACTTATTTAGTCTAATCTCTGGAGTTCTTCTGCCATCTTTCTTTCCTCCTTTGAGAATATTTGATAAATATTTTATATTACAGGTCAAGTACAGTTTCAAAGGGAGGAAAATACGATACAGCAAAAGGATTCCTTAGAAAATATTCTTCAAGCCACAATGTAAATAGTGATGTGGAAATGACCTTAAGCCAGTACGCACTAGAAACTCAATTTCCCAGTCTGTTTGCTGCAGACACTGACAGGAACAAGAAAAAGGATTCCAACTATCCATGGACAACATAGGATAAGTTTCAGCTGCTGCTTGACCACACAACAATGTAAGAGGAGCCAGATGCAAAGTTCCCAACCTGAATACTCTAAAAGAAGCCAAAGCCAGATTAGCAAGTGTCCTGTTCCCTTCTGGAGACAGAGCTGGAGGTCAGCTCACCCTACTAAAGACTTAAGAATAGGCAGGTGAATTCCACCCTGTTTTCTTTGCACAATGACTCATGTCCTTTATATCTGGTACTGATCCTCATTTGTGGTCCCTTTCCCTCTCCATGGTCTAGATTTGAAATGATTTTCCCACCTTCCTTGCTTACACACCCACATCTCAACAAGCCACTTTGATCAACCTGCATCTTAGACAACTTCTTCCTAGTGTACATGTCAATTGTTGCTTTCTGGAGGAATCACAAACTCAGACTACGTGAGGTGACCTTACTTGCCTCTTTTACATAGTTAACTTTTGCCAGAATTTCTAGAACATATCAAATAAGAATTGATAGATTAAAAAATTATTTCTCACAGGGTTCTCTCAGGCACATCTGTCCTGCTATTTATTTTAGTCAGTGTTGCTCCTTACCTTCCTAGCACAGAAACTTCTGTTGCTTGCTCATAAGGGTCTCTGGTGCATGTTTTTAACAGATGTCTTCCTGTAATTGTCATCTTCATGAAGCCCCAGTGAGATGATAATCATCCCTACAGCATTGAGTTTTCTTTCCCTTACTTAAAACTTCTGCTCTGCCTCACAAAAATCAAACCCTTCCTAACAACAGAGCCCTTCTGTCAAGCATGTTCTCCTGATTTCAAATTTTATCTCTCTAATGTAGTTACAAATACATTCATCAATTTTTATTTTGAAAAGACCAGTGTCTTTGGTCCCCATTTCTCTACTACAAGGTCCTCTTACTATTGAAAAAAGTTGGTGACAAAAAAAAATAGTAATAAAAGAGCCAGATGCTGTAATCTCTGGATAGTAGTTTGTTGATCCCAGGATTAGAATCCAAAACCCAGAATTATATCCTTCTGTGTTACATCCCTTGGCTGAGACATGAAAAACCCTGTATGCTGAGAACAAAGTATCCTTGAGCCACACTAAGACACACTTGTGCTCACATATCTCCAGAACTTAGGCTCCTAAGACTGTAAGAAATTAGTGATGCTGCTTTTTCTATCATAGCCTAATGACTGGAGTATACACAAAAGAAGTTAGAGATCTTAATTCAAATCCTTCTCCTAGCCCAAGGGGATTGAAATCCTTATCTCTTACCTTCCCAAGAATATTCTATTAGTGACTGAAGATTTTCTGGGGCTGCAGGTCACCACATACAGTTTACTCACAGCTCCTATTATGGCTGTAACACTGAATCCAAATGAATACCAGACTCATCGTGCTAAAAGGGAACTAACAGAAAACACTCCCAATACTAGGTAGGAAGGAGCCATCCCATGTTGTGGTACCTCTTGTAATTAATTGATGTACAACCCATTAACAATTATGGGAACAGGAACTGGAACATCAATCTCCATCTTGTGTTGCTCCCAGATGACAGGACATCTACAAAGCTCTTCAAAGACTAAATTGTTCAGATCGGGTCTGGTGTGGGTACACTCACAGCACAACACAACACTACAGGAGCTTCCAGTCCAAAGGTGTCTAATAAATGTAAGGAAATACACCATGCCTGGGCATAGCTGAATGTGGACCATTAAACTGCACGGTTGAGTGCAAGTGCTGAGTACTTCTTCATGTACAGACTGAACTTTCCTACTTCAATGTTTCCAATCTTCCTATTTCCCAAGCTGTTTCTCAAGCATCAGGTCCTAATTACTTTCTTCTCTATGTGTCCAAGCTGTATGACTGGTTACCTCTGGAGAACTAGATTAGACAAACACACTCTACCACTACTTTCTTTTCTTTTAATTACCTCACTATGAAGGATTCATTTTGCTGCTAGTGTTTGCCCTCTGATCATTGCCTTGAAACCACCTGAAAATACTCATACAGGGGAAGATCTTCAAGGAGCAGGAAGAACTGAAGCATTCTATCTTTCATTATTACTAGCAATATAAATGCTTAAGCACATCTTTCTCCCTTCCAATTCTATTTTCCAACATGAATGGCAGAGATGCTTATTTTCACATCTAGCCCAAGAGATCAGCTGTGCTTGACTAACAACACAGAAGCCAAACAACGACAATCAGGAAAAACAACACATACTAGATTAGCATACCTATATGCCTATATTTTCCTTTCAGGGAGTTTTAGTGATGTGTGTTTCTCACAAAAGATTCACTATGTGAAAATCAAGGTGTCTGGAAACAGTTTCAAAACGCACACACATAAACCGAGTATGAAATCATTGAGGACTCTGCACAACAAAGGTAGTTTGCATTAATTCAGCCTACAAAGGTATGCTTAGGGAGTTATTAAAATAAAAACAGCCCCAGCTTGGGAAACCCGTCAATGCATTTAATCTCATATTTAGTTGTTTACTAGATTGGGGACTACTTCCCTACTGGAAATGAAAATGACCCCAGCATGAAGACTTGTATTAAGGCAACTTCAACATACTATATATATGTAGAGAGAGGGGTCTGGATCTTAATCCAGAAAAGGAAAACAGTAGTAAGTAAAAAAAAAAACAAAAAAAAGTAGTAAAGTAAATATTCAGCATAAGATGTGACACTATACAAATAGTAGAATACCTCCAGGCACTTATTAGAGAATCACAGAATTCTTTCATCTGGAAGAGACCTTCAAGATCATCAAGTCCAACCTTATTCCCAGCCCTATCAAAAACCGCTAAACCCTGTCCCTAAACACAACATCTACCTGGCTCTTAAACCCCTCCAGGGACGGTGACTCCACCACCACCCTGGGCAGCCCATTCCAGTGCCTGACAACCCTTTCTGGAAAGAAATGCTTCCTGAGATCCAGCCTGAACCTCTCCTGCTTCAACTTCAGGCCATTTCCTCTTGTTCTGTCCCTTGTCCCCAGGGAGAACAGACCAACTCCCGCCTCACCACAACTTCCCTTCAGGGAGCTGGAGAGGGCAATAAGGTCTCCCCTCAGCCTTCTCTTCTCAAGGCTGAACAGCCCCAGCTCCCTCAGCCTCTCCTCATCAGACACATGCTCCAAACCCTTTACTAGCTTTGTAGCCACCTCTGTACCCTCTCCAGCACCTCAACATCCTTCTTGTAGAGAGGGGCCCCAAACTGGACACCATATTCGAGGTGCAGCCTCACCAAAGCCGAGTCCACAGGGATGATCAACTGCCTGCTCCTGCTGGCCACACTGTTCCTGATCCAGGCCAGGATGCCATTGGCCTTCTGGCCCCCTGGGCACACTGCTGGCTCATGTTCAGGTGGCTGTCAGTCAGCACCCCCGGGTCCTCCTCTGCCTGGCAGCTCTCCAGCCACTGCTCCCCAAGCCTGGAAGCTGCTGGGGGTTGCTGTGGCCCAAGGGCAGGACCCGGCCTTTGGCCTTAGTGACACTCATGGGATTGGCCTTGGCCCAGCGACCCAGCCTATCCAGATCCCTCTGTAGAGCTTCCCTGCCCTCAAGCAGATCGACACTTGCACCCAGCTTGGTGTCATCTGCAAGTTTCCCAAGGGTGCAGTCTGTCCCCTCACCCAAATCATTGATGGAGATGTTAAACAGGAGTGGCCCCGGTACTGAGCCCTGGGGGACACCACTTGTGACTGGCACCCAACTGGATTTAACTCCATTGACCACAGCTCTTTGGACTCATCCATCTAACCAGTCTTTCACCCTGGAAAGTGTATGCCCACCCAAGCCACGGGCAGTCAATTTCTCTCATAGGACACTTATGTCATCAGAAAGACATTTCGGACATATTCACTCTAATCTTTTTTTATGTAGGGTCACGTAGAGTCAAAGAGAAAAGCAGCACATCCATTTAACTGTGGGCTGATACCTTAAACCAGCACAGGATTTCAAACAGGACTTTGTCAATTACTGACATCAGCTTTATCACCTTAATAAATGACATGACACATTAAGTGTCAAAGCTTCCTTCAAGCTGGACATGTCAAAGAAAGTCATTGCCTTCTGACTGTTCTTGCCAGACATTCTATTTGATGTTATGCAATTGTCTCATCCAGATTTCTTACAGATGTGCAACATCTGAAAATCCACAAAGGGTCTAATCTCCTGGATTCTAGTCTAAATTCCCATCTTGGATTAATTCCTTTAGGCCGCAAAGGTAGATTGGTATGAAGACAATTTCTATAAACCCCTGGTAGTACATACAGGAGGGGAGCTTAGCAGAAAAACATGTCTGCAAACTACAGTTATTTCTCCTGCTAAAATATACATCAGCATTGTCAAATTTACAGGCACTGGGTCTAAATACTTCAAGTGACTTAGGAGTGCGAGTCTAATCAGCAAAGGTGACATTTAAAGTTAAGAGGTCAAAGTTAAGAGATTTTAGAAGACTAAATCCATTTTGAAACCAGGACTTTGGCTCTATCTGCATGAATAGGTACACACAGACCCGAGTTAGCCCCGCTTCTGTTTGGGCTGTGCAAGTGATGAATGACAAGAAGTACCTATTTTCTAGTCAAGCTCTAGCTGGGCCAGCTCAGCATCTGGTGCAGGAAAGCAGATGAAAATCCAGGAAGGACCTTTATATTGCTTTGTGACAAATACCACACCAACTAATCCCTACTATTTTTGGTGCTTTTTTCTTTTGGTTTATTCATTTCTATCAATGTTCACCAAAAAATTTCAAATCTGGTCTTCTCATGTGTGTCTTCATTATGGGTACTATCAATGTAATATTTTAGTACCTTTAATCTCTGTATTAGCATAGACTTTCCTTACCAGTCCTGTCTGACACTCACTCCCTCTAAGCAGAGGGCACTGTAGCCACCTTTTACAAGAAGGAATTAAATTGGGTTAAATTGGCAAACATACAGCATAACATACACCTATCTTTAACTGGGTTAGCTCTTTACTTCTTTGAGGGAAAGCCACTGGTGGTGGAGAGCTTTCTTTTACTTATCCTGCAGGGACTATTTTATTTTTAAAAGTGATGAAGTGCTCAGGCTGCTATTTCAGACAAGCTGACATTTGGAGATTTCACTCTTAAGTTTCCCCATTGTTTATCAAGGGACTTGTTAAAAATAAAGAGAAGAGATGTTACATTTTTGTTTTAGGTATTTAGCTTGTCCTATCAAAGGAAGCCTTTGTTTAAGGATGCCTTTGTTACTGCCTTTGCCTCTTCCTGACATCACTGCGTGATCTCTACCAAGGGACATCAGTATGTGAAGTGATAACTGGCAAGAAACTTGGCACACAGACAAAATCAATATAATTTTGAAAAATTAAATTGAGAGATGGCTATGAGAGGAGCTCTGTATTTGAAGGAAGAAAGAAATATATCCTTCCTTCCCTCCCAAAAAATAAAGTGTGAAAACCTTAAAGAAAGAATTAAAAAAATAAATGAGTGTTTTTCATTTAAATACAAGCAAAACTAAAGATCTCCTTATTCAGAAGAGTCAAAAAGCAAGCAAGCTGACTAAACAAATGCCAGCCATCTAGAGTTCAATAAACCCAGCTCAGCCCATATCCAGGATTAGCTGTATCATAACAGTAGCTTGTCTAGTCAGCATAGCATGGCCTAGCTAAAATTCTGCATCTTTGAATCATCCTTTATTCTTTACTCCTGTAGTCCTTTAGTTCATGTTTATTTTATTGCCAATTAGCTCTTCCATAAAAGGTCCTGTATAAAAATCAACTTCATTTTTACTATTCATTCATTCTGAAGTTACATCAGACACTTTCATTTTTCTGGTGAGTGCTAAGTAATATTTCTGCTTGCTTTGATACAGTAGAAATTCCTAGCAAAAGTCTGTGCTACACGAGCTACAACATGAAGTCGAACAAAGTTCTTCACCCTCTGCACCTGCCCTTCCACAATTCTGATGCAAACATAAGCTCTTAACTAGACTTACACTGTGCCTGGGAACGCCGAATTGCTTCGCAGCAGACAGATGATTTCTGTGCTGACTATGGGTCACCGAGTTCTCTGCATGTTTTGAGATCCCTAAAGCAGCACATTTATTTACTAGGTTTCACTGGCACAATGTATAAGCTGTGTCTTCCTGAACTGAATGGTTGCAAACTCACTCTTCATAGTAATTTGTTCTCCAAAATCATGACTTCACAAACTAATTAATCTTCTTCTGTCTTCTAAGCAACAGCTAATTATTTTTTCTTCACAGTGTTATGAACGAGGTTTAGCAGTTTACTTCGTCGCTTCAGCTCTTCCATTTATAGAAAGTGTAAATAATAAAACCTCATATTTTTAAAGGCTGCTAGAGAGGCTACATACCAATATAAACCAACAGTTTTAAAATAAAAGGTTTGTTTTAAAGAAAACACTGTACAAAAAGAAAATACACAGAGATCCTTAAATTCCCCTAACCAATCCAAAATGGCACTGCAAGGGAATGTCACATTCCTACCTATGTATGCTTTAACTTCACCACCAGGAATAAATCACCACCCGCACCAGTTCCACCCTTGGCCTTTTTTTTTTTTTTTGTTAAAAGATTCATAGAATCCAAGCCATCACTTGTACCTATCTCAACAGCTTTCACTCGTGCTGCAGTGAAGAGAGTCATGTCCTTATAGATAACCCTGACATCGTTTTCTGAATCACAGAAACTCATCATCAGAACCCACATCTTTCTGTTCAGTACTCGCCTCGAGGCTGAATCCCATACACAAATGTGGAATGTAACAATATGGAATGCCACCACTACTAAGAGAATGCAGCTGACAACAACTGCCTGGGTATTTGACAACCAGGTAGAAAATCTATCATTCAATACCCAGCAAAAATACTCACTTTTTGGCGTTGGTAATCAAAAAAACGACTAAAATACTTAGAGTATTTTTGTAAAACAGTTTGGAAGATACATTTAAACAGTCATGAACGTTAACAAGATCCCCATGAAAGCTATTCTCAGCAGAATTTTATTATAAAATGCAGTCAGTATTGCACCTTAATGAAGACCTTGGAACACTTTCCACCGAAATCTTAATCTTACACACAGAAAATACCACCTCCTTTACAATCTCCTAATTATAACTGAACAAAGTGAACTTGTGAGATGAGTGTGTCACTTCCCGTTCTAATTCAGGGAATCCATACAACTTGTTCTGAGTGGGGAAAAAAACGCATTACTCTGGTTGAAAGGGTGCAATCACACCATGTAAAGAAAATGTGTTAAAACCAGACACCAAATGTGGATTGGGAGCAAGACTTAATGCATCCCACACTGACTTTCAGCAACCTCAAAACCAGAACTGAAAATCAGAACTGTTTTAATGCAATGGGAGTTTCTATAGGAATGCAATTATTTTTGTTAATTCCAACAGAAGTTTGCCTCCTGTCTGGGAAGTTCACTTAGCAGATGAAGTACTGGGATATATTCAGTCCTGCAACACTGTACCAGCAGCAATGCTGGTTCAAAAGCAGCACAGCCTAGCAAGCTGAGAGAGATTTAGTGCTACTTGGAAGTAGCTTAAAATTAAAGAGTTTCATTTTTTCTCAAAATAAAGTCTCAAAATCCCTATTTGCCAGACTTAAACAACTGCTTAAGTCTTTTTTTTTATTATTCTTTTTTTTTATTATTTTGTTACCTCCTTCAAGATGCTTATTTCTATTCCAGCCACTTTTGGGAGTCTTTTAGCATTTCAGAATTCCTATTTTGCCCTGAAATGATAGGCAAGTCTAGCCTTGTCTAATAGCTATCTTCGGAAGAACCATAATATATCTCTAAGTAGTCATTAATCACAACTGCATACTCACATAGAAAACTGTCCCATCTAAAGGCTCCTCTCTTGCATCCAGTTAAACATTGGCAATTTTTGCTCATGGGAATAAACTTACAGGACAAAGGGTGGTATAAGTGCAAGCAATGTTACTGCATGGTCAGGGGTTCACTGAACCTTCATCTGCTCGGTACTTGAACATATCTCTGGCTGTGCCCTGGCATTCCAGTTGGAATCTAAGCAGCCCAGAGACTGTACCTTCTGAGACTATCATGGATATTTCAGTATTACCTGAACAACTGGACGGACATTCCTGAATAAAGCAAGCTGTAACAAGTTTGAGTACCTCTAGATAATAATCTCGTGTCTGTATGCAGAGCATCAGTCACTGGATGCATAGTGAGTATGAATGCAATGCACAGCTGCTTTGCACTTCCGTGCAGTGTGCCCAGCGAACAAATTTAGTCATGGAAAGGTAACAGGAAATTAAATATATGTTCAGAAGCTTGTATTTGGGGAGACTTAAAGACCACTAGATGATCTGCTGAGTTTTTTTGCAGGGAAGGAACAAGGTGAAAAATTCGACTGACAGATTCCACAAACACTGTCTACGTTTGCTCAAGTAGCAGAGGAGAGCAGAACAATGCACCATGCCTCCGATGCCTCCTGCTTCACATGTACTCACCCAATGAGAGAAAAAAGTCTGTGGATGACAAGTGGATGAAAATTAATCACATTTTTAGTTGGATCAGGGTCCATATTGCTTAACGAGCCAACCTGACACAACACGTAACCTCACAACTGCTCAGGTAGGAAGCAAGAACACTAGCAAAAAAAATATCCAGCACAACTGTAGATTGGCATAAATTCATCATGAAGCTGCATGATAACTTCTTATGCCTATTCTGATAGCACAGAGTTTGCTCCAGCTCTCTTTTAATCTATTATTCTCATTGAAGTCTTTGGGTTAATACACGAAGTCTGTTCCTCATGTTACCCAATTCCCATGCAAATTGGTAGGAAAAAAGGCTAAATAAGACCTAGCCCAGTATTCAGAATGACTGCAGCAGCAGCTCTCAGAATGTGGCTTGTGGAGAAGGTTATAGCAACCTCGCAATGCAAAGCTCAGGGTTCAGGTACATGCTCTGTGTCTCCCTCCTCAAAGGCAACAGAATTGCCAAGAACTAAACATACTTATAAGTCCCCCCCCCTCCATTAGTATTCATTATCAGCCTGTCACAAAATTGAGACCTAGGCATATAAATAAAACTCCTCTGGTAATGGTTTAGGAATTTAATCCTTCAACCTTTCATCTTTTGAGCTATCCTTACTCACAGAGAGATCTCTCAGCATGGGAGTTACAGCAGTTCAGGTCCAGGAGGAGTTTGCCCCTTTTAAAATGCAACACTTCACACTGAGAAATGACTTACTGGTTTTGGCTCTGTTTTTTCATAACAGATATTGCAAGTTGCTGTACCTTCCGATCCCATTGATGTTAATGGGTGAAATTCTAAGGTTACAGTTTAGTTGTGCTTCAGCTCCCACCGAGATGAAGGACAAAAACTTTGTACTGCTTTGAACGAAACAGGGTCGGCAGTTTCGTTTCACCTCGGGCCTGGCTATGCACTGAAGTCAGTGGGACCTGGTTTGAACAAAGATTAAGGACCTTCAGATCAGTGTAGTGCTATCTGAATCCCTCAGTAACTAACAGGATTAGGCTCCTAAGCATTACTTTAAGTGGGAAATAAGAAAAAAAGAAATGTTTCTATTTGACTGACTTCTTTGAGATTTGAAGAGGAGACCTACCATTTCAGAATAAAACAAGAAAATACATTAAAATCAAACAAAATATGAAGACATATGGAGGAAATCTGCTCATCTATATATTCGTCAAAAGAAAACTTATATGCCTATTGGCTGTATCAGGCAAATAATTTTCCAGCTACAGCATTACAAGCACAAAGGCATTAATACATTTCATCTATTTACTGCAGTGGAGAAGGGCATCTATACCTCTTCATTTGTTAATTAAAACGCACAGTGAGGCTACATGAATAACAAATAGACGACACCCACTGCCAACAGGTCTAAGAAATCCAAACGTTAAGGCAAACAGGTTTAAAATGCATTTCTGAGCTTTGCCATTTTTCCCAATGTGACAGCTTTGAGAAGGTTCTCCTGAGCAAAATGGGTGCTGCTTCCTTTAAAGTTCAGTATTTCATTTCTTCCGACATTTGGAAAATTTTCATTCCATTCTGCTCTTTCTCCTCTTTGTGCTATTTGTTAGACACTCCTTTTCCTTTCTTGTCTTTTATGTCAGAAAATAGATGAAATGATTTGTCTTGTCACAATAAAAGAATAGCTCATACTGGTTTTTTTTTCAGTCCTGGTTCTCTATTACTTAACTACAGCCCCTGTTAGTTCTTTGTATTACGGTTTCCATCTTGGGAATCGATAAATTAAACAGAACAAAATTAAATTAGATGTGTCAGGCTTGCAATAGGTAGTGATTTAGGTGCTTTCTCCCATCGAATTGAGTGGGAATGTTTCAGTATCCTAGGGGAGGCCAAATGAGACGAATACCTTGACAGAGATTAAAATTTGTTAGGAAGACAGAAAGAATAGAGAGCAACTTTGGAAAAAGATCTGAAGAACAGCAATTTTTCTTTTTTTCAAAATCTCTTTGAGAAAGAAGGAATCATTTGATCTATCCAAAGACCCCTTCTGGAACTTGGCATGCTGAGAAGTATCAAAATATAATATACTGTATGACAAGCTGTAATCACGTTCATTTTTAACTCCAAGTAGGAAAAGAAAGCATCAATTTTGTTGGTGATATACTAAAAGTGAAATTATTGCAGAATTAAAAGGATGGCCTTGAATTAATTTTGTGTGCTCCCAGTTTGTATGTCATGTTCCTTTAAACACAGCTGGGGCAGGGCAGTTCCCTGGAAAGAAATGGAGACTGTCCTGATCAAGGTTAATCTCTAGTCTTCCACATCAGGTTGGTAGAGAAACAAGACAGTCACAGAAGGGCCAGGAAGCCTGCAAGTAGAGTTCAAGCATTAAAGTGATGGAAACACCTTACTAAAGACCAGAGGGGATGAGGCAGAGTTTGCCACAACTCAGAAAGTCAGAGTTCACAAAACTTGGAATGAAGGACTCACCTGGAAAGTCAGAGCAGCTATGGGGAGAAAAGTTCACGTTCCCTATGCATTCTGAGCTGATCATTTTGAATTGCTGCTATTAAAACACTCCAAGATGAAAAGCCTTTCAAACTTTTAGGGCAGCACATTATAAGGAAAACGTCCAACAACCTCAGACACGTTGCTGATTTAGCACTACCTCATGATGTGTTAAGAGACAGAACAGAACTGCGGATCACCAAGTCCGATTCTTCTTTGAAGGCACCAGCAGAGCCTGCAATGACTTATTTTAGTAGAAGCACACTTTGGGTCCACAAATGATAATGAGGAAACTGCATCAAATAATTTACAGCAGCTATAGATAATCAATAATTTCCTTTATTTTGCACTGCACTAACAGCCACTTTTCTCAAAAAAAAAGTCTGTAATTAGAATCTGGTAATTTTCTACTGCATTTTCATTTATTTCCTAGTTTTTTTATAGCCATACTAAAAGTTTCAATAGTGTTTCTTACTATCAGCTGGTTATCTCAAGTGGTATTATTTACTTTGCTGATGGTTCACAGAAGTGCTATTTTGGAGAGTTTAAACAGCAGTTCCCCATGAAGTCCATGGACTGCTGAACAGGATGTCTGTCCACAACTCAGCAGTCCCAAGTCACTGGGCTGGCATATTTGAGTGCTGACAGGGGTGATTTTGCAGGAGAGTATCAGGCCTATGAGTGACATGTGAGGCACACAATTTGTTTTGCAATCTTTATTAGGAGGCAGTTTCCACTCAGAAGTGGCAGGTGTCAAGAGTTAATAACAACCTAGGTGAACTGGGGTATTTACCCCAGAGAGATTTAGCAAAGGGGTCTGTCATGGCTCTGGTAACTGAGCAGAAAGTACATCTCCAATCATGGTTTACAGGTTCATCAAACAGTACTGGCATTCTTGAGAAAAAAAAAACCATATCCAGGCATGAGACTAAGGGAAAGAAAGAGCACAAAGTGCACTGAACAGGACCTGTTTAGTTTGACAAATCTGTTTTCACCTTGTCACGAATTGTAAATTATCACGTTAATCAAGTAAATTGGAGCCAACTCAACATAAACCAAAAAATATTAAATACATCTATTATCAATCCAAGAGAAAAGCATGTCTTTACATTCTGACTGAAAAAAAGAAGTCTCATTAAATTGCTAGTGTCAGACAATACCTGCAGTCAGCCTGAGTAGTATGCTACTGCTCTGCTCCCTGGAATGCAGCACAAATGCCTCAAGAACAAAATCCTAATTGGTTTAAGAAATATTAAAGTCTTTCTGTGCAATATACTGAGGGATTCTGCACCTGATGGCAGTATCAGAGAGGTAGGGATGTATAAAATGATACACAGGATGCAACGGAAGGTCCGAGGAGAGGAAAAAACCCACTGGAAACTCAAATATACAAAATTACATCTTTTCGCTGTATAGCTCCTACCTACTAATTAAAATGAACTGCTCTATAACCTTCTCCTCATGAATTATTCCAGTTTTGAAAGCCTTTTCCGATTATTCCCACAAGCAGGGCTATATTCATTCCAAACAAAACATTTACTCCTGAAGTGACCTATACTGTCTTATTTTTATAACTAACTGGAGGAAATACATCTATTGTGATGGCCACACAAAACTAGCCCACTATTAGACATGATGGCGCAGCAATCAAAGTAGGATTTATTACTACAATTCCCTGTAAGTGGGGATATAATCATAGCCCTTCTTTCTCCACCAGAGCTAAGAAAACCATTAGGTGACTGGCTATTACTTCTTCCCTGTTCAGTTTGGGTTCTAAACAAATACACAGAACCATGCTGCCTTTCAGATCAGACATTTGTGTTCAAGTATATTTAATCCTAAGTGAATGCAGCTCCAAGACAAATTGAACCACGCTATTTATCTGGCTTTGGGACTGGACTGCTAGATAACAATCAAGATTTTTCATGGCAAATGAGACTAGTCAATGAGAAAAGGTAAATAAAGCTATCTCTGTTAACAAGCAAAATTGGAATAATACATTACAAAGCAGACTCAGCTTTTTAGACCCTTCGTTATGGAATCTAAGAGGTTATTTGATTACAAAAATATCTCTACATCTTTGTTTAAAAAGCTCACCAAGTTTAATGCATTTAATAATGTCAGTCACGGCTTGCTTTTAGAGTCAGATCTAATAAAAGGACCACAAAGCTTCAGGTCTCCTGCCTTGTAGGATGAGCCCGTATCTGCGCACGGGCATCCCATGCAGCACACACAAGAGCAGAGACCCTTCAAAATGAAGAGAGCACCAGAGACGAGAGTTTCCTCTAGAGAGTAACTCTGCTGAAGACAGGAATAAATCTTAAATATGACCTATTAGATGTACTACTAAAAGCTGCATTAGGACGCTTTTGTCTCCTTGGTGATAGCTGCAAGGGTTGCAAATTAGCGCCCATACCCTCTCTTCAGAGTAGCTGAGCAGACTGGCACCTTTCTTCGACAAGATTGTTCTTAGGAGTAAGGGTAGACAGATAACAGCATTTATATAATATTTAATAATATAATATTTATATCATTCATAGATCATTTGCCCAGAGAGAACTCTGTGTGGGGACAATTTAAGCGAAGACATAGCACATTTAGTGGCAACTAAGTGGTGCTGTTAGCATTTGTAATTCTGGCCTCTACTTCTCACATCAATTCTATTTTATATCTTACCCTTAAGGATATCAAGTAGGTGAGAAAAAACCATCAGAAAATATTTTTTAAACAGTCTTCATTTTCCAGCCCAGTCACAGACATTAGGAGCTGAAATCCCTCTGCAATAACTGTCTAAACATTGAACTTAATTTTATTTCTTTGTTAATCAAAATGGTCATTTGAGAAATAGCGATCATCCTGAACACTCTCCAAAGACTACAGAGAAATTATCCTAAATTTAATGAGTGCTAATTAAGTCTACAGAGCATCTTCATTTTAATTTATGAAATTGGTATTTCATTTGTTGACCATTTGTACATGTTTTAAAAAAAGGATTCATTGTAGATATCCAAAGTTAATTATGTGCTCATTATAACTGTATGCCCATAGGTAAAACTGTATGCCCATAAACTTCAGTGAAAAAGCCATACTTAAAACTCCTGCTTGTTAAAAACATTAAATGGAAAATTATTTATTGCAGTTCTGCAAGAATGAAAATCAGTTGCTAAATGAACTTTGCAGCTTCCATAACATTATTTAGATCAAATACTTAGACACTAATGCTCTCACGATCTTCCCAATTAATAACTAGTAAAGAATTTTCTGGGGGGAGTAAAAAAGGTCATCTTTTCCACTTGACTTAACATGCTATACTTCGCAATCTCAATGGGAAAGACATAAACACCATTTAAATTTTAAAGAAAAAAGTTATACGCTTTTTGTTCATAAAGAACCGATCTACACTTTTTATCAGTTTTCCTGCAAAATCTACTGGAGTGATCAGGATACAGCTAAAGTACCTGTAACTCAATGTGTGATGAAAAGCTCCATCTCTCTCATTTGGAAAACAGAGGATTATTGTATCTAAAGGTATGATGCCTTAGCTCTCATCATACTCTGCATGTTTCTTCTGAAACTATTTCCTGTTTAAGACAATGTGAGCAAAATCATGGCCGTGCTGAAAAAACAAAAAACAATTGCCCCTTTGACAATTCAGGAGCGTGAATTTTACTTAACATTTTCATATATAACAGTATATTTTGCAATCAGAGAATTTTACTATCACTAGCAAGGCATAGCCTCTGAAAGACCCCTCTGAAATAGGAAGGCATTAGTATCTTCATGTTACCAAGCAGGAGATGTGCCAACACTGACATGAAAGATTTCTAACATTCCTTTCCTCCTTTGACAGTTGAACACCCCAAGGCCATCGGTATAACCTAGTCATCCCCTGGGGTTTTCTCCAAATTTATAGTTCTCCCCATAATGACTGAGATTCTCACAAGCACCTTCTCTTCACATGCTGAAATTGTTACATCCACTCCCACAACAAGGACTGTGAAATGATCCTCGGAAATCAAGCCCTGGAGGTATGTATACGGTGCCTTCTTTTACCTATGGCATCAGTTAGAGGAAAATCATGCTGATGTCTGGGCCGCCAGCACCTAAACACAATACAGCATCACTTCAGTACTTGCTGTCTGCAATGAATATATTCACCCACCTGGAAAGCAACGTGTCATACCGTGCATTTCTAGATGGTAAAATAAACTACAGACTTTCCAAACTCAGCAAGATTCTCAGTCTGAATGAAAATAGGATAATTTGGTTTTCCAACAAGCAGCTATGTATGTCTTAGAGACAATATATGGCCAACATACATTTAAGGATGACTAGCCAGCTAGAAAAAATACCTGGAAGTATTCCTAGGGCAATTCAAAACTTTTAGCAAATATTTTTGTGGTGATGATTTAAAGCGATGTAAATACTGGCTATATACTTTGCACAAAAGGGAAGTCTATTCTAAGACTCCCAGTGTTCACTCTTGCATCACATATTGCAGCCTCAGCTGCACTTCCTTCTTGTGAGAAGTGTGCGTTCCCGCTCCCAAGAGTAAACTCTAACTCAACAGCACAAATTTCCCACTGACAAGTGGGAGAATGTTGCTTTTGACGGGGAAAAAAGGTGGAATAGGATTTATGAAGACCTAATACCATTTGAAACAACTCGCATCCATCTCACTTAAAGGTGAGCCCCAAGGAAATTTAGTAAAGAGCAACACTTAAGTTGATCTGACATTTGCTGTCCTGTGTATCAAAAAGCACTCCTAGTAAATATTAGACTTTATAGCTATATAAGAACCTATAATCAAAATTAAGGAGAAGAAAAAGCTTTTTTTTTTTAAAGACACAACAAACCAACCAGCAACCACACCAGCAACCACACTTCACTGAACAGGTTAATAATGGTGGTTCATCAAAATAGACAACCCCTATCATTCACTGTAGAACAGACATGGGACAGAAGGCAGTAGGTATTAGCTCTAAATCCCAAAAGCATAAACAGGGTGCAACTCCTACCCATAGCGTCAGGACTTCTCTCTACATTAATTATGCTGCTACTACTGAAAAATCTCACAGAACCTTGTTTTCTTCGAAGCTCATGAGGTCTAAGACTATCGTGTCCTCATCACCTTTCAGAGAAAAAACACCTAAGTCACAGAAACAGACGCCAAATACAAAACTTTTCCCAGCTCTTCACTGTTTTCAGGTTTTTTAGCGCTGTACTTCCACAGATTTTAGAGGAGGAGGACAAATATAACAGAGGAATGCAGAGATTTAGATCCCGAGTTCCTAACAAGCCCTTATCATTATGAATGTTGAAAGCTTTTCAGAGACAATCAAGGGCAACACACACATCTTCTGCAAAGGATAAGATCTTCTCTTTGACTCTGTGCCACTTAATTCGATTGATTGTTAACTTTTGTTCAAATTCTAGTTTAGATGAGCATTGTTCCCAGATGACATTCTCAGAAATGCAAGGTTAGACATATCTGATAAATTAATTCCCTTTGGATGCTACAAACTTCCTCTTCTTGCAGGCCTCAGCTCTACTAATTACCAATGTTTTGCTTTACCATCTGACATTTAAAGCCAGAACTCTGTTAGCTATATTCACACAAACTGTGAGACCCATGAACTGGTGCAGAGCTCACTGACTGTGTAGGGTACATACAACGGTGGAAAAAACAAGGAAAATCACAACAGACATTCCAAATATGATCCTCTGAATGATAAAAGGAACTGGGACAGAACAGGAGCAATGCAGTTTAAGTATCAGAAAAGCCATTTAAACTATTCATAAACAATAAAAGTACAAAATATGTTGATGAAAGACTAAAAGATGGCACTGTAATTTAGAGCTAGTGTGTTGCTTGAATACAGTGTGTTGTGTGGGCACTGTTTTGTCCAAGCAACTTTTATGTCAGAAAGCAGACTATTATTTGTAGAAAAGTGAAGGAGATAAGCATGGAGAAAACTCTTTATGAGTAAACCAAGGGAAGTCATTAGTGGCTTAGGAAAAGGCAATCTCTGTTTGGCTGAGGAGCAAGAACGCAGCATTAGAAAGTCCACAGACACCTGTGAGCTGCTCCAAATAATAATGCCGTATGCTGATCCCACAAGGAAAAGTTTATTTTTGTTCCCTGGGTATTTATTTTCAGTGATTTCCTGTTTGACAATGTGGGGACTTTTCTAGCAATTGAAGGAATATGAGCATTTCTTTTAAACAGCTGAAATAGCTGATGCAGGCGATGCAGAAACATACTGTGTTGCACCTCTCCTAGTTTCCAATGAGTATTAATTCAGCTCAAACTTGCAGTTAATTCGGTTATACGCAAGGGTTTGAAAAGTTTTGATTTACGGGGATTACACTCCTAATGGGGTGAAACCATGATATTAAAACCAACATTTTTGGATACCTATTAAAAACCAGCCATTTTCACAACCTAAAGCAGGAAAAAGCTATTTTCTGAAAAATCAAGTGTGTTTGCCCTCTTATTACACTAAAACCTTATCAGCTCCTTTGGGAATGGTATTTAACACTAGCATCTGTTTTGTTGTGCCAGATAATGTGCCTCTGCTTCCTATAAGATACCTTCTCTAAGGGCCAGCAAAGTGTCACATGAATACTCCTGCCATTATTTTGAGGCTGCTGTCTTGTACAAAATAGAAGATTTATAAGGGTCAGATTAACAAAAGGCTCTTGCATCACTCTGAAAAGTGTCAAGCTGTGTAACTCTCTATGTCAAACAGTAAAGGAGCCAAATACCAGACAAATATTATTCCTCCTCCTGCCAAGATAATGAGCTTGAGTCTATTCTTTCCTAGTACCAATTTGATGGAAGTTATCTTTAGTACAATCTCTTCAGATCTCTGCTATTTTGAGAGAAAAGAGAATCAAGTACAAAGGTTTCAGGAGTGGTAGTCCTGTAAACTGATTTCTTTATATTTTTCCTGTCAAAATTGAAATTGTAATGATAATGTATTATTAACACCCAGGCAAAACCTGTCCGTATGGCATTTCTTACGCAAGCATGATTGTACATGAAGAATTACTCTGCTGTTACAACACAGAGGATACTTTGTAAATGCAATGTCAACATTTTCAAATAATCATTAAAAAGAAAATCGCTACTGTGAATAACAGAGAGGTTCAGTAAGCGCGCCTTTCTTCCCACTCCTCCATCACTTCTGACACAGTGCCTGCAGGAGGACAGAATAGAAATATCCAGCTAAGCAAACGGAAATGAAGCCAATTCACAGGACACAAGAGTCTTCCCATTTGTTCTCATCTGCTTTCTATGTGTAACAGTTCAGACTGTAAACTGACCATGGGGAAGAAACCTGAAACACGCTTGTCACAGACTGAAGAGTTACAAGGCTTTCAAACTCAATACTTTGGTACCTGAAAGAGCTGTAGCAGCCCAGAGCTCCTCCTAGGCCACTTTATTTTGCTTCAAGAGCCGTGTCCTTTGGTCAGCTACCTTGGGGAGTTTTAACCTGCTCCAGAGCTGTCTTCATGCTGTTTGGAGAAAACCTAGCCCCATGGCAGCAACGTGCAACCATTCCAAAGCAAGTGCCTACTACAGGGAGACCCTGAAGATGTGGGCAAGCTGCAAGTGTGAAGGGTGGTGGTGGTCCAGGCCATGGCCATACCCACTGACCTGTCTTCTCCCACAAACCTCCGGGAAAATCTCTGGTGCAGCTGGATTCCCCCTGTCATTTTGGATGAATTTTTCAAAAGTTTCCATATTTGACAGTGAAAATAGCCTGTTCCTGCTATGAAGTCTTCTAAAAAGTTGTTCCTTTTGCCCAGGCTGTAGCGAGAGCTGGGATCACTTCCCACATCGGGACATGAGAAGACACTGTGCTGCCGGCTGGCAATGGGGCTGGATGGAGAAATGGGCTTGTTTTTAAGCTGTGTTTAAACTTACAGTGTACACTACTATTTCTTTATGTTATGAAAAGGTTTCTTTCTCCTTCAAGAAAAAAGAAATCTTTTGAAAATCATTTTGAGGTTCACTTTCCAGACCTAGGTGGGGTTCACGCCCAGCTCTCCTTTCTCTAACACTCGCTATTGCTGGCCGTTAGCATGAGAAAACGACATCCAATCCTACCATACATTTCAGAATTCTTACTTCCCAAAATTCCTTCCTGCTTACTTAACATGAACCCACCGTTTTCCTGTCAGCTTTCGTTTCCTCCGGGGCTGCGGGCACACGACCAGCTCCCGCTCCCCTCCCTCCAGAGCCCCTCTGCCCCTTCCCGACAGACCCCTCACAAGCCGCCTGCCCCAGCCCCTGCCCATTGCTGCCAGCTCCCGGGGGATGCTGTTTCTTCCCCATTTTTGTAAGGACCGTGGCCCCCCAGTGCCCGGGTGGGTGTTTGTTCCCTTCACTGGAGGCCTGGGAGCTCCCTGAGCTGCCCTCCCACAGGGGAAGCTGCGCAGAAGCATCTCTCACAGAACGCCTGCTTCTAAGCCCTCCTGCTTCCAGCAGATGCACCCAACTCTCCTGTACAGAAACATCACACCTACTTCAGTGAAAAACTACTGCAGGCGTTAGTTTTGACTCCACATTAAATTAATATGCAATATTTTCAGAAATCAAAGATAATATTGAATTGTAAGTAAATTGCAGAGATGGGATAATTTCTGCTCTAAGACACCACTATTGAATTCTTCTAATACTGGTGGCAACATGTACACACATAGGGCATTTTTATTCTGGAACAACCTGCCTTTAACTCACACAGAGCTTACTTTTGTGTCTGACACAGAGACACACAAATGCAGATACATATAGTGACAACTAGCACTTCCCAAGTGTATCACATCAGACAGTTCTTCTTTTGACACCGTATTTCAACCTGTCTGCTCCCACCAGCAACACCTGACTGTGGTCCTGAGCCTGCAGGACACACCATGCTTTCTTCTTCCATTCAGAACAGTGAAAGCTGAGGATGCTCAGTGTCTCCAGGGAGACACTTAATACTTCACAGAATGGTGTCTAAATCCACTTGCTGCTGGTACTGTGGAATTACTGTCCACAATACAACATGAAAGAAAGAGCCTTACTGATGAGCTGTGGTTATAGAGATGTTACTAACCCTTGCAAAGTGAGTCAGTCTCACCCTCTGAGGACAAGAGAGGAAGTTGGAGCGAAGAACATGAAAATAATTTTGACCGTTAATATTTTACCTTTTCCTCCCCCTTTTGCTCTGCTTTCCTGCTAAAACAACTGGGATGAAAATGATTATCCATCGTTCTTTACGGAGGCAGTGTTTGGTTATATTACATCTGTTCTTTAAACCTACAAACCCAGGAAGCCAGAGGAGCAGATAAATCTCTTCGTCAAGAAGACATACTCAAGGTTCCAGGGACAGAAGTGATCTTTGCCTCATGGGTTAATGGTATTAATAATTGCCATTTTGATAAGTCTAAATGTAAAAAGCCTGTTTAAATAAAAGAGTCAACCCTTCAAAAATGACTATCCGTGATAAATTTTCAAGAGCAATGAAAATTGTCACTCTGCCAGCTTGATAAATTGTAGCCCCAACTGGCAGAGCCATTTGCCTTGCAGTAAGCACAAAATGACAGATCTTTGCTGAATGCAAACTATATGCTTGCACCTTTCACAGCTGGTTTAGCTTGTAAACGCAGCAAAAAAAAAAGAAAAGAAAAGAAAAAAAAAGGAAAAGAGAGGCTTTAATAAAAACTGAAGGTTATGCACAAAAAAAAGGTTTCACATCTAACTGCTTCTCTCGGTTTAAAGACATTTCTTTCATATCAGAAAGTAGTCTTGAAAGACAGTCTTCATGTGTCAGTAGAATCATGCTCTAAAAATACATGTACAACCCCACTGTGATGGTTTCTCCAGTGAAATGATTCAACGGTGCAAGTGCAATCATTTCAGGGAGAGAAAAATTGTATGTTTAGTATCACCTCCATATTTATCAGAACACACTCCCCTCGTCATACGTGAAGAAGATAAAAATCCATGTACTGAACTGCATATCATGGTATAAATAAATTCAGCACCTACTCTAATTCCATTGCCTGACTGCTGATACATCTCCTTGATGACTCATTCTAATATTCCAAGTGGCAGAGCATCTTTAACATACTTTAAAAGAAGAAATTGCCTTGTCAGAGAAATGTTTAATTCTTGTCAATAGATGGAACTCATTCCAAAAAAAAAAAAGATTTAAAAATCACACTTGCCTGAAGCCACTTTTGCATAATATATATGTTATGCTAACACTGTGAGGTTGATACCTAAAAGCTCTGCATTGCTACAAATGGATGCTTTATGCCTTCAAAAGGAGATTTCCACCTCCTTGACACAAGCAGTCACTCCTAGTCATATAAAAACTTGTTATTAAATATGTATGAATGTGAAGATGTGATACACACAACCTATTTTAGGGCATGTTTGAAAATTCTTAGCTCTCCTGAGCCATAGAGGACCCACCAATGCCTGACTGGCATACTTGGATGAGCAAGGATAGTACACAGTCCTTCCAACTTCCTTGAAATAATCTGCCCATAGTAGATCTTGCAATGGGCAAGAGAGGCTTATTTTAAGGTCTTCTTACTTGGTCCGTCCTGTCTAGAAGATCAGAGCCATTTTTCTCTTTAAAAAGCTACTTCTAACCAGTTTATTTTATGTTCTAGTAAAATACAGCTTCAAAGACCAGGAGCCTTCTGGTGTATTTTGACATGTTCACTTCAAAGACAGCTCTTGAAGCTCCACCTCAGGGCTCTGGATGTCTGGGTGGCTCTATCGCACCGCTGCGGGCAAGATGCAGGCCGCCTTGAAAGCAAAGAGTACAACTGAGTGCACACATCAAACTGCAAATTCCAGCTGTACCAACAACTAGTATTCTTTAATTCTCTAATTTCTGACTCCTTGAACCTGCATCTTTGATTACGTTCTTTTAATGTAGCTCATGCTGTTTGCATCTGCTTGTTTACTCCTCTCCGTACTCTTCCCCACTCCATCAAAAAAGCCCTTGCAAACCAACAAACACACACACAAAAAAAAACCAAAAAGAAAAAGCAAACCCAACTCCAGAACCTGTAGAAAACAGAAAATCCCACATCTAAACAAAAGCAGAGATGAAGTATCAAAAGAACCTCAGAACAAACACTTAATATCTTGGAACATGATCGGCAGCTAAAAATCAGTCGTACTACTCAGTAGGTAATGCAGCTCAGGAAACCTCAGCAATAGCTTCCCCTCTTTACCACATCTGTTAATGTATAGACAGACACCCAGGTTCTCTCACTACAGCAATTAATATGGGGCAAATTTCGTCAATAATACCTTATTGGTTTAGTTCTCTCACATCATGAAGTGTATTTTTGTCTCATCTTACAGATAAATGAAAGAGAATTTAATTGGCTTGTATGAGACAGCTTGATGAGAACTTTCTCTGCTATCAGCTGGATGGCTGGGCTCATGGATCTCCCTGCAATCCTGTATTTGGATAAGTGGATGGTAACCTGTATAACTCGAGTATTTTAGGGATTTGCCATATACATCACGTGCAAACATACACAGTACAAAGGAAACACAGTAAAAGTAACAATACTAGAAGGGGAGTGGGGGGAGTAAACACTAATGATGATCCATAATTTCTTGGAAACATTTCACAACTCACAAATTTTTGCCTAATAAATTAATGAAATTTGCTTAAAAACAAAAGAGAAGTAATTTTGAAGAACAAAAATACATTAATTGGTGAAGCACTTCAGCCTTTGATAATACATCAAGAAGTAGAAGAATGCCATTTCAGTCTTAGCTATACTAAGGCTTGTAAGAAACCAGGGGGCATTAGGGGGGACATTGCAACAAAGTGCCAAAACCCAAAAACGAACTGAAAAAAGGGAAGCTTTCAGCAACTCAGTAGTGAAAATTGGGTGAAGATATTCAGCATAATCAAATACATTTCCTTCTTCCAAAGGCATATTTATGTGCTAAAGTTATCTTAGGAAAAATCGCCCAGGACATGGTAGTGTCTCATGGGTAATATCCCAGAAGACCTGTCTACATGGGTATTGACCCACAGCATCTGCTGCCTTTCATGGAGCTTCTCTGACAACACACTGATGAGGGTAATTTGTTAACCATCATATTTTGTTTTGCTTATGGTATTAAACCTGTCAAATGCTGTACAAGTGTCCACTGCAACCTGCAGCAGAATCCAAGTGTAAATACCATTTTATTTATCCCATGATCAGCTACCTCCTGAAAAAAAAACACAGCAACTGCCCAAATTGGCTGACTGCTGTCATGCATGTTAATTAAAATGCGTTAAACTCCAGAAGCCAGTTCCCTTCTACTGCAAAATCCCCACGTTGGGAGGAATGTCAGGATATGTGCAACAACATCCTCTAAGTAATGACTTCACCTCATTTCTGTTACAGCTGTCCAAAGGGACAGGTAATGCTTACAGTGGATTGGTTAACTGGGGTAGTGCATGAAATGCTGTGGACTATTTTGGTTATTTATCTAGGTAAAAATAAGCACAAATTTCCACGGTCACAAGAAGACTAGAAAGATGAATTGGGAATCCCAGAATGTTAGGGGTTGGAAGGGACCTCAAAAGATCAACGAGTCCAACCCCCTGCCAAAGCAGGATCCCCTAGGTTAGGTCACACAGGAACAGATCCAGGCAGGTTTTGACCGTCTCCAGAGAAGGAGACTCCACAACCTCTCTGGGCATCCTGTTCCAGTGTTCTGTCACCCTCACTGCGAAAGTTTCTCCTTACATTTACATGGAACCTCCTATGTTTCCACTTGAACCTGTTCCCCCTTGTCCTATGATTGGGAAGAGCCTGGCTCCGTCCTCCTGACACCATAGTTATAAGCATTAATGAGGCCACCTCTCAGTCTCCTCCAAGCTAAGGAGAATGGCAGTGCCTGCCCCAGAATGCTTGGATAACCTTTTACAGATTGCAAAATTGAGTGGAGATAGGATGGCCTGCTCTCCTAAATCACTGAAGGAAAGATGGTTTTATGCTAAAGGAAAATCTTGGCACAAAATCAAACGGGTATGAAAAAAAAAAAGTTACCTAGGAAAAGAGAAGGCAGTTTCTAAGTCCCACATTCAGGAGTTTGAAGTAGCCCTCCAAAGCAGAGGTGAACAAGGGAAAGACACCTTACTAATTTTAGAAGGAAAGATATATGATGCTGCTGTCTGAAATAATAGGAGACCGTGACTTGACCCAGAAAATCCTTTCGCTTCATACATCTGTAGCGCTGCCAATAAAAGAACAGAGAACATACAGTCAACAGAGAAAAACGGGGAAAGCGGCTAGATTCTTGACCAAATTGAAAGCATATATTGTATATGCTGGTAGAAAAGAAAAAAAAAATTTAAAAAAAGACCCCTTTTTGCTGTTCCATGAGGGTAAAGATAAGGAAAGGAGTTTTCTTATTCTAGCCTATGAAATGGATTTTCTTCTATCTGGCCTAAGGCTTTTCTCTACCCACCCTCTCAATATTATAACAGGAATTTTTAATCTGAAAAAGTCAGATAACTGCAAGGTTACCACAGAGAAAATGTGTTCATAAGTGGAGGTCATTTTCCTGAGCAGAGAAAAGCGAGAGTGAACCCAAGCAATGGTCTAGCTTGGGGATGCTTGGGGGTTTTTTTGACTAATTGAAGCAGTTGTTGGCTCAGAAGCTGCCATGTCTGGAGTGCCGAGCGCTGTCCAGATGACACGCTCCAGATTCTGCGTGTGCAAGTAACTCCATGGGCAGTGTGACTCCCTAAGCTGGTTGGGGAAGTGCTTCTAAAGGTTTAATTATTAATGTAGTGAAGCAAGTTGGTTTGCCCCAAAGCAGATGACAGGAACCCAACCAACAGGCTGTTTTTGAAATCTCCACCTAGCAGAAATCAAATGGTGTTTCTATTTCAACTGCAACAAACACAAAGGTAACAAAGATAGTTTTTCCAGTCATGCACTGATTAAATACCCTGCATGAAGTACACAAGTACTGCTCTACGGTAGACTAATCCAGGCCAAATTGTTCTGTTTACCAAAAAGGAGAGTTTTTCTTCCCACATTGCCAGAGCTTATCTTTCTTGTATTACTTGATCCAGAAAATGAGTTCCTTTAAATCACAGCTTGCTCAAATGAAGAATAAAACTTTGAAATGAGAATACAACTGTTCTACCGGGAATGTAAGCAGTATTTCTGCATAATGTCTCTGTGGAAGTCAAGGAAAATATTATTTTTACGGTATCAGATAAAAAGTATATGACAGAATCTAGGAAAGTTAAATGCCAGAAAAACAAGCACACAACAAAAACACTGTTTGAACTTGTACAGCATCCCACTGTAGCGGTTGGTATTTTCCTTAATGTCTTTTATACAGACAAGCTTTGCCAAAATTTTTCTTTGTATAATTTCAGGTAGAATCTTCTAGACAGCAGGATATATGTACTGAACAAAAATTATTACAAGAAACTATGAAAGCAAAGAGTCCGTTATCATCGTTTAACTGATACTAATGTCCTCTCCTCTTTCCTCATTTACCCTTTCTCTGATTCAACCATAATACATAAACAGAAGCAGGGATGATTTCATGGTTTATTCCAGGCCACAAATACTAAAATGCCAAATCATAAAGGGACAAAAACACATACTTATGCAACTTCATTAGCCATTAGCCCTACACCTCTAGTGATAGCCACGTTTTCTGATCAGATCAATACTTACTATCATTAGTTTGCAACATAACGTCTCAAAATGCTGAGAGTATCAAATCAAATACCTTGTATGGTTCTACAGGTACTACACCTATGCTGTTAACATACAGAAAAGTTAGTGTCATGAAACTGTCAGGCTTCTGTAAGCTCAAAATTAGAAGCTTGCTTATGTTGCCACTGTTGAGTTATTTAATTAATCAAGTCTGAGTTGTTTCATTATTTTGCTTAATGCCAACACCAGTCTGGCAATCCCGCTATTAGTAGGGCTGTCTATCTTTAATTTTTATACTGTTGCAACTTTTATTCCATATTTCTGGCCTTCAGAATCTGCTATCTTACTAAAAGCTGATACTTTCCAAGCTAAATATTTCATATCAAGGAGAAAACTAATTTAGGCTCTGGGTAGAGAAGTCACTCTGGTCCTGATGTTCTTTCCCATTTGAAATGTCTCTGAAGAAGAATAAACTACAGAACATGATGTTCTTAAGGTGAATTACTCTGTGTAACAGGAGAAGAAAAAGTACTTCCAAGAGCCATATTAAAGATTATTTTTTTCAGAGTTCTACAGCAGATTGAATCATTAAAGTTTATTTTGTGTTTGTTTTGACTCCTTTGTGAAATATTTCTGTGGACATTTAAGCCTTCTGTAAATGACAGCATCCTGTATCTATCAGAAGTGCCTCTATGTCAGTAACTTAGACAGACCTTACAAAGAACTGAAAATTGTAGCACTGAAGAACTCCGGAGACACTGTATTTCAAATTTTAAAAACACTGTTGGCTTTGTTATCTAATATTTAATCTATGGTAGGGGGAAGTAAAAATTAAGATCGTTAGCTTCAGTGGACAAGAGAGACATAAAAATGATACATCAGTGCAGAAAATCTTTCAGTAATAACCACAGCTCACTGCAGATGATCAGGAGGGATCATTTAAGGATCACAGCTGGAGATGGGGATTTAAAAATAGTCAAGATTTTAAGTAAGGTTAAGAAAGGCAAGACACATGGATACAAAAAAAAAAAAAAAGAGAAGACACCAGCTTATGCTTCCTGAACACTCTGTGCGTCTTTCACAGAAATTTATTTACGTAAAAATATTTCACATTTCAGTTTCATAATCTTAGAACTTTAAAAAAAATTACAAACTGTCTTGAAACCAACTAAGTGCTACCTACAATAATGAGAATTGTAGTTTTAGTAAGGCGCTAATGCTCATTATTAAAAAGAGAAGAATAGAAATGAACCAAAGTCTTGGGGAACAGCCTGTGCATAAATGAAGGGCCCATCAGTGGGAGAGGGTCTTTTGTTACGTGTGCATCAGCTGACATGGCTTTAAAATGCTGCCATTTAAAAACGTGAACCATAATAATTACACAAATGGGAAAGCATTTCCTTCCTGATGTCTTTTTTCCTCCATCAAGAGTAGCAGCAGGCATACCTTGTTATTGAAACAATACTTGCAAATGCAGAATCGCTGGTAAAGAAGTATCTACTCACCTATTTAAAAGTGGCCCTGACGATTTAGTTTGGGGTCTAAAAACACTCAAAGAAACAAATGAACTCTAGAGAAACCCTTGGCAGCTGCTAGGCTAGAATACCCAGAGTTTTTCAAACAAAAGCAGTAAGATAATCGAATTTCATGATCATTTAATACTTTGCTTTACCCCTCTTCTCCCGTTCCTCCTGCCATGTCCTTGGGCCATATCAACAGGAGGACACGGCCTCATAATTTAGCAGTTTTAAACACAGGGTAAATAAAAAAGATAGGATGGTGTTGACCTCAGAAACAGCCCTGAATATCTGCCAATGTCTTTGATTTCATTTTGAAGCTGAGCACACTGTGGAAGTGATGTGCGACGGGCACCTTTTCACACATCACCTTTCCAGCACCTATGCAGGGAAGGTTACTGGCAGGTGAACAAGCTGTACAATGTTCTTCCCTCTCCAGCAGGGAGATGCCACGGGTCTGAACGAGCTGCCCGTGACGGCCGAGTAGAGAAATGGGCTCTAGTACAGGAGTGCCCCATGCTGCCTTGCAGCCATCACAACTTCAGGGGCATATCCTTTGCTAAGGGGGGTTTCCTGAGTCTAATTAACACTAATTTGGCCTATCAAAATTGTATAGATACATAGAACAAGTTGTACTGTTTGGTCATAAGGAGTCAATATAGTTTCAATTGAAAAATGCACGGATGCATATTTTCCATAATTATATTTATATTCTGAGACAGCATTACAACTATAACATTACAACTTGATGAAGTCTGAGTGATGCCTTTTAAACAGCCTCTCTGACCTTTCTCTGCATTCTTTCACTTCAATGGAGAGAGCTGGAACAACGGAGGACTTCAATCCCATGCTTGTGGTGCAGGGTTAGATCTTGTGCTCTTAACACAACTCCCATTCCTTCAGCCATGAGGATTACAGGTATCAGCAGCTACATACAAGACATTTTCATTTCACTTCAGTAGTCTACATATTTTTAAAGCCCATAAATAAGGAAACAGAGTGGTAGACCGAAAACTACCATCATGATGAATGAGGTTTGCATTCACACAACACTGACACGCAAACTACAGGAGCAGTAATTGCTGTAAAATTTACCACCCCTCATTCTTAGCACCCAGTGTTCAAGGGAGAAAAGCTAGAACAAGGACTGCACTTTCATAGCAGACAGCAAGAAGGCTCTTAGGTCAGAGGAAACAATAAAATTTATTAGTTCAAAAGTTATGGAACTATATAAACCCAGATATTTCAGGTAAAAAAACCAACCAACCTATTTTGGTTTGTTTGTCACTGGCTTCTTGGCTTGAAAACTGAATATAAGTCTCAGATTGCTCCTAGAAAGCAGTACTTTCTAGGCAAAACAGGCATTTTTGAAACTCAGTATTGAATCAGTCCTTTCCAATAAGAATACAATTTCAGTGACTACTACTACTCTCAAACAAGTGTAGGCACTAGTGTTGGCCACTTTGTGTAGGATCTCATTTCTTTGCAAGTAAATAAAATACAAGAGGAACAGGAAGGACTAAAAGAAAAAACATAAGCAGAAAAAAAATAATATTTCAGTAGCTCCTGTAAGCTGTTGGTGGCTTGCTGGGGATGCACTGAGTTCTCCTCTCTGAAGGCCACTTGCACACTGTCACCAATTAGTATTGCGGTCTGGAGCTCAGCAAGCTGCTAAGTGTCTTTTGAGCTCCCATTCTGTAACCTTTCCAAAACTGACCTTTTCATTACCATTTCACATCACTGTGTGCATGTGTGAGAGAGAAAAATAGACTTTTTAATGTCATGCTTATTTCCACTGGCTTTTAAGTTTCTTGTCAAAACATACTGACTTACTGTACGTTAAGTGAGAAAGAATGAACTGATCTTTCAAATATACGTAAAATAAAATGTTTGATGTTTTGTTTCATTTGAGAAGAACGCCACATCATGTTCATTGCCACACAGCACACCAACGTTATTGCAATAGTTGCATGCGAGGACCTCATATTCAGGACTGGAAGCAAATGTCAGTTCCTCCCTAAGAGGACTGCAACAAAGACTCCTTCTCAGGCAGAGACAGCTGGAAATTCCAGGTGCTCTCCTGGGGGATTGTTTTTCACAATAGTTGTTGGCATTCTAAGGCATAGCTGCTGGTGGGCTATATAATTCCTTTACAGAGTACATTTGGTTTCTCTTAAAACGCATCAGAAATAATGTTATAAAAATTCCCGTGGAATCATGAGACAAGTGTTGGTAGAACAGCATGCTAAACAAAAGCTCAGTATCAATTTCTGTTTCTTAATTCTCAAGAACAAATGCCTTTGCAAAGTTCTTAAGACTGAAGCCAAAACAGTAGCTCCCTCTCCATGGTTCTGTAAAAAGCTGTGTCCAGTGGATCCACATAAATTGAGACTAGTCATTGGTTCCTGGTAGTTGTAGTTTGCTAGACTGTTTGAATTTGTCCATTCCTATTACTGCAGAAAACTTCAACAGTGAGAACAGCTATTTGTGCAGATGTGAAAGTTGCAGTGTTAAGCCAAAACTGTCAAAAGCGCTGCTTTAGTACCTCTGGAATCTTGATAATTTTGAAACATGGCATAGCATATCCTCCTGCCCCCTGACACATGCACACACACAAATATAACCTCCATTTACAAAACAGACGGAAAAGATCTTTATGATGCATTAAACTTCGAGCTGCAGGCTTTTGAAAGAGAGTATATATTAGCAAATCACATACAAAGAAGCACACAAAAACCTCACAGCAAGTGCTAGTTTTCACACACACAACAGCTGTAGGCAAGTGACCTTTTTAACCCATATTTTAGATATGATTTGGATGACCTTTTGTGTTGCGTGTTGAATATTTACGCATAGAGCATCACATGCATCAGGCACACAAAATTCTTAGGCAGAATCACAAAAACTGAAAGAAATACTGAAACAAAAATACCAGAAACCTTACATTAAAAATTACCCAACAGCACTGCAAAAGGAAGGAAAGAAAAATAACAGTTCCACCTAAATATCTTGCTATCAACACACATGAATCACTATCCAGACCAAGACCTGGCTACACAGATCAGTTTGACATTTCAGTGACAAACAGAACCCCAACAAGTAAACTCTGCAATTGAAGGATGTGGAAGAATGAGCAAATAAGGCTCATATAAAAAGATTCTGTGGTTACTTAGATAGTCATCATGAAATTAATTTCTTTGTGGGTATAAAACATTTCTCATAGCACAAGCTCTTCTTACTTCCAGGCCTTTTTTATACCTCTGATCCCTTTTTAAGAAGGAAAGAAGACTTCATGTGAAATGATTTGAGCTTCCACCTTTGCCATCTTGGTGAAGTCACTCTCCTTTCATAGCACTGAGTTTCTAGAGGTCACCTATTTCAAAGAGTGAGCAATCAGTGTATGTTTCCTATCTCACTTCAGGGTCTTCCCATCTTTTTGGTTCTTATTCCACATATTTGTTCTTTAGAGTTGCTTGTCTAGAGATCTGCCTTTAGGTCTTCATAGGCACGTGTCATGAAATTGCTAGGTACCCATGAAACATGAGGGTTTTTCACCAATCTCCTCCCTCCTGTTCTGAAACTGTTATCTAGCCTCTGCTTCTGCTAACATCTTTGATCCTTGAATCTTGTTTTTACAGATTCCCCAAGTTTTAAAGCAACATTTAACATGTAAACAAATACTGTCAAGCACCTATTTGAGAGTAACAGTAGTTCTTCACCTTCTCCACACAGGTTTTTTTTTCCCCCCCGTTATTTTATCTACTATTAAGAACACCTCAAATCCTGCATCAATAGCTCTCTTGTTTAGAGAAAAAGTTAACTTGGCTTCCATTAGCCCTCTCTTGCCTCTGCACTGCAACCAAAGAATAAAGCCCCACATCCTCTTAACTCTTAAGAACAAATTTGACTCTGCTTCTAAATTTAAAGAACAATTTAAAAAAAAACAACTCTCCAGAACAAAATTAAATCTCAGTGGAGGAGACAAAAAAAAAAAATTAAATACAGTAGATACAAGGAGGTTGAAAAGCCCTAGTTCATTCTGTGATTTTGTATTTGTTTTAGACTGGAAAGAGATTCAGCAGTTTTTTATAATCTTGAAATAATGACTGTTCTCAGTATATATCCACCAGGTAATATTTACAGCCACATGCAAAACAGAACAGCTTTATTTTACACAGCAGGACAAAGGAAGCCTGATATTACCACCTCCTACTAGCTCTGCCCCCAGACAGCTAAGACACAGTCAGAAATGGATTTGTTTCCAAGCCATCATCATCTATCTCACCCGGTAGTCTCCTTCAATGAGAAAGGATCTTCAAAAGCTTAAAAGTGAATGTTTAAAGAAAAAAGTTTAAAGAAAAAAGTTTAAATATATTAGCGCAGCGGCACAGTTGTAGCGTCACTATTTGCCATGGTCATTTCCTTTATGGCAGTTCTGAAACTGGGAGAGAAGGTGATTGCAGAAAGTGCTCACAGAAACTTCTGAATCGGAAGCTGCAGTCAAAGGTTTTGATGGCATTTATACTTTTGTGTATTTACTGGGGAATCCATCATGGGGTAACGACTGATGACACAAAACCCCAAACCAACACTGGTTGCAAAAAGAAGAACTGACCTTTTTTTCCATTATAAAGAACTATCTCAGTAGTTCCCCTTGTCCAGGATCGTCTCATTCTTCCTGCTCAGACCTTTACATCTTTCAAAATCCTCATAGTTTTTCCTTGCCCCTCCACCCCCAGCCAGCAGTGAGTATTCCCACTTAGCAGCCCCTGCCATTGTTACATTGAACACCAGGTGTCACCTATATACTCAGATATTTGACAGATACTCTTTAATTTAGAGTTTGTTTGCTTTGGTGGCTTTTTGGGGCAGGGGAGTAAGTAAAACAGCAGGGTGAAACATGAGGATTTTAGCAGAATCACTGTTCTGTTGTAATAAGTTCTACTATACTCATCTCTGCGTCTTGCCTCAGGCTGTGCAATTTTCATCTCCATGTGCGTTGGTGCCCTTGAAGCATAAAGATACTTGGAAATGTTAAGCAGCAGGTTAAGGAAGTGAGAAATGGAGTTGTTTGATACACACCTCAAGCAAGGAGCAGTGACCATCTGGGGGACAAGCTACAGATAGACAGCCTTCCTCTCTTTGTCACTACCTATGAGTCCAGATGCTACAGCTGCTTAGTCTAATCCTACTTGGGCACCAGCAATTTCATTTTATATTGTGCTTCGGGCTATTAAAGCTTCAGAAGACCACACTGATACTATGCACCTGGAATATTTAAATGGGAGTAGCAGGTTGATTTTCTCGAATATAGGAATTCCATTGTTTATAAGACACTATATGACTCCTGATCTACTCCTGGGCAAGCACACCACCGTTTACTTCAGCTCTTGCTCAACAGCAAAAACAAACCCCACAGTTAAATCCCTGGACATGGGGAACTGCTGAAGAATTTTCCATGGAATTCAACATTACAGACAATTTCATTCTTCTAGAAGACAGTATAAATAGATAGCATGGAAAACTTTACAGGGTCGAGTTGTAAGTATGACCTTGAGGGATTACTGAAAAGCAAGCAGCATTAGTGCTCTGGTAGAAATAAGCTACCATGCCTTAGATGCATTTCTACATAGTTGAAACTGCTCATGGTATTCTGGTAGAATGGTTCCTTCTAACAGTAACTAGAATAAACTTCATTTCATGGATTAGAAAAACTTTCCATTTAACCCAGAACTTCCAAACACAAAAGCTTTTGTTGTGGGCAGGGTGGTGTAGATTTCTCCCTTGTAGAAACATTTTTTTTTTCCAACTGCAAACTAGGTACCTATGACAGTGTGCACTCACACAGAGCATTTCTACTCTAGCAGAACTCCAGGTAGCTGCAGATGATGAGCTGCTGACAGATCCAGAGTATGCACACAGCCAATACTATTTCCTCTATGGTTCACCAGATTTCTACAGAACGGAGCTGAGAAGAGAGAAGTGGAGTGAAGAGACAGCACAGGCTGCACACATGGAGTACCTGGCAGGGGGCTGGTTTTTAAAGGTAAGTGCTACGCTCTCCAAGCAGGTGACTTGCAGTTGACAGATGTGGTCACCAGTGACACTACGCAGAAGGACAGAGGAATGGATCACATAGCTTCACAAGTACCACTTCTGACTGACTTTGAAGAGAATGTAATGCTGGCTCTTGTTGAGATGCTGCACGTCACTAAATTTAGAGATTACAAAGGGGAAAAATAATGCAAAGGATTAAGGTTTCTTGACCTTCAGCAAATTCATAGCTATCTTCACAGCGCAGTTTCAGACATTCTCTCATGACCACCTTTATCATATAAGATTTAAAACTGGCTTAAAGCCCCTGATACTCCCATATATGTCTCTTTAGTAAACACTGTCCATTTTATCGAGGCATACATGAGGAAAGTGTTTATGTTACCAAAAAAAATCAATATGCCACAAATGAAACATGCATGTGTACACATGCAAGACTTGTAAGAACTATAAATACATTCTATTACTAACAAGTCAGCATAAATATCTGCATTTATTCTTATTCTTGTGGAAGGAAAAAAACTAAAAAAAAAAAAATCAGATAGCATTTATTTGCAAGTTTGGATTAAAAGATTCCCACCCTCAGTCACTGTGTTACTCATCTATGGAGCTTTTTTCTGGTGTGTGATGAAGATTCCAGAAAAGGGGTAGGAATACTTTCTGCTAAGGCTTCTGCAGAGCACAACACAACCAAGTATATTGTTTTGCTCTACAGTGTCCTGGAACCTCCCAGTATTCAGTCTGTTTTATGCTGACTTTCACAGTATCTTAGTGAAAAGAATTTTATGAAAGCAAAAATCTGTTAAGCATGAAAAAGAGCTGTTAGCCAGCATTAAACAATCCACACTTGTTTCCTTAGCCCCTTTGCCCCTTAAACCTGTTACTTCATTTATAACTAAATAAATAGATAACTTATTCTTAAAAATAGTCTATTACAGCTCTCCTAGTTGTGAGATATCATATATATGCATATATGCTGGATTAACAAAACTGGGGAGGCCTACCATGAAAATCAGAAATAGCTATAGGAAATACTGCCTATTTCAACAGATGTCATTGTATAGATGTACTATAGAAAAATGGATTTCTGAGTTCATGGGAGGTAAACTGTGGATACTCTGGTCAGGATCAGCACAAACACAGAGTCTAGGCTTAAGACTATGAACTATTCACCAAGATCCAAGTGATAAATGTAGTTTCTCTAAGGCAAAAAAAGACAATTCTTACAGGGTTTTTTTCCCCTTTCGTTATGTGAAATTTCAGTTTCTATACCTGCAAATTGTACAGACTCGGCTGTTTTCAAATAAACATCTAAGGAAACATGATTTCAGTGATTTGACCATTAATAAAAGAACTATGATGTACTCCAAAAGAAATTCAGAAAAAATGCAACTATGAAAACAGAGACACAAACTACAATATTAGTAAACTAGATGGACAAGCAGATCTTGATTACAGAGAGACTCAATACAAGAGGCAGACCTCAGTTTGTTCTGCTGATATAATTCAAATCACTCATTATCAACATCAAGTATATAATTTTGTGTAATCTCTATTTCAGTCAGCTTTTCTACTACAAAGAGATTTTTCTAAAGAAAGTGTTCAGTTTTATCCTGGCTCTGGCTAAGAGAATACAGCACTCCCTGGGAAGGAAGGAAAAAGAAGAATCTGAGCTAGTTTATCTTTCCAGAGCCATAAAGAAGAACTAAGATGGAAGAATTATTAGTTCCCACCCTGCTCTACTTGCTGCCTATGTAGAATTGTTCCCTATGGCACATTATGTAGTGTTTTATCCAGACTTATTTTAAATGTTCATCTCATTTTCAGCCACAAAACTGCAGCTAACAAAAAATCTCCTTCAGTTTATTTTTATCACATTCTCAAGTATGCATTAGAATTAGCATAATTGATGGTGTAATTACAGACGTCAGCACAGCTCTGAACACAGGGTTTGCTGGTTTCCGTGTGCTCCACATGGGTTGGATCTTCGGAGTTTTTCCCTGAAAGCTTTCTGCCAACATAACATTGGATTATTTTAAAGACATTTTTCATTCCTGAAATCTTGTCCAACAGGTTAGAAGGTGTTTATTAAAGCTTACATTAAAACTTACATTAAAAAATGAAAACTGGGTAAGGACACAATTCAGATTCCTCACATTCCAGCTCTCCATTTGTGTATATAAAATAGATTTTGGTCACGAAGGTAGAGTCTCCTTATGCTTCTTTTGTAAAAAATCTATCTGTGCTAGCAAAACAGGAGCACAACCACCTCAACAAGCACAGCAATTTCCAGTTGCCTACACTGGTGTCAAAGCTTCAGCACCTGCCATTAAAAAAACATTTCCCTTTAGGCTGTGGCATTAGCAGGGAAAGGAAGACAGGCACAGGCTCAATACAGCTCTAAACAGAGTGACAGTCTTCCACCTCCTTAATGACCCCCTGTGTCATTAAGATTCTAGGGACCAGCACAGAAATTCAGTTCAAGCTGATAAAATGACCAGGGGGAATGAAGTTAATGAAGAACACTCCTACATGCCAAAGCGAGTCTGTATTCTTTCATTTACGTCCTGATGGACCCAAAGTGACAATTACCCCTGCTTCAAAGATGATGCTATTTACCACAGTCTTTCTAAGAGTTTAATATTTATTACATTAACAGTATAATTAAGGTTAGTGCTCATTTTGCAGTCAACGTTTGGACTACGTATAGCCCATGGTTGAACCCAATTTCATGTATGGGATGTTCTTAGTGAATTTGGTTCTAGAAGTTTTCCTCTATCCTCCAATTAAGTAGAAATGTCAGAGCAAAGTATAAAACCATCTCTCTTTTTCCTGAAGAGTAAGCTAAAGCAGAAGCAGAGCTGGAAATAACTGAAAGGGTGAAGTGCATGCATCCCCACTTTGAAGGGTCATCAGTTTTGAAATAAGCTCAGAACTATCCCTCATTTAGCACAGGGCAGAGCTGTAGGATCTCTGGATGCTTGAAGGCAACTGCACCAGCAGAAGATTTTATTCGAGGGCGATGTACGAGAACAGTGCTACAGCAAAAAAGAGATTCTGATTTCCATACTTACACACAGACATTTTAGACAGTTACATTAGCTTTTAATGAGAATTAATTGAAGACTTCCATCTCTTTAAACTGTTTATCCAGTGAAAGATGCTCCATAAATCCAAAACCCTTGACTTGTATGAAGCAGAAAGGGAAGTTTTATGAGCGTACAGGTCTTTATCAGGCATGAGTTTATGACTCTATGTTCATAAGTTTTGAAGGAATGACTGGTGTAACAATGTCATTTCTATAAACGTTCAAAAATATATTTTTCAATACAGTACCTGATGTTGATTTTGGATATGTAAACCAAGCAAAAGAATTTGTTGGTGTCTGTAATTTGGCACAACTCCATTGTCATTTTCCGTTTAATTCTTTCAAATGCTCCTCTGCTGCATCTACCCTACAGGTCTCCTCTCTCTCAGCTTCCTTTTCATGAACCCATTACTAAAGATACTTTACCTGTTTTGTACTTCAAAATACCTTTGTTTCAAAGAGTGAAGATAAAAGACGATAAAACACATCAGAAGCAAGCCCTGATAACGAGGCAGACTTTGAAGCTTGAATATAAATACAGCACAATGCTTTCCAACAGATTTTTAATTTAAACTCTCACATTAAAATAAAATAATTACTAGACCCAGTAGCAATGCAGGAAGACACATGACTTGAGTGCATAGCTACAGAACACCTCCCTGGTATCGCTCCCTTCCTTGCTTCTTTTACTTTAATAACATTTCGGCCATAAAATCATTCCGGCAACTGCTGCCTGCGAAAAGCTTTTCGAAAAAGTAATCAGGCTGTACAAAACCCAAAGGGTGAAGCACTACAAGAAACACACCTCAGAAAAATATGTTGGAGCTGCATTTGAATATAGTTTACTCTAACAGGTATTTCTCAAGTATGTGACAGATTTACCTTGAAGTTCTTAAAGATGAGGAAATTTAGTTCAAAAATACTCCCAACTAGCACACCTTTAGAGAAGGGCAAAGCCCCTCTTGGTGGCTGTCCCCTCACCTGGCAGCAATAGAGAGTCTAATGTGATTTGCCATCAGTATTTATTAGGAAAGCATCACAGCTCTCTTGGTAACAAGCATTAAGAGCATAGGTCACAGAGATCATGAGTTGTTAATACAACACAGGAGTAATTATAAATTTGCCTTGGATTACTTTAGAATAAAATTCAGTAAGTCACATGTCGGGTAGTATTCAGATAAATCACGATCATTTGGGTGGTAAAGTCATTTGGCCAACAAAAAGAAATGGAGAACATCACGTGAGAGTAACTGGAACGTAGTCCACAAGGAGCTTACGATGTGCTGAACTGGGACCTGCATTATTGTTTGTTACCCTCAGTAAACCAAACGACTGCATGTTTAAATTGCATCAGGGAACCCAATTGATTAGGAATTAATAAATCATAAACCCCAGTTAACCTGTAAGAAGAGACTCTTACCTCTTTGGGAGACAGAGTCCTAAGAAGCTAGATCCAGTTTTAACAAGCGCGAGTGCTTATCAGGTTATTCATCTTAATTCACTGTATTTCTGACTCGGGAAGATAAGTAGGTAAAAGTCCAGGTTCATTTTAAATGAACCCTACTTAATTCATACTACTTTTTAAAACCATGAAAGTATCTTGAAATAAATATACTTAAAAATCTGTATCACTAACATAATCAAAGGAAATTTAGGCTAAAGGGTGTAGCAGTGCCAATAAGTTTGAGTAGACAAGTATGTAGGCGAATAAATAAATTAAACTTATTCCGGTGTTAAATGAAAATAAGAAGTGTGAAATGAGCTGTATTAAGAGTCAAAATGAAGTGTACCCACTTCATCTACGATCTCCTTACAGTTATATGTATAGTCAGAACTCTTTAATTCATGTGTGTAATTATAGCTGGCAAATACTAGTATAAGCCAATATTCTGTGCGACTATCTCTCCATCTGCAATTCTGGATGTAAACTAGGAAAAATGCACAAGAATAATACCTACAACTTGGAGGTTACAGCACCAAATAACAAGAATGACAAAGTGAAGGCATTGAAAATCTGATTGAGTGACAATCACTGACAAAACTTTGGAGAAGAAAGTCATGTGGAAGCAAGGAGACAAGAAAAAGCAAAAGTATTCCTAATCACTTCTACTACGTATAAACTGATATAATGCTCAAAAATAACCAACACGCTGTCATCTCACACTTCCAAATACAGCTTCTCAAAGCAGTTTCTAATGTGCTTTTCTGACAGCCATGAATCACACAGATCTGCTATTTGGCATGAAAATCTAGAAACCAAATAGTACACAGCCAGCATAAATGTACCAAAAGTAGCGAGAGTTTGAAGGCAATGTGTCAAGTTGTCCACACAGTACTCCAGACTGAATATTTTGTCAAGATGTGTGTCACATAGACAACAGGAAAATAGTTTAAAGGAATATTGCCCTTCTAGTGCAATACTTCAATGTAATTACCACCCCGTTACCTGCTGCTGTGGGTTACCTGGTGGTCTAGCGCACCTTCAATGCTCACATTTTTCAGCTGATTTTTTAACCTCCATAATAGGTCAACGCCCTGCCCATCAATTTTACTCTCCCTTTCAGATAAACAAGGCAGTGACCCTATTAACCGTTTCCTCGAGCAGCTACGTGACGGCACGGTGCTCACTTTGCAGAGTGTGTTACAAAGACAGTAATGATACAGCCCGACGAGACGCTTGACTGCATGTTATTTAATGCTCAGAGGGCCACTAAGTGAGCAGGGAAATTTGTGCTTGCAAGATAAACTAGGCAGTGTTGACAATTGTTTCATTCCGAGGGTAGAATTCTCAGAGGAGGTTCCCTAAATCATCTCTGAGCCCACGGCCCAGCAGTATGGGCAAAGGAGAAAAGGACAGAAGCAGAGAGGGCACATGGGTTAAGGCAGGGACTCAGCAAAGTCTTGAGTTAGACATGTTAGATAAATTCTGAAACCTAACGGATTTGAGGGAGGTATTCTGGGGTGCTTCTAAAATGACTGAAGATAACTGCACCGACAGGAAAAAAACCCCTACCACCACAATTTCCACCACAGCTCTACCAGCCTATTCTAAGCTTCACCTAATGAGGATCACAGACAGCTCATCACAGACAACACTGCAGGAATCAAAACTGGCAATTTTTCACATTCAGAATAGCATTCACTATGCTTCAGTCGGCTTTCAGGTCAATTCAGAAGAGCTGAAACACATTCTGCATATCTCCCTTGCAAAAAAAATCTGAGATTATTGCTTCACAATGGTCATTTTTCCACCACACCGCTACAGTCACAATTACACAGACGTACCCTAGGCACACATCAGTTAAGTAGCTGGAGGCTGTTGGTACAGAAGGCTGAAAGCAATGAGGTTGGCCTTTAATAGCACCTGCGAGAGCTTTGCAGTGTTGTCAGGAATAAAAGACATTAAACACCTGGCTGAAAAATACACAGCCATTACTTGCATCATTTAGTTGGTTTTACCTTTTCTTTTGCCATTCTGAGAAAAGCCTTTTTTTTTTTTTTTTTTAAAAAAAAAATATGATGACAAAAAAAAAAAAACAAAAAAAAAAAAAAAAAAGATGGCTAGCCTGTCTGGGACATTTGCCACAAATGAAGCAACAGCTGGTGGAATACCCCAGGATTGGTTCCATTTGTTCTTTGATAGCTGCTGTTTAGAGAAGTCAGAGAAAGCAGAAGATAGAGGTAACAGAAAAGTGAAGAACTGTTGCTCCCTAGTGCCTGAAAAAGTAATCCCTTGACAAAGAGTAGAGCATTACTGGAAAGGAAAAGCAATTAGGTGATCCCCGTATCTCTACAATTTAGCTATAAGCAACATAATGTGTCTCATGGTATTCTTAACATCTTGCTCCAAGATAAAAGTATTTTCAGGAACACTGACCTCTACAAAAATCAGAGCAGCTTCCTGCATTCAGTCGTGTTTCAACCACCTTGCAAATAATTCATAGATCATAAAAAGTAATAAAGATGACTGTCAAAAGCTAGACTGCAGTATCCCTGTTGTGTGTTTGCATTACAGTGTACGCTAAGAAGAATGGATGGATTTTAGGTCATATTGCATTTAAATGTAGTATTTATATTATGAATAAATTATCATAGAATTTTAATGCATGGACTGCTTTAAGTGTATTTTCATTCATGTGTCAAAGAGTACAAGGGCAGAAAATAGTACCTTTATCCATTCTTAAGGCATTAAGAACATAATCTCCTTGTGATTGTAAGCTGGTTTGTTCTATTTTATTTATCATTCAACGCAGTACGTTGGTTTTGTACATTGGGTTACCCCATTTGCTGGCAGAATTTGAACCTGACATCATCTTAACTACTCTAGGCTTTTACTGCCCTTGATAGTCAATGCTCCATTTATCACCCAAACTAGGAAAATATCAGTGTATCTTCAAGAAAAATTGAAAAATTGCACTTTCTCAAAGCTGCTTAAGTCTTACTCTAAAATTACCCTGTTTTAAACACAGTGCCTCTGTAGTGTACTTCCGAAGTCCTTTCAAGATGTGAACTAGTGAATCGGGTGATGTTTCATCAAGCTATGCATTTGGTACCCTAAATTTTCATACATTTCAAACCAGGCCTTCCTTACTGGGCCACAGCGACCAGGACAGCGTCCTGCACAACTCCTGCTATGCAGAGCTATGTGCCAAGAGCAGACTGAGACGGACTCCTGCGTTTACAGGTTCCACAGAATCCTTCTCCCTTTCTAGCGCAAAAGCCGTCGCTCTTCAGCTGCTAACTCTGGTGGGCTTTGCCTGGGCCTGCCCGCAGGAGTCTGCTCACGTCTGATGTCTCCAGCTTTCTCAGGAGGCAAGAGGCAGGCAAAGGTCCAGCGAGGACACTCAAGGTCACGCAAATTTGAGATTACCTACTTAGAGGAGAGAGCTGAACCGTGAAAAGGTCAACGTGCCCAGCCTCTGAATGAGGGGAAAAAGAAAGGGAAGAAGTGTCTCAGCCTCGCTAGCACAACCTTGCCCTCCAGAGATCATCCGGACCCCCAGCCAGGATGACACTGGCAATGGACTGGCTCTTAAAAGTGCTCCCCCCAGTAACATTACACGCCTGCAAGCGTTCACTCCTGTGAGAACCTGAAACGAGCTGCCACACACGAGCGCGACTGCGCCGCGTTGGGCTTTCTCACCCGTACAAGGAAGCTAAAATAGCAGGTAGTGGATTGGTTTTGACCTTGGCAGCATTTGCAATCGTCTCCTGATACTAACGGCGAGTGCTGGTCTATTGTGTCCAGCAATAACGAGCACTACCTTAAAAGAGCACGTATCGATTTCGCTGCCAGTTGTCGGCCTTTACTTATTCATTTCACAGCAGTACGAGAAGATCAACAGCGCTATAACCGCACGGCCCCGGCCATCGGAGCACGCGCTGTGATCTAAGACAGCGACGCTCTTTGCATTTAAGCAATGGCATAGCAAAAAAAAAAAAAAAAAAAAATCCTGATAATGCAGAAACAATTTCTTCCCGTAAGATTGATGGCAATAGCAAGTAGGCAAAGAATAATTGGTTTTGCTCTGGTTTTATGTGAGAAGCATTATAAGCTTCAAATATTACCCGTGTTGTTAATTCAAATGAATTCAGAAATTAAAAAGCATAATAATTTACCTGTGTAAGAAAAAAAAAGAAGAAAATATCAGCAAGATCATTAGAATCTTTAATTTTTACTTTATTATTTTCTCTGTAGAGCATGCATTGATCATATCTGTGCACTATGGGTGCTTTTGACTCGCTGTAATAATAGACCAATTATTATGAAAAGCAAGGAGTATAAACACTCGTGAGCACATTAAAAAAATATTTAAAAAAAATCCAGAGTGATTTTACAACTTCCATAATTATATTCTCCCTGATGCCACTAACCACTGCTCAATTTACATATAGGAATATCCCAAACTACTGATTTTTAGAAGGACAGAAAAATCAGGATTATTTTCATGTATTTCATTTCAAAATAGTAAAGTTGCCCTTTTTTATATCAAACCCTTAGCAGCAATTTTTAAGCAATGCAATATCCCTGTCCACAGAAATCTTGCCAGAAAGTGGAAAAAAGCTTGAAAGAACTGAAAATGTTTGGTGATAACTCTCATGCATCTTTCTAGGTTCTAGCTTCACAATTAGATGAACTCAGAGATGACACCTTTGGGTCTCTGGCAGTCTTCAGCAGTTGAGTGATCATGAAGTTCTTTGATCACCTTCTGAATCCATATAAACTTCTGCATCCCACACATTAGAGAGAACCATAAATTTAAAGTGGTGTTGTAGAAGGACCTTCTCGTGCTTGTTTCTCTTTTCATTTGTAAATGCCACCATCCTTCAAGGAGTTCATACAGTCTGTGAAAGAGCGACACAACCTCAACTCACTTGGTATGTTACCATTTACCAGACAAGCCCTATCTCCCACTATTGGCTTGTTCCCCAGCTGCCCTTCTCACATCTAACCCAGCATCCCTGGGTTTTTGTTTGGTGGTATATATGGGGATAAGACAGTGAGGAAATGCACAATTGAGATAGACATGGACATGAGAAAATAGTTACTACTGCTGTCTGTGTCCAGACTTTTTCCCCCACAACTGTCATGAACCTCACTGTCATCGAAGATGGACTTAATTATGGTTCAGTAGATTTTTCAGACAAAAAAAATAATCTTACAAGGAATTGTGGGCCAATCCACACGTAAAGACCAGAACACGACCTAACATCTTGAAAAGAGACATTTCTTTAAAAAGAAAATTCCTTAACTCCACAATCTCAGGATCACTTCACACGATAAGCAAATACAAAACCCGTGTCTATTGTCACACCCTGGTGAGACTATGCTAAAAAAAAGGCATTTTCTTGTGGACGTAATGCCACAAATGGGCAAGACAGAAGCTCTAGAACCAAACTAGACTACTCTGAATCCTCAAGTACAGACAAAAAAAAAATTAATATCTGAAATTGGAAAAAAACAAGGGCAAAACTAGAGAATTAGAAGCAAGGGCGTTTATGTTGCCCAGGCTCAGGGTTTTATCTTAGTGCCTCACCTTCCCACCCCTCACACAGACAATAGTGAAAGCCCAACCATCCAAGAAACCAAGCCAGAGAACCTGGGTCTGGGCTGTGACTGGCGCAGAGGATACACAAAGAGCAGCTCAGCAGACAGGGATGACAGAGCCATTGTCGCACCCCAAGTGACATCTGAGTGGTAGATTCAGAAAGGCAAGGGTGATGGCTCCCTAGGACAGGCAAGTGGACTGGCTGGAATTATTCAGACACAGATCAGATCGATGGTGGTGCCTTTTGACACCCTGGTCTTTTGTAGGTAGAGCATGTAAAGACCTCTCTCAAAGCAGACCTCTCCTGTGCAAATGTTGAGAGATTAACATCTCTAGAAGCACCCAAAGCACTGACTAGGAGAAAATGAAGATACATGAAGTTATCACACAGATTCATTAACTAGCTGATTGGCGCTTTCCTATTGCTGCTGTCAGGAAAAAGGACAGGAAGACAGATTAACATTTATCTTAAACACTTCATAGCAGCAATTCTCAGGGAGAGGTACATCTCATCTCTGAGAGGTGTCCAGCACTAAGGTATTTTGAAGATAGCAGGTGCTAGCTGTGGAAGGAACAACTCTTATTAAGTACAAACTTACTGAGAAAAGCATTTGCTGTGGGGTTTTTTGTTATTTCCATTCTTAGTATAATTACAGATGCTGGAAGCGCAACCATTGAAGATCTAAGTCTTATGAAACACCAACAAAACCCACAGATAAGTTCTTGAAAGAAAAAAGCACTTTTGTTTTAAGTTGGAAAAAAGCAAATAGTGGCAAAGTAATGTAAAACTAAGAGTTTGTTGCATTTTATATCACATACTGCCAAAAATCACAATCATTAACAAAACCTAATTGTACCAGCCTTTGACACCAAAACTAGGGTTACAAATCACCAAGATACCAGTCACAATGAACAGTTCCTGAGGCTCAACTCAATGTTCTAAAATACTAGAGTACTGCTACAAAGACACAATGTTTATCAGTAAATCATTGATAAGAGCATTCTGGATAACAGCCTTTACCCACCCATACCTTGCAGGGTATGCTTCAGGACAGAAGCATTCCTATTTTTCTTTTTTTACCTTCATAATACTTGACTTCTCAATACAGAACGGCCTAAAAATCCTCCCAATAGCACAAACACTGAGATTTTACAACTGGTACAGAAACTGGAACGCTGTTGAAATCTCCTCTACAGAGATAGTACAGTTACACCACTATCTGCTGGCAGGTTTCTCCTCTGTGGGTTGTAGAAATCCACACAGGCACATTAAGAAAAGTGGTTATTGATAAAAACTAGGCTCCTTGCTGTGATTTTCCCTGAATAGAAAGCAACATGTTGGGTTGGTTTGTTATTTTTTTTTTAAATAAAAAGAACAATCAGTAATTATAATTTTTATACAGCAAGATTATTCAGAGCCTCCAATTAACTGCAGGGTTGGATCTTACTGGATGCTGTGTGGAAGTACACACAAAGAAATGGCTCTTTTTGAATAGCTTAAAAATCTAAACAGACAGTTGACACAAGAAGCAGGAAGAAAAGATGGAAAGAGTCGACTGTAGACAATTAAATATACACAGAAGCATATGTGAAAATACTAAACACATATGGAGAACGCTTACTAGAGTTAACAAATGCGGAAAAGGGCTCAATGAGAAACAAAGAAATAAAGCTGACAGTCACTGCTCTCCTCCCTGCCACCACCGGCAAGCGATTCTGCTTCATTTTATCTCCAAGGTAAATGAGTCAGTGGGAGAGGAGCAGATGCCACAAAGCTAGAGTAGCAGGAGCGCTCGCTGCAGCAAGAGAGGAGTAAACAAAGGATTCGGCAGCAAACAGTACAACAGCAGGCTCTGCAGCAGGCACTGCCCTCCCCTCTCCTGGCAGGACACCCCCAGAGCCCCCGCTCTTCAGGAGAGAAACTGCCACACGTAACCTTAAACTCTGGGGCTAGAACTCCCTCTTCTCACAACCCCAAGAGCAGCCAAGTCCAATACAACAATAAAAGCAGCACTCCAAGTTACAAATAAGCAGCCTGGTGTGCAGTGTTGCTGAAGAGAGTTCCCTTTTCATCCGTTAGATACTTTCAGTAATAAATGATATGCTTCAAGAGGGTCAAGGAAAGCTCTCTTTGAAAAGCCCAAGCAACACCTTGATTGTTGTCATATTTGTTCTTTCTCTGCATTCATCTCCATTCTGCTTTGTGTCCCCATTAGAAAGTTCATATACATTAACAACACAACAAAAAAAAAAGCAAAAAGCAAGATACTTGGCTCTACTGAATGTATTTTCAATGTCTCTGAAAAGATTAAAAGTAATGATAAGATGTATTAGATGTATTAGCATTTAGCTGCAATTCCAGTAATCTCCTGCTTTATCTCTTTGCCTGCAGTTCTGCACCAGGACTGCTTGGCACCAGCACCTCACAGGGTCTAGTGTGAACCCAACCCGGATCTCTTCCAGTAATTCATCTGGGACTGTGACTAATGTCTCCAAAGAGGACTTTATTCTAGCCCCAGTAAGGCTATCCATGAAGCTAATATAAAGTTAGCCTGGCCCAGCTTTACACCTCGGGAAGCCCTCAGCAATACTGGCAAACCTTCTCTTTGGACTTAATTTCTTTTTCCCCCGTGCTCATCATCACTGTGGCTGTCCCATTTTAACACAACTATGTATTCTTCACACCTGCAGCAAAAATAATTACTTCCAAAAGCACAGGTTAAGACCCATGGCTCTCCGAAGTAAGACGCTTTATCCTAAATCAATTCAAGCAATACTCTTGTGAGAGATATTTATATGGAAGTTTGTCAGCTGTGTGATTCAAGCTATAGATTCTTAATAGAGAAGAACTGAAGCTCTGAGAGGCACAGGCAGAGATTTTTGAATGGTGTGAGAAGAGGTGACAGATACAAATAGTCATTTCTATTCCTTCAGTCTTCTATAATCATGCGTTTTTCTGATAGTCAATGTGCTAGAAGTGTATATCTTCTAATCAATCCGTTACAGTGCTTAGTTTTTCTACATGATACAGTCAGTCTCTACATTATGCCATAAAAAAGTAGTATTTTCAAGCTTCAAGGAAGAATACTGGAACTTGAAGTTTTATTATCTTAGAATATTTCTCCCAAAAGCCAAGGCTCCCCTTACTCGCTACTCTTCCTAAGTGTTCAAGCTGCCAACAAAATCACATCTATCTTGGCAATAATTAAATTTTGAGAACCCACTTGGGGGCTTTAGGGGCTCTTTTTGGTTTTCAATCAGCCCTTGAGTCTGATGCAGAGATACGTTATATTTATTTTCTGAGGACAATGAACAAAGTTACTTCCTACTACAAGAGGAATTTTCTTCTTTTGACTGGAATTGACTAACTTACAAAGTATGCATAAAAAATTATTCCTGCTCTGGCTTCCATTTGCAGAACAACATGTGTGCAGTCAACCAATTTTTTGAAAGAAAAATGGAACATCCTTCTGGAATATGACCAGCTTTTGTAAAGAGTTACTTCATTATCACCTTCAATCACACACTCAGAACACCTTTGCTCCTCACCACTGCCTGCTTAAATGCTGTCCATTAACTAGGCACAGCCAAAAAATCAAAGATCAAGTCTTGATACTGAAGATTAAGAAAATATAATCCAGTGAAAATTCAAGTTTGGGAAGGAAAAAAAAAAAGTTCTCTATGTGGGCATGGTGGTTCTAAGAATTCCCCCCCCAGCCATACTACTCTGTGACAATAAAATCACAACTTAAGCCCACAATTACCATTTGACAGTATTTGAGGAACTTTGGTTGTTATGTATTCTCAGAAGTACTCCAGTACCCTCAGGCACTGTAGAATAAAAGGATAAATTTCTACTGCTGTCTCCTGGATGTATGCAGGCAGGGGGATCAGAGATCTCTGCCACAAGCATTCTACAAGTAAAAGAATGAAAGAAGCTCTCCCACAGTTACTAAGCATACGTTGACGTGGATCCCAAAGCAAAGCCTTTGCAAGGAAGGAGATAATATCCCAGGATAACACGAGAGCCAAGTGAAGCCAGAAGATTTGATTTTTGGGGCTCACTAATCTGTCAGCACTCCCATGCACACTTTTCCCACTCAGCAGCACAGCACTGCTGTAAGAAATGGTTTATCAGCTGTGGAAGCGTTCTCCTAACCTGGGAGAGTCTTGTGGTGAGGTGGCTACTTCCAACCCAGAACGCCACTGGATGTGGAGCAATCACTAGAAAACTGGAAATGGCTACAATAAGATCAAACATCTGAGGTGGCAAAACAGCCGGTGGAGTCCAGACTTGAGTCTGAAACCAAGAGCAGCACATAATTACTGTCAGTTCTTTATGAGCAAAGAAAACCCCGAGTGACCCAACACCTACAAAGCTAAAAATTCAGATCAGCAAGATGGGAGAAATGACAATTTTGTGGGAGACTATTAATACATTAAGGCAGATTGTCAAGTAAAGAACTGTTTTTATGACAGGAGTTCAAGGCTGTCTTTGCTCTATTTGTGATTAGCATGTGGCCCACTTGGATCTAAGCCATGGGATTTGGGAAAAATCAGGTTAAAAGTGGATTGGTACCCAGTATTTTAGCAAAACAAATATCCAGGAAGACATTTGCAGGATACATCCTTACAGACAGAACAAAGAGAACATTCCCATGAGCATATGCCATTACATCTCACTGCCATTACAACTCTGCAACTCTTTCCTCTCTGACACTGTTCTAGCAGTTTACGATTTATGCTGATTTCCCCCATTTACATTACAATCCTGGTAAACAGAGATCAAACCACATATGAACCTGGCAGGATCTGCATTACAGAACTGATTTTTATATTGGTCTTTCTGTGAGATGCTTAGAAGAACTGGGAATGATTGCCTCTGAGGCCAGCTCCATTCAATCTCTGGCACGCAGGTTAGATTCTCTCCTGTAAGAAAAGGGGATTTCACCAGCTGAAAGGCTGGGTAATTTATTTTGATCACCATTAAAAATGGCTTCAGAAAATCACATTTCTGAGAGCCAAATATTTATTTCCGCCTTAAATATAATTAGATCATCCTCTATCTTCCTGGAAATCTTTTGATAAATGTATGTTTTGACTAAACACAACAAAGCCTCTCCTCTCATGAAAGGCTTCTCATTCTCCTGACCATCCTAGTTAACTTTCTCTCCACCTTAATTAAAAGCAGGAAAAGAGAACTATTAAAAATATCCTATATTATGGTTTCTGCAGGACCCAACGCAGGTATTTGGTTATTTCCTTTGCTAATGCAAATACCTCATCCAGCACAGCCCAAGATTCTATTTGCCCTTTTCATTGACGTGTTGCACTGGTAGCTTGCAGTCAGCCTGTGACTTTCTCCTCTGTCATTTCCAATTAACAAGCTCCTAGCTTATAACAGAAATGTATTGTTTTTGTGCATGATCTTGCACTTTGTCCTATTGAATTTCATTCAGCTACTACTACTGTAGTCCTCAAGGTCATTTTATTCTTCCTGTATGGTGTTCTGCACTCCCCATATGACAGGGTCTGCAAACTTTGTGGGCATCAGAAAAATGGCTTTTTGTATTTCCCCCCCCCCAAGGGAATTACTGAAATTTTTAAACAAGATATACCAGGAGCAATTTTTGAGGGACCTCCGTGTAGCTCCGCTACAGTGTAATCTACTACTCTCGGTGTAATCTCAGTTTGTCTCCAGCAGGCTACAGCAATGGATATCATTACTGAAAGAACTTTCAAGTGTGTTCAACAACGCTATGGTCTTTCTCTCTGAAAAACTACTGGAGTCTTCACAAACATCTGGGCATTCTGCTTACCCAAGGTATCAGATGCTTTATATCATTCACATTTCTGATGACCTCCATACATGGTATTGTCTAAACCCAGGTAATCATACTTAAAACTGTACCACAGCACAAGTGCAATCTGCAGAGATGATGTGACACAGCCACACATGATGCATGGAGTGAACTCTTGCTTGGAGATGTAGCCAGGTATGCTTTGACTGCAACACATTTATTGGATGCAGAGCAGCTTCTTCATTTATCATGAAGTTATGCCAACGAAAACTGCACACTGCTAAAGACAAGTCTAATCTTGATCAAATTATGGCACTCGAAACCTCCTCGTCACTAAGTTTAGAGATAGCTGTGTGGTTATCCCAGCTCCAGGACACTGGAAAACTGAAATATAAATTTGAGTGATAAACCAGTGAACCCCACGAAAATGAAGTCCTGGGCCATCCCTGATGATGAAGCTGTGTTACAAAGAAATCTATTTTTAGAGGGTTTTTTCCTCTTGCTTTTGAGGTTTCTGGCTCAAATGCTTGAATAATGACCTTTGTTGAGAATAACTGTTTTCATAGTATTTTACAGGACCGTTTGGAAATACTTAGAAAATGATGCAACTGATACACATCAGGACTTCAGAGACATTAGCCACACAACCAGCAATAATAAAGGCAAGAATGAAGAGTGGAGATGAGTTCTTTTAACTGGGAGATCAAAAGCACAGAAACTACTTGTTACTTTTACCCTTGGGTTTATTTAAGCAGCTGTATAACAATTGTTCTGAAAACCAGAAGTCCATTTCTATCCTGCAGGAAAACATTAGTAAAACAATCATTCTGCTGTCATGTGGTACAAACACAACGACAGTGGAAGCAGGTATTGCTAATGTACTGCACAGGGAAAAAAAACACAAAACAGCATCCCATGAGAATTATTTCTTTGTATCCCTTCTGCCTCTCAGCAACCTTCTTCCCATAGAAACCCACAGAGGACACAGACCTTTTACCATGCACTTAGGTATCCCCTTCACTACTCTTTCTAACCACGTGTCATTTTGGGAGGATAGAGGAGACACCTACACCAATCTTCCCCTGTGAACTGCAGCACAGATTATCACCCAGTGAACATGCTTGCCAAGGTACAGGGTGTGCACCCTGCAGACCTAGACACCAATTCTCAACACTTTTTCTTCCCGAAATATTACCAAACGTTTAAGAATCTCAATTCCTCAACACGCAGCATTTCATTCTCCTACACTGTGTTGCTGTTCACAATGTAAATGTACCTTCAAAACATTTCCAAATAATTACACAAACTTCATGAACTTCAAGTACGAATATAATTAACTGATAGCAAAGTGAGAGAATTGGAGCTCTTCCAAAAGCCTCCTGGAGGAATCGCCTGAGTCTAAAAGCAAAACTCTTCCAGTGTCACAACAAGCTCCAAACATGCTAGTTCCAAGGACTTGAACATGAACACAAACTCTGAAAACCTAAACAGACTTAAAGATAAGCACAGACGTTAAAAATAAGCACAGACGTTAAAAATAATGAATTTTTTCCTATGTTATAGTCTTTCTTCATATGCATAGTTGGAAGAATTGCCTTCAAATGCTTTTATGACATCTAAATAAACCCCATTTTTATTTCTCTGCATAATGCTATATATTTAGGTTTTTAATAATTAAATATTACAGCTCCCTGACACAACTGTATCCCTGATACAATTTCAGAGAGGAAAGACACATCAGACTCACCGTAGAAAGAGACCGCCAGACTGCGTGTCCTACTGCAAATCTCTTCAAAAATTGCCCGTAAAAAAAACATTAAATGGTTCAATGTCTTGGGCTACTGAAGCTAGTTCCTGTCAGCTCATGCTACAGGACACTTGTTTTTAAGCACATGTTTAATGAAATTAAAATAAATAAATAAAAATCAAACAGGCATAAGTGATAGGGTCTTGGTATTTTCTATTCAGAAACCACCAAAAAGAGCAATTTGCAGCTAACATGTCTATCACTGCCCGTGCCCTGAAAGATACCATTCTTTCTTTTTCTCCTGAGGGCATCCTGGCACCTGCACTCACTTTTTTCTTAATTATTTAGCTTTATGCATATAGTTCATCAAATGTTGATACAAACTGAGACATCTTTACAAAATCCACATTTTCAAGAAAAGCCCTGACTGGCAATCACTTGTGTTAGACATCAAAGAGATTTTGTGGGACGTTCCACTGTACACCAAGGCTAGAAGTATACAAACCATAGGCAAAACCCAAAAATATCCCCGTAATTTATTTCAGACATCTATTGACTTTGACGCTTTTGACGATAAAAGTGTAATTCAGAAGGTAACTACTGATAATTTTTTGGATGCATTTTTTCATTAAGGACTCTCGAGGAATGAAGAGTACAAAACAAAAAAGGGAATATGCTGAGAATTTCAGAGATCCTTCTACCAACGTCTCTCAAACTCATTCTTTGCCCAAGTTTAGCAATTCAAACAAGGCTGTTTTTTACCGCTCCACACCTAAATGAGTGCCCCAGGGAAGCCAAGTTTCATCACTAGCCCTACGACTGCCCAAAGTGCCAGGCTTCCACACGCACCAGTGTTGCTACGCGGAGCATCACTGGATAAACCAGTAAAGATACGGGAAAGGACACTGGCTTATTTGCAAAAAAACCATGGGAAGGTCTCCTGTGGTACTATCATGGGTGCAGATGCCCAGATCGCTCCTGCAGTGTCATATAAAATTGATATGATTGTGCTGCAGCCACTGATGAGCAGTAGAAACCAAGAGAACAGAGCGTCAGAGACTTCAGCAGCGCTGGCTTGATCCCAGGTAAAGAATTCCATCCTTTCCATAATCACAGAATCACACGTGTATTCATTTCATAAGGCAACACGTTACTTCCTAAGGTGTCAATACTACAAACCCAACTGGACTCCAAGTCATCACCCTCTCCCAAAACAGTACTTTGCCACCAAGAGCAGCTTCTGCAAATGAGCTGATAACTGCTCTTGATCTGTATCACCCACTGTACATTCCCTTGTATGAAGAGGGACGACATTACTTGAGGCCATAGTGTGTAAAAATGTCATTCTCACATTGCTGTTATTTATTGCTTACCTCCCACCTTGCACTGGGCTCTGCACAGTACCTGGAAACAACGGGAGTCCCTTCTTTAAGTCTATAAATTCTAAACAGAAATCATATTTCAAGAGCCATTTGCAGGGAAATATTTCTTAAATAGTATCCTAAAAGCATCTAGAGAGAGTTCAGTCTCTTAAGAATCATATCCTACTGTTGCCAGGATGCCCTGGGAGGCTGGCATTACACCCCATGCCAGGAAAGAAACACAACAGTTGCACGCTGTGTCTGGGGAGAGGGTGGGAAGGTGGACCAGCGTTACGAATCTCTCATGTTGAGGTTATGTCACAAGTAGCTCTTCAGGAACCTCAGCTAAATATTTGGGCAATTTTCCCAGTTAACAGAGAGAAAGATTTGAGTGCAGCTGTTCTTCCGTATTGCTACAGAGGCACCCAATGGTGAATACTGGGTCAGAATCCCAACACAGCTGATAGCTCAGCTCCAAGCAGTTGACTTTATGTTTTCATTGCAATTTAAAAACCCCCCCTCAAACAAAAACCAACCAAACAAAAAAATTCAATCCCCCTGGACTGCTTGGGTTTCAATGTCAGTCCACCAGGAAACTCCTCTGTCACGCTGCCTGAATGACACTCACTTTTGAAAAAAGGTTGATCCTATATGATGATTTGATATTAATACATCAAAGGACAATTAATTTCAAGTAGTTAAGCACTTAAAGGACCCAATTCATTTGAAAGCTAGGTTCTGATATCCTTACCTATACATGCTGAGTAGTGTCTATTCTCTCCAATTTCTACAAGATCTAAAGTATTAACAAAGCCAAATCAATTTTGTCCTTTGCAAGCTGTTTTGCTGTTTGAGTGCCTTACACCAGTATTCTTTTTTTCCTTGAGAAAAGAGAAACCTGTCATTCATTTCTGCAGACTTCAAGATCTGATTTTTGTTTTGCAGTGGTTTGACGTTCCATCTGGCGGGTGTTTTGTAGGCAAATGTAAATAAAGTTACCAGCCACTCTATAAGACTGGGGTATGCCTCACGTTCAACAAAACACTAGTATCAATACCTTGATGGATATATTTGACACTAGGAACACATATCATTTAAATAACTGTCATTTTAACAAAAAAAAAAGAAATCACAAAATTATTAAGTTTACTATAAGAACAACTTTTTTACCTTTGCTGCTTCTCTTTAAGGATGCTTATCTTCCCAGAGATTTGCACCAGCCTGAGTGACACTGAAGGAAGGAACAAGCACAGAAGGAAAACACACCCAACAGCACGGCCACTTCTCAGAAATCATTTCTGGCTCAGAATTTCAGTTGCTTACTTTTGCTCCTTTACTGGTGACTTCAAATTGCTGTACATCTCGCTAGGTAGGGTGCTGAACAGAATGATCCTCCTCCTCTCCACCCCCTGTACTCTCAACAATAAGTTGGTTTATCCAAAGAGGTACTTCAGAGCGACATTTATTGTACCAAACTAATGCACTAGAATATAATAAAAATCGCTCTCCAATCCCTCTGCCTCCGGTGCAGCTCTCCAATAAAGAAGCTGAATCCTGACAAATTTTACCAGCCCTGGAAAAAGTCATCAACCTTGACACTGCCCAATTGTTTAAAATGAATATAAAAACAAGAGCTTGTCAGCTGCACAAAGGGTGATTAATGTTTTCATAAAACACATACTAAAAGCTAACAAGTTTTGTGTTTTCAGGGTTTCTTTTAAGCCCCATATGGTACAAGCACTTCTGTGATATTTACTTTTTATTTGGAAAAATACTATCATTTTCTGTATTAGGTGAAATTCAGACTAAATACTCAAGTAAACCAGTGTCTGAGGGTTTTTTTAATTCTAAAATATTCAGATTATATATTTAATTTTTGAAGTTGTTGGGTTTTTTTTCCCTTGCCAACATTGTATGTGGGGCTCATTAGATACTGACCTAAATCCATCTCCCTTCATTTCATTGTAGCATGGCAGATTTTGTGATGGTTCTAATCAGCCTTAGTGGAGCTGCCCACCTCAATTCTGTTAACAAGGAGTCAACACATACACACGTGCACCCTAAGCTATTGATGATTTCTGGATGAAGCAAGCAAAGCCCATGGAGATAAAACAGCCATTGTACTTTAAAAGAAATAATATCGTCTAGCTTATCTTTTTTGTTTGTTCGTTTTCCTGGCCACTGAAAAGTAAAACAATGAAATAGAAATACAACGTTAAATACAACTGAAGCTTTAAATAAACTTATTTAAACAGCAGCTATTCAGCTTCCAGTTTATTTTCTGGGTCTCTCACCATTCAGTTGGCTTTTAGTTTTGAACTCTGAATGAGGTTAAGGATAACGACAAGGCCAAAACATACCAAGATACTTTCCTCTCATCCTGCCTATCCTAAGAATGATCTCTATCAGAAGAACTTATGTGCTAAACGGTGCTACCAGGACTGATTGATCCCAATCAAGGATGAGTTTCTATGCAAAAAAAAAAAAAAAGGAAATAAAACCAGATTAATCCTTTTGTTAAAATAAAAAATAATATATATATTAAACAATAGTATTGTATATGGGGTGTTAAAAAAAAGCAACAATAAAGCTTCAGGCAGGGTGAATAGCAACAAAATCCCCTCATTTTATCTAAAGTATAGCCTTACAGGTATTACAATTTCAGCTCCAACATCACAGCCTTTCCACATAGCATCAGAAGGCAGTAACGGGCAAGAAATTACAAGTACCTAACTGCTAAAAAGGTGTAGAAAAGATAAAGAAGCTATGTGAAATGCAGAGCAAATACCCACCTCAGAATTTGCTGTTACTACTTTAGGGAACACTTTATTAGACTATTAATGGTCCAGCAACCAACAAACCAGTAGTTAATTGTGGATTATTGCCTAAATAAATCTCAAAAGTTGTGTGCTGTTAAGTAAGTTACTATTTTCTTAAAGTTGGCAGTGAAGTGCAATGGTAGTCAAGTTAGTTGAAGTCAGCCTTACAATTAATCCCGATCCCCTGAGTTCAACCATTAATTCTAATCCCTTCCACACATCGAAAGCAAAATACCTGTCCCTGATTGCTGCCTTCACATCCTCATTTGGGAAAACATTATTGAACATCTTGAAGGGGGAAAAGGAAAATCTGGTCTCCTACACTCTTTCATGCTCCCAGTAGAAAGGCAGATGCCTGAGCATGGGTCTGTCTGTCCCGTCTCAATGCACAGCCCTCGCCACTCCAAAGCATCCTGCAAGGTGCTCTGGAAATGCTCAGGTCTAAGTTTGCAGAGTCATTGTACATCACTGCGTGCTTAGCGTTTTCCTTCCGAAAACCAAGGAGCTTATTAAAATTAACTAAAGCTAGATCAAAAGATAATGGGTACTCTGGAGACCCATAATACAGAACTACATCAACACCTAGAATTTCCTATGTCGCATCTTGATAGTCTTTGTACTAACAACAGGCAGGCTCATTTCTTGATGTAGTGAAGTGTCAAAAAGCACAAAGGAACAGCAATTGTTTGGACTTTTCCATAGGGACCTTCTCTTTCAAATGTCAACAGATAAGACCCTTGCAACAAATCTGAAGCTTCCCCACCTTATTTCCAATGGCACCAGGACTCCCAGTTCTCCAGCACATGGGTGCTGAAGGGACCATCACTGGGCAGGTCTGAAAGTAACTGCAGAGGGAGCAAGCCCTGGCCAAAGCCACTGACATAAGCAGGTACCCACACACTGCAACGTGACAGACAGGGATGTCAGCTAATAATTCCCTTGGCAGTCAAATTAGTCTAATTGTCGGTTTAAAAAAACCTCAGCATAACCAATTGCACCAGTTCTGCTGAGAAATCATAAGGTTTATGGGACAGCAATCCTGATCTAGACTTTCAGACATACACAGGATAGATTTCCTAGCAGTGACTCAAGCTTCTGATGGGTCACGTTAGAGGAACAAGATTCCCCAACAGGACAGGGCCATCCCACAAAATAAGCTCTCTGAGGTGAAGGGAGTCTTTTCCAGGATAGAGATAAAGCATAAATGGATTTCTGTTACTTGTTTTATCAATGCAAAAATTATTTTTAGTCATGAAGAAAACTCTGTTTGTTCAGGAGGCTTTTGGTAGGGTGAGCAACAGGTAACATGGTAAGATAAAGTACTGAAGTCCAACTCATAAGCTACAAGGTGAACCAGAGTCACGATAAAAGCAAATCTACATAAAGCACCCCTAATGCAAAGGAGAGCAGGCTAGAAAGACTCCAGTCTGCAATGTTTCCACACTGGCAGCTGTCAACACCTGTGTTTGCAGGAATAAATTGAGGCATAGGGGGGTGAGCAACACCAAGCTAAGAAACCTGTATATCCCAATACTTAGTTCTCTGGTGATTCCTTCCTCTCAGAAAGACCTACAATGTGTGACAATGAATTAAGAAATAATAACCCTGAAGTGAAAGCCAAAAATCTAAGGCCCGAGGCAACTCACAGTTGGGGTTTTTTTGAGAATGTTTGAGGATTTTACATATTCCTAGGATGAGCATTTGGAATGGAAGTTTAAAAAAAAAAAAAAACACAACAAAACAACAATAAAAAAACCCCAAAAAGGCAAAGAAACACATAAAAAAAAGAAAAAGGCAAAATTAAAAACCACAACCCTCACCAAACAGCTATACTTTGCCTCAAACTACTCTGAAACCTGAATTTTGTAGAAGTTTCTAGTGAAAGGTAGTAAATTGTTCAACTTAATGCCCTTTTCTCTTTAAGGTACTAATTCACTTCAGTTTTACATCAAACACATACCTGTTAAAAAAACAGAAGGACATGGGTATCATGTTGTTCATCACATATATCAAGAGAAATAAAAGGAGTGAAGGCATCACTTTCCTATTCCAGTATTCTTCCTACCTTAGTTTCTAATTGCATTGGTACTTTCCAAGTGCAAATTCTCTGAAGCATTGAATTTCTCGTTAGACTCTTCTCAGTTGCTGCCAGGTCCTCTAACCAACCCTGGTCACTAACTAGATCTCACCTCTATTTCACAGCTGCAATTTTCAAGGCTGCTTCTTTTTTACCTCCTTAGGTTTTCTTACCAGCCAATATAGTTCTCATTTCCTGAAATTCCTTCTTAATTGCTCATCAGAAAAAAAAAAAAAAGACTATGGATTTAGACATCCTTAGTAGCTTTTCCTACAGATCAGAGCCACAAGATAGCTTTAAACAACACATATGGAGACAATTCTGCATAGAGCAGTTACACATACAAGAGGAGGCTGTGCAGGTACAGTCCTCAAAGAGAGCTCTACTATTTTCAGGTTTCATTTTTCTCTTACAGCAGTGGTGCCTAAGCTCTGAATGTTTTGAGCAGTCCTTTCAGGGGGTTTTTGCAAGCAACTGAATCTTTAGACATAGTATACTTGCTCTTGCACTTCAAAAATACATATATATTTTTATCCTTAAGAATTCACTGTCACTGGTATGATTTACAGAAGAAAATGTTAAAGTTGCAAAGTTTGCCTCAGACTCCCTTACAGAAGACAGTGACTTAACTCGATCAAACAATGAAACTTAGAGAGTCCCACAGGCACAGTGACCCTTGCAGAACTGACTCCTAAGCTCTAAATTTGTTTCTTCGTTGCTCTTGCTTTTCGTAGAATTAAGTCACACAACTACCACGGTACAAAAAGGTTGATGTCACCTAACAATTCATTCACGTGAATGAACATAAAGTGCTACGTAGAAAACATTGCACAACAGGATCACAAAGCTCAACTACAGATTTCTCCTCCTCCTCACTTCCCCTCTGTCCTCTTGTAGTAGCAGCACAGCAAAAATGACCGTATGTGACCTAGGGATCCATCCCACCCCAGCTCAGCATTCCCGCAGGCTCTCAGGAGGCAAAAAATATTGTAAAGCAAATATCGTAACCAGCTCGCCACAATTATTGCAATAATTACTTGTTACCAGGTACATTAAGCTGCCACATAAGACATGCCTGCCTCAGGAAAGTTTAGAAAAGTCTAGATAAAACATACATAAGCAACTATGAAAATGTAATAGAAAACAGTCAAAATAACTTGGAATACACTACAGCATATCTGCTTACTTTCCAGCAGGAAAATAATTTATGGTAATAAGTTTTGGAAAGTAATACAGCCATGTTGCTAAAAATGCAGAGCAGCTGCTGCATTTATTATAAAATGGCTAATTTTTACTCATTTGTGACATGGTTTCGTAGACGGGTAACAGCTGCAGCTTCAGCCAGCTGCATCCTGATGCTAAATGCGCACCTCTAAGCAGTCAGACCAAAGTATAGATTGCTTTACTTTACAGCACTAAGTACCAGCATCTTTCCAAGAAATACCCTGAAGGTCATTGGCAATTAAAGCTCCCCAGGGTCTCTTTCACTCAGGGAATGGTGACAAGCAGACACAAGGTCTCGAAGAGTCAGCCACCATATAGTAACATAGCAAGTAGTAACTGAGCTTCATGAATTAAAGAGGATGTTGAAAGGGCTTCCTACCTGGTACAAGTTGCTACTCCCCCTCACAGCCTGGAACCCTAGATGCTGGCTCTTCTCCTTAATTGCTGAGGAAACACGAATTTCTCTAGTAAGAAATGGGAGGAAAAAAAAAAAAGAAGAAAAAAAAGAAAAGAAAAAGAAAGGTTCTATTGGCTTCTGCCTCCTTCTTAAAAAGGTTACTTCAAATGCCTCTCTCGCTCCCTATTTATTTTCTCTCCCTCCCAGAAGAGCAGTTTAGAGGGAGAGTAACGGAGTGTTTATCCTGGCTCTGAGGATGCACGCTTGTGCGATAACTGCCTGCTCCCTGCAGTATAGCCGGCATGATGTGATGTGCATACTAAAGCAGTTTGCATTAGGCAAGGCTTAGCAGAGCCAGCTTCCCAGTCTCCACCTTCTCTATCACAGAACAAGCTTGCTGCTTTGAAAAAAGTGGGGCTGTAATGACAAGACGATAGGGCAGTGGTTATAGTATAAATGCATTTTCTTTGAAGATGGTACTTAAGGATAAGGTTATATTTATATATCACCTCACCTGTGAGAGCAGAGCAGCAGCTCTAAGCGAAAACACAGCACAGTCATACAAATGTGCAAAAATTCCCTGTTGTTTCCTGCCATATGACAGATGATACTAAAAGCAAAAACTAATGAGACATCTCCAGTTAGGAAACATTTATCTGCTGCCATCTATCAAACGAGCAAAGGCGTAAATAAATAAATAAAGCCCGGAAGAACACAAGAGGCTTAAATGTCTACAGGCTCAAAGATAAACGCGTGATATTTATACGCTATAGTCACGACTGAACAACGGCTGTGTTAGGAACAAGAATTAGCTCTAAAGTACCACATTTATCATAAATCTGAATAAATATTAGAGAAGGGCTCAAGCCGTAAAGCCCCGATTTAGATTTTGAACACTCCACAGCTCAGCAGCGCCTGAATCTCGAGGATTTGGGGCTGGCCTATCTGTCTGTATTAGCTACTCATGCACACACTTCCAGAAGCAGACAAAAGCAGCGAGACCATACACGATTATGTGAAAAGCCCCACTGCTTGCCCAGCTGTAAGAGTACACGCCAGTGAGTGCCGGTGCGGGAGCTGCTTACGCTGTTTTGGTTTCTTCCAACTCAGTGATTCAGTGCTTAGTTACAATGCATTTAAAAAACCCAAACAACTGTTCATTTCTTGACTACAGGGGAGGAGCTCAAGACAGATCGAAGCTTTTGGGCCCAATTTTTCCTGTACGCATAGCTTCCCAGCTTTATTATTCAGCATGTTGAGAACATGCTTCTTTCTTGCATCTTGTTTTAATTTTCTCAGGTTTGCTTCTCTCGTGATGGGTAACAGCAAGGTTCAGGCAATACCACTCTTTCCATAGGTGAGTGCTGTTGCTCCTCACTTCTCACTAGCTTTCCAGTAAGCATAAACCCAGTTAATGAGAACAGATGTAAAGAACACTGAACATCTTGTATGAATCGGTATCAAAAATACCATATAGAATTAAGCCTGAAGTCCATTTAAACAGCCTGAAGTCCATTTAAACTATATATAGAGAGGTATATTTCTAATGTATCTATACAGTCTGGTGAGGTTTTTAAATGCAGGCAATGACTACATGATCAAACACCTGGCTTTCTGCCCTGGTAGATATGGGCTCATATGTTCATCTTGTAGGAAAAGATCTTCAAAATTTAACTCAATTATAAAACCTTTACTGGCCTCCAGTTGCCAATTTCCCCCACCATAGTAAATGCTCACCTGTTTAAACAAGAGAAAATATGGCCTACGTGGTAGGACGTCAAGTAGAGATTCCGAAATCCATTTTGAATCCCTGAATTCTCTGAGGAAAAACATAGATGTAAACTATTAAATTTATCCTCACCTGTGATCCCTGAGTTGTGAAATACAAACGCTTGTCCCAGGAGTCTTGTGAGAACAGAAGATGATGTTCATTCATGATCCCGAGATGTTTAGTTACAGGAGTGGTGAAAAACATGGAAAAGCAGTAAGACAGAAAGGTTTCCTATCCCTTCATAGGACATTATAAAAAATAAAAATCAGAATCCTTCACAGAAAGCTTATATGAGGACAGAAGGAAAAAAGATTTGCATATCACATGTCTCAGCACGAAGATACAGCCTTCTCCCTGCTTTAGAACTGTGCATGCAACTGAGATTTCAGAATGCTAAGTCGAAATTTGAAAGTACACACCAGATCTGTTTACTAGCTGCTGCGATACGGAGCGAGCATGTTTCTCTCAGACATACCAAACGGGCCTTATTTACAAAGTCCACAGAAAGCTGGACTGGGTTTCCATCAAAGCTAAACTACCCGGGCTCTTGCTCCCATTTGGCTGATGCTAAAGCACTTTTAAGAACACACAGCTGGAAGGAGCATCAAGAGTCACCAGGGATACTTCACTACCTTCCCATTATCCCAGGCCCGACAGCCTTTAGAGTCAGGAACCTCACCTGAACTCTTGGTATATTCAGAGTAATTTTATAGTCACATACTCTTTGGATCATATTCAACTTCTCCTGAGCTAATTTTTCTCCCTTCCATCCTGTTTACCTCCCTAGCATCCTTATGAAAGGATCTCAACTTTGGATGACTGATTTAAGTGAGCCTACCTTAATTTTTATCTCATGAGGAATCACCTGAAACCCTAGGATGGTGGCCCTTCTTCTCCAAGTTTGGTATCAGGTGATTTCTTTTGGTTGCTTTTGTTTTTATATCGAACATGAGTGACCAGGACTGTGCATGGTGTTCAAGCAGAAAAACACTTCGTGCAGTTAAAATATCAGCATAATTTCCTTTCTATTACAAGTAATTTGTAGTGCTTTCAAAGATTGTATTTGCCTTTTTATGGCTCTGTCACTCAGGGAACCATAATCACCTTATTACCAACTTGTACCACCAGAGGAGTTCTCACCTTGTAGAAGTTAGTTTTAGGGTTTCTCCTATGCATGCATCTGCTTTTCATACTAGTAAATTTTATTTGCTTTTATTCTCACAGTTGCTATGGGTCCCTCATTTGTGTACGATACTCTAACACTCCTTTGTATGGACAATGCCTCAGACTTCATCTGCACAACTTCTGTACAAGAGCCATTCTTGAAAAAAATATTTTTTAATTGGTCCCAAGACTGATTCTTGATGCATTCCACTAGTAAATTCCTTCCAGTCTAACACTTACATATATTATGCAAATATTCTTCAAGCCTGGAATAAGCATTTGGACACAGTTTAGACTGAGAAAAGCCTATTGCAAAACATCTCTGTTCAATAGTCTGCACCACAGTGTCATGTAATGACTAACTTTATACCTGGGCATCCACATAATGACCTCCCCTTTCGTTTGGATGCCTTGACTGAAAATGCTTATAAAAATTTTTGAAGATATCTTGTTACAACAAAAACAAAAAAGAAAATCACACATGAATTGGTGCCACTACCTGAGGCTAGACTAGAGGCCTGGTTTATAATTCTGCAGTAAAAATCTGAAGGATTTAGTTCAATAAAGTATTCATACATTGGAAATTCTGCACAGATGTGTGCACACAGATAGGTGCACGGCAACACATCTGTATTACTTAAAACAGCAAGTGCTGAAGCGTTGCAGCCTTAAAGATAACAAAAGAAAAAGCAAAATATTATTGGATTGTTTCTTTTCTTTTACTATGTGTAGCTTTGAATCTATTGTGTATCTATTAAAAGAAGAAAGTTTTAGCACACTGTCAATTATAAAGCTTAAGATCTCTATTCCAAATGTAGTCCAAATTGATTAATATATTGTCAGCATGAATATTAATAATATAAAATGTCAGAAACCGGTGAGATTAATTGCAACAGTTGACCATTCTTTTATGCACTTTTGTTAAAGACCAGGCATATCACTTTGACAACATCCATTAAGATACTTACTGAACATACATATATTTGTGTATAATTTTTTTTAACTGCCGTAAGATTTTCAGTAGAGCACTCCACTATCCACAGCCAGCTGAAGAAGGCTTGAAAATAATGTGTTTTATATATAATTGTTGCTAGTAGTTACTCAAAAGGCTAGCAACAGGAAAAAATGAAACTGCCTGTAGCCAATTTTAATACAACCTGTTATTCTTCCTATCCCGTGACAGACATGAGTTCTGAGTGAAATAGAAGTAACATTTGGCTGGCTAAAAAATCTTTACAGACAACTCTGCCAACAGACATTACACATTAACATTGACAATGTCTGATGTTCATTGTGCAAACATTCTCCTTGTGTTTCAAGTCGCAGCCAAAAGATATTTTATGGCTCACATAAGGTTTAGTGGCAAGAACAGAGGCATATTTTTATGGACAGTAGAGTAAAAGTCCTGTTCCTGAAAAGGCTGTTGGGAAACAGCCAGCAGTGACAACCCCCTGAGAAGTACAGATATGGAAATAGAGTGTAAAATATACCTGTCACTCTCACATTTACCAGCATGGACACAAAGCCCTGTGCACTATACAGTTTTCTAAACATTAATTATGTTTTCCAGCAGAACTTTGTCTTGCATTTTCAAAGCTGACCAACAGATTTATGACATAATCAAGTCCCACTGCAATAAAATAGAGGTGGACTTTTGGGGGGTTTGGGGGGGGGGGGGGGGGGGGCAGGAGGGAGAGGGGAGGAGTCATTCTAAAAATCCTCATTTCTTTGAAACACAAAGGTCAACTGCTCCCAGCCTATCTAAAGCTGACAGCTATAGAGTTGCGTAGGTCAACAGAAACACAAAGATTTTTCAAAAGGCATTTTCCAACTTTGAAGAAAAAATAAGGAAGAAAAAGCACATATTCAAAATGAAAAAAAAAGCAATCCAAACCCAAATTCATAAATGTTTAAATCAAAAGGTTAATTATAAAATGAATAATATATCAGCCTTTTCTAACAACGTTAGTGTTACTTTCCTGCACAGACTTTACTCGTTGCCTACCAAAACACACGTGTCAAATACCACGATGTTTCCTTCCATATTGCTGCTGGGAGGTGTCACAGGCAAAAAAGGGTTTGTGCCTCTTGGTGTGTAACTTTCAAAGGTCTTATAGCAGTATGGTAATGTCACCATTCCACGGTGACAAACTTTATTGACAGTAATTTAAAAGCACGATAACCAGAAAAGCTTGACGCTCCATTATAAGCTGAAAACTGGAAGCAGGGTGAGGACGTGGAGCTGCTGTGACTCCTCACGTGTTCAGAAGGATGAGATGTTTCCAACAAGGACACAACATTCTGGCCCACCAAGATAAGTCTGAGACTATTTCAAGCCAGTAACTTCTCTTGACATTGAGTTCTCTTTCCCAAAAGAGGAAGCAGCAAGCCTTCAAAGATACGCTAGAGAAGTCTGCTTGGCAACTGGCACATGACCAACCTGAAGATTAAAGTGATTGCTATTCATAATTTGAAATTTTTAAAAAAAAGGAGATGGGAAAACTGCTGCTTTTTGCTCTCATACTGAGTTTGCTTTTGCAATAGGCTTATTATGCATCTTCATTAAATACTGTCTATATTTGAAAAGAACGTTCCTGTTCATTACCTGACAGATCTTAAGTGTAAAAAGGCTGAAGGCCAAAAAAAGTGCTCCATATGATTAGCTGTGATTTTCTGTTCTATATCAAGAACATCATTAAAATGAAATTGTTATTCACTGTAACCAATATAATTCAGTCCAACTGTTAGAATTAGTGTTTTCTCAAGCTCTGTTCTAGGAGAACGATCCAGTCTCCTCCTCCCCATATATATTTTCCCAGGGACATAGAAAAGCAGGGTGCCCAACTCCCGTAACCTTGGGACACAAGCCACTGGGAGATGAGAAGGAAACTTTGCACAAACTACTAGCTCCTCTGATCAACAGAATTAGCTCTGGTCTCACTCAAACAAGGACATTAATAAGTTATTTGAACGGTGTTGTTTAGCATTTCAGTATTCAAAGTAGAAAGGATCATGCTGTGGATCAGAATAGGAGAGGAAGTTCTGCAAACTATTTAGCAGAACAGTAAGAAAGATCTGAAACATAGATCGTACTTTTTTTTCTTCCCAGGAAAGCTAATCTATATTTAATAACAGAGCACCAGGAGAGGAGCACTCATAACAGGATGAGAAATACTATGGTGTTTCTCTTGTTAAGCGGTGAAATACAGCTATTAAATCGTTAAAACCTCTGTAGTGCTTAAATATGACAGAAGAAAATTGGTCCCAATGAGATGATAGGATCTTATTTCAGTCTTTTAGAATGGTGAATGTGGACAGCAAGATTGGGAACTACAGCATTTTTCAGCGAAATTTCAGGGCATAACCACAATCTTAGTGAATCAATTTTGACTTCCCAGAGAGATTTATGCAGAGATGTATAATACAGCACATTAATCCCCTTATGTATCCCCCAGAGGGGAAACACACTGCTTATGAAACAACTTAAAAAAAAAAAAAGGGGGGAAGAGTATTCAGACAAGTATTTTTTCTCCCAAACTGAAATGAACAATTTGGATAACAGCAGCATTTTCCCTGAAATCAAAATAACAGCATGCCCATATCTGTAATGGGACAGCTACGTATATTAGAAGACGAAGGGATTGCAGAGTTTGCCATTCTACATCTGCCTCTGAGGAGCTCTGGGCATGCAGGCACAGATGTGGCCAGAACACCAGCAATGTTGCTTTAGAGACTCGCTCTTTGAGCCGTGAACAGTTGGGCAAAATCTGAAGCAGATCTCAAACTGTTCAGTGCTGCTCTGGGACCAACGAGGTCCAATCAGCCCCAGGATTCCCAAGACAAAAGGGGCGGAGAAGAATAATGTTTTTAGCTATTTCAGAAGCAGAATCTTCTAGGTTGTTAGGTTAAATTATTTATTTTTATACCAGCCTGCAACCTGTATATATCTTCCCAGTATAAAAAAGAAAACCAAACACCAAAACCCCACAAAACCCCTGAACCCTGAAGTGTTTTACTGCCCTCTGTATAAATCAGTGGTAAGGAGAGACGATAGAATATCAGTAACTTACAAAGCACGCAGACAGCGTGCCAGCTTTCCTCTCGTGCATCTGCTCGACCAAAGCACAGCCAAGAAATATTAGCAGACTTCTTCAAAGACAGCAACAGCAGCAGTGAAGTACCAGAATCATCACAAAATGGCCACAAAGCTAACTTCTGTCAGGTGATTAATAAGGCAGTGGTTCTAAATTTTCACTGTTAATTACCTGCAGACTGTTTACACATACCAGAAACACTCTTCAGTCTTCTCAGCATCACCACATTTTTGACAAAAAAATCCCAAAACACAACAACAACAAAAAAAACCCAAACCAGAACAACCAAAAAAATGTTTATAAAAGTACTCACACTTCCTTGCACTTTACCAGAATCTTACAGCTCTACCCTTGATTTGGATTTCTTGTGCTCAGCTTCCAAAAAAAAAAATACATGTCAACAAATACTATTTCCACTCTGATTTTATAGATTCTGACAGACTTCAGCAGCTTACTGGCTGCTAATTCCTTTAATAACTTTATTCGTCGGTATCATGTGTTATAGTTTACGACTTCCTTTTGAAATCAAGTTAGATCACCCCAGAGGAAAGCAAGCATCTCCTCCTAGCACTGCAGTGAAAACAGCACAGCTGGAGAAAGCAACTACCTAATCGTGAGGCATTATTGCTTCTCCAGCAATTGTACCATCAGTGGCTCTGCAGAGCTTTGCTAAAGCATCAGGCTCCTTTTCTATTTTAATTAACTTTTATTTATTTCTTTTAAAATAAAAAATAATATTTATGAGATTGATTGTATGTTGAATCTAAGTCTCTGGGACTAGCTCTGAAATACTATTTTTTTTTCCTCTACATATATTTTTTCCTCTCTTTTTTCATTTTTTAAAGTCAAAGGTGGATTTTTGCATGTTTAAAATACACCATTTCTTATGAAATCATTTTGTCAAAGGTATTTTTTCTCCATGGGTGATAGGCTGAAAACTCCAGGTTAGAAGATGGTGACTTAAGAGTTCAGCTTAAAGGAAAGTTCCCTTCAGATGCCCCGTGGCAAAACTGCATCCTGAAAACCCAGCGGTGGAACTAGTTCACGACTGAAGTACAGCACATCACAGACTCCATTTGCAGAGGAAAACCAGGCACCCGACAAGAGCTGGTCACCACGCTTCAGCTGACTGGTGTGATCATGAAGTTCAACTTCATGTGGAATTGTGCTAAAAATTATGGGTAAAACCAGAAGATAAAATTGTGATACAGCTCAGAAAGCTCCTCAGGTACCAGCCAGCAGACATTACATGAATGCTCACACAACTTCTTCCATTTCAATGACTTAAGAAGGGGAGGAAAAAAAAGAATAAATAAATAAAGAAAATAATGTCAGGATTGGAAAAGGACAAAAAGAACACACACACTGTTTTACTTGTGGACTTGTAATTGCAAGCAGTTTCTAACCACTTCTCTCCATGTCACACTATACATGGTGGTAGGAGGACCCATATTTTAGTGGTCGAGACAACACAGCTTATTTTTATTCTGCATACTTTTTTTAATATTAGCGTGTCCTTGTGAGAAAGTCCTGACTTGATGACATTTGCAAAGATAAGAATTTATAACTCCTATTGTAGAACTCTAAAATACCCACGTACCTGCTCTCCATTCAGTAATGTCAAAGTAGGTCATAAAACATTAATAAAAGAAAGTGAAATGAAATCATACTTAAGACTTAATTCAATATCCCTGGTATCCCAAGTTTTTTATTCTTGTACAACTGGTCAATTTAAATTTTCCCTCTATCTTGTCTTTTCACCTTGTTTGCTAATTTGAACAAAATAATGCAGATGTAAGACTCAAGTAATGTAAAAGTTTTCAGAGAAACTTTGAAAATTTTACAATTTTTGACTAAACTTTGTAAGTTAAATATCTGCTGCTCACTCTGAGGGGTGCTCACAGCTCCCCCCTTGTCGAGAGATGAAAAAAAGATATTTAGGGACTTGTGGATGCTGAAAAGCTGCTAGCAGAGGTATTGTCTCAGGTTCTCACAATATTCAGTGAGTCCTGCCTTTCTCACACAAGTTATGAGAAACAGTAGGATGGTTTTTGTGAGCTGGACCAACACCTGGTGTTTTGCTAAGTTCTGTTTAGAGTACATCAGAAAAATATTTTGAAATAGGTATTGTAGGACTTTAGCCACTCACCCTAGGAGATGGGCGATCACTGACCAATCACCCTGTGGGGCTAGGGGATAGAAAAAGGGGTTATCAATTAATAAAGTGGCTTCTTTTGCCTGCTCTTGATCAATTTGTGTTACTGCATCTCTCCGCTCCCAGTATAAACAGCAACAGGGATCTAGCCAGTTCTTTCTTCTCTAGAAATACAGTAACTCAGAAGGTATTGTCTCCATATATTTAGGAATTAGTGGAGTGGAAAAGTTTGTCTAAGCACACTGGATTTTATGTTGTATCTCTTTGTACCATGTTTTCTCTTGTGGCCTTCCTACGTGAAGCCCTCGGTATTGTCACAGAATTAATACCGTGAGAAAACTCTATTTGACTTTATTGAAGAAAACTAAATTTTAATCAATATAATCCAAATCAGCTCCTCTGCTCCTTGTTTTCATTTCAGAACAAAATGAAAACAAATTCTCATGGGTAAAGAATTATTATCTGTAGAGGAAAGAATTATTATCATATCATCATATGAGATAATTCAACAGGAGGGAGACAGACGGTAGCAGATACCAAGTACTCTTTCAGAAACTCAGCCTAACTAAAAGCAGTTTAATTTTATTTTCTTAATGAGCTCAGATTTTTGTCTGCTTGTTTTTCAACGGAATTAGGATTATACATGGCCCAATAGATGGAGAAAATCTACGAAGATGAAGACACGACAAGAAGAGATGACATGAATTACTAATATTGGGGAAGTAACAGCCAAATAGCAAACCTGTTTGACCAGCAAGATGATTCAACTTGTCTTCTTCACCACAGATATCAGTGTCATTCACGGGAAAATGTGGAGAATAGGGCCCCAGGAGGGCCTGGTATCTGTCACCACAGGCTAGTGTCACTCATCAGAAATATTCAGGTCAGCTCTGCCGATAGGAGCACTGGGCCGGCTGGATCAGCAGCTTGCAGTAAGAGACATCACATGCCTTAAAGATATCCTCAGAGGCACACCAAATTTAGTTCCAGCTGAACCCCGTTTCTCCACTTTGTTACACAGTGGCCAACCTCCTCGGGAAAAGAGCAGAGACCCAGAACTCTACTCCTTTGTGCATCGAAACAAATACTTTAGCACACGTTTCTGTGTCGTACCTGAAACCACACACAACGTGGGGAATAAGGAATCCTTTTTAATGTTCTTTCTGCTCCCTGAGCAGATACAGGGCAGCTACGTTTAGAGCACAATACCTGCATAGACCTAAAGCCAAGACCTGTGGGCACAGGTCTCCAGCAGTAATGGGCTCAGCCCACGTCCCTAAGCAACAGCAGCGCCTCCAAGTATAGGATTTCATCTCTCTGTTTCATTCCTGAGTCTAAGCACCAGCTGACCCATTGCACTCCAGTCCATAGAGTTCTTGGGCCTTTCTTAACCAATGACACCTTTAACGAGCCTATTTTTTTCTGAGGTCAAGGTGGCAGGGCAGCAGTGGAATAAATACCTAGACATTTCTTTGCAGAGGAGCTATACAACCCTGTTTCTTGTGCAGTCAGTACATTTGCCATCTCTGCCAAAACATTTGATTAATTTCTAATGCTTACGTATAGTTTCAACGGCCACCATTCCCAGAGAATTAGCAGTAAATACCCATTTAAAAGAAGTCTGCAAGCCTTTATTCAAACAGCGCTGAATTAGTCTGTTTTGGTGGGCTTTTATGTTTAGTTTCTATAACCATCTAGCAAATGAAGAAAGTACTAAAACAGTAAACGTAGATACTTTGATAAAAACAAAACAACAAACCACCAACCAACAACAATGCAACACAGCTCCACAGAAAGGGAGATACACAACATATGCTATACAGCCTGGTTAACCCCTCCCTTTGACAGAGAGAGAGGAGATTCATCAAAACAAAACCCAAAGTGATCAAAATGAAAAAACCAGACAGATCAGGTAGCCCAGCAGAAGACACGGGACCATAACACTCCAGCTCTTCTGCTCTGTACCATGAATGACAGCATCAGTCGTTCTTTCAGACCCCTTTCATCCTCTCCGCTGCCTCTGGCTACCACAGCCTCTGTTGTGATTTCCCCACAAAGCAAGCAATAGCTCATCCCTCGGAATCCCAACCAAGTTTTATAAAAATGCCCAGAAGGCACCTCTCGGGAGGCAGGAGGAAACAGAACAGGCTACAGAGAAGTAGTGTATTTATCCTTGCTGCATAAAACCAGGTGAGCAGTTGCTGCCAATGAAAAAAAAAAAACCCTAAGTGGCTTGTAAGTAACGATTCAAAACATTTAATTTACACTTGCTGTTTCTGTTCCTAATTCTGCCTTTCACTGAAACAATGCTGATTCCTTCTTTACTGATAGCATGCAAATTCTGTCTGTCTGTATGTCCTCAAATAGCCACATCCTTGCTATACCATCAAGGAGGTTTGTAGCGAGGTGGGTGTTGGTTTCTTCTCTGAACTAACGAGCAATAGGATGAGAAGTAATGGGCTTAAGCTGTGCCAGGGGAGGTTTATATTGGACATTAGGAAAAAAGTCTATGCTGAAAGAGTGGTGAGGCACTGGAACAGGCTGCCCAGGGAGGTGGTGGAGTCACCATCCCTGGAGCTTCGGGAGCTTGATTTAGTGGTCACGATAATGTTAGGTAGAAGGTTGGACTTGATCTCGAGGTCTTTTCCAACCTTAATGATTCTGGGTAATTCTGTGTGAAGTGAGGGTCTGTGAGTTAATGTAAAATAAACTGATCTGTGTCCTCACCGCAGGATGCCACCCTACATGCCTCACGTGCAACAGATTACACCATCACATTACTTCTGTCACACCACAGTGGGGGCTTTTCCCACCTGACTCTTCGGAATATGCGTAATTCATGCGTAGGGAGAGAACTGACAGAAGGCGCACACTGATTTTGAAATCTGCCTGATGTTTATGCAGGTTGCAGAGAAAAATGCTGCATAACTCTAAGCGGAGAGGCAGTCCCAAAGTAAACCTAAAACAATTTCTGCGGAGTGAAATTATGTGCATAAAAGACTAAGCAACAGAATATTGTACAAATGAGTATCTACTATTAAAGGAAATTAGGAAGCCAGGTGTCCTTAGCAAGTAGTCCTTGAAATTTTTTTGTCCTTTCTTGCTAGATGTGTGGCAATTACTGAGATACCAGCAAATCTTCCTTTTTCCATATCAACTCACACACAAAAGGCATAAAAGCTCTATGTTATTATGCAGCAAACACATTATAAAGTATATTCCATTTGGATTCACTTTGAACTAGACGTTCTTCAGCCCTAACTAAAACATTCCCTTCAGACTGTCAAAGTTATATCAATACAACAAAATTGGAAGAAAACATTAGGCTATTTAAATAATAGAATTTCATTAGATTTGTTCATGTAAAGTGCTTATCTCCTTCCACATTTGACAAGAGCTGTGCAGAAAACGTCTCTGAGTTTGTCCAAGAGAGACTGGGAATGCTTTACAGGAGCTGCATCCTTCCTTCTTGAATATACACTGGATGAACTTACTTATTTGCACTTGAATAACGTGTAGGGCTAGAGACACAGGAGCAGAATAGGATCGTCCCCGCTGTCGAATAAACCAGTAACAGCAACAAAAAGAAGATAGCTTCTTTCCTCAGGAGAGGTCATATACATGGAGACAGAAAAAACAAAGGGAGCACCAAAACCTCTGAGAACACACTTCTTGGCAGGGGAGGGAATACTGGTACTAAATCACCTACTGCCTCCCTGTCAAGTTTTTGTAGCCTTTCAAGGAGAGATCTCAGAGGGGGCTCCGAAGCAGGATGCTTGCAGATGGTTACAAAGAGCTCCTCTTGCACGATCAATGCAACAGGGGAAAAAAACATGGCAGGCTTGTTTGGAAGCACATACAGGCAAATCTAGGACTACAGAATAAATGTCTTTTTGTATGCCCCAGTTGGAGTTGGCTGGTAATCAAGAGCAATAACTTCTTGTGTGTCAGAATGAAACTTAACTGACAATTATCAGCATTGCAGTGGTTTTTATCATACATGTCCCGTTTCTCCAGAGGGGCAAAGAGATGCGAAGCAGAGAGGAATAAGATTTACCAAGTGACTGTGTGATGAGCAGCTCTACTAATTCTGGGTAGTGCAAGAAGTATGTTCCTGCCGGTTTCCCCTGACCCAGATTTAGATGGCAAAATGCATTAGCAAGCCAGAAGATTATCCATCAGCTATTACAATCTAAGAATCATAAGAGCTGGATTTGTGTGTATGCGTGCCAGGAGGGGGGGGAGAATATGCCTGGTGAGAGTAATCAATATTATTAAGAGTTGTGCTCATTCTGAGATTCATCCCTTTTATACCACCTAAGTAGCTCAAAGGGGCCTTAATCCAGCCACAAATTTGCCAGCAGAAAGTGCCCCATGAATGAAAACCTCTGTAGCATTCGTGTTGGGCCCTGATCCTACAAGCACCACAAGACATGACACACCAGCACGAGAGCTCTCTCCAGCCTCACCTCTCTGCATCCAAGCCATCAAGAGCTACCTTTGAACTTCTATAGGGGGCACAGCCAGAAGACCTTAATGCCCTGAAGTCCTTGCACATCCTGGAAAGCCAGGTACTTGCCTGCCAAAGGGGGGAAAGGCTCAGTCACAGCTGTGCCACCAACACTGGAGCCTGAAAATAAATTTTCAGTTATTTCAAACTGTCTGGAACCACGTGCCTACGGGATTTGGCGAGGTCTCCTCCCCCTGCTTTTTTGCTTCTCGTGGGATTCCTAGCAGTTTAAGACCATGCAAAGCAATGCTCTTGAGATGAAGACACACATCCTGCTACAAATCTGTGTAACCTTTCTAAGGAGGAAAACAAGAAAACGCTTTTGCCAAATCTGAACAGTGGTCTGTTCTCAGCGGCTCAGCTCAGGCTGTGGTCACTGTGGCCAAAGGCTCTTCCCAACTGCACAGAGTAAGTGTCCAGGAATGCCATGGTTTCCAACTTCATTGTTAACATGCCTGAGAGGTAGTTAAGTGGCAATAGCACTTTTTTTCCCCTTCAGTTCCAGGCTTGTACCTTAACAGAAGATCAATCCTCCTTTGATGGAAGGTGAGAGGGAAGTATTAAAATAAAAATAATAAACAGATAAGAGGCCACAGTAAAGAAAGAACACAAAACCAGCACTACGTTTATAGCTAGAGGTCTCTAGAATAAGCTCAAATTCTGGAGTAATAAACAAACTAGTCAATGCTTCATTCTTTAAGAGTCTTTTAGAACTGCTTTATACAAAATCCCAGTTTTAACCTCATGTGAAGATGATGCTGTTGACCTACAGCCAGGATTCATCCTGTCAGCCTTTGCTATACTATGTTCATTGTGTGTATTGCTTCCCCAAACTGCAAATACCTCTTTGCGCTTAAGAAATGGCTCCTGGCAGTTGTCCAGCTTATTTCTATGCCTATGCTCCATCAAAGCTCAATTACCCTGAAAACTTCAATAAATATTACCAGGATCTCTGCAACAGTTCTTAGAGGACATGCAAGAAGATTGTTTTTTAAGTAGTATTATTGCAATGAGAAAAAGTAGCTACAAAGTTACATATTTTCCAGGGAGGGAGCAAGCAAAAAGGATCCAGGGCAGGAAAATGTCTTAGAAGTGAAATTTTAAGTGTATCTTATAATGACAGTCATTGTTTTTTACACATGCTCTCTGTTCTGCCTTTTTTGGATTGTTCACCAGCCACATTCCAGGTACTTTATAGTTCTACAAATCATTTTCTGTCCTATGAATGTTTAAGCAGAAAAAGGCTGAATACGATACTAGCACAGTTTATTAAAATAAAAAAATAAAACACAACAAGCAGAAAGGAGAGTAAGTCCAGGAGAGTAAAACGGAATCACATGGACCCAGCGAAAATGCAACACAGAGGTAGTTTTGCAGGGGAACATGAAATATTCAGGGACCGTCGGTCAGTTTGCACTGCTAACGCTGAAGGTACAGGAATCAATGGATTTTTGCAAGCATGTCTGACCAAACCACAACAATTTTGGAGACGGCCCAAGGAGCCTTCTACCCCTCGGATTCCGAGTGCAGAGAGACGGCGAAGGGCAGTTCTGAAGCACACAGCGTGGCAGCCTGCAGGAGACACAGTAAATACAGGAGAAACAGAACCGCAAGGGACCCTCCCGCTGGAAATCCCTAATGCTTTCCTCCCCAAGCTCAGCCACGCAACCAACTATACACATTGCCTGTAAACTTTAGAGATGAACGTGGGTTTTATCCTCTAGTTCTATTACAGACTATGTGAGGAAGCAGAACAGAGACTCTCTCTGCAGGAATCGCTGGGGCTCCACAGGAAGCACTTAGTGCTGCTGGGGTTTCATAAACGATAACAAATGCGTTGGTCGTCGATTTTAGATACCGATAGAACCGGCTTTTTAATGACCAGACTGGTATGAACAGCATCCCTTGTGAATATGCACTAAAGCATTTCAGATTTTCAAATTGTAGCTGCTCAGTTATCACCGAGCTAATTACAGAAAAGCTTGTAAAGCTTCACAGTAACTCTACAGCGCCTGTATTTCTGCATCTTCCAGTCGAGCAAAAACTCCATCTCCAAACAAAAATTCACACGTAGAGAGCGCTATCATTGTAAAGGTTACTGACGCATCATAAAAAACAACTTCTATTCTGTATAAAGTTAAGCATACACTATGTAAGATCCTGAATCAAACCACCTGCTCTGATAGTCTCAATTTAATCTGTGAGAAAATTGACATCCAAACTTAGGCATCGATCCACAAACCAACAGGATTGCTCAGTGGTGTAAAAAGCTTTCCAAAACTGCCACATTCCTGTGGCTGCAGGAGAACCTCTCGTCTCGGATGAGGACTCTGCCCCTAAGGGGGCACTGGATGCCAAAATCTGCCCGCACACATGTATACCCGTCCCCTCATCCTGTTCACACTTCCCATCGGTACAGTTTTATAGTTCAAAGAGACCAAAAGGCAGTCCTAGGTTGGAGAAGCCCCGTTTTGGAAATTTATAAATAAATAATAGATAAATAAATAGAGTTTAAGTTTTCTTGGCCGAAATATTTTTTCCTCTTTGAGAACAAATGAGGCCGTAAATCCTACAGAGACTAATACTGCATATTCCCCAGCTGAAGATTTCCACAAATCCAGAGGCTGTGGCATCTGCCAGATTATGGATAAAGAACAGGCCATTTTGCAATAACGTGTGTTTTTAACGGTGCAGGGCTAAAATTCACTGTGCACATTATGCTGATCAGAGTGGGGGTTTTTTGTTTGGTTGATTGGCTTTTTTTCCACCAGAAAGAAGCTGACTCTCCTGGACTTTAAAAAATACAGATTTAAACTGTTCTTAATATTTGGTCTCCTCTAATTCAAGCCACTGAAAATCCTAAAACTCTGTCAAATGAGCCATCACAGCCCTGAGGGCACTAATATGTCCTAATGACTCCGACTAACCTCACCCCACACCCCACCTAAATCTTGCTCAGGGGCCCGTTCTGGCTCAGCCCAGGGTCAGCAGCCCTTGCCACATCTGGGTGTTGGCATCTGGACCTTGTTGGCAGCACCTGGTTCTGCCATTCACGCACAGGAGCCTCATCCCTGATGGGCAAGACCCACATTTGCTGCTCCCTGGCAAGGAAGAGACCAAGGGAGGCTTTAGGGTGAAGCTGAAGTGTGATTTCCCAAGTCACCCAGGAGGGAAGGACCAGCTTCACAGCCCTTATACTTACTTGAGTGCTGGTCAAATAACCCAGCACCCGGTCAGTTCAGGACTTCTTTGCAAGCTCAGTGCTAGAATTTAACAGAACTTGAATTGTGCACTAAGCTTGAGATTTTGTACAGTGTACTGCTCTTCTGGTGCTCATCAAGTAGCAGGGACTCATTGCAGGAAAAGAATAGAGTGCTATCTTGAGCATTTTGCACTATGCTAGAGAAGGACACAGTCACTCATCATCAGAGCAATAGATGACCCTGTTTTGGTCAGGTCTCATACAGACCAACTTCACCAAACAGGTCTTTGCTGTGCCCAATATCCTGCAGCTTTAAAGAAAAGGTCAGATGATTCATTTACTCTAATTCAGTTGTATTTATACTGAATTTTGTTTCTAACCATCCCATTAGGAGACCTTGGATATAATTTCTCTTATCATAAAGTGCCCAAGTAAGCAGAGCAGCACAGTTTTTTCCATTATCCAAAATTCAGTCTTGTTTTAGCCTAGATGTCCACTCTAAGACCCAAGCCCTCACCCACATTCCCCCTAGAAGGTCTCTTAGGGGACTTCCCATAACTTTACCCTATCTACAAGCAAATACTACTACTTGCAATAGTAAGGCTGGCCAACACCAAAAATATTGAAGACATCAATTGCGTGTTGGGCTTTGAGAGCATGAAAACAAACATGGAACCATCGAGTGTAACGTTCCTCTCCCTTCTGTTTCTCTGAAGTCATTAGAAGAGCCCAAAGGCCACCGTGCTTTCTGGCAGGTGCCGTTCCCCCCGGGGAGCAGCAGGACAAGCCCAGCACATAGGGACAGCCCATCTGCACTTCTCAGGTTAGTGAAGGACAAGACACCCAGCTCATCCCCTCCCTCCCGCGCCGTTCAAAGCTGCCTGAGGAGCCCGCAGACGAGGAGTGAGAAGAATGAAAGAGCTCCCAGCACTCTACACCCAGACACCAATTTGAAATCAGATGGAATAGCAGATACAAAATACACAGCAAGTCCAAGAGCTTCAGATTTCTGGACGCCTCACACTAAAGCCATCAATTGATTTAAAAAGCTAATAAAATTCATAAAGGAATCTAATTATCTATGGAGCCTATTCAATTATAAAACAAGATGAAGAAAAAAAAACGGACAAAATAAGACTGCTGTCTTGTATTTACTGATCCATTTAACGTTGCTGGTTGTACCCGCTAAATTAATATTTTCCTCATGAAGGTAGCTGGAATATTTATCAGGACACCAAGGAATGCAATCATTGTTTAAAATAAGTAGTGAAAGCCTTGTCAACATAGGAAGGTTTTATTTATTATCCCAAATTCCAAGTGTACATGCACCCACACATTTAGTATAAGCAAATACGTATACAGACATGTGTATATGCTTATATATCTGGTTATATATTTATATGCTTACACACGAGTATCTAAAAAAAACCACGCAGTTTTGGTGCATTCTTGGGGTTTATCAAACATGTAAGAAGTTAATTTGTGGTTAGGAAAAGCCAGATAATGTCAAACTTTTCATACCGAGGTCATTATTAGTGTTCATTTTCTGCAATCCCAGAGGTGCAAAATACCAGGTTTCATCAGGGTTTTCAATAAATTGTTAATTAAAATTTACAGCTCTGGAAAGTTCTTTTCTGACTGGAAACACAGTATTGGCCAGCTCTATCCTCAGAGGCTTTGAGACTGTATCATTGCCAGATACTGCCTATTCCTTAAACAATTTTCAGGAGTGCTGAGCTACCACAGCTTCCATTAACTGCAACTGGAGCCGTGATTTCTCAGCACCATTAAAAAACCAGATAAATAAAATCTGAGTGTTTTGGTTAGCCTTTGGTTAACCTTTGGCAAAGATTTAAGTTGTTCCAGTTCATTACACTTGTATGAAGGAAAGCTTTAAAGGAAAGTTGATGCAAAGGCAAATGTAACTCCCAGGATCTTCAAGTATCATCTTTGGTCTTTTTTATTGTTTGGATGTTCCCTATTCTTTGACCATACAGCAGAGTCACATAAATTAACTTAAAATAACAAATGCTCATGTCTGTGAGTAAAAAAAAAATTATATTTAAAATACCAAACTGTCTAAATTATGTGTTACACCTTAGGTGATTCAGAAGTAAGTCTCACGTTTAGAGTACTAACTAGAAAACAAGAATTCCCATTATTCTCAATACAGGGCTTTTCTTCACAAAGAAATAAATTTCTCTACCTAGAAACTCAGGTACTAGAATTCTCTACCTAGAAACTCAGTGTACATTAGTTTAGCTCAGTGGGAAGCATTTTGATGTCACTCAGAAGTCAAAGGCATTTAGAAGGCAGCCACGTTTCCAAACGTGTTTTGCTAAATAGCAAATCCTATACAGGGGGAGAAATTAGCCGAGCGAAAATTAAATATGCAGTAATCATTAGTAAACTACCACACCAGTAACACCATGGGAATGTGAAGACAGGAGGAGACAGATTTATCACCTGCAAAGGCTGCAAGTGCAAAAGATGAAACTTATGATCTGCAATCAGCATCTCGCAGAACTTTGGGAGGTTAAGTCAGAAGAAGAGCAGCTGGCATACACTGTGTCTTTTAATAGTATCCAAGTTGCCAATGCCTTAACAATTGGGCAGGAAAGCTGCTGGAAAAAGGTTTTCCTACGGAAAAAAAAAAATTCTCAGCAAGGAAAACACAACGACAGGATTTCCAGCAGTGTTTCAACTGCTGTTGGCTGAACTCAAAGTAAAAAGAGGCAAGAAGGTCTAAACAAGCAAACAGTTCAAACTTCTAGAAATGTCATCAAAATGAAGCCGAGTTTTCTTCAGACAGTGGTGCTATCTGAATCACTTTCTCAATTACCTGAGCCTTCCTGTCATGTTTTGGTGTTTCTCCATGTTTAGGAACTCAAGGACAGCCTAATCCTAACAATGCACACAGACACAAAAGGCAGCAGCACTATTGGTACCACTTCCCACCTATTTTTAGCACTAAATTAGAGCCACTTATTTAATCCCCTTCCCTTTCTTGTTTGTTTCTTCAGCTTGTTTGTTTTGGGTTTCAGTGTTTGGGCTTTTTTGGTTGTTTGGGGTGTGTGTGTGTTTCTTTGTTTTTTGTGTTATGGCTTTTTCTGCCCCTGTCTTATCTTCTACAAGGCAAGTATCAGTACTTTTCTGCTTGACTTGGTATTAAGAGACATGGAGGAAGCTTCTGACATCTTCTCACAGAAGCCTCCCTCGTAGTCCCCCTGCTACAAAAACTCAATACTATGTGATTGTTTCGTTCCCAGATAAAACCAGGTTAAAAGCAGGTGAAAAGACTGAACTCCATGTCTTGCTTTGCATCTTTATTACAGCAGAACCCAACTATCTCTGGTATTTATGGGCATGTTTTCAATTCCAGTTCTTTTAAGAGATTTAACTCAAACCTAGCTCTTGCCAGGAGTTTTCATGAACACCAAATGTATCTGATTTCATTTTTCATTTTAATTAAGAGGCAATATTTGACAACACAAAGCTTACTAACTACAATACAGTGATTTATCTTGGCCCATAACACTTGTCACCAAAAGCCTATTAACATTGCTATCTGGAAGCCAATTCCTCAGGTTGCTATGAAGGACAATAGCCTGGAAATTAAATCACAATCAGATATTCTAAGCAAATGATTCCAGAGCAGAATACATTAATCAAAAATATATAATTAACCGTAAGTGCAATAGAACCAATTACTGAAAATCCTAAGGATACAATTATTTTTAAAAGGCAGTAAAAAGTGAAGGGAAGAGCAAATTGAATTTTTCTAGAGGTTATTTTCTATGAAAATATGAAAATCAGTATTTTTCCAAGTGTGCTGTATCCTATTTCTTAGATAGAAAGTAAAGCATACTGCTTTTGCTCAGGATTTGTGCCACAGTGCTTGCAGCTGAGGACACACACCTCTCCACCCTGCTCCAATGCTGTTATAATCTGTCATCCCCATGAGTGCCACAGGCTTCAGCTTCTCGCTCCTTGTATTAAAATGCAAAAACAAAAACCAGATTATCTATTTGCCATGCCAACAGCATAGCACATTTCTGGTGGAAATTCTGTGGTACTATTCAAAAACATGTCAAGTTGCCCAATTTGCCCATCAGGCACTGTACCTAGTTCTGGGACAGCTTCCCCACTGCAGTAAAAGGCTGCTGTGTTTGTTTGGAGGTTGGGGTTGGTTTTTGTTTCTTGGTTGGTTTTGGGGTTTGTATTTAACTTTTACATATAGTTTGCAATCACTAAGGGGAAATAAAAGGCACTATTCATAAAACCATTCCTTTACATGATAATCACTTCCTCAAAAGCAGAGTACCAGAATCGGTACTGAAATCAGGGACTGAGGAATGCATGGGTAGATACCGAACAGCCTTGCTGAAAGGTCTCTCCTCAATCAAGTCTTCCTGTATGTACACAGCGATCACGTAGAAACCAGAAACCAAAGCAATCAATATAAAGTTGAAGCCTCAGTTCATTCCTGGAGTTGGCATTATAAAATGAATCCTTTTTATTCTTTCCACTTCCAGCATGTTTTAATAGTAATGAATACTAATGCAATATCACTCCTTGATGGGATTTTTTTTCCCCCTAATGCTACAGAGCACTTTAAAGGTGTTTTTTTTTTTCCTCTCCACCAAGTGTAATGGTATTTTAATTATGTAGTTCTAAATGCTCAAGAACTTTAATGAGGAATTTGATAGACTAATTGAATGAGACGCAGCCAAATATAAAAATTTAAATAGATGCTCCACACACTTTATGATTCCTGGCAAAGGTGCCTGAAAAACGTGTTGACCCATTTACACATCACCCTGGGTATTTCACTTCACTGCTTCACATTCTACATCAACAATCTATCTGATGGCAAAGAAAAAGAAGATATTAATTTGCAGTTGCAATGTCACCGTCTTCATCTGAGCATTAATAGCACAGAAGCGACGATTCTGCGTTTCAGGGCAAGAGGTCCCATTAAAGAACAAGGTAGGTACAAAGAGAAACTTTGTTAACTCACTTGAACAGCTGAATCTTGAGGGAAAAACCTAAAAATATAGAAAACAGAGCTCCCTGTGCCCTGCCTCCCCTGAACTCTTAACGTGTGCTTGATAGAATACAGCCTTTAAAAAGGTTTGCTTAAAGTCACCCATCTCATTTACAACAGCTCAATAACATAATAAGTTTGTAGAAACTACTGCGATTACAAGAGAATAAGGCTTCTGGGAAAGAAAAAAACCAGGGCCAGAGCCCCTGAATATCTTGAGTTGCAAATTTACACCATAAACCCCCCAGCTTTTAAAAGCCAGCAGAGTGATAAGTATCTGGAGGCTGGAAGTCCTGTTTTTAACTATTTAATTCAGAGTGCAGACAGAAAAAGGACAAGGTCCTTTGTGGTGTTCTTCACATTAGTGGCTTAACACAGTCACTGCCACAGCAAGAATGCATCTGTCTCCCTGGCAATACAACATCACTAGCAATTTAAGATGGAACTGCTGTTTGTTGCTTCTTACCCAGAGTTCTGCTCTAACCACAAAAGAATGACTGTTAAATGACAGTAAAGCCATCCATACCAGCTAATATTCCCTATTATGCATTGCAACAAAGCACCTTGTTCATGTTTAATAAGTGATGCACTTCACTATTTAACTGTCTATGTATTTGCTAAGTCACCCTTTCATCACCATTCATTTAATGCTTTTAAGTTTCATTTCAGATTTCTTCCAGTGCAGCCCCATTATCCTAAAAGAAAAAAAAAGTGCACTGTAAAATCTAGGACAACTTTGCCTTCCTGAGAGTAACGCAGCAAAACAGGCCACAGGGTATCACGTAAGCCAAGCTCAGTTGATAGAGGATGCCAACATTTCTGGTATCGATGGAGAAGGTGAAGACTGAGGAAACAGCAGGGCTCTCTGTGGGCACCAGCACTTGGTAAGCCCAGCCACTGCTGTGTCCAGGGAAACTTCAGCTTCACCCTTCATCCGAGTTTCCCACTACTCCCTGTCTTTCTGTTGCTGGAATAGTGGCAACAGTGGTCTGGGGGCTTTGGCATTTCCATCAGATTAGCCTGACATGAGCCACAACCTTCAGCAGTTCTGTGGAGGAACGGCAGAAACACAGTGTGGGAGCATGAGGCAGGATGGGGAAAGACTCTTACACCTCAAAATAAAAGAGAATAATGTTTCTCTATAAGGCATCAAGACACTCCGCAAACTGTTGCCCACCACCTCTCAGCTGCTTCTAGACACAAGCCACCCAGCAGGACAGCTCTCCTAAGCACTTGACCAGGCTTTCAGTGCTCCCTAGGACAAACAACTGACAGAACACTGATGAACAGCAGGTTGGCATCAAACCACTGATAAGACTGATTTTAAATTTCCAACACCTATGTTGTGTCCAACAGGACATTGCATCTCCCAGAGGAACCAGGCAGCTGCTGAAGATTCAGGAGATCCTATAATGGATGAGAATGGAATAATTCACTTTCCAGGGAAGGTTTCTTTCTCATTTGTAGGCACCGAGAGGATTGGCAATAGTCAGAACTATGAGCATGTGCTGTCTATCATGCATGTGGATATTCAACAGCCATATAAATATCTGGTCAATGAACTCCATTAGAGCTTACTATTTTATGGCAATAAGCCCTATTGATTAATTCTGCATTTGGTAGAGAACAGATACAGTTAATTTGTAACCTAGCAATGTGAATCAAGTTGCTCTTGCTGGCACTAAATTTAACCTGCCTCTCTAATTTGTTTGCGTTTTCTTCTGTGTTTACATTTGTTTATAGACTGTCCAGAAAGCCGCTAGAACTACCTGATTTATACTGCTAACGATAATTAGTCCTATACTGGGTCATACTGCTAAGTTCACTGAGCTAGAAGTATGATAACACCAGCCGAAGGAAAGAGACACGGAGAAATTACACTTTCAGCCTTAAATATTCTTGTTAAAGGGCCTGAAGTAGCACTTTGCATTTTCCAAGGTCGTTTTAAGTGTTCTGCAGCTGACTGGCAGACAGTATGGGTTTCATAATGTTAAAAAAAATAATAGTCTGATGATTCATGTGAAAACATGATGACCAAGTGAAATACTGCAAGATGATAGCTTATTTTTATTATAAAACTCCTGATTATCACAAGCCTGAAGAGTCATCAACATAATTTTAGGATGATATATATGTTGTGAGCATTTGTCTACATACACTTAACTACTTATCTCTCAGCTAACACAAAACATCAGAAATCTAACATCGGTATGCATGTAAACCTGGGAATCATCTGTTGAGGTGATACACAAATTGTCTTGAAGAACCTCTTCTCCACGGGTGTGACCTTTCTTCTGTGAACAGTCGTTTGTCTTAATGACAAGTTATGACACATCTACAGCTTGACTAACATGCTCCAAAACACAGCGTGTGTTCTGTGATTAAACAGAGTAATACAGAAGCTTATCCAAAAAAGCCAACATTAAATCTTAAACAACCGCATCTACTCAACTGGCCCACGCACACCAGCTGGAAGAACTGGAGGTGTTCAAACCTATGGCATCTGGTCAACTCACGACAATTTAGAGCCCAAAATGATGCTCAAGTCCATATACACAGATTACTTCTGTTGTATAATTTGTATATCCTGCTGATGTCTACTTGGTACGTCCCCGCTAAATTCAGATTCATGACAGTGAAATTCAGTGTAATGATTTGCAGGAATCTCTGCTTTTCATCCGAGAGCTTACACTAAGGCTTGCACCTGAACTGCTACCACAATTCTAAGCTTTCCTGAAGACTGTAAACATTTGGATTCAGAATCAAGTTTTGTGGCAATGTTTACAAAGAGGTGTGCATGTCACAAAGACTGACAAAATAAAATTAAGGAATTTTCTTAAAGCAAAAAAAAAAAAAATATTCTCTAGGCACTGAAAAACTGTGTCCAGTAAGAAATACATTATTAGAAAGGTTGTCTGGAATAACTACTGAAGGGCCCTATTGATTTATTCTGTCCAGTGACCAAATTCTTCCAGGAGACTCTCTTGCTATTGAGCATTAAGTGTTGCCATTGGCATTCCAAATTTTTGTAGATTTTTGCTGTAATAAAAATACTTCCTATACAACACTAAAAAGAGTCCCAGTGCTTCAGGGCTATACTGGATGGATCTACAGGGCTAAAGATACACCTGGTTCCTGCTCCATCCATTTCAAGCAGTCTTGCACATTTGCACCAACCTCACACTTTCAAGGGAGCAGATGTGAAGAAGGTGGAGATTAAATATGTCAAACCATCCCACACTTGCTGAAATTCCTGTTAAACTGAGAAAGCAGTGCTGAAGAAAACAAAAGGCATGTGCCTGACAAAACCACGGGAATTGAACAGTACAGCTGCTGGTTCAGCTTCACGTGTGCATAGACAAATCAACCCATTCAATATCTACTCATAACTGAGACTCTGAAATAAGTACTGAGAACTTCCCAAGAAAAAGAATAAAATCAGATCATGCCATCAACAGCTGCATGGAAAGTCCCAATAATGTTCAGATGTTGATTTTCAGCTGAGACACACACATTACTCAGGATTTCCCTAATCTGAGTTAGGTTGTTACTCTAACCCCTCACCTATGGCACGTTCAGAAACCCCTCAGAATCAGTGCTGCTACATTTTACTTCAGTGGTGTCTCTACACCTGCATCAGAAACAGAATAGCAACTCATTCATCTTATTAACTGATACTAGAAGCAAGACGAAAGCCTTAGCTCTTCAGGATAGAAGTGCTTTGCATTTTTCCAGTTCTAATGTTTCGATGCTTTTCTTCCAGTAAAATAAAGTGTACAAAGTTTGTGCCTGTGAGTTTGTGTGCATAGCTACATATAAATATCCATAACCACGTATGTACTTACTAATTAGGCTGAAAGAGGGATCTCTGAAACAGGATGATGCTGAGTGTGACCAAAGATGATTATTTATAGGAAGTCAAACACTAGCAGTTATGCTTTGTTCTTTTAAAATGCTCCAAGGTGTGATTATTTTATGATAATCACAATCCCTGCCATGCCTTTTTACACAAATAGTCATCTCCAACTGTGAAACTGGAGGAACATGACCTATAAAGTTTATCTAGTGCAGCGGTTTTCTTCCGTGGTGATTTTGTTGTCAACATTGCATTCATCTATGTCTATTTTTGAGCATGACACAAACAGCACAGTATCACAGAGAAGAAACAAATGTTAATGAAGCACACAACTCAGCTCTTGCTTCTGATTGTGGGATTTCAGGACAGAACACATCAATAGCTACGGTGCTGGTGTCTTAGTTCACCCACGACTTGGCAAGACAAAGGGATCTGCTTCATATTAAAGTTATGGCAATTAAATAAGCATAAATATACCAGAATACTATTATTCAGGAAGTAAAGAGGAACTAGTTTGTCAGATAGTACTTAAATGATGGTAAATTTCTGATAAAGGCATTCTTAATGAAGGGCAGAATTTTGGCAGCTTTCTGGAGAACACGAGAAGAGGGTTAACCTGATGGAGATGCAAACACTGCATGGGTGCTAGGATGAGGTGTTGCAACAGTCCCACTTCAGTATATTTTCAGATTGATTAGAGTGTTTGCTTGTACCTTATTCACTCCAAAATGTCAACAGCCACTTAGGAAATTAAGATATAAGAAAAGGTGGTTACAAATTTTACCTCAAGCATGTCATGTTATAAACACTTCTGTTGCCACTAAATGAGGAAACAAAGGGTCTTCACAGCTTCTTCACAATCCGAGATTGTCATCTGACAGATCAACGCATTGTTAAAGCTCTTCCCTTAAGATCCAAGTCGCACCTCTTTGTGCAGCATTTATACCTCAGTCAGGTGAGCACTGAGCAGATTTTACTGCAAAGGCAACAGCAGAAATTGCCAGACAAACTGATTTAAGAAATACTCCCCCTCCCAAGCAGTTCAGAATTTCCAAGCATCTGGATTATCTGGTGACCGTTTCTCAAATTACATCTGCTTTGTGGATGCAGTGCCAGTTGTGCTACTCTGCATCCTGCCAGTGTGTCCTTGTGCTCTAAACACTATTAGGACTTCCACGTCTTTACTTGCTGTGTCGGAATATAAAAAGCCTAATTATGCATTTTACATACATACAGAGATGATCTATAATAATCTGTATTCATTTGCCATCCCAGGATCACGGTGCAATTATCCTACACTCGCATTTCTCAGAAGATGTGAAGTGTGGGAAAATAACCAGCACTCTGGATGGAAACAAGCACATCCTACTGCAACGGGCTGGAAAGCTGGCCCCATATTGCTGCTGTGCCCTTCTACATGCTGCCAGAGCTACCCCAGCCACTCCATAGGTGTCCAAGCAGCTGCTTTGTGCTCATTAACGGGCTCTCCTGCTATGCAAGGTGAATGCCCTGAGAAGCTGTGTGCTAAATACTACTCCAACCTTAACTATCAAAACGCAAGCTGACGTGAAACGCCATACACAAGCAGTCTGGTAGGTGATGATGTTTAATGTGTGTTTGGGTATGGCTAGTAGATGTTAAACAAATCCTCTGGAACTTTCAAGGGTATTTGTTCCAGCTACACTTCCTTACTTTGTAGACAACATCTCAGAGTTCCTTCAAGAAAAGACGAAGCGCCAAGTTCCCTGGCACTAGCACACGTCACTCTCTGGCTCTATTATATGCTCTGTACTTTCAGTAAGCGTCCCTCCAGCAGAACATCCAAGCAAACATCTTACTGTTCTAGGTCACATTCAATACCACTTCTGCTTAACAAGGCAAAGGATAAAGCTGTGACATTATCACCCCAAGTTTCCATGAATTATCTCTGCTGTATCTCACTACTTGATTTTCCTCCTACATAAAAGCAACGCTCATGGAACTACCCGATGACTCTGTTTCTTTCCAGCATCGCTTTATGAACTGGGCTTTAAAAAGACAACCTTGACAGAGCTGAAAATACAGCTCTTCAGTGCCATAGCCAAGATCTGATTTGTAACAGTCTGCTGTGCATTCCAGCTGCCCCGCAAAACCCAATATTTTGTTGTAAGTTATCTTTGCCCATGGTTACAGCGTGAATCACTCCTTCCTTGAAAGTATGAGTAAATCTCTGCAGTGCTGCACTGTGTCAGAGTGGTAAGGAGCTGCTGTGACATTTTGCATCCTACTTACTTCAGAAAACAATTAGGGCCCTCAAGGCAACTATTACATTCTCCTCTTTAAGTTTCTGCAATTTATCCAGGAACTCCTTGCTATAGAAATGAGAATTTTACTCTTTCCAGTCTCAGCACTGCTACATCCTGGGCATTAGTGAATATCTAATGAAGTAAAAACATTAGATCTCACAAATATAGCTGTGTATATACCTGATAAACAGCCCAGCACAGTCTAAACAAAACACTGCCAGGAAAACTCAGCTGAAAATGAAAATATTTAGGCACGAGACGCATTTTATAAAACTCTTGACACAATTATATTCCATGTTCTAATTCTGCATAAGTCCCTAGCCACTGAGAAAGGGGAGGGAGACACTCACAACCTGGGCTTCTAGTATTTTATTTCTTACATTAATTAACCATGAGTTTTCTGGACCTGGAATTTGGGGAAAAAAGAAAAAACCAGGCACTTTAAATAAATAAATCTCACCTTAATTACTGAAACAGAGGCCCAACAGGCATTTTTAGCATCATGAAAGAATAAGAGGAGGAATCAAATTTTGACAGGCTTATTCCATAACTACTTGGGTACTTCGTTAAAACAGGCATTTTTAACCTCAGATGTGGCATTCTGCTATTTCCATCCTCCAACAACTAACTTCTGGATCCACAGACCAAATTCAACCAAACCTGCCATATGAGTCAAGAGCTCAAAGGTTTTAATTTCTTAAAAAATAAAACCAAAAGCAAGCAAAACAAAATCCAAACACAGACTCACATCCACAAAAACCCAACCATACAACAACCAAAGCAAACCAAGCGCACATCCCCCAACCATCATCAAGACAGGATGCAGGAGCCACTTTAACCCCACTCTGTGAGCAGGCTGCATTGTTCCTGGCCCCCGAGGTGGGACAAGCTGCACCTCAGATGCAGGTTTGCATATACTTGGTTTAAGCTGAAGATACTTCTCGCCCTCACCACGATACAGGAGAGAACAGAAACTCATCTGATATAAATTAGGAGATGCTGAAGGTAAATGGAAATACTTTGAGAAGGATGAAGTTGTAAAAGCCACAGAGGAGCACAGACCTTTTTCCAAAGGGTGAGAGGAAGAAAGCTGCAAGATGCAGATTTGTAGGAAAACCCTGTTAGTTATGCTGCCCATGCAACAGTTTGCACATCTATGCCTGCCCACTTTGTTGTACAAGTTTTAGTCTTCAGGCTATTTTTGAACGAAGGCATTTGTTGAGAGCTTTAATTTCTGCTGTGCCGAGCCTACAGACTGCTGCTGACTCCACTTCCAATCCCCCTTCAAGGGGATTTCTCAACAGAAAGTTTGCCAAACAATCTGCATTCAGGAGGCCGTTGGTAGTTTTGAAATCAATACCACTACAGTGAGCTATCTTCTTGCTGAAAGCCTTGTAGCAGTTATGGTTGGGACTCCTTTTTTCTGAGATTAAAGCTGAAACTAGAAGCTGATGATCTTCAGCCAGCATAAATCATTACCTATACAACACTGGCGAAAAGTTCTGACTGCCAAGAATAGCTCAGATCCTTTCTCAATTTGCACGCAGCTCCGTTTTGCCAAGGTAAGGAATTCAGAGGCAAAGGCAATGGGCCTTTCCCTCTGATCTTCCATCAGATGTGAAATTACTGCTCCTGTTCCACTTAGAGAAGCATCATAAGGTAGCTTTATAGACAAAGGTGTGCAAGGACTCTCTCGCACAATATGAGCACCATAACTCATGGAGAGTCCCAAAATGCCATGTGAATCAATGTGTTTCTATTAATTCTGTAACAGTTCATTCTGCAGATCGAACGCTGTTACTGCCGTAGGCAAAAACCTACAGAAATAACTGCAAGACTCTCTGCAAAGAGGGGTACACATGCGGAACATTTGAAGGTTAAGGTTCCTCAAGATAAATCAGAAGGCTTAGGTGAAACTCTGCCAGCCATAACACAGATGAATCTTAAAAAAAAAATATCAGATTTCCCTTATTCCTTTCAAATTCTTGACAGTTTCTCAGCAGTACTATTTAAGGTGCTCCATAGCACTAACTTGCACGTAACAGCGAGTGCTAGGAATGTCATAAAACATCTGCTTTATTTTTCAGTGCTAAAAAAAGAGTACTGAAAGCATTGATAGGATTAGCCGGTGATATTACAACTGCCTTTGAAGAGATATTTCTTGCTATCAACTTCCATATCCAGTTTTATAGAAATATTTCTCTAGGTAGACTTGGGAGCTTACCATCAACTAATGGGACAAGTTCATCCAGTGTTTCAGTTACAAGTTACTAAACAGCAGATATGAGTTAATATAGAATCCAGTTTGGATGTATGAAGCCTCAACTAGTTTTATTATCTCTAGTGGAAATGTGCAGTGCCACACCCTCAGTGTCATATCACTGTTGCTTTCCTGCATGCTGAAGGAGACTAAAAACCTGTATGACTGGTTGCTCCTAAACAACAGAAATTTAAAATCCCAGTATTATCCTAAAAACTGTAGGAAACTATATGGAAGAGTCCAGATAATTTCCACCGTGGGTGATGTATAATCTCCTCCCAACATCACTAAAAGCTTGGAGAAGTGTTAGGTCCTATCAAGCCACCTAAATGACATTCCTAGCAGCTGTCTGTCATGTAGTAAATGACCTCCTCCTTCCATAGCATGTTACAGATAAATATACTGTATTTATAGTTACACATAACCTCCATTGCAAAAACCCTTAGAAGATGTGGATTTCTTTCTGTGCATTTGAAGCATCAAGTCTCACTGCTGCTTCATCTCTGGTGTCTGAGAATACTGTCACACAAACCCCACATTTCAGATTCGGCTCTCTCCACTGCTAACAAAATCCAGTGGCATTTTGGTGGGTTATATCCCAGCTTAAATTGCTGTAAAGATACTAGTGCTTTTACAATAGACTACAACAGACATTGCCCTCTGCAGCATCACAGCTCTGAATGCATTTTCTAGTGCCTTTCTAAGGGGTAATAGGTTTGGAAGCAACCTGCACATTTTCTCTGTATATTCCAATTTCTTTTAGTTAGTTCTGATCAGCACTCATTTGCATGATACGACAAAGGCAAGACACGCTGCTTTGCTTGTCTGGTTTGAGCTTTCTGCTGGAAACTCTCTTCAGTGGTTACCAGGTTGCCTACAGCATCTCAGTGTCCTGCCTCTACCTCATGTGCTGCTTTGGATCAATGACACCAGTCAATAACCATTTTTGGACTGTTTCATTTTTGCATATAATACACTATCCAACCTCTTAACACAGTATTTGAACTCTTTCTGAACTGATAAATTTAAGAATTGTCTCATTTTCTCTTTTGAGCCTCTTCATAAAAGCACATACATTCAGCAGATGCCAGAAAGGTAATTCTGTAGACTTTCCACGATCTCAGCAAGTGTTTTGTCTGCTGATTTAACACCAACTGTTAAGCTACACAGCACGTTATAGGCTTCAGCCCTCATTACACTCTGTAAAAGTGTCCCCTTTTTCTCATCACCAATATCATTTTAATATATCGTTCCCATTTCCTGACACAGACCAGTTGTCTACTGAACTATCAAACAACGGTGCTTCCTCTGGTCCCAGTGAGCTCCTTTCTACCCTGCACAGTGTTTGCCACTCTCATGGTGCAAACCTCAAGCTCCCTGTACCCCGTCTCCACTGGTGTGTTCCTGAATCAGGCTCTCATGCACGTCTGTGGTGTTTAATCCCTCCATGGTAAAAGGAAATCACACAGACAGATTCCATATCCTGGTTCTAGTAATTCAAGGTAAACATAGAATGACTAGACATACAAAGATGTTCCATCATAGTCTAGTGTCTTCTGACAAAGAAATAAAATAATTAGAAATTATACATTATTTAAAGGGGTAGTAAAACAAATAGCTTAACTAGTCTTGGAAGAACCAATGATCACTTATAAATCAAATTGCCTATCATTGCTCTGGAAAACGTAGAATAATATTGAAGAGTGCTGTATTTGAGACACCAAGAACACAGCCTCGGAAAACTCAGCAGCAGCTGACTTGAGAACTGTGTACTACAGGTTCAGATTGGTGCAACCTATCAACCATGGGACGTGTCTGCTTGGACAAACCAGGCCTTTCTGAACTGCAGGTGACCTTGGAAGAATGCTAGAGAAAGTACTTGCTACTTCATCAAAAAAAAAAGTTACCAAGAGACAAAATAATATTTATGAAAGTCTTCCTTCCACCCATGATGATTTGTTTTAGATCCTCTACAAGTATTAATAAAAATGTTTGCTGAAACATGTACTGCTGACTCAGCTGGCTGAGGAATGACACTTTTACCCCATCCTCTTAAATGGTTTAAAAGTTCTATCATCAAAACAGTCATAATAAGAGCTTTAAATTTAGATTTTGTCAAGTATTAATAGATATTTTAATTAAAAAAACCCCAAGACTGCTGCCTTCAGAGAATATTAATGCACAGCTTGTTTTGAAAACCAAGACGCAGGAATACTTAGAAATCTAAAATACTGATACAGCCCTTTAAAGGCATCTCTTCTGAAGGAATCAGATAAGTTGCAGTTCTCAGAAACTGTCTTTTTGTGAGGTTTAAAAGTTCTCAGATTACAAAAAGGAGTAATTCCTAGTGAATAAACCAGCTTTTTGAATAATGGTAAATTTGGATTCAAAACTTGGGACTGACTGGGTGAACAAGTGAGTACTGTGAATAACAGACTGTTTGAGTCTTTATTATTGTCCTAATTATTTGAGTCTTTATTATTGTCCTAATAAACTCATTTTTGCTTTCAATGGCCTAAGACATACTAGGAGATTTTTAGTCTGCAAAAATTTATCCAGGGGAAAAAAAAAATCTGGATGAAAGGCTAAATGGATCAAGTTCTCAGAAGAATTATTAATTCCTTTCTGAGACCAAGAGATAAAGTCTAAAAAACACAGAGAGCATTAGCAAGGGAACTGTGAGTACAATGCAACAAGCTAGTAGAAGGACGTGCAAGTTAGAGGAAGAAGGAAATTTTGAGGTTGGACAATAGCTTGTGTCAGCAGAAATGAAGTGTCTTACTGAAGGCCTGGTAAAGGAGTATTAGAGGACAGTGCAATGAACCAACCAGGAAGTATCATGACAAGATGAGTTAAAAATACAGAGAAAACATTTGTCTATATTAAAGTTTCACAGTAATTGCTTCAGTCTCAGCGTGTAGGAAAAAACAAACAATGTTAACACCATTTTCTTTCAACACAGGGCATCTAGCCCTGCCCCATGCCAGGCTTCGAGGATGAACAGATCTGGGATGGCAATACCAGTATGCAGTGCCACAGAGTCACGAGATGGGAATAAAGATATATTCGCACTCACAGCTGCCGTATGACACTGCCCCATCTCTCTGACTTGGGAGGAGCAAAAAAAGAAACATTTCTTTTTTCCTACCCTAATAAATCCCTGCTTGCAGACTGCTAACAGAAAGAGGGCACCGAGAATACCCTTTGACCATCTGCAAAGTGGGCAACTGTGGAATTAGGTTTTTTCCCCAGCAAAGAATAGGTGGCAGCCAGAAAGAAAATAAGACAAAGATTCTCTTAATAGTAGTCCCAAGCTGTATAACATCCAGGCATAAACCTACTGCCTTTGCCTGATGTGCCCAAGGAAGAGAAAAAGTAATGGATTTCCTGATAGCTTTTAAAAAGGAGAGATACTCCACTGAACACCTCTCCAAAGAGAATTCCAGAAGCTATCCACTCTGTTTCCATACTCGTGTCTGCATATATTTAAGAGGAAATCTCTATCCCTAACAACTATGGTGAAAGAAGAAAGAGAAAAATGGGACTTTGTCATTACAGCCACAGATCTTCGCAGAACCAAACCGATTACTGAGCGGACAACAAATGATAAAGCAGAGAAAAGAAGAGATGGAATGTATTTGAAGAAGGATCAGAGGAAAGACACAAATGCAGTGCAAGGTATCCTTCAGGAAGAACTGAAGCCAATATGAGCATTAATTGACATACTTTTTGTTCTTCAGGATTTAAAAAAAGTGCCCATATCACACTGAAATGGCTTCACAGTATATGAACTATGGCACTTACCAGCTAATTCAACATCTTTGCAGAAAGAAAAATGCTAAGGGTTGAACCAACAGCAGAAAAAAATCATTAATGAGAATTTTATCCTGGTACTGTCTTGTGTTAAGATGTTCAGACCTTCTGTTCCCACCACACACCTGCAAATATTTGTGTGAATGGAAATTTTCTTCCCATAAATCATTCTGCAACCTGACTTGCTCATGTGTACACAAAATTTTGTAGAGTGTTTATGTACAGTAGGAAATGTAGTTAACTCACAATTATCCAGTTAGAAATGAGGAAGACCATCACACCAAGGGATACAGTTCCAGACAGGGAGACACACACACAAACAAAGCAGGAAGCTGCATGATGCAGCGTTTCCAATTTAAAGGTAACTGCAAATACTCTCAGAAATTAAAAAGCTACTTGTGGGTAATTGGAAAACAGAAAGAACAGAATACTTGACCAACATAAAAGCAGAACTTCTCAACAAATCTTCAGCTTTGTTTCAGCTCTGAGAAAACAACGTCATTCTATTTGCAATGGTCAGGGATCCTGTCCTGCAGATTACAGCAAAATCTGCACTTTTCTGCCAAGAGCAGATCTTTGTTCCCCACCCCACCCCCCCAATCTTCACCACTTCCTATCTGTTTTGATTCTCCAGTCTGCAGCACTATCAGAAAATGCTTTAGCTAAACAAGCACATCTTAGTATTATTCTATTTTCTGTCATTTGCTGATCTTGCTTCTGGGCCACCATGGTTAATCTGTAATGGCAAACAATAACTGTGACATTTTAAGGCACTGAGGTGAACCTGAAGACAGAAAATTACAAGAGATTATTTTAAAGATAATCCTCCAAATCCTAGAACTTTATATTTAGGACAGATAATCTGTAATACTGAAATACAGGAAGTAGAAACTTCCTTATAGCAGGAACTGACTTACTGGATTCTTAGTATTAAAAAATAAAATATAAGGAATTTTGATTCCCAGATGTTAAAGTACGACAGAATCTCTCTGACATTTCAGTTCATTGTGTCTACAGTTTTGGTTCCTCCCCCGGCCCCAACATAAAAAGAAATAGTTAAGTTAGCAGTGACTGAATGAGACAAGAGCAAATATACACAAAAAGGGAACAACAGAGAGAAACTATGACATTTATAAAGTGATTGGCTTGAGCAGGAGGGAGGCAAGGAAGGGATATAGACAGTGAGATCCATTTCACTTAAGCCTCACACAAAGGGCCCATAAAGGAAGGAAGGAATTACAAAGACATGGTTTATTGACCGCTCACCACTGCGCCAGAGTTTTCCTGTATAAATTCTTCCTTAGAAGGTTAATTAAAAAAGGGTTAGGGCCCTGATCTGAAAACCCTTTATTCACTAGTGTAATCCTTATTCACACACGGGATTCCATTGATTTCAGTGGACAAGGGATCACTCATGTGGCTTAATGTTTCCAGAACCAGAGCCCGTGGTTTTGAGGCACTGGAAAACAGGAATGCTTTCAGATAGCGATACAGACAGCCCAGGCACAGCACCACAGCTTCACGTGAGCACAGGAGCAAAATGGAGGTCCTGGTGCTGTTGGCCAACTTTAATTATAGCAGATATAATAAATAGATGGCAGCTATGTTAAAAGCCTGCGTGTATAGACATGAGACTAAGAAAGATCATTAGATAATGTCAGCTTTGGTTTTGTACCCAGAATATACGTTAGCACGTCAAAGTAACACCCCACTGTCAAGAACACCTCAAGTTTCTGTGTCAGCCCTGGCCACATCTGGGCTCGAAGTGCAAGCGTGGAGCACTGCTGGGCACCACTGCACATCTCAACAGCTGCAGAGGAGAGAGACTGAGGCACCAGCTGCCTGCACATGAACTCACCACGAATCACCATAGCACCAGGATCAGCAGCAAACATAGCCAGAGCCCTCTGCAAACAGGTATGGTCCTAAATGCATATCCAATATCCTATTCATAGCCCACTCTTCCCCCACCCCCTAACCTGCCGGTTTGCCTTCCCTTGCTCTGTCCTTCTACAGATGCCAACTGTAAATAGTACAAAAATTGTTTAAGTCTCATGAAAATCTTTGATAGATACATGCAGAAGGAACATGCAAGGATTAAGATAAGTCTGTAGGATAACATACATATACAAAAATCTTGTTTAGTCCTCCATGTCCTAACTGCTCTTTGTTTGTATTCACAGCCTCATTTAAAAAGTTTTGCAGTGTAATTCACTTAGTCCCTGGGTGCTTCCTAAAGGGCAAAAATAGAGAAAATGGATGAAAAATAGAGCAAGGAGGGATTAGATAACACCTCTGTTCACCGTGTACATGCTCAATAAGGCTATTCCATACATCATCACTGGGAAGGACAGAGACATAAAAAAACACTTTGTGCATGTGTGAAACGTGGGTCTACGCTTCTTAGCAAAATTAAAGAGATTCCCAAAGGAGGAACATTACATTTTACATGCTGGTACTTCTAGCAACATCAGAAAAGTAGAATTTTGGAGGAATACAAGTGATTCATTAAATGAAAACCATTTTCATAAGATTAAGCCCTTACATAAAATGAGTGCCTCACAAACATCAGCTTAACCTATGCCACAAACAGATAAACGCCATGGTGCTTGTTTTTCAAAATTCCTTAAAGTTACAGGGACAAAAAAAAAAATCACCTGCAATGTTAACAAGATAGGAAAAGTCCACAGGTAACTATATACAGAGAAGCAGTAAAAGTCCCAAGCATAAGCTATACATTTAACACACATAAGAAACAGAGACCAATTTCTCCTGGAGGATAAAACAGGAGCATCAGGGACACAGGCTACTTACACCAATACAGGCATCATAAAAAAAAATAATCCTACTGGAACCTAACTTTCCTTCAAACCTCCTCAAACTTAAGTATTACAACAACAAAAACGAGAAGAAAAGAATAACTCTGTGGTCCAGGAAAGGTGCTGCAGGGCACAGCATAGGTAGGAAATCTTATCATACCTTTCGCAGCCTGCTCTGAAGAACCACACTTCAAACGCAGAAGAGCGATCAATAAATCCTCAGGAAAGGTAAGCTAAAAGTGCTCAAAGCTTTCACATCCCTGTAACTGGCATTACACCCATCCTTTGGCAGCAGGGAGCTCCTCGGGGACAGCAGCCAGCCTCAGCACACTACCAGCACCAGGCAGCTCCCTGGAGCACCTACCTAAGACCAGGGGCATCTCCCTGCTCCTTATGAGGAACACTTGTAGACACTTAGCAGCATCCATATAAGGAGAGAGACACAGGGGTTGGCCCTTTCCTAATGACTGACCCCAGCTGTAAGTGATCTGTGGGTAAGTGACCTCCTGAACCAAAAGTTCCAGGTGTTTGATAGACCGGGCTGAATTCACTCACCCAATAGTTTTGTCTGTTCACTTCTTGAATTCAACAAGCTTTCAGCATCCATAATGTCCATTAGCAAAGAGTTCCAGTTTCATTAAGCTTAGTGAAAACAACTACTACCTTCTGGGTTGCTTAGTTTTTGCTGGGTTTTGGGGTTTTTTGAGCTGCCTACCTGAAAAAGGTGCCCCATATCATGAAGCCCAGCAGCAAAGTAGCAGAGCTACACCAAGCCCAGAGAAAAGCAAGAAAGCTGCTGTGTAGGGAGCCCCCTGGTACCTTCTGGGGGGAAGGAGCTTCCTCCTGGGAAAGAAACTACTGACAGGCACAGAACAAAAGATTATAAAGCCGTAGTTAAGAGCAAAGAAGATGAATAGGGAATGATCATTTGCTTTTTTCTCTTAAGATTAAGGTCAGACACTGGAGAGGCTACATGAACAACTGTTGGCACACAATAGCAAGTAAACTGCCTTCTTTCTGTAGCTACATTTTACAAAAAAGCGTGATTAACTACTTAGGTTTTATAGCTCCGAGAATAATCAAGGGCTAAAAATATGCTTTATGATAAAAAAAAAGGGTGTAAATCTATTTATTTATCCAAAGAGAAGGTTTAGACGTGACAAGCTCAGGTTTTAAAAACCTAAGCAAGAGCCAGCAGGCAGATGGGAAAGGTTTGCATTCGGAATAAACCAAAATGTTTGTAGTCAAAATTCCACATATTCGGATTGAGAAATGAGGTGCAAATTTTTATCAGTGAGAGTAGCTAATACCCAGGATCACTGTATGGATTTATTACCAATTAAATGTTAAGTAGAAACGAATTTTTTTTTTTTTGTAATAGACAGACATTAGTTCTATTATTATTATTATTATTAAACCAGTATGAGGATCTAGAGCAGGGAAATCTTATGGTCTGTGTTAGGTAGAGGCCAGAGCAGACAACAATCCTTTCTAGCCTTAAAATATATGGTCACTTGCTTTTCCTGTGAATGTATTAAAGTAACCTCAGTTCCCAACACATACATTCACCAGTAACAATTCTCCAGTGGGAAAATGTTGATAGCTGCACAGGTGTTAGAATAAAAAATGGCAAAATCTGTTTTCTAGGTGGGAACAGAAGGTGGATTATGTGGGAGATATGTTTGATAGTTATAAACACCAGCTACAAGACGGTGTCAGTTAAAGACAACTTGAGCAGATGGATGGCAGAGCATGTGCACTGTGATGTTAATTGAATGGCCTGGGATTATGTTTAAAAATCTTAAAATGTGTAACTGGAAAACAATTAAAGAAGCAACCACAATCTGCAAATTCCAGGGTTGCCAGCTGGCCCAGAAGGTGGGATTGCAGCTACACAAAAGACAACATTGGGTTTTTTCCCCTGATTTTCACAAAAGAAAGCTCAAGATAGTATCTTTCCTGTATTTCTCCAGGACAATGAGCAACTGTTTTTAATGCAAAATAGCTTTTTGTTTTATAATAGTTTTCACACTGGCAGAATCTCAAACTATTTTTATTTAGATCATCACTCTTTCTGTAAGCAAAACATCAGACTGCCACAGAAGAGTTTCCTCAGCATTTCCTCAGTGTAATTTGAATGACTGGGCTGGAGGGATGGGGGCTGGGCTGGAGGGATGGGGGCTGCTGTCACCTCTCTGGAAAGAGCTCTGAGGCTGTGCCATGAGGACAGCAGAGGTGGTACTGTATCCGTTCTCCTTGCTGTAAGCACCACGGATTTACACGTGCAGTGGGAGCAGTCTGCCTTCCCTGCACACAGGGGGTAGAGCTGAGTTTCGCTGTACAGGTGGCCACAAGTGCCTCACACGTAGTAGCCAAAATAGCCAGCCTTGGCACTCATGGAAACCTTCCTTCTGTGAAATGTTGAGAGGCACAAGGGACTACAGCTCTGACAGTATGATTAATATGGTTTTGTATTGAAATGATAAACCCAGAAAGACTGAATGTAAAATATGTAGCTCACAGTGTGGTTATTGTACTATTTCTGCATTTATTGTACTATTTCTGCATTTATTGT